>OU015746.1:35136982-35203211 GCA_907169655.1 Acomys percivali
TGTGTGTGTGTGTGTGTGTGTGTGTGTGTGTGTGTGTGTGTGTGTGTGTATCTCCTCTTAAAGTCTGTACTAGCATGTTTTTCAGCTGGCAAAAACCAAGCCCCCACATGAGGAGGTGGTTCGACTTCCAAGTGGATAAACATTATTTGCTCTCTCACAAGTCTGTTTCCCATCCCACACTTGAGATCAGAATAAAAACATGTTTATATCCATTACAGTATATACATATGTAGAATTTCAGGGCTGGGTTTGGTCACGAGCAACAGAACTGGGCCTTTCTGCTTCAGCGAATCACATATAGGTGGCTACAGGGCTAGAGAGGCTCTGAGTCACCTGCACCCATAGAGAGGGTGGCCTGGGTGGCTAGAGGGACCTAAAGCTTTGGGGAATATTAGTTCCGACTTCAAAGAAACCCTGGAGAAGTCGGCCCACCAGCTGCCCTGAACTTAGCGTCATCCTTGTCCTCGGCCACCAGAACCTCCATGCAACCTCAGCATTGTTGCAACTACCCAAATCAGTCACCAGGCATTTTGTTTAGACTTTAGTAGTTTGGTTTTGGGGACGAGGTCTTCCTCCATAACCCAGGCTGACTACAAACTCACTCTGTCTGTCAAAACCTGGGGCTAAAGGCCTGTACCAACATGCTCTGCTTTTCGTTGGGTTTTGTCTAGTGATCGTGTGCTGGGTGATGTCCTGTCTAAGGATTTAGGAACAGTTGCCTGAGCTGGCTTGACAAGCCATGTCAGCTCAGGTTCTTGTAGAGAGCCTCACATGAGGAAGACTCTGTAAGCCTGACCCACTGTGAAGAGTTGAAATGCTACAGATACAAATGTCTCTCTCTCTCTCTCTCTCTCTCTCTCTCTCTCTCTCTCTCTCTCTCTCTCTCTCTCTCCCTCTCTCCCTCCCTCTCTCTCTCTCTCTCTCTCTCTCTCTCTCTCTCTCTCTGGTTTTCCAAGACAGGGTTTCTCTGTGTAGCCCTGACTGTCCAGGACTCGCTTTGTAGACCAGGCTGGCCTCGAACTCACAGTGATCCACCTGCCTCTGCCTCCCGAGTGCTGGGATTAAAAGCGTGCACCACTATGCCCGGCCCAGCAATGTTTTTGAAAAGATGCCTTAATATAGGGCGTTCTTTGGTTCTGTAAATATAAAGGCTTCATGGAACTATGGCCATGTTGGAACATGGTAACCAGGATTGGTGTGTCACTCCAGAATAAATGACCTCTTTTCCCCTTTGAGGTGGGAGCTGGGCATTCCCATTTATAACAGCAGAAAAGCTGGGTTGGGAGGTGGAGGGGTGATGGAGAGTGGAAAAGGCAAGAAAAAAGAGCAAAAAGCAGATCGGTATTTTCAGAGCTCCTTTTTGCCATCCATGGTTGCACACACCTCTAATCGCAGCACTCGGAGGTAGAGGCAGGTGGATCTCTGTGAGTTCGAGGCCAGCCTGGTCTACATAGTTCCAGGGTAGCCAGGGATACATAGTAGGATGTTGTTAAAACAAAGAAAGAAAGTGGAGGAAGGGAAGGAGTGTCCTGGCCAGGTCTTGTCTGTCCGGCCTGTTCAGTCCTACAATAGCAGCAGCTTCCCGTGCTTGCTTAGAAAGGTCCTGGAGCCTGTGTCTACTTTTGGACCTCATCTTAGGACTTCCTGTGGCTAAGCAGTCAGCCAGGGGGCCGAAGGTTTGTTACTCACCATATCTGTTTCCCAAAATTCCCACGAGTGGACAATGTGTATAAGAGCCCCGCCTCAGTGTCTTTATAGATCCCAGTATTCCACCTAGGTCCCCTGACCTAATAAACTCTCTCTCCACCTCAGACTCTTTTTTTTTTTTTTTTTTTTGGTTTTTCGAGACAGGGTCTCTCTGTGTTGCCTTGGCTGTCCTGGACTCACTTTGTAGACCAGGCTGGTCTTGAACTCACATCGATCCACCTGCCTCTGCCTCCCAAGTGCTGGGATTAAAGGCATGTGGCACCACGCCTGTCTCCACCTCAGACTCTTATCACTGAGCTGTGGTCCTCAGGGAATGCCCAAGGACCTGGCTCCTTCAGAGTCCACTGTAGGCAAGAGCCGTGCACTCCTTTACAAATGCTTCCAAAACCAAAATGATAACATATGTGTGTGTTTGTGTGTGTGTGTGTGTGTGTGTGTGTGTGTGTGTGTGTGTGTGTCCCAGAGATTGAACTCAGGTCATCAGGCTTGGTGGCAAGTGTCTTCACCCACTGAGCCATTTTCATCTCCCCACTCTTTCTTTTTTGGTTTCTTGAGACAGGGTTTCTCTGTTTAACTTTGGCTGTCCTGGACTCACTTTGTAGACCAGGCTGGCCTCGAACTCAGGTTGATCCGCCTGCCTCTGCCTCCTGAGTGCTGGGATTAAAGATGTACACCACTACACCTGGCCAGAGAAGATTTTATTTATTTAGCTTTTATGTGTATGAGTGTTTTGCTTGCATATATGTTACACGTATGTGTGTGCACCATGTACATGCCTGGTGCTTGGGGAGGTCAGAAGAAGACATCAGATCTTAGCCCAGCATGGTGGCACACACCTTTAATCTCAGCGCTCAGGAGGCAGAGGCAGGTGGATCGCTGTGAATTTGAGGCCAGTCTGGTCTACATAGCGAGTCCAGGATAGCCAAGGATGTTACACAGAGAAACCCTGTCTCTAAAAACAAAAGACATTGGATCTCTTGGAACTGGAGTTACAGATTATTGTTAACTGTGGGTGGTGGATTCAAGCCTGGGTAGTCTTGCAAGAGCATCAAGTGTTTTTAACCACTGGGCCATGTTTCCAGCCTCTGCCTTTTCCTCCTCCTCCTCCTCCTCCTCCTTCTCCTTAGGCCAGAAGAGGGCATCAGATCACATTATAGATGGTTGTGAGCCACCATGTGGTTGCTGGGAATTGAACTCATGACCTCTGGAAGAGCAGACAGTGCTCTTAACCACTGAGCCATCTCTCCAGCCCGTCACCATACTTCTTACAACATGATGTTCATTTCTATCTATGAGTAACCACTACCAGGACCCAGGGTAAAGCTGTTTCCACGAAATCATGCTCATTTTTATAGGCTGTCTCATCTTCATGAAAACATCCTCATTTTTTAATAAACTGTCTCATTTCCACAGAAATCATGCTCATTTTATAAGCTGTCTCATCTTCATGAAATAATGCTTTTTAAAAATAAACCACCTCGTGCCGGGCGTGGTGGCGCATGCCTTTAATCCCAGCACTTGGGAGGCAGAGGCAGGCGGATCACTGTGAGTTCGAGACCAGCCTGGTCTACAAAGTGAGTCTAGGTCAGCCAAGGCTACACAGAGAAACCCTGCCTCAAAATACAAAAAAAATAAAAATAAAAAATAAATAAATAAATAAAAATAAAAATAAACCATCTCAACCCATTGAGTACTTGCAAAATAGCACTGTTATCAGATGACCTATAAGTGGGCTAAGGGGTATTAGCATCCATTTCAAAGCTGGATGTGGTGGCACATACTTGTAATCTTAGCACTTGGAGACAGAGGCATGACCTCACAGAAAGACTGTGTCAAAAAACAAAACAAAAGGGGCTAGAGAGATGGCTCAGAGGTTAAGTGCACTGAATGCTCCTCTGGAGGTCCTGAGTTCAAATCTCAGCAACCACATAGTGGTTCACAATGAGATCTGTAATGAGATCTGGTGCCCTCTTCTGCAGATAAAGCACTCATATACAATAAATAAATAAATACATTAAAAGATTTAAACAAAACAGGAGCTGGGCGTGGTGGCGCACGCCTTTAATCCCAGCACTTGGGAGGCAGAGGCAGGTGGATCGCTGTGAGTTCGAGGCCAGCCTGGTCTACAAAGTGAGTTCAGGATAGCCAAGGCTACACAGAGAAACCCCATCTCGAAAAACCAAAAAGGAAAAAAAAAAAAGATTTAAACAAAACAAAAAAGCTGTCTTCCCCCTGCCAAAAAAAAAGTCAAAGTCCCTGCTTACAAATATCTGCTGAGCTGAAAACCAGGGACTGGGTATAAAAGGCTGTATAAATAGCCAGTAGGGGGAAGATACAAATTACTGTAGGATTCAGAGTGGTGTGGATTAGGGAGTATTTGGAATACAGAACATTTGCCTGACAGGAAATATTCCTCTGAAGAAAGGAAACAGTTGCTGAGAGCCAAAGGCGAGGAAATACAGAATTCAAGATAAAAAAACAAAAAACAAAACAAAAAAACAAAAAACTGCCGGACATGGTGGCACATGCCTTTAATCCCAGCACTCGGGAGGCAGAGGCAGGTGGATCACTTTGAGTTCGAGGCCAGCCTGGCCTACAAAAGGAGTCCAGGACAGCCAAGGCTACACCCACCCTGTCTGGGGAAAAAAAACAACACCACCACCAACAATAACAACTACGACAGAATTCCAGGAAGCTGAGCAGAGGGCAGGGAGGTAAGCAGTGAAAGCATGCATGGACAGGAGTGCTCCCAGGGAGCACTGGGTGCTCCCGAGTAGGTGAGCTTGTCTGGCCGGCGTGTTTGCTAGCTACCGCAGACTGAGGGCATAGCTTATAGGCCAAGCGCTTACACAGCTCGAGTTTGGTTCTAAGCGCTGCAAAAACCAGAGTCATACTTTAAGCAGTGTATTGAACTCAGCCAGCGGCTGATGTGGAGAAATCTAGAATCTATTAACTACTTTTCTGGGAAAGGAAAAGGAAATGACAGTTGTCTGATGATTTCAAGTTTGAACACTGTTTCCACACACCCTTGGGACTGGAGCCTGAATTTTACAAGGTTCTTCCTGACTCATTCACACGGAAGTTGCCAGCTGTGTGGATGAGCCAGTGAATGAGGCTCTGAGCAAACTTGCTGGACAGAATCTACGTGCTTTCAGCAAGGTCAGACAGGACCAGACTACACCCACTCTGGAAGTGTCTCAAAGGACAGTAGTCCGTTCCCTTTGCTGTGGCTGTGGCTGCTTGCACTGGGGCTGCTGTAGTGGCATGTGCCTGTAAATCCCAGCATTCAGGAGGTGGGGGGCAGGAGGATCAGAAGTTCAAGATCATCCTCGGCTACGTAGAGTGTTTGAGGCCATCTTGAATCGTATGAGATGGTGTCTTAAATAAACAAGCAAAGGCTCCCACCTTGAGGGGGCACCCTTTCTCACCTTAGCAGGAGAACTGGCCAGGGTCGGTGCTTGGTGCTCTCCTGCCAGGTTCAGATCTTGATGGTTTCTCTGGTCTTCAGGCTTGGCACCTGTTCCTGCTGAGCCATTTCTTGAGCTTTTATGTAGGACAGAAATGGATGTAAATGTGAGAATGTGAAAATAGTCCCCTGAGAGCAAAAGGCAGCTAATTTTCAGGGCTGGGAATGTTAAGAGTAGCAGTACGGAGCTGGAATGCAACAAAGCACAACTTTATTTATTTATCTATTTATTTATTTTGGTTTTTCTGAGACAGGGTTTTTCTGTGTGTCACCCTGGCTGTCCTGGACTTGCTTTGTACACCATACTGGCCTTGAATTCACATAGATCCACTTGCCTCTGCCTCCTGAGTGCTGCGATGAAAAGTGTATGCCACCATGCCTGGCTTACAACTTTATTTTTTATTTTATTTTATTATTTATTTTGTTTGTTATTTTCGAGACAGGGTTTCTCTGTGTAGCCTTGGCTGTCCTGGACTCATTTTGTAGACCAGGCTAGCCTTGAACTCAGAGAGATCTGCCTGCCTCTGCTGGGATCAAAGACGTGCGCCACCACCGCCTGGCTACAACTTTATAATTATTTTTTAAAAGATTTATTTATTTACAGTGCTCTGGTAACACGAACATCTGCAGGCTATCAGATCACATTATAGATGGTTGTGAGCCACCATGTGGTTGCTGGGAATTGAACTCATGACCTCTGGAAGAGCAGACAGTGCTCTTAACCGCTGAGCCATCTCTCCAGCCCCCTACAACTTTATTTTTTAACTAATTTATTTACATATTCTTTTTTTTCCTTTTTAATGTATGAGTGCTATGTTTGCATATACACCTGCAGGCCAGAAGAGGGCATTAGATCTCTTTATAGAAAGTCATGAGCAACCAAGTGGTTTCTGGGAATTGAACTCAGGACCCCTGGAAGAGCAGTTACTTAGCCATCTCACAAGTCCCTAAACACAACTTTTATTAACCTCAGGCCTCTGGTGAGAGTGTGCATGGCACCTGTGAGGAGACTATATTCTGAGATGGAGTCTCAGTATACCAGGCAAACTTTACATGTGCCCTTGAGTTCCTGATCCTCCTGCCTCACCTCCAATAATGGGATCGCAGGCATGCCCCACCATGTTAGATGTGGGAATTGCTGAGGCTTGAACCCAGGACCTTCCACATGTTTAGCCAATGAAGCTACATATCCACCCCCAAGAACAGATCAATCTTCCGATTCGTGCCCTAGTTCAGTGGTTCTTAACTTTCCTAATGCTGGGACCCTTTAATACAGGTCCTCATGAAGCGGTGACCCTCAACCATAAATTTATTTCTGTTGCTACTTCATACAGTAGTTTTGCCACTGTAATGATGAATCGTAATGTAAATATCAAGGCCCACACGTTGAGAAACATTGTTCTAGTTAGTAACTCCAAAGTTCCCGAAGCACAGCTAGATTTTCATTAGGCATTAGGTAGCCAGCTTCCGGATGGACCGCTGCAATCCTGGAGTCGTACGTGAGCTCATAGCTAAAAGGCACGGAGAACTGGCCCGGGGCAGCCTTGAGCATTTGGAGCCCTAGGTTGGTGAGTGTCCTGCTTTTCCCCAGAAGACACTCTTCTCATGGCCTCACGGTTTAGCTCCTGGTCTAGCTCTTTTCTATGCTGTCAACCTAATCTGCGTAAAGAAGGATGTGAGCTGAGTTTTTAAGAGTATTCGCTGCACCAGAGCCAAAGGCGACCTGCAGCGCCCTCTGGTGGTGCCTGTTGCCGGCCCACATCTCTGCGAGAGGCTCTGGAGGCTCACAGGCGTGCTTGGCAGTGCCTGAGTTCTGAAACCCTTCTTTGCTATCCGGCTTCTCTCCGGGGGTTTTACGCTGCGCTTCAGGCTTGTGTCAGGGAGTAAACAGCATCGACGGTGGGTCTGATAGGAGTGCATAGAAAGCCAGGGTGCTCTTATTGGGACCTCAGGTGTGTGGACAACGAGATGATGAGTCTGTAGTCATAGCGTTCCGTCTCCTCTGTGTCTTTTTTTTTGTTTTTTTTGAGACAGGGTTTCTCTGTGTAGCCTTGGCTGTCCTGGACTTGCTTTATAGACCAGGCTGGCCTCGAACTCACAACGATCCGCCTGCCTCTGCCTCCCGAGTGCTGGGATTACCACGCCTGGCTTTCCCTTTTTTTAAAAAAAGATGTCTTTATTATGTATACAGTGTACACTTGCACGCCAGAAGAGGGCACCAGATCTCATTCTAGATGGTTGTGAGCCACCATGTGGTTGCTGGGAATTGAACTCAGGACCTCTGGAAGAACAGACAGTCCTCTTAACCTCTGAGCCATCTCTCCAGCCTCTCCTCAGTGTCTTCTAACCTGGTCACCATCACACTTCCTTTCCTGTCTTGGACACTGAAAAAACACTGACTGTGATCTCTGAAGCTGCATACATCCAGAATAGAGGGAGCAGCATCTCTACCACAGGACGTGTACACAGGAGAGCACCCCAGTCTCAGCCTTCACGTACAAGGCAAAATAAAAACCTGGAGTTGTCCGTGACAATTTATACCCTTGCCACGTAGGGACACAGATTCAAATGTGGTCATGGATGAGTTGCTGGCCGTCTCTGGTTGTCCCACAGTAATTTGGACCTCCTGGGAAGCTTCGGATTCAAACCAGAGGCGGCACAACTGTTGAAGATAAGGAATGCGAAGGATCACTGGGTCAAGTGTGGATGCCTGTTGGATTCTAGGCAAGCTGTGGGCGGCTAAGGGAAGCGGAAGCGAATAAAGATAGCCAAAGGAGCCTTCTGCGTTAGTGGAAGGACAGTGTTTATGGCCCGGACAGTGTTCCTGTGATCTGGCGATACCAATGCTATGTCCCTCATTTCCCATAGTTCCTACTGAGGCCGACATGGAATTGTACTGGAGTGTCTAGAGAGAGCTTCGGACACAAGACTTAGCAGCTTATGCTTATGGAGTTAGTAGAAGAGATTCAGGAGGCTACATACAGTTCTTCCAAATACCATGGAAATAACCCCTTGGCCACACTCCTGGATACAAAACATTTCCATATGCTTTCCTTTTGCCTTTTAATAGCTTAAGAATGTAGGCCAGGGCATCCACTCAGGGATGGCTGAAGGGGCTCAGAGGTGGCCCGGGAGCTCTCTAAAACACACTCAGGAAGTGAGTCAGAGCCCCAGGCATCGCTGAGGCAGCAGCAGAGTCATCTCAGCAGACTCAGGCGCTCAAGGGCACACGCTTAGTAAGAAAGACTCTAGAGTTGGCCATTGTGGCAAACACCTTTAATCCCAGCACCCAGGAGACAGCGGCAGGCGGATCTCTGTGCGTTCTAGGCCAGTGTGGTCTAGAGAGTGAGTTCCAGGACATCCAGGGCTACACAGAGAAACCTTGTCTCGAAAACAAAACAAAACACCACACACACACACACACACGCACGCACGCACGCACGCACGCACGCACGCGCGCACACATACACACATACAGACTATAGCACAACTGACTCCATGATGGAAGTTTCATTTTCCTTCAGGCTGTAAAACCTCAGCATGCAGACAAACACCACCTGCTAAAACTAACACAAAGAAGGCCTAGTCCATCAGAACCCATAGTTCTGGAACAGTCTGGCTAACCGAAGTATGTCAACCCAGATATTTTGTTTTTGTTTTTCAAGACAGCATTTCTCTGTGTTATCTTGGCTGTCCTGGACTGGCTTTGTAGACCAGGCTGGCCTCGAACTCAGAACGATCTGCCTGCTCCTGCCTCCCACATGCTGGGATTACTGGAGTGTGCAACCATGCCTGGGTTCAGACTTGGGTTTTTTTTTTTTTTTTTTTTTGAGACAAGGTTTCTCTGTGTAGCCTTAGCTGTCCTGGACCCGCTTTGTAGACCAGGCTGGCCTCGAACTCACAGCGATCCACCTATCTCTGCCTCCCGAGTGCTGGGATTATAGGCATGCGCCACCACGCCCGGCTCCAGACTTGGTTTTTATACTTAAAAGCTCATCCTGAGAGCTGGGCATGATGGTCCACGGCTGTAGTCCCAGCACCCTGTGAGAAAAAACCAAAGATGAGAAAACAAGCTCATTCTGAGAAAGGCACAGTGCTACTCTTAAGATCTGGAGCCCAGTGTAGTCACCAGCCAGATAATAAAGACTTTCATTTTTGTTTGTTTGTTTTGTCTTTGTTTTTTTTTTTCTGAGACAGGGTTTCTCTGTGTTAGCCCTGGCTGTCATGGACTCCCTTGTAGAGCAGGCTGGCCTCGAACTCACATTGATCTGCCTGCTTCTGCCTCCAGGCTTGTGTTACCTCACTGGGCTGTAATACTTTCTATTGGCTTAAAGCCATGCCCGAGCAGTCTTCTCTGGTGAATATCTAATAACAACACCTTTAATCTCAGCACTTGGTAGGCAGAGACAGGTAGATCGATATGAGCTCAAGGCCAGTCTGGCCTACTGAAGGAGAGAAACCTGTTTTTTAGGATCCCAAGTGTGGGATTGGAAAGGTCTTGTGAGAGAACAGGTGAGGTTAATGCACTAGAAGACCGACCACCTTGTGGGGGAGCTTGATTGTTGCCAGCTGAAAAGATCCTGTGAACAGACTCTGGGAGGAGATATATAAATGAGCCCAGAACTGGAGGTGAGGCTTTTTGGAGACTTGGGATAGTTTTGGCTGTTTATCACTGTACTTCGAGACGCTCCTAGAGAGAACCGCTCAAGGGAAGGTTTTGGGGCTCTCGGCTCCTGCTGAGGTTCCGGGTTCTGGTTACTCTAGGTTCCAGCAGAAGAAATCCTGCTGATTGTGCCAGGAGAATTGTTCCTCGGAACTGATATCCTTACGGTTTTGTTATTGTGTCCATTAATCCTCATTTCCTATTGTTTTGGTTAGTCGGGTTATAAGTGATGGATGCTCGGTCACTAAATTTTTAATAAAATATATGGGTTAAGAAAATTGAGCATACAGTCTACATACAAGTTCAAGGCCAGTCAGGACCCTGTCTCAAAAAACAAAATAACGGGCTGGAGAGATGGCTCAGTGGTTAAGAGCACTGTTCTTTCGGAGGTCCTGAGTTCAACTCCCAGCAACCACATGGTGGCGTACAACCATCGGTAATACGATCTGGTGCCCTCTTCTGGTGTGCCTGAAGGCAGTGTACTCATATACACAAAATAAACAAATCTTTTATTTTTTAATTTTATTTTATTTTATTTTTTTGGTTTTTCGAGACAGGGTTTCTCTGTGTAGCCTTGACTGTCCTGTACTCACTTTGTAGTCCAGGTTGGCCTTGAACTCACAGCGATCAGCCTGCCTCTGCCTCCCGAGTGCTGGGATTAAAGGCATGTGCCACCACGCCCGGCTTACAAATCTTTTAAAAAAACAAAAACCACCAAACTAACCAGGATTCTGTCTATACCTAAAGTCTATAATGGCCTTCAAGGCTAATTATAGCCCGTCTATCCTGACTCGTCTGCTCTGTGGTCAGTCTATGCCATCATGGCTAGTACTGGAGTGAGGCAGGAGAGGAGCCCAGACTGCAACAGTTAAAGAACATTCATTTTCGCAGAGCCATGCGAATAGACTGCGGCTCGACCCTCAAAAACCGAGTTTCTTCCTTCGTCCTTTGTCCATTCTCTCTTCACTTCAAGCCTTATGTTCCTAGGGAAATGGCCATCTTCTTACAGTGTCTGGACATCGTAGGACTCACAGTTGGAGTTCATTAAACATTTGTCAGCGGCCCAATGCCAAGAAATGGTTTTTGGGGGGGGGGGGCTGGGGGAAAAAGCTTAGCGGAGATGAGCGCTTGCAGCTATTTCAACGAATTCGAGTTCGGGATTCCTAATATTCACAGTAGGAGGCTCGAAACCGCCTCTCTCTGGATCCAGGAGCTCTGACATCTTTTTCTGGCCTCTCAGGGCAACATCACTTACCCCGACACAGGTGGACACGTATACATATAACTTAAAAAGAATGTCTTTGACTGGGCATAGTGGCGCACACCTGTGATTGCATCGGTAGGGGTGCAGAGGCAGAAGGATCCTGCGTTCCATTGCTTAATCTAACCAGAGACATTGCTGCCCTAGGTTCATATCGACTCTATCGACACTCTACCTATGAGGCCTGGATCAGTGAACAGGATCAATCCATTGCTTTTGACTGCCAATAAGTGAGGAGAGGTGTGATTGGCCCTTGTTTAGGTAAAAGGGCGAACGCGGAGCTGCGGCGAGCGGTCTTCTGGGAAATCATGGCGTCCCTCAATAGTAGAACAGCAGTCTGCGTGATCTGTTTGGAGAAGCCGAAATACCGCTGCCCCACTTGCCGCGTGCCCTAGTGAGCCAGGGCTCGTGGGGGTTGGCACCGGGTCGGGCGGGAGGCTTGTGCTGCGGCCGGGGGCTGCGGGCAAGGGCCGCCTGCTGCGGCCGCTCGGGCTAACCAACCCTGTCTTTCTTCTTACAGCTGTTCCGTCACCTGTTTCAAGAAGCACAGAGGTAAGAAAGAGCCCGGCCCACTATCGAGCCCTGGGCCTTTCTTCGCACAGGACAGGCCCCATGCTCCGTAAAGCCAGCAGGCAGGAACTCGAAGCAGGAGGATTCCCGCGCAATGAAGGCCACTTTGGCGTCACAGACTGAGATCCTATCCCAAACAAACCACAGCAGGCCAAATGCTTTCTTGGCAAACGTCTTAGCCATTTACGTACTCAGCTTGGCGTTCCGGTGTAGCCCCTCACGATTGCAGAAGCTGCCCTGGCTGCGGTGAATTAACCAGCACTGTTTCTGTCTCTAAATGGTTTATTGTTTACAATAGAAGGAAAAGTTTCTTTTTTCTGTGTGTGGCATTTGGAGACAGGTTCTTTTTTGTTTATTTTATTTTTTTGATACAGGGTTTCTCTGTGTAGCCTTGGCTTTCCTGGAACTCGTCTTGTGGACCAGGCTGTCCTGGACTCACCTCTGCCTCCTGAGTGCTGGGATTAAAGGCGTGGACCACCACCACCTGGCTAGACAGGTCCTTTATTTAAAAAATATAATCTAGCCCGGGCTCAGATTTATCGTGATCCTGCTTTCTCATCCCCAAGTGCTAGAATTACTGGAGTGCAGACCTGTGCCACCAGGGCTGGCTAAGACAAGTTACTGGCATCCTAAGAAAGAAGCTGGACCTTGAGGGATGCCTGGGCAGTTAAGAGCTTCCTGTTGCTTTACCAGAAGTTTGCTCCCAGCATCTGCCTGCTGTGGGTCCAGTCCCAGGGAATCAGTGCCCTCTTTTGGCCTCCACTTTAAAAAGAAAAAAGAAAAGCCATTTGGGAGTAATGGTGCCCATTTGTAGCTGTTGCTCCCACATGGGGGAGGCTGAGGCAGGAGGATCTCCACAAATTTCAGGCCAGCTAGGCTTCATGTTGAGACTGTTGAGAAAGACTGTAAATTAGGTAGGTTCTGTGTGTAATGCGAACACACTTTGTATAGTAAAAGTCTTTACTTGTATATATAAATCCACAAATACATTTGATTACATGTGCTTAATAGATCCTTAAGTATGTGTCTTTAAGATTTGTCTTTGTGGGGGGCCAGGCGTGGTAGTGCACGCCTCTAATCCCAGCACTTGGGAGGCAGAGGCAGGCGGATCAATGTGAGTTCAAGGCCAGCCTGGTCCACAAAGTGAGTCCAGGACAGCCAAGGCTACACAGAGAAACCTTGTCTCAGAAAAAAAAACAAAAACAAAGTTTAAGTTTTTGTAGCTTCTTTTTTGTTTTATTTTTTTATTTTTATTTTTTGGTTTTTTGAGACAAGGTTTCTCTGTGTAGCCTTGGCTGTCCTAGACTCGCTTTGTAGACCAGGCTGGCCTCAAACTCACAGTGATCCACCTGCCTCTGCCTCCCGAGTGCTGGGATTAAAGGCGTGCGCCACCATGCCCGGTTTAGCTTCTTTTTTTATCTGGGTGATTTCCCCCGTCCCCCTTTTTTTGTAATGAGGTCTTATGTAGTTCGGGTTGGGCTTGGATTTACTTGACCTCTCCCGTCTTCCTGCTCTATAATCCCCTAGTGCTGGGCTCACAGATGTGTGTAATTTCACCTGGTTTGGGATTTTCTTTTCTCTCTCTTTTTGTTTTTGTTTTTTGAGACAGGGTTTCTCTGTATAGCCTTGGCTGTCCTGGTCTCAATTTGTATACCTGCTTGGCCTCGAACTCAGAGCTCCACCTGTGTCTGCCTCCCTGAGTGCTGGCACTAAAGGTGTGTGCTACCATGCCCAGCTGGGTCTTTTTGATTTTAATATTAGCACTCAGGAAGCAGAGGCAGTTGGATGTCAGAGTTTGAGGACAGCCAGGGCTACACAGAAAAGCCCTGTCTCAAAAACAACAACAAAACCCAAACCAAATAAAAAAAATCCTCCCTTTCCCCCCCAAAAAATGTTACCTCTAGAAATGTTGGCCGACAGTAGGATTTGCCTAATCTTAACTAACCTCTGGGTCTCGTTGGCAGCATGTGTGTTTTTCTACCCCAGTGGCCTCTTTTGTCTGTTTTTTTTGCAATAAAGAAGTTCTAGAACTGGAGAGATGGTTGAGCAGTTAAGTGTGCTTTGTGCTGTTCCAGAGGACCCAAGTTTGGCTCACAGCACCCACACCCCAGGGTTCCCAACCACCTCTAACTGCAGTTCGGGGCCTCTGACTCCCTCTTCTGGCCTCCGTACTGCTGGTACACATGTAGCAATTCTGTTTCTCTCCTGCTTCCTCCCATCCCAGGTGCAGACCTCTCCCTACTGAAATGTTTTCTTTCTCCCTGCCAAAGGAGAAAGAAACTCTCCTCCTGTGAGTTTCTGGGCTTCCTTAGGTAGACTTAGACCAGACCCTTCTTACCTTATCTATGTCTGTAATGTCTTCCCTGACTCAGGTGCTCATGGTTTTGTTTGACCCATCGCTCAGTCTGACCCGTCCCTCCCTCCCTCTGTCTCTCTCTACAAAGTATATATTTCTTTGATGGGGACCTGTAGCCTTGTTGCGGGCATGGAAGGGTTATGTTTATGTACACCTGAAATTTGTGTCTCTCTTAGAGGAGTGTAACCCTGAAACCCGTCCTGTTAAGAAGAAAGGAACAGTGGCCCCTGTAAATACAAGGTCTGAGGAAAACAAAGGTGAGGTGGTTTGTTTGTTTGCTTTTTGCTTTGTTGTTCCCCCACCCCCCTAAAAAAAGGTTCTCTGTGTAGCCTTGGCTGTCCTGGACTTGCTTTGTAGACCAGGCTGGCCTCAAACTCAAGAGATCTGCCTGCCTCTGCATCCCAAGTGCTGGGATTACAGGTGTGTACCACCATGGCCTGGCATGGTGGTCAATTTTAAACAACCTACAAGGGATTTTTGTTTTTCCTTTCTTTTTTTTCCTTTGGTTTTTTGAGACAGGGTTTCTTCTGCGGGTGCTAGGATTAAAGGTGTGTGCTGTCACGCCCGGCTGTGGGATTTCAAAGACAATAAGTGGAAAGCAGATAGCTAGACAATGTGCAGAAGGATGCCTTGTTGGGGAGCACAGCAGCCTCAGCAGCCCTAGACTCATGGTGGTGCTGTGAGCATCCTGAGGCATGGTTTTGGGGACGGGGCCCAGGACCTGGGGTTTGTGTTGGGTCTTGGTAGGCCCATGTGAGAGGCTTCCTTTGAAGTGGGTCACCTCTGTGCTGCTGGAGCTTCCTTAGATTTAGAGCAGTGATGGTCTGTCACTCCACTCATGCATACATGAATTTTTCTGTGCATAATGCCTCCTGAGTGTTGTGGATCTCCAAGAAGCCCCTCTTGTGCCAGAAAGAGGTCCTCAAGATTCACAGGAAGGGGCTGCAGTGACGGCCACTAACTGCTCTTCCAAAAGACCCAGGTTCAAATCTCAGCACCCACATGGCAGCTCACAACTGTATAACTCTAAGATTTGACACTATCACAAGGACATATATGTAGGCAGAAAAAATACCAATGTACATAAAATAAAGGTAAATTAAAAAAAAAGATTTACAGGAAGGACTGGGTGTGGTGGTGGATGCCTTTAATCCCAGCACTTGGGAGGCAGAGGCAGGTAGATCACTGTGAGTTTGATGCCAGCCTGGTCTACAAAGTCCAGGATAACTAAAGCTACACAGGGAAACCCTGTCTCAAAAAAAAACAAAAAACAAAAGAAAAAACAAAAAAGTCACAGGAAGGGATTGGCCATTTTCCTTCTACCAACATCTAGCAATGGCTTGGGCATATCTGCCCGTATTGAAAGTACAGGGATTCTGCTTGGCAGGATTTTACAGGGTTAATTCACTGGTCCATCATAGCCCTGGGGTCGTGGTAGGGCAGGTAGAGTGCTAACTGCAGAACCACACTCCTTGCCTGCAGACCCCAGGAAGCATGAAGTGTGAGCATTTGCTTGTTAAGTGCAGTCACTATTCTGCCACCATCCCTTTCCTACAAGAGGGGATATATAATTGTGAAATTGCATGTGTGTGAGTGAGTGTGGGGAGGGCAGGAGCAGGAGAGATCAGGCAATGGTTGGGGGAATCTCCAATCAGCTGCTGCTTTATTTATACAGGTTTCACAGGATGGAGACAGACAAGTGATTATCTAAGTGATACAGATTATTTGTTTGAGTTTTCATTACACGTCCAGGGTTACAAGTTCAGTCATGATTAGGAAAAAACAGAACAGACTTTATTTTTTTCTTACCAGCCCTATAACACTGATTTAAAGAATCTAAAGAATGTCTCCTCAGAATCAAACACATTTATTGTATGACAGCCTGCTTTTAGGCTGGCCATGCTTGCAGTTTGAAAGCACTCAAATACCTGAACTGGTCTTTTTATGAATAGCAAATACTAACACCTAACTCGTTTTTACTGTGCTTCGTCATCTATGCTATATAGAATGAAAAGGTTATTTTAGTCAATCTATCTTGTTTATGGAGTTGTATTCCTCCAGAGGTGTACCCTGTATGATTCCTTATCTTTGTTTTGGTTTTTGGAGACAGGGTTTCTCTGTGTAGCTTTCCTGGACTCATTTTGTAGACCAGGCTGGCCTCGAACTCAGAGATCTGCCTGCCTCTGCCACCCTGAATGCTGGAATTAAAGGTGTGCCCCACAGTGCCTGGCTATGACCTCCTATCTTTAAACCACATTTTCAGAGAGCTCTTTAGCAGCGTATAATAAAAAGAGGCCTTGAGTCTGTAACCTATTCTCCTGGCCAGTCAGTTTGTCAATTGTCTCTGTTTACCCTGCACCAATATACTGTTTGAGTTAGCTCAGGGGCAGATATTCCAAGAAGACTCCTGGAGTAATGGCCCCATCTAGCTATGTGCTTATCTGTGCTTAATGATCTATAGGACATAAGGGAACTTCTAGATAGAGGAAGCTAACTTAAAAATTTCCTAAAAAGACTGGGACATATTTTCTCAGGAAAAGACATAAAATGAATCATAATGCAAGCTCGGTGCGGTGGCGCACTCCTTTAATCCCAGCACCCAGGGAGGCAGAAGCAGGCACCTCTCTGAGTTCAAGGCCAGCCTCGGCAACAGAGTGACTCCAGGACAGCCAGGGCTACACAGAGAAACCCTGTTTTGAAGGGGGGAAAAAAACCAAAAAGAATCATAATGCAGAAGACCCTAAGAATGCAACACACAGACCAAAACCCAAAAGTTAGAGATAGAAGGACAGTGATTGCGGCATTTGGCTCAGCTTTGCTGGAACTGTGTCAAACAGTGGATATGTCTGTGTCACAGAATCAGAAAAGCAAGCTGTTCCTTTCACTTGCTACTGGTGTGCCCCTCACTATCACACACATAACACGTATGATACTAACATGGCTGCCCTGGCTTTCTGAGGCCTGACCTGCTGCTCTATACTCTTCAGATGATGACTCCTCTGTAGCTGACTTCCTCAACAGCGATGAGGAAGAAGACAGAGTGTCTCTGCAGAATTTAAAGAATTTAGGTAAGTCTATGCTGAGCGTGTTAACTGTTTACCATTTTATTGCTCTAAAGGCAGTGGAACCTGGGAGGATGAAGCCTAAACATGAGATGAACTACAGTCTCCTGCAATAGTCAGGTTTATTCAGAGCATCAGATAGTTTATGCCCTGAGCGTTAAGAAGAGTCGCCCAACCAAAGTGTACTGTCACAAGGACAGGCTACACGTGGAGGTGTGGACGCGTGTTTTTCCACAGAGTCATGTAAAGACAGAATAGGCACTTGGAACTTGGAGGGGCATGAAAGCAGATTCCAAAAACAATTTCATGTTTTTGAAGAAACTGAGGTCACAAAACCTTGTTTCTTGGCGTTTTCTCACAAGCACTGAGAATGCCCTCAACATGATTCTATGCTTGGCCAGTGTCCGAAACCATTTCCTTTGTGTGGGATGTGGGTGGAGCTTGGGTTGCGTGGGTGGGAAGCTGGGATAGCTCAGGACTGAGGCAAGTGCTCTGCCGCAGGTTAATGTGTTCAGCACTCCATTTCTTTTTCTTTTTCTGGATGAGACAGTCTTATATTGTATAGTCTTGGCTGGCCTAGAACTCACTGGAAACCACACTTGGTGCCATCCTCCTGTCTATGCCTCCCAATGCTGTATTTCCGTGCTCAGAAGAATTGCTGTTGTGCACTGTGTGAGTGTGGGCTTGAGTGCAGTTCCAAGGATGAAGATTTACTTTTAAATTGTGGCTATCTGTGTGCACCTGAGTACAGGGCCTGCAGAGGCCAGAAGAGGAGCTCATGGAGCTGTAGTTACAGGTGGTTGTGTGTCACTAACGTGGATGTGGGAGCCGGATACTCCTCTACAGGAGCAGTGAGTGCGAGTAACCACAGAGCCTTCTCTGTCAGTGCACTGCCGCCCCCTTCTTGGTGGGCACATACAGAAGTCAGAGGATAAGTACGTTTTTTTCCCCCCCAAGATAGGGTTTCTGTGTACCCTTGGCTTTGTAGACCAGTCCTGCCTGAGTGCTGGGATTACAAGTGTGAGCTACCTTGAATTTAAGTTCTCCCCTTGAATTTAAAGCTGGCATTTATTTTTTAAAAGGTGAATCTGCAACTTTAAGAAGCTTACTGCTCAACCCACACCTGAGGCAGCTGATGGTTAACCTCGATCAGGGTGACAACAAAGCAAAGCTGATGAAAGCCTGCATGCAGGAGCCCTTGTTTGTGGAGTTTGCTGACTGCTGCTTAGGAATTGTGGAACCTTCCCAGAAGAGGGACTCTTAAGACTGGACGAGCTCCTTGCTCAAGCGGCCCACTGCTCCTCCTAGGAGGAGGTTGTTTCCAAGGCCCCTGTACGCCGTGTGGGTGCTCACCCACCACACCGCTTGCTTCAGACGAGTGGAGCATACTCCGGGTGCAGAGCCTGTATGAAGAGGACTGCTTTTCCAGAGGACCCCAGTTTTCAGCACCCACTTGACTGCTTACTACAGTTCTAGGGTTTCTGATGCCGCCTTCTGGCTTCTGCAGGTACTGTACACAGCCACACATGCAGGCAGAACTCCCACATACATAAAAAAAACAACTAAATCTTGGCTATCTATATTCAGATGGTGGTTTAATTTTATTTCTGGTACAGTTCAGAGTTACATCACAAATATCAACTGTATCCATTAGAATTAAAAACTGATGTTTAGTAACTGATCACTCACTGTTCTTGGTGACATTAAATACATTTATTAAATACTGTTGTTCCCTTGATGAAAGTTTTCCCCCTAGAGCCAGTTTTAGGGTGACTTGGCCCTTTAAAGTGCTTGTGGATAGCCCAGTATCCACCCTGCTGTAGTGACAACATTGTGGATGGACAGTCACATCGCTGTGAACCTGAGCCTTAGCTGGGACAGTGTGGCCCTAATCCTAGCTTGGCAACTAGCACCCCCAGATCCTGCCAATGCTGAGGCCATACCCTGGAGGGTGGCACTCTGGCCATAAAGCCTTGGCTCACAATCTGGAACCTGCTTGCACGTGCAGTGAACTCCTGTGGGAATAGCTTGGCAGTTGTGTGTTGGATCAGATGTCTTTGGCAAGGCAGCTGGCAGGAAAAGGCCTTGTGGAAACAAAGGCACTGAAGATCACTCAGATGGATGGGGTACGAGAGTCACACTTGGACTGGCCTGTGTCTTTCTAGCAGAATCTGATTAAAACCAGTAACATTAGAGGCCGAAGGTTCAGGGCAGATGTCAGCATACTGAAGTGGAGACTTCCTGCAGTGAAACTTTATCGATCCCTAGGGAGAAAGAGAAGCACCCTATGAGTGGCAGGAGCAAACCCAGGAACAAAATCTCAATCCATTCAGCCTGGAGACAGGAAATACTGGGAAGGAGCCTGTTACTGTAAGGGTATGTTGTCTGTCATCCTGCGACTGCTTATCCCTGCCAATCTCAGGGAGAGTCTAAACAGATTATAGAGCATCCTGTTGACTGTGTTTCTTTCCTCTGGTTCCTTGTAGTAGACTGAGTACTAACCCAGCCTTACAGAAGAGAAAATGGAGACTCTGAGCTGCTTTCAAGTGGAACAGGCTGCACAACACAAAGGACTGGACCATACAATTACTTCTTGAGAAAATGGCAACCAGTAACCAAATGATAAGATTTGAGAAAACTGCTAAATGCAGTGTCATTTGAGGTGACAAATTATGGCCACATTCATTTCTTAGAAGTGGAACTACTTATGGCCTATTGTTAAGTGTGCCTCTCTTTAATTTTTTACACCTACCCTTGAGGTGCTGCTCGAGTCCATCTGGTCAAGGACACAGGGCTGAGATACATGCCCAACCAAGGATCTCACTCAGGCGTGGTGGTGCACACCTCTGATCCTAGCACTTGGGAGGCAGAGGCAGGTGGATCTCTGAGTTTGAGGCGAGCCTGTCTACAGAGTGTGAGTTCCAGAACAGCCAAACCAAACAAAAACCGGAGGAGCTCTGAGGAGTCTCAGTTTTTAGTTGAAACAATGGCAATGTCACAGCTGTAGTTTCCAGCTTACCCGCTAGATCAGGGAGTCTTGTGCTGCTCCTGTTCCCTGCCTTTCTCAACAGCCTGGAGCTGTGGGAAGGACTACCGCCCTATCACAGAGCAACATACCTGAGGCAGTGCTCTGATGGATGTAACACCAGCCTGATCTTGTTGTGGTGTCTGGACTTTGCTTCTGGGGCTGCCTGAGGGAAGCCGGAGGCAGGCACGGGCCACCAGTGTCCTCTGAAAGCCACGCACACCCGCAGCTGAGTCGGCTAGCACCAGTCCCAGGGGCCAGAGGTGGATTATTGCTCCCAGGAGCTTAGTGTGTGCTGGGGACAGTGAGGAGCTCAGGGAAACAGGAGCTTGAGGTGTGGGCTTCTCCTCCACACCATCCAGTTCTTTAGAAGCAAGACAGGCCATTCGGATCTTAAAGAGAAAACAGTGCTTTAAGCTTTAGGTTTGCCAGTCCTCTTTCTAAAAGAGTTTACTTTTGCATTCATTTATTTGACAAGGAGGCATGCTACAGTGGGTGTGTGGAAGTCAGAGGACAAACTGTGTGGGTGGACAGGATTTAGCTCTCTTAAAAAACAAAACAAAACAGGGCCGGGCATGGTGGCGCACGCCTTTAATCCCAGCACTTGGGAGGCAGAGGCAGGCGGATCGCTATGAGTTCAAGACAAGCCTGGTCTACAAAGCGAGTCGAGGACAGCCAAGGCTACCACAGAGAAACCCTGCTTGAAAAACAACAAAAAACTGGATATGTGGCATATGCCTTTAATCCCAGCGCTCAGGAGGCAGGGACAGGCATCTGTGTGAGTTTGAGGCCAGCATGGACTACACAGAGAAACCCCATCTTGAAAAACAAAACAAAAATATCATACCCCCCCCCCCCCCCGTGTTGTGTGCGCGCATGTTGAGCATGCCATGGTATGCTTGTGGAGGTCAGAAGAAAGCTTTTGGGAGTCTGTTCCCTACCGTGAGGGTCCCCAGGATCAAACTCAGGTGGCCAGGCTTGGCAGCAAGCATCTGTACCAGCCGAGCCATCTTACTAGTTCTTTCTAGCACTGATTGGGAAATAATCAGCTTGACAAGGTAAACTCAAGGCTCTTGGCTGGGACGCCCTGATCTAGACTGGCTTCACGTGGCAGAACGTAAAGAATGCAATTCCGTCGGTGGTTTGCCACTCAATTTTCACAACCACCCTGTAGTGCCTGTGCCATCTCCTCATACAAGAGGACACAAGGCTGAGAAGCTGCATGGCGTGCCAACATGCACACACCAGTGGCAGAGACCCAGTCGTTAAGTGCCGCCCACCCTGGCCTCCAGTCATACTCACTCTCCACTTATGCCACGCACGCTTGATGACTGTGGCGGCTATGTGTAACCTCCTGAGGTGTTTCCGAGTTAGCCAAGAACGAACAACTAAGAAAACAGCAGAGACATCAACATCAGTAGAGCTGCTAGTCACACGGTCAACACCAGAGTGAAAGCATGGAATCTGTTCTCCCAGTGATACACTATGTCCATATGTAAGGCAAAATGGGGCGAAAGTCTCCTGAGGGGCTGGAGAGATGGCTCAGTGGTTAAGAGCACTTACTGCTCTCACAGAGCATTCAGATTTGGGTCTCAGCACCCAAATGCTGGTTCACAACCTCTTTTGATTCCAGTTCAAAGAGATCTGATTCGCTCTTCTGGCCTCCAAGAGCACCTGCATGCACATGGTGCACATATACACTTTGTCGCACGCACGCACTTTAAGTCTTTTTATTATGTATACAGTGCTCTGCTACATGTACACCTATAGGCCAGAAGACAGTATCAGATCACATTATAGATGGTTGTGAGCCACCATGTGGTTGCTAGGAATTGAACTCAGGATCTCTGGAAGAGCAATCAGTGCTCTTCTGAGTCATCTCTCCAGCCCCACACAGTAACACAAACAAAAAATCTTAACAACAACAAAAAGGGCGGTGGTGGCGCACGCCTTTAATCCCAGCACTAGGGAGGCAGAGGCAGGTGGATCGCTGTGAGTTCGAGGCCAGCCTGGTCTACAAAGCGGGTCCAGGACAGCCAAGGCTACATAGAGAAACCCTGTCTCGAAAAACCAAAACAAAAAACAAAAACAAAACTTAACAACAAACAACAACAAAAAACCCACTAGCTACTATCTTGGAAATATCCAAGTACTGAATGCTCAGGAATAAGAGAGACCTAGTGCCTTTACATTTTTACTTTGGTGTGTTTGGGCATGTGTTCTGTGGTATAGCACTTGCCTCGAATGAGTGAAGCACGGCACTGCAAAAAGAAATTATTTTTCTTTCTTTGAGATAGGGATTCTATGTAATCCACCAGACTGGCATCAAACTTCTGTCTCAGCCTTCCAGATGCTGGGCTCAGGTGTGGGTACCACACTTGGCCTTGGGTTTCTGACATTTTCATTTTCAAGATAAGTGCATGAGAACTGTGCTGCCACACCCACCATGTGAGCCTCACCAGCAGGTGGCTGGGCCCCACCTACCTGCCTGAATGAGCATGGCAGCCCGCCTCTGTTTCTCCTGCTTTTGGAGCCGGTGTCGCCTCCAGCCACACTGGATGCAGCGGGCACACTGCTCCAGCATCTGGGCACGCCCACACTCCAGAAGCTCTAGCTGAGAGAAAGGAAGTCCACTGAGGTCCTTGACCTCCCCTCCTCCCGTCCTGAGGAGGGCCTACACACTTGCAGCTGGCGCCCTTAATCCCCCCCTCAGCCAGTTTACCATGGAGTCAGTCATGAAGATCTTTGTCCTGCCACAGTACAGTGGGATTTGTGGGGCCTTCACTGGATCACTGGGAGTAGCTGCTGTCTGAATTAACGCTGGCAGAACATGAAGAATGTCCTGAAGTGGAGGTTGCAGTGTGGTCTCCTTGACGCACAGAGGCTGCTCTGGGGGGTGGGAGAAAAGCCTCATCAGTCCTTGCTTCCCCTCATGCTTGTACTCGGAGGGAACCCTTGTACTGCTCACTGGAAGAAACTGGCTATGGTCTCTCTAGCGCTGTCTTAGCCTCTTTCTTGCAGTTCTAGTCTTCCTTACCCCCTTGTGTGGGTAGAGGTAGCCCATGTGTCCCCCAGAGTCCTGGCTGTTTGGGAGTGTCCTGAGGCCTCCACTGCCTGGCGTGTCCTTGGACGGGTGGTAAGGGAGAGCTGAAGCATGGAAGGACTGCCAGGCTGCGTAGCCACTCCTTCAGCCCACCCCCGACTCTTCCAGTCAGCCATCCATACCCAGCTATGGGAAAGCCCTTTAAGGCTTGCAGGGCTGCCTCCTGTGTGGAAGGATTTACCTGAGGGCTCTGACCACAGTTAGCTGCCCAGCACCTCTCTGGAGACAGAGGCCACCAAAGCAGATGCCGGAGACGGGAGACGAGAACCATCCACACAATGGACCAGGGCCCAGAGGGACTTGGCAAGAGAGACAGGAGAGCAAACCACGGAGAGAGGAGGAAAAGAGAGAGAGAGGGAGAAAGACAGTGACACAACTCCCAGGAGGATGAGAGCTCGCTGATGGGGCCCCCAGAAGAAGGCTGAGATTTGTCCTTGTGTCTGTCCCTCCATGTGTCCCTGAGCTTTAACATGCCCACATTCTTATTTCCCACAGCTACACTGTGCCAGCCAACTGCTCAGTCACACCCAGGCTAGAGTTTTGCCCGAGTTTTTTTTTTTTTTTTTTTTT
Source organism: Acomys percivali (assembly GCA_907169655.1). Classification (NCBI taxonomy): domain Eukaryota; kingdom Metazoa; phylum Chordata; class Mammalia; order Rodentia; family Muridae; genus Acomys; species Acomys percivali. The sequence goes on from OU015746.1 coordinate 35,160,766, forward strand.
TAAATATTTATTTATGCTGGGCATGGTGACACACACGCCTTTAATCCTAGCACTCAGGAGGCAAAGACATGTGGATGCATGTGAGTTCGAAGCCAACCTGGTCTACAAAGTGACTCTAGGACAGCCAAGGCTAACACAGAGAGACCCTGTCTTGAGGGGGAAAAGTGCTCTGCTTGCGCGTACACCTGCACAATAGAAGAGGGCACCAGATCTCATTTCAGATGGTTGTGAGCCACCATGTGGTTGCTGGGAATTGAACTCAGGACCTTTGGAAGAGCAGTCTTCTTAACCTCTGAGCTATTCTCTCCAGCCCTGTCCAAAGTGCTTTGTACATGTCTCTCCTTGATGCCTTCTGGGACCTGGCGCTCAGGCCATTTAGGGCTGGTCCAGATTCCTCAGATCTCTTCTCTTCTCCTCTTCCCACTGGCCAGGCTCACCTTTTGCGTTTGTCTACCTCTGTGTATGGAGTAATGCCTACAACACTGACCAGTCTGCCCACGTGCCACTCAGCTGCCCACAGCTCTGGCTTCTCCACTTGGGTGGCTCCACAGCCTCATTCCCAGGCCCTCCCACAAGGCCCCTAGATGGGCAAAAGCATGAGGCGGATAGAGCACTGGCCTTTCCCCTGAAGGGTGCCACCTCATCTACCCAGGAATTTCCCTTCTTTCTTTCTTGAGACAGGCTCTCTCTACATAGCTTGGCTCTCTGGAACTCCCTCTGTAGACCAGGCTAGCCTCAAACTCTTAGAGATCCGCCTGCCTTTGCTTCTCAAGTGTTGGGAGCAAAGGTGTGCGTTACCACTGCCTGTCTGCTAAGTCCATGTGTCTTGACTAGGGCCCACCTGGCACCCCAGCCTTACCTACCACTACTGTCTGGAGTTCCTTTTCTTTCTTTTTGGGTTTTCAAGACAGGGTTTCTCTGTGTAGCAGCTCTGGCTGTCCTGGACTCGCTTTGTAGACTAGACTGGCCTTGAACTCACAAAGATCCACCTGCCTCCGCCTCCCAAGTGCTGGGCTTAAAGGTGTGTGCCACCACGCCTGGCCTGTCTGGAGTTCTTACATGGAAGATATTGTTCAGATTATCTTTGTCATATGCAGCAGTTGTCATTTGGCTAATCCAGTTTATCCCCGCATACCATGTCCTCCAAAATGCTTTCCCATGTCCACATCTCCCTGGCACCAGAGTAAGCTCTCTGCCTTTCTACACTGTTGCCAGTGGGGGTTTGCTCCCCACATTGTACCAACAACCATTAGACTCTGAGCCTCATGCCTGAGGAGGCACTCAGTAACCTATGGTTGAACAAATGACAATAAATGGGCCCCACTCACCAGAGGGCCCTTTGGCAGGTCCCAGGCCCCAGAGGCCAGAGGATGTGCGAGATTGGAGCCTTCTCAGTAATTTATATCTTTCCACAAAGTTCTGGTGAGAGACCCTGGAAGCCAAAGCAGACAAGGAAAGAATAACTGTGAGCCGGGGGCCTCGTGCCTGTCCCCACTGGGTGAATGGAGGGGGCTATGCTCTAGACATGCTCAGGGCCACTCAGTGGGAAGCCTACTGACACCATTTAAAATTGCGTTTGTGGCTGGCAAGATGGCCCAGCAGATAAAGTGCCTGTTGCCAGGCCTGCCAACATGAGTTCCACTCCCAAGACCCATATGGAGGAAGGGAGAACCAGCTTCTGTGTGTGGCACGGCTCCTTGTTGGTAGTGTGTGCTCAACTCCACTGGGGACGGACAGCATGTACCAGTGCAGTTCCTAAACCTCTACTGAGGCTTGTCTCTGAAACGTCTCAAATCTGACAAAGCCAAGGAGAATTCCTGATTCTCACTTCCCTGTTCCTTCACACTGCAACTCGGGCCTCCCCCAGACGAACCCATTTTGGTAAACTGTCCTGATGCAACCATCTGCCCCAGAAAACAGCAAGTTATTTCCACAGCCTGGAAGCGGACTGCTCACCAAGTCCTCACCCAACCCTGCAAACCATTCAGTTCTCGTGTTATTGTGAACTATATCCCAGTTTGCCACACTGTCACCCAGGTTTCACAGCTAACCCGACTCCTGGACACCTGCAACGGCCTCCTCACTCACCCCTTCAATCCTACCCTGCAGCCAACCTCCAGTGAGCAGGGCAAGGGTTCCCTCCAAGCACAAGATACTGCCACTGTCTTCTCACACCAGCAGCTTCCCCGGCACTCAGGGCAGGTTGTCAAGGCTTTCACGGTCAGCCGTGTCTGGCTCCTTTTCTCTTACGTTCCCTGTTGCTGCTGCTTTGTGGTCTAAGTCCCGTGGTGTTTCACTTCCTGACAGAATTGTGGTGGTTCTTGTTCTAAGGCTCCCAGGCTGGCCCTTTCCTGTCCTCGGGGCCTGCACTGGTAAGCAGCCCATGGCTATTCTCTGCATGCCTGCACTGGTAAGCAGCCCATGGCTATTCTCTGCATGCCAGCAACAAATTTTACTTCTTTCGTAGCACTAGTTGTACTTTACACACGTGTAACATGTGTTATCTGTGTAAATGTGTGTGCTTGCACATGTGGAGGCCTTAATTTGATAATGGACGCCTTTCTCTAGAACTCTCATTTTTTTTGAGATAGAGTCTCTCATTGAGCATGGACCTCACTGACTGGTTAAACTGGCTGGCCAGTAAGCCCATGGAATGCTGTGCCCATCTCCCAGGGCTGGAACTGTAGGGCTTGTGGCCACACCAAGCTTTTTTTTCTCCGAGACAGGGTTTCTTTGTGTAGCCCTGGCTATCCTGAACCTGCTGTGTAGGCCAGGCTGGCCTTGAACTCACAGCGATCCACCTGCCTCTGCCTCGCAAGTGCCAGGACTAAAGACATGTGCCACCACGCCCTACCCCACACCCGACTTTTAACATGGACGCTGGAGATCCTAACTCTGGTCCTCACAAGCACTTTACCCACTGAGCCATCTCCCAAGACCCTTTGAAATTTTCTGTTTTTTTTTTTTTTTTTTTGAGACAGGGTTCCTCTGTGTAGCCTTGGCTGTCCTGGACTCACTTTGTAGACCAGGCTACCTCAAACTTACAGTGATCCCCCTGCCTCTGCCTCCCAAGTGCTGGGATTAAAGGTGTACACCACCATGCCTGGTGAAATTTTATTTACTTATTTTTAGAAATTTTATTTGTAAAGTTAAAAAAAATATGTGAGAGTTTTGCCTGCGTATATGTCTGTAATGTGCATGTCTGGTACCAGTGGAGGCCAGAGGAGGGATTTAGATCCTGTGTAACTGGAGTTATAGATGGTTATTAGCGGTCATGTGGGTGTTGGGAATTGAACTCCAGTCTTTCTGGAGCACAGCCAGTGCTCTTAACCCTGGAACATCTCTCCAAATCCAGACCCTTAAAACATTTATTTTTATTATATTTAATTATGTCTGTGTGTCTGATGGGTGGGTATGTGCCTGTAAGGAGACCAGAGTTTTTGGATTGTCCTGGAGCTGGACTTAGAGGCCATTGAGATCTGCCCTATGGGGATTCTGGGAACCAAATTTGGGTCCTCTGCAAGAATAATACACACTCTTAACCTCAGAGTCATCCATCTCTCCAGCCCCACCCAGCCCTTTTTGTTGATCTTTGAAACAGTCTCACTACCAGGCTGGCCTCAAACTCAGTACATAGCCTAGACTCGCCTTAGATTCCTGTCTTAGTGCCTCAAGTGCTGGGATCATAGGTGTATGCTGCCGTGTCTGGCTCATTTAACTTTCATGTTTCCATAGGAATGTGGGCAGAAAGCACACAATGAGTTACTGAATCAGTGCAAAGGTGCCATCCCTCGCCTTCCAGGTGGATGCCACAGACCTGCTATTTCCTCCATCCCTACCTCTCTCCCTCTGGCCCACGTTCTGAGTGCCACCTGACTTCAGCCCTACAGTGATGTGGCTTACTTACCGGATGGGAAAGCCAGCAGCACTGATGTGGATGGTCTCCACGAGGCCACAGGCTTCCAACTGGCTCAGGACCTGAAAGGGTGGGGGACACAGCAAGCACCTATCGGCCACACATGCCATTTCTTCTGTTATCTGTTCCTGATCTTCAACGACAGGCAGGATTGGCTGATGGACAGGTTTGTCTCCTTGGGACCATGAGAAACCAAGAGGGCCTGAAAACCTTCCTGCTAGAAGAGGTCCTGGTGGACCTGCAAAGGCCCTGTCTGGTCCCTGGCTAAGGCCCACAATGGTCCTGGTTCTGTCTCTCACCTCTCCAGGACTGATACCACTTCACAATACAGAACTGTTAATTCTCTTCCCACATCAGAGGTGCTCAAGCAAGGAACGTTATAGTGTGAAGATGCTTACTTGATCTGAACCCAGACTCTGCCTTGCAGCCAAGCTATCTTGGCTACACAGCTACATTTACCAAGTGACTGCAGGACATTGCTCAGTGCTGCCCAGCACTCACACACCATTTCTGTCTCCTCAGAACCTGAAGCCCTGAGGAATGGATTTTGTGTAAAAACTGGAAAATGAGATCGACAGTCCAGAGATATCTATACTGCATGGCCTGTACAGATGTTGAACGAATCACAGAATATCCATTGGCCTGAGCAGCTTCAGTCTCTTGTCAGGGACAGGCTAGGTGAGCAGGGAGCAAGATGCTCTAGCATCCCCATGTGCCACCTGGCTAGGCCATGGTGCCGTGTATAGAACATACAACCACTCAGGACTGCCCTGCCAGAGCAGGGAAGTAAGCCCTCCTTATCTGGAGATGCTCCCCAGCCCCTTATTTTTGATGCTGGATAGCTGTAGCCCAGGGCTAGTTACCTCTTCCTGGAGGAAAGTCTGCGGCCGACTCTGGCTGTTGGGCTTGATGCAGCGAATGTAGTGCGGTGTTGTGCTATGGAGGACCTGCAGGAGCTGATCCAGGGAGGCCTGCAGACAGGGAGTTCTGGGTTTAGGCAGGACTGGGCCAGTTCAGGGTAATACGCTGGATGGTGGTCAGTGAGTGTATTATATCCTTGGTGGCCCACCCAGGCTTGGGATCAGGACTCACGACTGCCCTGGGGACCATTGGAAGTTGTGAAGAGCATGTGTAAAGCACAGCTTAACCATCCATTACTTCTCATTCTTCCCCAACCCCAACCTCGAGACAGGGTTTCTCTGTGTAGCCTTGGTTGTCCTGGACTCACTTGTAGACCAGGCTGGCCTTGAACTCACAGAGATCCACCTGCCTCTGCCTCCCAAGTGCTGGGATTACAGGCTTGCGTCACCACGCCCAGCTACTTCTCACCCTTTATCCAGAGATGCTTCTGGACCAGTGGCTCTCACTGACTGCTCCTCTGGCCTGGGGCTTGCCTCTTTCCTCACCTCCCCAGGATCATTTTCCTACAGGAGAACAGCTTACCCCACCCCTGCTGTTCTACTGTGCAGCCTGTATTACGTGCCAGAGGGATGTAACTCAGACAGTCTGCTTATGTCACTCAGCCTAAAACACACATGCTGTGCAGGTGCTGTCAGTAGTGTCTGAGGCTGTGGCTATAGCATGCTCATGAGACAATAAGCCTGGATTTCCCAGGGCACCCCCTCAAGGCAATGGTAAAGTAGGGGTTGACATATGAAAAAGAACAACAACAAAAAAAAAGTGGCAGGGTAAGAGAAAAAGCTGTTGAAGGGCAGTGGTCAAGAGATCCTAGGAAGGGCTGGATGTGGTGGCTCACATCTTTACAGAGGCAAAGGAAGGTGGATCACTGTGAGGTTGAGACCAGCCTGGTCTACAAAGCAAGTCCAGGACAGCCAAGGTACCAAGGCTGTTACATAGAGAAAGAGACCCCAGGAAGGTGAGCAGCAGGTACAAATTTCATACATCAGGAAGGAAGCAGATACCACCAAGGGTGGTGGTCTGGTCCAGCCAAGCACAGGGTTTGAACATGGCAGTCATACTCCATATAAGGTGCTGCTTTCTGTAACTATCCCAAAGGCAGAGGGTGAGAGCCCCCAGCCCATATCCCTATACCTGGTGGTGTCATGTCTGTTCCCTGTCTGTCTTTTACACTAAAGCATGAACTAGAAGAGACCAGCACCATTTCTGCATGGCATGTCACAGCTCCCAGTAAACAGCCGCCCCCAATCCTGAGGGGCGCTCAACAGATAATTGGAAGACTGAACTGATCACTTCATGTCAGCGCTAGACGCACCTTGAACTTGGACACCACAGTCAATGCAGGAGCTCTGCTCTGGCCAGTCAGCTCCTCCGGGGTCTTCTCTTCAGGGTTCACAGGAAACAGCATCAAGAGTAGGGGGTCCTGGGATTGCTGCAGGAGCCCCGTCAGCTCAGGGGGAACAGGGTCCTATTGGAAAGGGCAAGGCTGACAGGGAGCTGGGCTGCTCCCTAGTGTTGGCTACTTCTCTGGCACCCCTACTCAAGCACTGGGCTTCTTGGGAGGGCAGGCTGGGGTCCCAAGAAGTGGGGGTCTGCTGGCCAAGGAGAGACACAGGCCTTGTGCAACATGGGCCACTTCCAGGCAGGTCAGGGGGGACTAGCAAAGATCTTAGGCAGGGCTCAAGAGGGTGAGCCTGGACACTGAGGAGAAAGAGGATGCCCTTTAGGAACTACTCTGTGCATGTAGCGGTGACTCAGCTTTCTCACCCAGGAGCTACATGCTATGGCCCAGGCCCACCTTGTTCTTTTCCACCAGGCCTGCTGTGTGGTACCGTACAGGTCCTGCGAAGTGCACAACTACAAAGCTGGGCTCCCGGCTGAGCTTATTATGGCCCAGGCAGGGCCTGCCTGCCAGAGTACTCTCGATGCGGGTCTGTAGCTGTGCGGCACTGCTCGGCCGATTAAGGCGACATTCCTGTGGGGTGGGAGTGGTCAGTCAGCACAGTGATGAGGTCTTAGCACACTTTCACCATCCTCAGGGTCTGGCCCCCACGGCAGCAGTTGTAGCAGGCATTACAGCAGCTCCAGGGGGAGAGCACAGGATGAGTACACTTATTTGCAGATGGGGAGGGAGACTGACAGACAAGCATACAAAATAGTCACCAAGGCACCAGCAAAGCCCAGAGACCAACTCTGCTGCTGGCTTCAGGGCTTGACCTCCCTACCTCATTTATGAGGGAGCAGATGCTGATGGGGCTCCCCTCGAGGAGATCTAAACAGGTCTGGTTGTCTTGGTAGTTGACAAACGACCACTCCAAACCCTCAACTGCATATTCCTCCTAGGAGCAGGGGCGTGGTAGGAGAAAGCAAGTTCCAGGATAGCATTAAGGAACAAAAGCATATTAAAACACTCTTCTATTTTTGTTGCTGTTGTTTGTTTTGTTTTGAGACAGAGTTTCTCTGTGTAGCCCTAGCTGTCCTGGAACTCACTTTGTAGACCAGGCTGGCCTCGAGCTCACAGAGATCCTCCTGCCTCTACCTCCTGAGTGCTGGGATTACAGGTGTGTGCTACCACCACCTGGCCAAAACACTGTTTCTTACATACAGCTATTATTTATCAATTAATAAAACAAGGACAAATGTCAGAACTGGGTTGGAGGCCAGGAAGAGGCAGAGGAGGCAGAAGAATGGCCTGCCTTGCCCAATCCCTCACCTGCTGGGCCTTGAGGTAGTGAGCCACGAAGTGCTGCTGTAGCTTCTCATTGGCATAGTTGATGCACAACTGTTCTAGACTGTTGTCAGGAAACGACTCAAACCCATACACATCCAGCAGACCTGTGAAGACAGGAGGGAACCATGGGGCTCCCACACGGTGGCAGAGATGACAACGACAGGAGTCCAAGTGGCTGGAACCTAGCTGAAGCCTCAACGATGACCCCGCCTCATTACCAGAGCAGGCAGAACACCCAAAATCTGAATGACGGGCAGCCCAGGAACCAGCCCATGTTCGAGTCTGAATCTTTTGTCCCAGTAGGCTCCTCCTTGAGGATACCAGGGAATGTTCTCTGTATCACCCTCGTTCAGAGGACCTGATCTCACCGGCCTAGCAGATGCGCCTCTTTAAGCAAACTGTTGGCATCTCTAGGCCTTAATCCCTCCCTATTTGACTCACCCAACCCAAGGCTACAACATTGCTGATCTCAACTGTGTCTCTGACTATCCTCCTGGGACTGGAGCTAAGCCTCTGGGGGAAAAGGACCATTAGGGATAAGACATGAACTAGTCTGTCTCATGAGCCATGGATATGCCACATGTGGGCAATCAAATGTAGAAATATTAAACTCCCGGCTGGCTGAGGACACCAGCAGAGGGAGGATCTGTTCACAGGCCCACAGGCGACCCAGGGACCCTTCCTCCACCCAGGTCCAGCCGCTTGTTTTCTTGAGGGTTCCGGCAGGATGAGCCTTGCTACCTATGAAGGCAGTCCATGAGTCGGAGTCTGCACAGATGCTGCTGTTGATGACAGATACCAGCCAGTCGAACAGCCTGTTGGCGGGAAAGAGTGGGACTGTGGTGAAACTGCTCTCTCAGGAAGGGTACCACATGCTAAAAGGCCCTGTGTTCTGAACCTACCAGGCCAAAGGCTAAAATCTCTTGTTTCTGGCTTATGTCATCTTGGCCTACTGCAGAGGCAGGCTCTGGGCACATGTAGTTCTAGATATACGCAGAACTAACTTGCCCTAGCAAGACAAGGTAGTCAGGCTCCTGGGTCTGCAACCTGCTGCCGGCTTAGGAGGATATTGGCAGGTCCTAGCTGGCTTTGTAATGCAGAGTACACTGAATCCACAGGCTTAAGGAACTGCCACAAACTACTCAATCCTGCACAAGTGGGCCCACGTCACAAGAATAATGGCATTCCCTATTCTGGAACTGTCACTAGCCCAGAGAAAATGAAACTTCTATACAAGGTGTCACCAAACATGACACTGTTCTACAGCCTTCTTTCCTACACACTGCCTTCCCCTCCTACTCCAACTCTGGGAAGAGGGCCTACATAGAGACTCTGTTACAAACTAGCAACACCTGCTTCAGCCTAAAGTGTGCTGGGATCACAGGTGGCCAATATGCCTTAGTTTCTCTCTAAGTAACTACGCTGTAACTGGTTTAATTCAGTAGACTGTTTTGTTTTTTTTCTTCAACAGGGATTCAAACTCTCAAGCAAGATACTAAAAATGAATGGACTCATGTAACATGACTGTTTCCATGTGTAAAATGTTCTACAGCTAGAAGCTCATTCTATCTGTAACTTTTTTCATCTTGCAGTAACTTGTAGACGAAGCTTTAAAAAATCTTTCAACTAAGCTGGTTGTGGTGGTACATGCCTTTAATCCCAGCACTCAGGAGGCAGAGACAGGTCAGTTCAAAGCTAGCCTGGTCTACAAAGCCAGTCTAGGCCAGGCAGGGCTGCTACACACAGAAACCCTGACTCGGTGGAAAAAAAAAATCTTTTGCCAGCTGGGTGTGGCAGCATACACCTTTAATCACAGCACTGACAGTGACTTCCAGAGCTACAAGTGAGACCCTGTCTCAAAATAACCCAAAACAAAAATCCTCCAACTTTTGACTTAAAACCTGCTTTGAGGCAGAAGTACCTCTGTCTCTAGTTGACATGGGCTCAGGCGGACCTCAGACTCTTGGCTCTGAACAGGGTTGTCCAAGATCTCACATATATATATGCGCGCACATATGTGCATAATAATCTCAGGGGATTCTGAGCCCCTGATAGCCTTTATAAGGTACTCTGAAGGGTCTCAGAACTCAATTTATTTTTATTTTTTTGAGATTTATTTATTTATTATGTATACAGTATCCGGCCTACATGTGAGTCAGCAAGCCAGAAGAGGGCACCAGATCTCATTACAGATGGTTGTGAGCTACCATGTGGTTGCTAGGAACTGAACTTGGGACCTCTGGATGAGCAGACAGTGCTCTTAACCACTGAGCCATCTCTTCAGCCCCTAGTCTCAGAACTCAAGATGAAACAATCCTTGACCACTTGGCCAGAGGATGGAGGTGCCTAAGTCATGTCCAAAGACCGGTTAGGACCCACCCTCCCTGCTGTACTGGGCTTCTGCCTGCTGCATGTTGTGCTGGCCCTGACTGTGAGCTAAGCTTCTGGCTGCATCTCTCCAACTCCCCAGGTGAGTGACCTAGGTAGCAGGGTACAGGAGACAGAAGAGCCTATGCAATACTCAGTAGTCTGACCCCAGAACTGTAAAGATGGAGATCACCCTTGGGGCTTCTTTGCCAATGGAAAGCTGAGCAGGCTTGCCTGACGTATGGCCAAGGTCAAAGCCGGCCCTTGTACTTGAACAATAAGCTAAATCTAGGTCAGGAACATGGCAATTTCTACATTCAATTCAGGCACAGAGGCCAAAGGCAGTGTTTAGGGTAATCCTGGGAGCCGTGCCTGGCTATCTCCTGGGTCCCAGCGCTGCTCTGCCTTATTTAGCTTCTTCCATCTGTTGCCCTACAGTGTTTGGCTAAGAACCTTGAGGAAGTGAAGGCTCAGAGTAAATCACTTACCGTGCATAGATCAGTTTGGCCAGACAGTCTCTGCGGGTGTCACACTCGGCTCGGGAGCAGGGCTTCCGGAACACCTGCTGCTGCTTGCCCGCCTTGATGGTTCGAATCCGCATCGTCTCCAGCAGCATGTCCTCTGGGAGCTGCAGCAGCGAGGCTGATGTCCTGACAGAGACTGGGAGAGGAGAGTCCTCCTTAGGCACTTTCCATTGGAACTGAGTGGGCGGAGGAAACACAGCTTCTGATGGATGAGGAGGCTTGCCACAGGCCTCCTTATGTGGCAGAGGCAGGACTTGAAATCACAGTGTTATAAATAGACAAATCACTTTCCAAACGACCTGACTGATTTTCACATTGGAAGATGGAGACAACAGTGTTGGCTTCACCAGAGGCCGAGGAGTAAATTATCCATGATAGGCCCTACAGCACATGTTTTAATCAAGGGGGCCAGTTTCCGACTGCATCCCACTAACACTAGTCATTTTCCTGCCAAGTGCATTTCCCCATCCTTGTCTCTCACCCTTGGTACCATCCATCAGTTGGCAGGGCTGGGCTTCATCCTCTGAGTCAGCAAAATGGACATTGCCAAGGTGCAGTAGTCCTGCTAGGACCTGAAGGGTGGAAGGGATGGTCAGGAAGCAGGGGCTTGAGTCCTTATGCTGATGTCACAACAGAGGAAGACAGGAGCTCCTGTTGACTGCCCCACTGTCTATCTCTGTCAGACACGACTTTGTGCTCGAGCAACCCAACACAATCTCTTCAGCATCCTGTGAGGCACATGCCATAAGGATGCCTGTTACAGAGCTGGGAGGTCAATGTCGAGCCTAGGAGAAAGGCGAGATTAGCGTCTAGGCAGTAAGATACTGAGGTCTCCCTGAGCAGCCAGCGGCGCCTACCTCTACCCATCCTCTGCACCATTCCTCACACTTCATAAACAGTCCACGTGGGAGTACTGCTCCTGTGAGTTACAGGCCAGGATAACTTCTGCCTGATGGGGTTTGGCTGGGATGGCTTCCTGGGGCCTTGTCTAAGCATTACTTGGGCTGTGACTGTCCAGCCTTGGGGAGGAACTATGAGCCTGGTCTCTACAGTAGGTGCTACCCTTCTGCCTGTGCCTTCAATAATCTATCTAGGCCGGGCATTGTGGCGCACGCCTTTAATCCCAGCACTCAGGAGGCAGAGGCAGGCGGATTACTGTAAGTTCCAGGCCAGCCTGATCTACAAAGCTAGTTTAGGACAACCAAGGCTACACAGAGAAACCATGTCTCGAAAAACAACAAACAAACAAAAACCCCAAACAACAACAGCAACAACAAACCAAACCTATCTCAGTAGGCAGCTTTGAAGCAATGATGGTAAGGAGAACCTCTGGAAGGTCCAGTGTCTTTGGAACCCTTGGACTGCACGTGAAGCCAACAGGGCCTCTCCTCCCGTTGCTGCTGCTCCCAGAGGGATCATCTCCACATGCTACCGGTCTTCTGGCCACAAACTACCCCACGAAGGGGAAGCTGTGTCCAGGGGGCAGTATGGCTGTGGCATAGGGTCATAACACCTTCAGTGGAATGGATGAGCATTGCCCTGGCAAAACTACCTTCCTGATGATGGTGTCTTCCCGGCCAGGTACGCACGCCATGACACTTTCAGATCAGCACTCATGCCCAGACGCCCAGCGTTGCCCACTCCTTCTGGCTTACCCTCATCTACTGTCCTTCTGCACAAACTCTTACCTAGCAGTGTCCATACTGGGTGTGACAGCCTGGCTTCCGAAACACCATGCGGAGGCCATCAGTATCCCATCCTCCTGTAGTGGCTTCCCTGTCCCTGATCCAGCCTATGTGTACATTATATCCTGTTGCTCCAGGGGGTGAGGAAGTGAGGGAAGCAGTTGGCCTTCAGCAAAGGCAGAAAAGCAGTGAGGATGAGGCTAGCTCACAGAGCTTCCAGAGAGGGAGAGGGTTGGCGGGTAGGAAGAGGCGGACATTTAGAATGGCACCCACTTTATCTTTAGTGGTGTCCTGCATAGATGTTTGGGTTTGTTTTTGTTTTTCGAGACGGGGTTTTTCTGTGTAACAGCTCTAGTTGTCCTAGAACTCTCTGTAGACCAGGCTGGCCTCGAACTTACAGAGATCCTCCTGCCTCTGCCTCCCAAGTGCTGGGATTAAAGGCATGTGCCACCACTGCCCGGCTCTGCATAGGTTTCTTTACCTCTGATTTTCTCAAGTATAAAATGGAAATAATCTTTATGCACAAGAGCTTGTTGATAAAACCAACTGACCTAAGAGGTGTGAACATAATTTCTAAGCTTTAAAGTGTTAGACAAAGAAGGAACAATTACTTCTCTAATCTGGTAACTGTAATAAAACCTGCCCCAAGGTCCTTGTGCTCTGAGGTTTTGGGTCACTGTGCCACGTTCATTACTCAAGTCACACTATATGATGTGTCACTGACTCTATGGTCCAATCCAGTGCACACCTGTCTTCAGGCTCCCCACATGATGGTGGCCAGCTCTTTGTATATGGTAGTGCGGGGCTTGAAGTCCTAGATACTGGTGGAAAGAGAGCCCCAAGTCCAGGGGCAATCCATGACAAGGGCTACCATCACCTCTAAGTCTAAGTAGCTTGGCTTTTCTTCTGACCTTAAAGATGTTGTTCTGGGTAGGAGTGTCGATGCCCAGATGGAGCATGGCCTCTCTGGTCACCTCGAAACAATCCTCTGAAAAGAATCCATGCCACAGCCCAGTGGTCAGGACGGTCAGTGGGGGAAGGGAGGCAGGCCCTGGGCAGAATGGGTGGGGCTTCAGGGCAGTTAGAAGGACCAGAGAGGCTCCTACCTTCCAAACTGCTTTCTGGATTGGGTAGCCAGGAGAAGGCAGCTCCCTCAGGGAGGTACCACTGGAGCCTTTCATCCTCGGTGGCTCCTTTGCAAATCTGTAGGGAGAGAGGTACAGGAGGCTGAGCTCGGGGTGGGAAGGCCTGCAGGCCTGGTGTTAGAATGAAGAGTAACACTGCAAGGCTGAGAGGTCCCCCAAAGTGAGCACAGGGCACGGGGTAAGAGAAACACCTCTGGCCAGATGTCTTCAGCCTGATGGACAAAAACGTCATCCCGGAAAGCCGGTGGTCTGCTGCAGAACGCATGACTCTCGCAGGGGAGACTGTGTCTCCACCCCCTTGCCTAAACAAGCTTCTAGTCGGGTGCAATGCCCTGGAGAAAGCCCAGTCCAGGGAAGGAACATAATCCCAGAGCAGCCGTCACACTTTTGTGGGAAACAGTTTCCATCTTAGAAAGGGCCTCAGTCTAATGAGGGAGATAAAGCTTCCGTTTAGAAGACAGAGTCCCTGCCTCAAGGACCTTCTGGTCTGATAGAGGCAGCAAAGCATATCTCTAGGCCCAGACTGTGTCTGATGAGCAGCTCTGCTTGAGAGCAGGTAAAGGGCCAGGTCTGGAGCACGCTAGGGGAGGAGGGATGAGCCGCCCAGCCTGCATGTGGCAGTGTGTTCCACCTGGCACACACCTGGTAGAAGATGTGGAAATTCCTCTCACTGGCGGCCTGACAAGCCACTCGCGTTTTCTCTAGGAGGTAGGTCTGGACTGCAGCTCCTGTCATCTGCTGGGCGCTGGCACACAGAAGCAGAGGCCACCATTATCCCTTCATCCCACAGCTATTTATTGGCACTAGCTCTACACCAGACTGCCGCCTAGCAAATCCCTTCCAAGCTCTTCTTGCGTTGGGAACATACAGAATGTCCTCAGGAAGCCAGGTGTAGTGGCCAGGAAGAGCAAGTTCAAGGTTAGCCTGGGCTATATGAGACTTTGTCTCAAACAACAGAACTCAGAATGTCCTTGAGTGTTCTGAGATATTCTCTTGCACGTAGCTCGGGTAGGCATCACCTCTGCGGTTCATTCTGCCCCATCTCAATGTAGGAGCGGCTGTCCTGGCTTCAGGCTCAAGGTTATATCCCAAAGAGACACTTTAACAAGAAATTTCTGAGCAAGAGAAGCCAGCATGAGCACACCGGCTCAAGGTCACAGTAGCTATGGGGTTCTAGGTTAAAACAGGACACATCACTGAGCTCAGGAAACCCATAGATACCACACAGAAGCCATGAGGAGGCCCAGGCTGGTGACTGCCCAGCTGCTTCCAGACCCCAGCTCTGCTGGGCGGCAGCAGTTATTACCTGTTCAGTTGGAGCTGGATGAATTTCCCAAAGCGACTGCTGTTGTTGTTCCTCAGTGTGCACGCGTTCCCTAGAGATCACACCTGGGTTTATGCCCACTCCCTCAGGTTTGCAGAATTCTCACCAGCTGCTGTGGCTGTGTCCCTGTCTTTAGTCACCTAAAGGCTCCGTTGCTGATTTTCATGTCATGGGGGTCAGGAGTGAAGAATGGGCACATGGGCTTTGGCAAATGGGGTTCAGGAGATTTAGAAGAACTTCCGGACTAGGAATAGGAAATGCGCAAGCCTAGGCACTCAGGGCTACTTTTTTCTATTTTTCTTTTATGTATATGAGTGTTTTGTCTCCAGTCTTGTACGTGCACCACATATGTGCCCGTGTCTGTAAGAGGTCAGAACAGGTGGTCGATCCCTTGGAACTAGCTATGGATGGTTGTGAGCCATCATGTGGGTGCTAGAAACTGAACTCAGGTCCTCTGCAAGAGCAACAAATGCTTTTAACCACTGAGCCACCTCTCCAGCCCCAGACGGAGACTTTTTGCTTTGAAAGGAAGAGGTGAAAACAGGCTGTCACTATTGGTTTTAGACACAGACACAGCATGGCATGTGGACTCCAGGCCCAGCATGGGCACTACTAGCTATGCTACCGTGAGTCAGATGTAGCGGAGTATTTCTTTAATCAGAGCCAGAGGCTGGCAGATCTCTGTGAGTGTGAGGCTAGCCTGGTCTATAGAATGAGTTTTAGGATAGCCAGAGCCATATAGTGTGACCCTGTCTCAAAAAAACAAAAACAAACAAGCACCCACCAAGAAACCCAAACAACTCCCTTCCCCCCAAAAAATCTATACCATGTTTGACAAATTTCCTTTTTTGGAACATTAGGAAACCAAACAGAAAGTTAAGATTTGGACTAGATGAGCCTAAGGCACTCTATTTAACTGGCTTATATGTGCCAAATGCACCAGCTCTATCCGGAAGTGGTCTTGCAGATGCTATGCTCTGCCTCTGAGCTGTATTCCCATATGACAGCACCTTTAATGGAAGGAAGCTGAGGCAATGTGGGGAAAGGCTGGGACTCTGGTAGTGAAGGACAGTCATTCTCCAACCCAGAGAGAGATCTTAAAGCACTACCTCACTCCTGGAAGGTGGGGCTGGAGTACAGTGCAGAGGACACCGAGCTCACCAAAAGCTTCCATGACAGGGTTGGAGTTCAGGATCCGCTGTTCAATCCTCTCCGCGATCTTGTGGTTCTCACAGGAAGTAGGTGAGGCAGCCACCACAGCATAGAACTTCATCAGGCACCGGGATGTCCATGTCTGTAGGAAGAGCAGCCGTGTGGGTAGGGTCTTCGCCCTCATTCCCTCCGTCCAGAGCCCAGGGAGACGCCCACCAGAGCATCTCTTCCAGCAAATGTTGCTGCCTACACAAACGAGTGAAGGCTGAACTGAGCTATGGCCTTGGGCAAGGGACTTCCCATCTGTGAAGTGGGAGTGCACACCTCTGTTCCTCTCAGCTCAGAAAATGCACTACGGAAAGAGGCTGAGTATAGGAGGACACCCTTCCCACACCCCAAGCCCAGACCCGGCCGGCTTACTCAGCACCTCTGAGGCATCATAGCTATTACTGGTTACTCTACAGGAGGCTTTTTTTTTTTTTAAAAAAAAGATTTATTTATTATGTATACAGATCTCATTATAGATGGTTGTGAGTCAACATGTGGTTTCTGGGATTTGAACTCATGACCTTTGGAAGAGCAGTCAGTGCTCCTAACCTCTGAGCCATCTCTCTACCCCCAGGAGGCTTTCTGTGTATTTTCTTACAGATCCTGGAGACATAGGGTGTATGTATATGTGTGTGTGTGTGTGTGTGTGTGTGTGTGTGTGTGTATGTGTATATATATGTGTATACACACACACACACACACACACACACATATATATTTATTTATTCATTCTCCCCACCCCAGACACGGCTTCTCTTTGTAGTCGCCCTGGCTGTCCTGGAACTCACAGCGATCCGGCTGACTCTGCCTCCTGAGCGCTGAGAGTGGAAGTGTGTGCCACCACGCCCAGCTAATCTACTTTTACTTACTTATCATTATCGAGTTTATGCACCTATTTTTAAAAATCTATTTAGTATTTCTGGGACAGGATCTTACTATATAGTCCTTGCTAGCCTGGAACTTTCTTTGCAGACTAGATCTAATGCCTTGAGATCACATAAATCTTCCTGCTTCGGATTCCTCAGTGCACTGAAGGCTTACACCACCATGCCCAGCTATATCTATTACCTCTACTTCCAACAAAAGGCTCCTTTGTGTAACCCTGGCTATTCAGGAAAGCACTCTGTAGATCAGGCTGACCTCAAACTCACTGAGATCCTCCTGCTTCTGCCTCGCTGGGTACTGAGATTACAGGTGTATGCCACCATGCCCAGCTATATCTATTTTTGTAAGTGATGAAACTAAATAGAACAACAAAACAAAACAACTACACCAAAACCAAACTTAAACCTTGTAAACTTTACTTTCACAAAACCTACTAATGTCTGGGCATGTGGCACATGAATTGAGTCTCAGACCCCCAAAACAAAGACAAGTGGATCTTTGTGAGAGCTAGCCTGATCTACATAGTAAATTCCAGAACAGCCAAGGCTATACAGAAAGAATATGTCTCAAAAAACAAAACAAAAGAAAAAACAACAACAACAAAAAACAAACAAAGCCCCCACCAAAACAAAAAAACACAAAAACAAAACCAACAAAAGGAGGCTGGACAGATGGCTCAGAGGTTAATAGCACTGGCTGCTCTTCCAGAGGTCCTGAGTTCAATTCCCAGCAACCACACGGTGGCTCACAACCACCTATAATGAGATCTGGTGCCCTCTTCTGGTGTGTAGGTGTACATGCAGGCAGAACACTATACATAGTAAATAAAGAAAAAACAAATATACAAAAACCCCAACAAAACAAATCAAGAAAAACAAACTAGTAAATGATAGTGCTTTTAAAACTCAGTCAACTTAATTATAAAATTTATATTCTTTTATTTTAATCAGCCAAAATGATATAGCCACTAACACTTTCTTGTTAGTACACAGAAATAGGTTTTTGTTTTATTTTTAAAATTTTCTTCTACTTTGTGAGATTATAATATATATCATTTCTCCAAGCTCTGCATTATACCTCTCCCTGTTCTTTTTCTGAGACTGGGTGTAGTTATATAACCCTGGCTGTCCTTGAACTCAACTATCTATCCTTTAGTCTCTTTAGTGTCCACACCATCAAAAGAATACAGTTGCCAGGCTCTGGTGGCTCACGCCTGTAATCCCAGCACTGGGGAAGCAGAGGCAGGTGGACTGCTGTGAGTTCGAGGCCAGCCTGGTCTACAAAACGAGTCCAGGACAGCCAAGGCTACACACACACACAAAAACCAACTGTTTCGAAAAACAAAACAAAAAAATCAAAACAAACAAACAAACAAAAAAGAATACAGTTGGCTCTTTCCATGTTGACTGTGTCCTATCACCTTAGTAAATTACAACTCCCTCCCCCCATCCTGGCTGTGTTTGTTTTGTTTTGGGACAAGACCTCTTGTAGTCCAGGCTGGCCTTGAACTTAGTTGAAGATAACCTTGAACTTCTGCTCCTTCCGCCTCTACCTCCTCAGTGCCAGGAGTGTAGGTGTGGGCCACCATATACAGCTTACTTATATTTCCTGCACCGTAGGCAATTACTTTACAACTCAGTTACATTCCTACGATACCACTCTACTTCTTTTTTGGTTTGTTTGTTTGTTTTGGGACAGCGTCTCTCTGTGTAGCCTTGGCTATCCTGGACTAACTATGTAGACCAGGCTGGCCTCGAACTCAGTGATCCTCATACCTCTGCCTCTCAAGTGCTGGGATTAAAGGCAGGTGCCACCACACCCCGCTCTTAACAAATTCTTTAGGTTGGAAGTGTTCGGTCTTTTCTATTTTCCATCAGACTTACAGAATTTGTAACATTTCTTTTAATATTTGGCAGAATTTATAAGTGAAGCTATCTGGGCCTGGTACTTTCTTTGCAAAAATATTATCAATTTTTAAACTTTTTTTTAAAATTCAGCTTATCTAATTTTACTCATGCGCACCATGTGGGTGTAGATTTTAACCATATTTAATTTTTTAGTTTTTTCTGATTTTTCCAGTTTCTCTGTGTAGCCCTGGCTGTCCTGGAACTCACTCTGTAGAACAGACCTGCCTCTGCCCCTCAGTGCTGGGATTAAAGGTGCGCGCCACTGCTGCCGGGCTAGTCATCTTTTTGTAAAAGGTGTTTGCTGGGAATGTGGCTCAGTTGTAGATCAACCGCCTTGAATGTACAAAAATCCTTGGAATTCTCTTATTTTTTTCTATTATTTTTGTTTTCTACTTTATTATTATTATATTTTTGTTTTTAAAACATTTTTAAAAGATTTTTTTTATTATTTATACAGCATTCTGCTCACACGTGTGCCTGCCCACCACAAGAAGGCACCAGATCTCATTACAAGTGGCTGTGAGCCACCATGTGGTTGCTGGGAATCGAACTCAAGACCTTTGAAAGAGAAGACTGTGCTCTTAACCTCTGAGCCATCTTTCCAGCCCCTATTTTTTTTTCCTTTTTATTTTTTTTAATTTTTTAAAAATTTTTTTAATTTTTAAATTTATGTGCATTGGTGTGAGGGTGTCAGATCATTGAGTTACAGACAGTTGTGAGCTGCCATGTGGGTGCTGGGAATTGAACCCGGGACCTTTGGAAGAGCAAACAGTGCTCTTAACCAACTCACCAGCCCCAGCCTCTATTTTTAGTTTTTCAAGGCAGAGTTTTGCGGGTCGGTGGTGGCACACACCTTTAATCCCAGCACTTGGAAGGCAGAGGCTGGTGGATCCCTGTGAGTTCAAGGCTAGCCTGGTCTACAAAGGGAGTCCAGGACAGCCAAGGGTACCCTTTGTAGACCAGGCTGGCCTCCAATAGCAATCTGCCTGTCTCTGCCTCCTGAGTGCTGGGATTAAAGGCGTGTGCTACCATGCCTGACTATTCTAATTTATTGTTTTTCCTTATGCTTTTCTTCTGCTGACTTTGGTTTGAACAGTATTTAACTTTGGTAGTGCCAATAACTGAACTTGCACCTTGTGAATTACAGACAGTCTACCACTCAGCCATACCCACAGCCCAATACGCAAGCAAGCTGAGTTTCTACATTGTTTCCAGCGCTGGGGACTGACCCAGGTAACTTACTTTTCCCTTTTGTTTAACGTGTACTGTGGATTGAAATATTTCCCCCAATTAATATGGGAGGAATCTTATTCTCCATTGTGAGGACACCTGGAAGTAGGTCTTTTTTGATGTTATATATTTTGTTTTGTTTTGTTTTTTGTTTTTTGAGACAGGGTTTCTCTGTGTAGCCTTGGCTGTCCTGGACCCACTTTGTAGACCAGGCTGGCCTTGAACTCACAGCAATCCACCTGCCTCTGCCTCCCGAGTGCTGGGATTATAGGCGTGCGCCACCATGCCCGGCTTGATGTTATATTTTAATTTTTAATGTTTTTTTTTTTAATGTGTACAAGTGCTTTGGTTATAGGTATGTCTGGTGCCAATTGAGGCCAGAAGAAGGCTGGACTATGTAAGTGAGTTCAAGGCCACTCTGGTCAACTTACTGAGACCTTGTATCAAAACTAAAAAATAAAAAAAGTCTGGGGAGCCAGGCGGTAGTGGCATATGCTTTTAATCTCAGCACTGGGAGGCAGAGGCAGGCGGATCTAGGTGAGTTCAAGGCTAGCCTGGTCTACAGAGTGAGTTCCAGGACAGCCAGGGCTACACAGAGAAACTGGAAAAATCAGAAAAAAAAAAAATTTAAAGATTGTTAAAATCTACACCCACATGGTGCACAGGAATAAAATTAGATAAACTGAATCTTTGTTTAAAAAAAAGTAAGTTAAAATTGATAATAGCCAGCCTGGTCTACAAAGTGAGTCCAAGACAGCCAAAGCTACACAGAGAAACCCTGTTTCAAAAAACAAAACAAAACAAAACAAAAAGTTTGGGGATGTATTATACTTCATTGGTAAGCATGCCTGCACAGCACATTCAGGACCCTGGGTTTATTTATTCATTTTTATTTTAGTGGTTTTTCGAGACAGGGTTTCTCTATGTAGCCTTGGCAGTACTGGACTCCTCTGTAGACCAGGCTGGCCTTGAACTCACAGAGATCCACCTGCCTCTGCCTCCCAAGTGCTGGGATTAAAGATGTGCACCACTATGCCTGGCTCAGGGTCCTGGGTTTAATCTCTAGTATAGCAAAATAAAAAAATAAAAAGGTCCAACAAGATCATTCAACAGGTAATGGCTCTTGCTGACAAGGTTGATGTTCTGAGTTCTATCTCTAGGATCCACATAGTGAAAGAGAGAAGTGACTCCCAAGAGTTGTCCCTCTGACCTCTACACATGTGCTGTACACATGTGTGGCGCACACCTTTAACCCCAGCACTCGGGAGGCAGAGGCAGGCTATCACTGTGAGTTCCAAGCCAGCCTGGTCTACAGTGAGTTCCAGGACAGCCAAGGTTACACAGAAAAACCCTGTCTTCAAAAACCAAAAATAAAAATAAAAATAAAAATAAAACAAAAAGCAGGCCTAGCCCATGGCCATGGTCACTCAGTGAATACTGAGCTCTGCTTCTGCTGGCCTTAGGCCAGGATCTGCCTTAGTCCCAGAGCACTCGGCTGGACAAGTCTCTTTGTCTAGGAGCT
Source organism: Acomys percivali (assembly GCA_907169655.1). Classification (NCBI taxonomy): domain Eukaryota; kingdom Metazoa; phylum Chordata; class Mammalia; order Rodentia; family Muridae; genus Acomys; species Acomys percivali. Next base: position 35,182,120 of record OU015746.1, read on the forward strand.
GAATTTTCAGCCACTTGGCTCACCTGAGGCCTCTCTACCCACTTACTGTTTTCCTTTGTTTTCTTAGAGACTAAGGTCAAAACTAGTCACTGCATTTCTCACCTGTGCTTCTTCCCACAGCATCTGTCTGTGCCAATCCTTCAGTCTAGAGCCCCAGATGTACTTAATGTTCAGGAACTCTTTGTGAGTGTAGGCAAAAGTGCTTGTAGTCCAAATATGCCTCATAAAGTGCTCTGGGAAGAGAGAGGCAGCTGAGTGAGACCTGCATCCGCTGCTTCCTCTTACCACCTGTAGGAACGCTTGTCTATGGAATACCTATCTCACCTACTGTGGTTCTGCTATCTATAAGACCCTCTGGCCATACCAGAGGTCTCTTACACACTGCCCTTGCTGACAGACAACCGCAGCAGGGTTGGGTTTATTTATCTATTTATTTTAATTTTTTGGTTTTTCAAGACAGGGTTTCTCTGTGTAGCCTTGGCTGGCCTGGACTCAGTTTGTAGACCAGGCTGGCCTCAAACTCACAGCGATCCACCTGCCTCTGCCTCCCGAGCGTTGGGATTAAAGGCGTGCTCCACCATGCCTGTCTGTTTTTTTATTTTAAATTGTTTCTTGTTTTACGTCTATGGGTGTTTGCCTGAATGGCTGTCTGCATCACATGAGTGCAGAGTCCACAGAGGTCTCAAAGGAGCATCAGATCTTCTGGAACTAGTTTCAGATGGTTATTATCTACCACATGGCTGCTGGGAGCTGAGCCTGATCTTCTAAGTGCTCTCAGATGGCTGAGCTGTTTCCCCAGCCTTAATCCCAGCAGGCTCTGGCCTCCTCTGACCAGTCTCCCATAGCAAAACTAGCTACTTTTGGAGGAGCACTACCATGTGCTAAGCATGCTCCCAAACACCTCATGTGCACTGGCTCCTAGTTTATGTTCCCTTCATTTATTTATAGTGAGTGTCTCACTATGTGGTCCAGGCTGGGGTGTGAGCATCCTACATCACCTCCTACATCCTGGTATTACAGGTATGTGTCACCATGTTCACACACAAGTCCCATGCAGGTGTTGGCCCTCTATTCCCCTTCCATCTCACAAGTGAAATGACCGAGGCCTGCGATGTTAGGACCCTTTCTGGGGTACTGTATCTGTTGTACCACTATGCTGGATTCCCCAACTGTTTCTAGGGATTCTAGAGGCACCTTCAGTGAGAAAGTAAAGCTGCAAGGGGAAAAGTATTTCACCAGGGTGGCAGCAGAGCTAGCAGTGGAGGCTATGTGGGCGCCCATCTTCTGACTTCTACTGTGGTGCTTGCTGACCACATCACAGCCTATCTGTGACCAGGCAGCCAGGGATGCCACAGGCAATGGCCCTGGCCCTTCTGCTCTCCTAGCTCGGTATGAGGCTAAGAACTTGGTACTCTTACCTTTCCAGCTCCACTCTCTCCACTGACCACAATGGATTGGTTGATTGGCTCAATCAGGCTCTTGACATTCCGGTAGGTCTGTTCACCCACTGTGAAGATGTGGGGTTTCAGTTTCTGAAATACCAAAGAGTCTTGTGAGCACCTGTTTTCAAGAGTGGCTGATCCAATGACAGCCTAGATTGGGAGGCTACCAGGAGTGCTGCTAGCATGCTTTCTCCAAAAACACTTGCCTGGAGGCCACAAAGTTAGGCCCAACTGAGAAACTCCTATGGTTAATGTTGTAACCTGCTTTAACTCTACAGCCCCTCTGTAGCATAACAAAAGCCATTTTGTTTTTACGTCTCCAGTTTGACCATGAGGTGAAGTTAAGTTCAGGTTCTCAAGTTCCACCTGCCTGAGAACTTGAACGGCCTTTTACTTACAATTCAGTACTTATTAAATGTTCTGCCTGAATTCATGATATATGTTCTACTTAAAGAAAACCACAATACCCTGCTATGTTCTGTTCTCCCGGAACAATGGGGAATTGAAAAGTCCTCAAGCCTGCATCCTAGCCAATCAGCTTAAAATGGTTTGTCTAACTACCTAGGTACAATGTACTTGGGGAAAAAAATTGATTATGTTTAGCTAGTCAAAATGATGTAATGCTACCCCCCCCCCGACCCTTTTCCACCTGGTTGTTAACTATTTGTCCTCTACATTGTACCTTAGTTATGTGTCTGAATTTCTGAGAGTTCCTGTTGGGCTGGAACATGGAACCAGTGGGTTTGGAATGACCTTATCACTGTAGCATAGATAAAGAAGGACGGTGAAACCTTGGGAAGCCTTACCTGAGGCTGGGGCGCAGCATGGTACTCTCGCATCAGCTCTGGTGTGTAGAGTTGTGGGATGGGCTTGAAGGGGTTCAGAGCTACCAAGGTACAGCCAGCATTGGTATAGAATATGTCTTCCGTGTACCGGGCCTGCAGGCACCTCAGGACTGAGGCAAAGATACTGTCAGCAAAGTCTGGCTCGAATACAGACAGAACCCCAGACACACATCTACTAAGCAGCTTTCCCTCTATAATTAGCTAAGTGCCATTAGAACCCTGTGGCTCCCCAGTGAACAGATATAAGATCTAATTAAGATGAGTCCCAAACCTAGAGCAAAGCCTGCCCTGGGGAGCCCAGGTGCAGTGCCAGGCTCTGGGGGGCAGAGGCCAGGTCAGGAGCCTCATTGCTGAACAGAGGAAACCCCTTCCTTTTGCAGCAGCAGTCTGGAAGAGAGGAAGGCCCATACCTGTTTCCAGTGTCACAGGATTCACCTTGGTGAGGTCATCCAGCTGGTGCAGTGGGACCTCCCCACCCAGGAACTCTCTTAGGTCTCCCTTAAGGGATGTCCCACCTTGGGCATCAGAGCCTGAACTGTGGCCATTCACCTGGAAGGAAACGCCATGAGGGCCGTGAGACCTGGGTTTCAGACCAGTTAGTTGGCAGCTAATACAGGTGGAGTCTGCAGAGGAGAAAGAATAGGTCTCTACAAGACCCAGGTGGCTCATGTTTCAGCTCTGCTACTTAGTGGCGTGAGAGCCTGGGCATTCACTTCTATGAGCCACGTGCTGTTTCCCCAAGCCACCCACCCCCCATAAATAAAGGAAATAAACTCAACTCCCAGGCAATGGAGATAGAGAGACACACAGATACTTAGTCAAGGCCTTCATGGTACATGTTAATAACCGATGGGCTCCTGTCTCCTCTGCTGTGAGCTCCAGCTGAGGCAGCTTTTAGGCTACAGGCTACCAGCCTCACAGAGCTGCTGTCTGTCCTCCAGGAAGGATGGAATAGGAAGAGAAGAGAGGTGCCTGGCTGGAATCAGCTTAGGGAGGATAAAGTCTTAGTACGAAAAGAGTTTCCAAGGAGACTGGTGAACTCTAAAAGCTTTCACTGGCCAGGAAGAAGGTAGCTTGTTTCAACTGAGCAGCACTGTGATGAGTTTCTTTAATGACTGTGAGTCTCAGACCCCTCACAATCCACAGAGCAGGCTCTTGTTATCTAGGGTAATGGCTGCGGTCGGCACAGCTCAGCCCATGGAAGGGCAAGGACGGGAGGAAAGGAAGAAAGGACAGAGAACGAAAAGGGAGAGGAAGGAGGAAGGGTCTATTTACAAAATCAGCTACCGTTTAGGAACAGCTTTGAATCAACTGGGAGTTGAGTATGGTGATCCAAGAGCTTGGATTAGAAAGCTAAAATGTGCCAGGTGCACACAGGTGGCGCACGCCTTTAATCCCAGTACTCGGGAGGCAGAGGCAGGTGGATCTCTGTGAGTTCGAGCCTGGTCTACAAAGCGAGTCTAGGACAGCCAAGGCTACACAGAGAAACCCTGTCTCCAAAACAAAACAAATAAGTCTAAATGAGCTTTAAAGTGTTGTGTTTAAATAATCTGACTAGGTAACTTCAGTGTCCCTTTTCATTGCCTGTATTTTTCCAAATTCCTGATAATGAAGGTAACCTTGAGTCAGTCACTTAACTTCTTGGAGCCTTATCTCCAGAATGGAGACAAAACAACACTGTATAGTGTGTGTATGTGTATTATTTTAAGTTCTTCTAGACAGGTGTGCACCACCACTGCTGCTGGGCGTCTTTAAAAAAAAAAAAAAAGATTGATTCTTATTTTACGTGCATTGATGTTTTGCCTGCAAATATGTCTTTTTCTTTCTTTCTTTCTTTTTTTTAAAGTCAGGGCTTCTCTGTTTAGGAGAGCCCTGGCTGTCCTCGAACTCACAGAGATCCGCCTGCCTCTGCCTCCCAAGTATTGGGATTAAAGGCGTGGGCCACCACCGCCTGGCATGCCTGAAAGTGTGACTATGTGAGGGTGTTGGATCCCTTGGAACTGGAGTTACAGACGGCCATGTGGGTGCTGGGAATTGAACCTGGGTCCTCTGGAAGAACAGCCAGTGCTCTTAACCTCTGAGCCATCTCTCCAGCCCTCTATTATTCTTAAAGGCTCAGCTTCAATGAACATTCTTGGAAGCCCCAAACTTCCACTGTGACTCAACAAAACACTATGCTCCCACTTAAGGCCATCAAAGAGACCTGGATTCCTTTCCCCTTCTCACCTCATTCACACTAAGGAGAGGAGCCACAAAACCACAAAGAGGGAGACATTCAAAGTGAGGTATCAAGAAGAGTGCTGGATAACTATCTGAAGAGAGCCGAGGGCTCTGTCCTGTCCTTCCTTCCAGCTTCGAGCACTGCAGTCTTCAGAAAACACCGCTGGTGCTAAGGTAGTCAGGTTGCGGGATTACCTGCTGGAGCATCGTGCTTCCGTGTGGCCGGCCGGAGGGCTGTGTCACAGACACAGGCACTCCTGTCTATGCACCTGGTCATGAGGCAATCGCTCCAGCAGAAGGCTCAGGTGTGTGGGAATGGAAGGCAAGTCATCTTGAAACCTGTAGCGTGAGACAGAAGACAAGGGCCACACACAGGTGAGGGCTTCTCTCTCGGGTGACTCACTCCTACTCCTCCCACCAGGCAGGAGGAACCCAGATGAGAGCCAGGCAGGCCTGGGCAGAGAGTGAGAGTCTGTGCTTTGCCTTGCCAACTGGGAAGTAGGGAAACCTTGATGAGAGCCTCCAGAGATTACCTGGGGATGTTCTCTGATGTTTCTCTTTCAGTAAAAGGCTAGGGGCAGTTTTAAGGTTTAAGTAAGTGATGGGCTGGGGTTGCAGAATCTTCTGGGTCAGTATGTCACAGAGAATGAAGACTCTGGGGAGAGACAGCCTTGGCCCTATCTTCACCACTAGACAGAAATGCCCTATGTAAATGTAGCCAGAATCTAATGGAAAATGGGCATGGAGTCAACTCCTGATGTCCCTGGGAAGCTGTTGTGTGAGAAGGGATTCACAGCTCAGTCACTGGGTGGTCTCTGACCCCAAGGCAACCCTAGTATCCCCAAATCCTCCCCTTGAAAATAGACATAGTTATCTGGGCAGTGGTGGCGCATGCCTTTAATCCCAGCACTTGGGAGGCAGAGGCAGGCAGATCTCTGTGAGTTCGAGGCCAGCCTGGTTTACAAAGCGAGTTCAGGACAGCCAAGGCTACACAGAGAGACCCTGTCTCGAAAAACAAAACAAAAAAGAAAACAAGAGATAGTTAAATCTACTTTACATGGAGGTTATGAAGGTCATTGAGGCCAAGGCTTGAAAGTACAGTACAAATCTGAATATCACTGAGCATGAATATTATATCATTACATATGGAGTTGAAGATCCATTGGGAGACACTTATCAGGCAGGAAAGGCCCACTGCCCAAAAAGGTAAGATTGAGATTGGGAATGCGAGCCTGCAATCTCAACAACACTCAAAAGGCTGAGTCAGGAGGCTCTCACAGAGTTTGAGGCCTGTCTGGGCGTCGCTGTAAGTGAGACCTTGTATCAAACACACAAGGTGAGAGGAATCCATCTGTGAGGAGGTGGTGTGAGGACAGGATCTGGAAAGTCGTGTGCCTCACTCAGGCTGGGAACGTCCCAGGCTTCAATCCTTGCCGAGCAAGAGGGATGAGGGCGAGGGGCATCCATCTCTTAACAGACTGATGGTTTAACCCTGATACAGACTTTCTGAGGCTCTGAGCACACCTAGTCTTTAAAAGAGCCGCCGGGACCATGGACATCCATGGAAACGGAGAGAGGGAAAATTAAAGTAGAAAAAGGTATCAGGACTGTGCTGGACAGCATCACTCTTTACACTGTACCCCATCACTGTAGGGTCTCTGCAGATTCACCCAGTATCTTGAGAGGGAGGGACGATCGAGAGACCACAAGAGAGCGTAAGTTAAAATCCAAAGCTCACAACCCTTCTAGAATTCATCACAAGAGCTCTCTGAGCCTCTTTTTTTTTTTTTTTAATACAGTTGCCAACGGTATAATACCATACCACACAGTGCAAAATTATAGCTCGTATGGGCAAGCACCTGTGAGATTGCTTAGTAAATGCTGGTTATTACTATGCAGCGTCAGCTCCTGGTTGAAGTCGAATCAGATCAGAGCAGTTTTCTCCAGCTCACCCAGCTCCTGCTCCCTCCTCTCGCGGTTACCACCAAGAATTTCTGGAAAGGGCGTGACAACAGAAGGCAAAAAAGGAGTAATGAATAGGTGAAAGACCAAGCCAAGGCAAGTGGCAACCAGATCATTCCACCCCCACCCACTCCTGCTTCGGTTTCTTTTTTGGTAGGAAGGACAGGAGTGCTATGAGCTGCTGGGCAAGGGTCCCGGGAGCCCAGCCCGCTTTGCTCCAGATTCCTGGCGGGATGCAGCACTTCTAGCACTGGCAATATGCCCGCGGTGCCCAGGGCTGGGATGCCGCTCCGGAAGCACCTGGTACTAAGAGAATGCGTCCTTCCCGGGAAGGTGGATATGACCCCAGTCAAGGGCGCAGTTTCCTTATGCTTCTCCCTGGGTAGGACAAGGAAAGGGACAGACGTCCAGCCACGGTTAGGCAAAACAACCCCTCGTGGCCCCCTGCTGGCAAGCTAGAAAGCGACCGTAAAGGTCCTTGTCCTGGGGCAAAAGCTGTGCTACCTCCTCCTGGGTCACCAGAGGGTAAAAAGAGAAACGCTGAATTAGAAAGTGAGATGCCTCCTTCTACGTTAGCTCGGAAGGGCTTCGGATCTAGGTGTGGAGTGGCACTCACCGGTCCCACGGCCCGCCCGGGAGTTCCAGCGTGTAGTCCCAGCCCAGGCCGACTGGAAGGGCTGGCGGGCAGGATGAGGCGGCGGGGAGAGCCCGGAGTGGGAAGAGAGCAGAGGGACCGGAGCGGCCAGGAAAGCAAGCAGGGACCTCCCGGTCGCCGGCGGACCGCAGCAGCTCAGGCTCAGTTGCTCCGAGCCCGCCGGCTCCTCCCCAGGGGCGGGGCCGCACACGCGGCTCCAGGCGCACGTGGCCCGTCCTGGGCCGCAGGCTCTGGCTAGGTGGCGACGCGTGAGAGGTGGGGTGTTGTGGGACTCTGGGCTATGGTGTGGGGTTTCTGTGGCCCCTCAAGTTCTGGGTTGGAAAGCGCGGTTTCCCGAGGGCCCAGGGGCTGGTCGGCTGCAGGTCGCCGTGGCCGAGGCTAACGCGGGCTCCTCGGATCCTCCCCCTGACTCGCCTCGCCGTGGGTCCGAGATGAGACGCCCCTTCCAACGACCCGCCACACCGCTGGGTCTGGAGAGAATCGCCCTATACACTGAAGGGCGTGGGGAGCCGGCGGGGCGGGGACTGTCGCCATCCCGGGCGGGGCGAGCGGAATCTGCGGGCCGGAAGAACAGGCTGCGCCGCGCGCGGGCCGGAAGCGCTGCTCGCGAGGCGGAAGCGGAGAGTGCCCGCAGGTGCGGTGGGAGCCAGTCTGTCAACGCCGGAGACCCTCAGTCGGTGGGGCAGAACGTGGTTAGGCGGGGTCTGTCAGGAAAAAGACTAGAGCAGGGCCATTTACGGTGAAATGCTGATGCAGAGTCTCACCTTCGGGGACGTCTCGTTATTCACTGTGGTTCGTATCTGACTGACGGATGTGTTCTCTCATCGTGCAACTTTTCAGACGTTAGAATGTGACAGAGGAGATTTAAAATTGCATAAAAAGCAGCCACTAGCGCTGGTATGTACTATGCATCCATTCGGCCCACCTGCGTCTTAATCTGAAAATATACATGGGGCTCGTGCGTTTATCTGTATTTACCCAGTGTAGTAGTAGGTTTGGAGACTGAACAGAAGCCAAGGACCTTAACTTTAAAATATATTTACAGCTTCTCTTTCTTCCGTTCTGAAGTTTTATTTTAAAGTTCTTAGCAATGTATATGCAGCTCTCACGAAGGTTTCATAATATATATCAGTGTATATTTCAAGTATACATACAATAATGTACTTGTTATACATATAATTGTATAATGACCAGAGAGATATGAATTATGCTCTGCAATAGAAATTTCTTATTGTGATGCCATTTGGATTCATATCCCAAATTTACTTTGTTTCTTTCTCTTTTTGTTTTGTGTTTTTGATACGGGGTTTCTCTGTGTAGGGATATCCTGGGACTCACAGAGAAGGCCTGCCTCCGCCTTCCAAGGGCTAGAATTAAAGGCGTGCACAACCACACTTTTAATCTCAAAGATTTATTTATTTATTATGTGTACAGTATTCTGCCTGCATGTAAGCCAGCAGGCCAGGAGAGGGCACCAGATCTCGTTATAGATGGTTATGAGCCACTTTGTGGTTGCTGGGAATTGAACTCAGTACCTCTGGAAGAGCAGCCTGTGCTCTTAACAACCTCTGAGCCTGCTCTCCAACCCCCAAATTTACTTTCTTACTAGTTTTTAAGACTAGGTATGGCAAGCCAGGCTTGGTGTAATTTCAGATGCCAGTACTTGGGGAGGCAGAGGCAGGCTGATCGCTGTGAGTTCAAGGCCAGCCTGGTCAACAGAGTAAGACAGGCATGACAACCCAGGCTACACAGAGAAACCCCATCTCGAAAAACCAATTTAAAAAAAAAAAAAAAAAAAGAAGAGAAAGAAAAGAAAAGAAACAAAGTGGTGGTGTATTCCTTTAACCCCAGCACTCTGGAAGTAGAGACCTGAGTTGGGAGCCAGCCTGATAAACAGTGCAATTTCCAAGACAGCCTGGGCTACACAGAGTAACTCTATCTTGAAAAAACAAACAAGCAAAATGACAAGGTTGGCTGGGAACTTGGTATGTAAGCAAGGTCCATTTTGCTTCTTCCTAAGTGGCATTATATGTGTGTTTTACCACACCTAGCTTCCAAATTTACTTGTTTTGGGTTTGCCTTATACTGAAGATAAAACTTTGTACTAGAAATTTCATATTCTAATGCGGACGTGTGTGTCTGTATGAAGGTGTCTGATCTCCTGGAACTGGAGTTACAGACAGCTGTGAGCTGCTATATGGGTGCTGGGAATTGAACCTGGGTCCTCTGGAAAAGCAGACAGTGCTCTTAACCCCTGAGCCATCTCTCCAGCCCTTAAACTTTTGTTCTGAGACCTCAAAACACGTAAATTCAAGTTCGGTACATAGATATTTACCAACTTCACAACAGTTTTGTCTTCCTCAAATCCATTCTTTTGTTCTTGTTTTCACAGAAAGAAAAAAAAAATGTCTCAAAAGCAGATGAAGGAAGCTTTTGTCAGTAACCTCAATGGAACCAGTGTGCTGGAAGTGACCCAGGGCTTGTGCTTTCCTGCGTTCTGTATCCTGTGTAGAGGCCTTTTGATCATTTTCGCACAGCGCTTGTGCTCTTACTCACACACCTGGACCACACGATTCTTCATGGACTTTGTTGTCCTTATAGTTCCCCTAGTGCTCACTTTGACTGTATTGTCTTCCTTTATCCCCCTCGAGACTCTCACTGTAATTGCCTGCGGGGCGTGGCTATTGTATCAGATATACCAGAGGCGGACTTGCTATGCCAGAGTGCCTGTCCAGAAAGTCCTTGCAAACTTCTTGAAAGTCAGCCTAGAATCAGAGTACAATCCGGCCATCACCTGTTTCCGGGTCATCAACAGCGTATTTACTGCAATTGCCATTTTGGCTGTGGATTTCCCACTTTTCCCTAGAAGATTTGCCAAAACTGAGCTTTATGGGACGGGAGCAATGGATTTTGGAGTGGGTGGCTTTATTTTTGGGGCTGCAATGGTTTGTCCAGAGGTTAGGAGGAAATACATAGAAGGGTCTAGATTTAATTATCTTAGAAGATCGCTGTATTCTGTCTGGCCATTAGTCTTCTTAGGAATGGGACGGTTAATCAGTATAAAATCCATAGGCTACCAGGAACACTTAACTGAGTATGGAGTTCACTGGAATTTTTTCTTTACAATCGTAGTTGTGAAAGTAATAACATCACTACTTTTCGTTATTTTTCCTTTAAATAAGTCCTGGATTGTGGCTGTCAGCATTACTGTGGTATATCAGCTAGCCCTTGATTTTACTCCACTGAAGAGGATACTTTTGTATGGCACCGATGGTAGTGGCACAAGAGTCGGCTTATTAAATGCCAACCGAGAGGGAATAATTTCCTTGTTGGGTTATGTAACAATACACATGGCTGGTGTGCAAACAGGGTTGTATGTGCTTCAGAAGAGAGCACATGTCAGAGACTGGATAAAAGTTACTTGCTGGCTTTTCTTCGTGGCTGTTAGCTTCTTCGTTTCCCTTTATATAGTTCAAGTAAATATAGAAGCAGTGTCTCGAAGAATGGCCAACTTAGCCTTTTGTCTGTGGGTGGTTGCTTCTAGCCTGATGCTTCTTAGTTGTCTATTACTGAGTGATGTAATTTTGAGTTTTGCCAAATTTCTAATTAAAGGGGCTCTAGTACCATGTTCTTGGAAACTTACACCGTTGCCTACTACAGATAAAAAACACTCCGAATCTCTAATCTTAGAAGCTGAAAAAAAAGAACCCAGTCTTTGTTTAATCACAGCTCTGAACAGAAACCAGCTGCTTTTTTTCTTACTGTCAAATATAACAACTGGTCTGATTAACCTGACGGTGGATACATTACACAGTGGTGCCCTGTGGGCCTTCCTTGTACTCACTATTTATATGTTTACCAACTGTTTAGTTATGTATGTACTTGATTTACAGGGTAAAACCATAAAGTTTTGGTGATGAGTGGGTAGGAGGTATGTATTTGAACAGCATTGTTTTAGTGGAGAAAGGAGCCTAGGACAGCTAGGGCTGCTACACAGAGACCTTAAAAACCTTTTAAAAACAAAAACAAAGATGTGGTGAAGGAGCTGTGTTCTAAGCAGTCCAGTCTTTTTTTTTTTAAAGAGATTTTATTTCTTACGTATACAGTGTCCTGCCTGCATGTAATGCCTGCAGGCCAGAAGAGGGCACCAGATCTCATTATAGATGGTTGGGAGCCATCCTGTGGTTGCTGGGAACTGAACTTAGGACCTTTGGAAGAGGGGCCAGTGCTCTTAACCTCTGAGCCATCCAGCCCAGCAGTCCAGTCTTAACCCATATTTTATTATGAAGTTTCAATCCCTTATGACAGAAATCAAACTTTACCTTTTTTGTACATGGATGTTTAATAAGTGTCAACATCATGAAACAAACCAACAGAAGTGGCAAAAAGCTTTTGTCCCAGAGCATGGGAGGCAGAGGCACATCTCTTGAGTTTGAAGCCAGCCTGGTCTGCATATTGATTATCAGGATACCCAAGGCTATGTAGAGACCCTGGGTGTGGGTGGTTGGGGGAGAGAAGTGAAACAGTTTTGTGACTTACTGGAACTTATAAAATGTCAGTATTTTAACGGCCTTGTTCACAGGTGCTTTGCCTGGAGCTCACAGTGATACTCCTACCTCAGGCTCAGAGCTGGAACTTCAGACATGAGCCACCACACCCACTTGTTGATAGTTTTGACACCAGAAAATGGAGGGTGGAGTTTTTACTCTCTTTATATCATTATGCAGCTATATTTGTGATTGTTTATATGAATATATACTTGTATGATTATAGTGTTTGTGTTATATGACATGTTTACATTAAGATACGAATTGTCATTAAAATGTTATGTGTGTGTATATATTACCTCCATGTACGTCTGTGCATCATGTGTGTAATGCCCATAGAAGTAAGAAGGAGGCGGTTACAAATGATTGTGTGCTGCCATATAGGTGCTGGGAATTGAACTTGGGTCATCTGGAAGAGCAGCAAGTGCTCTTACTTTTCAAGCCATTTTTTTTTTTTCCTGAGTTCCTCTTTTCCTTTTCTTTTAGCTGGGAAGCTCATTATGTTTTCCTGGCTGACATGGAACTCAATACACAGGCAGGCTGGCTTCAAACTCATAAGGATCTGCAATCCTTTGCCTCCTGAGTGCTAGGATCAAGAGCATGTACCTACGGGCGTGGTGGCACACACCTTTAACCACAGAGTTTGGGAGGCAGAGCAGGCTAATCTCTATGAGTTTGAGGCCAGCCTGGTCTACAAAGTGAGTCCAGGACAGTCAAAGCTACACAGAGAGACCCTGTCTCGAAAAACCAAACAAAACAAAACAACATGCACCACCCACCATGCCCAGCAAATCGTGGATTTTCAATGGGTTTTTTTCTTTGTATTAGATTTATTCATTTCTTATTTATGATGTGTTTTGCCTTCATGTATGTATGTGCACCATAAGCATGCTTGGTGCCTGAAAAGGTTAAAAGAGCATTTGGTCGGAAAACTGGAGTCATGGATGATTGTAAATGACTCTGTGGGTACTGGGAATTGAACCTGAGTCCTCTGCAAGAGCAGTAGGTACAATCGACTGCTTCAGCCATCTCTCCTGCTTCTTGAATACTTCTTTTGTACTCAACTTTCATCTTTATTAAAAGTAAAGGAATAAGAAACAAGTGTTTAGCCGGGCAGTGGTGGCGCACGCCTTTAATCCCAGCACTCGGGAGGCAGAGGCAGGCGGATCGCTGTGAGTTCGAGGCCAGCCTGGTCTACAAAGTGAGTCTAGGACAGCCAAGGCTACACAGAGAGACCCTGTCTCGAAAAAACCAAAAAAAAAAAAAAAAAAGCAAGTGTTTAAAACCAGATACATGTGAAGCCAGAAAACAGTGAAATGGAATAAATGATTGAATTGGATGATGTAGTTTATATATATAAATAATTAAGACAAGTTTTTCTTAGGTACTTGATACATTTTACTTTTTCTTCCTCAAAGACTTAAGTTTTTGTTGTTGTTGTTGTTTTTGGAGATAGGGTTTCTCTGTGTAGCCTTGGCTGTCCTGGACTTGTTTTTTAGACTAGGCTGGCCTCGAACTCACAAAAGAGCCACCTGCCTCTGCCTCCCGAGTGCTGGGATTAAAGGAGTGCGCCACCACGCCCCAGCAAGACTAAGTTTTGATACAGGATCTTTGCAGTCCACACTAGCTTTGAACTGTCCCTGTAGCCCAGACTGGTCTGGAGTTTATGATCGGCCAGCTTCAGTTGCAGGTGCTGGGATTGTTAGTGTGCATCCTCAACCCAGCTGTACAAGTTTTAATTGATTTAACTGTAGCCTATGCTGTGCTAGGGACACAGTTACAAAGCACAGCTCAGTATCCACCCTGTGACCATAGCATTCAGCAGACTGGCAGGAGCTAAAGCTCAAGGCTAGCCTGAGCTACATAGATCCTGTCTCAAAAAGGTAAATTTCTAGTGTCTTAGAGTTTGCAGCCTAGTGAGGGGAAATGCTAAACTAATATAAATAATAGATCATAGGAAAAAGGAAACACCTAGGATTGTTACAAGTGACAAGCCAAGAAGCAATCTAAGAAGGAAAGGAAGTTTTCTCCATGGGTGGATATTTTTTGAGGCAATGCTGATGGGTGATACATGATCTGGGGGAGGAGTATGAGGGTAGTCAACAGAAAGTATTCAATGTATGATGAATCTGTCATCAAAAATTGTAAGTTGGGAGGGAACCTAGGTAACTCAGAAGAAAAGGAGAGTGTGAGCAGTAAGTTGGAGAAATAGGGAGGGACCAGATAAGGCGGCCTCAACTGTGAGAAGGAGAGTCAGGAAAATCAGTGAGAAAAATTAAAGTCTCCAAGCACCCAGTCTAGTAAAATTCTGCTTACATTAATGCTTAACAGACTGTTGCGAACTAGAATAATTTAAAACTTCAAACAGATGTTGGAACCAGATGTTAAATCTAAAAATTAAAAAAAAAAAAAAATCATGGGGGCTGGAGAGATAGCTCAGAGGTTAAGAGCACTGGCTGCTCTTCCAGAGGTCGTGAGTTCAATTCCCAGCAACCACATGGTGGTTCACAAGCATTTGTAATAGGATCTGGTCCCCTCTTCTGGCCTCCAAGTATACATGCAGGCAGAGTACTATATACATAATAAATAAACAAATCTTAAAAAAAAAAAATCACAAGATCTTTAGTTTCCAGTTCTATGTTCAATGTGTATCTTTATTGGTTTTTGTCTTGTTTTTGTTTTTTGTTTGAGATAGCACCTATGTAGCCTTGGCTGGTCTGCTGCTTTGGAACTAACTGCTTAGGCTAGGCTGATCTCAAACTCATAGAGATCCTTCTCCTCCCAAGTGCTAGAGTTAATGGTGAGTGCCACCATGCTTGGCCAATGTATATCTTTTAATGCAGGCATGACACTGGCCTCTTGTGCTGACATAAACCTGCAATCCTAGGATTTGCAAGATAGAGACAGGAGGATCTGGACGGAGTTAAAGGCCAGTTTCAGCTCCATAGTGAGTGTGAGGCCAGGCCTGTGTGTGTGTGGCAGTGGGGGATAAGAAGCAACAAAAATTTGCTTTTCTGATTTCAAGTACAGATCAGAAATAGCTGCTGAGAGTGGTTATCCTATGACTTAATGAACATGTCTCATTCCCTCTATTGCTTTTTGTGAATAACTACTTATTTTTTTGTGACAGGGTGTCTCTGTATAGGACAAGCTGGCTTGGGACTCACTGAGAGCTGCCTCTGCCTCTGGAGTGCTGAGATGTGTCACCACACCTGGCATTTTTCTCTTTCTTTTTTATCTACCCGAGACAGGGTTTCTCTGTATAGCCCTGGCTGTCCTGAACTCACTTTGTAGACCAGGCTGGCCTCAAACAGTGATCCACCTGACTCTGCCTCCTCAGTGCTGGGACTAAAGACATGTGACACCACATCGGATGCTTTTTTCTTTTTCAAAAAATTTTTTAAAATTTATTTATTTATTATATATACAATCTTTTGCCTGCATGTACACCTGAACATCAGAAGAGGACAGCAGATCTCATTATAGATGGTTGTGAGATACATGTGGTTGCTGGGAATTGAACTCAGGACCTCTGGAAGAACAGTCAATGCCCTTAACCTCTAAGCTATCTCTCCAGCCCTGCATTTTTCTTTTTATGGCATTTGCTTGTTTTTGTGGTACTGGAGACTGCTAGGCCAAGATTTCCTACATCCTCAAGCCTCCATACTTTTCTAGTCTTACTCAGTTTGTATCTTTGACGATTACAGGTATTGAGTAAAAAGGACAAAGTGCATAGTTTTCCCTTCTTCCATTTCCTAAAGCCCTCAAGGAAAGGTATGAATTCATAAAATCAGAATTAGTAGGCAAATCAAACTTTCCCTCTACTAGGCAAACTCCCTCTGACTTGTTTTTCAGAAGAGAAGCCTCACTCAACAATGATTTACTGAGCTCTAATGTGTCAGGTATAAGTGCCAAAACACAGACAAGGCAAAGTCCCTGCCTTTAAGGAGCTTATATTTTAATTTACATTTATTTTTTTTAAAAACCTAATGCTTACTTTAACTATTTTGAGAAAGGGTCGAGGCAATCTAATCTGGCCTTAAATTTGTGGTAAATTTATGGCCTTGGCTGCTCAAGTGCTGGGGCTTGTAGGTATGTGCTACCATGCTGGGCTTGTGTTTCTAGTTTTAATTGGTAAGACCACTTCCTGTCAGACCATGAGAAGGAAAATCCAATTTACAGATTTTCAGACGTACTAATTTAAAGAACAGCCTACCATTGATTGACTACCATATCAAATAATATAGCAATTGCAGGGGAAAAAGAAGATATTCTAGCTGATCAACTGCCTCTTCATAGTTGGGTTCTTTGCTGGTGTGTATGTAATAATGAGAATCAAAGTTAGCAGCTATATATGTACTGGTTCAATATTAACCAAGCATAACCTAAAATTAAAATGATCTAAAGTAGGTACATAGATTGTAGTAGTTGTAGACATAAAACACAAGATTCTCTAAAAATGTCCATATTTTTACTATGTAACCAAGTCTGATGATGCAAACTCCATACGCTTATTTGATTTAAGCTAAGCATCACACTGTTCTGCTTTTAGTATGGCCCAACGTATGTATCAAATAATCACACCTTTGGGAACACACAATGGTTCTTTCAGTTTATTATGTCACCTACCCTAACAGTGACCACACAATGTCATAAGTCAACATGGCTAAGGATGCACTATGGGTTTTTTTTTTTTTTCTTGTTGTGACTTTGAAAGACTTCATGTGATGATCGAAATACTTTTAAAGGTCAGTAACAACAGCTTTAGCCTATTTTACCAGAAAAATATGCGACCTGTCCTTAAGATCAAGCAGCAAATGGATTTATCACTAAAACCATTAAGATGAAACAATTCCCATCCCTTTGGCTTTACAATGGACCTTCTCAGAGTAGGACCTGAAACGTGGCAGTGGGCAGAGTGCAGAGGAATTGTCTTTACAGCAGCGCTGGTCAGATGGGTCAGACGGAAGGGCCTTTGGTCACTATCAGTACTTTGCCCAAGGGAGTCTCTTAAGTTAATATTAACTCAAGATGTTCCTCTGGTCAAAATCTACACAGATAACTGTTCAATTTTCTGTCTCTATTCTAACCACAAAATCTGCACATGTTTTCCCATTCTCTCGGAGGTCTTGACGCAGTTCCCCTGTAACGCGGCCGGATCAGGGTCAAGCAGGGTGGCAAGAGCCCTCTCCTCCCATCCTTCAGTGGTGGAAATCCAACTGTCTCTTCACTGTCCGTTCTCATAGACCTCGACAACCTCAGGTCTCATCGCTCACCGAGTCCTATCTGGGGCCGACCCACGCAGTCGACCCAGAATGGGCGCTTTTTACTTTGCGGGTCTCGAGAGAGCATCCTATGGAGATCCTAGGTTGCCACGGACAGGGACCCAGGCTAACCCTGCCGCTCAGTCTCCCTACTGGCCCTATTTCACACTTATTTTGGCAAATCCGGGACATCGCGCGGGGTGCCCGCGCGCGATTGCACAAAGTCCTCCTTCCCCCCCCCCCCCAACCCCCCTCCCAACCCTCCACGCAGATTTCGAAAGTCGGGACACGAGAGAGGCGGCCGCGGTCTCGCGAGAAGAGGCAGGCCCCGCCTGGAGTTCGCGGCCCCTCCCGGCCCCACCCTCCCCCCCCACGTCCCCCGCCCTCCCTCCCACACTCCCCGTGGCGCGAGCGGCTGACTGAGCCTGGAGAGGAAACGGCATTCGCAGCCGCGCTCCCGCCCAGGCCGGCCCTGACGCGGGCCTCGTCAGCCGGTAACGGGGAGCAGAGGTGGGGGTCAGGGAGGCGTCCGCGGAGTCGGTGAAGGTCAGACCCGAGAGCCCTCCTCCGACCTGGGTGAGGACCGGGTCTGAGCTTGCCCCCACCCCCGAACTCTGCAGAGCCGAGGCGGGGTCGACCCCTCCCAGGGGCGGGGTGGCGCCGGGCAACTGCAGCCCAGGGGCCCGCCTGGGCGGGGCGCTCCGAGAGGGGAGAAGGGGGTCAGCGGCGGGGTTCGGGCATGGGTTGTGTAGCCGAGGCGAGGATGGACTCCCGGAGCCCCGACTCCGGAGCCGGGCGGGGATGTCCCGGGGCCAGCACGTCCCTTCCGCCTCTCCTTTGGACCCTGACTAGAGGCCGGCGGGCGGGCGGGCAGGGAGGGCGGGCAGGGAGGTGGGTGGGTGGGGAGAGGGGGGGAGGGCAGGCGGCGCGAGGGGGCGGGTCCCGGCGCTGCGGGCCACTGATTGGCTGAGCACGTGTGGAATCGGGTGATGGGAAACGCAGCGCGGCTCTCCCGTCCTCTCTTGCTCCGCGCCGTCCCCCCCCCCCTTCCCCCCGTGGCGAATGTGCTGCGAGGTGGCGGGTGCTTACGCTCGCGGGGTTTGGCTGTTGCAGGCAGGAGCTGGGAGGAGGCGGCAGCGGCAGGAGCAGCGGCAGCGGCGGCGGCAGCAGCAGCAGAAGGGAGGAGGAGGAGGTGGTGACGGTGGCAACGGCAGCGTCGGGGACGATGGCGCGACTGGTGGCAGTGTGCAGGGACGGGGAGGAGGAGTTCCCCTTCGAGAGGAGGCAGATTCCCCTCTACATAGACGACACCCTGACGGTGAGCGGGCCGGGCCGGGCTGGGCCCGCTGCTCTCCTGGCAGCTGCTTCCCCTCCTCCCCCTCCCCCAGGCCGAGCGCTGCGCACTGGAGAAAGAGTGTGTTGCAACTCCTAGGCGAGGCCGCCTTCTCTCCGGCAGGCCCCGCAAAGTCGCCTTTGCAGTGGGCCCCTCGGTACCCTTGGCGGGCCCCCAAGTCCAAGCGTCCCCGTCGCACGCTGAGGTCCTCCCCTCCTCTGCTCTTCGTCCCTTTCAGACCCCTGGGCCCTTACCCCCTTCCTTGGAGACGCTGCTTTGCCTAAGCTGGCGCCCGGGAGAAGAAGGGTTGAGGGAGCTGGGGCGTTCAGGGCCTACCCTCTCCAGAAACCACTTACCCTCCGGGAGGCTTAATTATCTGGAAATGTCGCAGCTGCCTCGCTACCTGTGTATTTTCTCTTTTAACACTGTAGCTATCACTACATGATCGTAATTACTTGAGGGCAGAGGTGACATTCTCTTGCACAGTAAAGATTCCACCTAAACGATTTCACTTCTTAGTATGTCTCGTATTGCCTAGTACAATATAATTCTTAAAATGATTGGGTTAAGACGTGACTCTTCAAAATGGGCCTTCTTGGCATTATTTAGTTTACAAGTAGCCTGTTTTTAAAAAGACCCAGTTATTGGATCTGTAAATGTAGCATGGAAAACTGACTGCTCATTTTGAGTATAAAGACACAAACGTGGAAGAATTTTTTTTTTTTTTTTAAGACTTGCTGTTGGTATACCATTGCCGACCCTCTCCTGTGTTGCAGGACTGTTTCCTTTAAAAGGAAATGGCAGAAAATTGAGTTGATTCTGAGCAGGAAATGAATGTTGCTTGCCATGCTTTAAGCAATGAAGTGAACCTTTTCTGAACCAGTTTTGAAATCTGCGTTTGGATGCTGACCCGTCGTGCTGTAGATAAGGCTTCATTTTTCAACCTTTTGACTTTGTTGCCATTCAAGGGCTGATCGGTTATCTTCCTGAAAATTTTTCTTTTTTTGCAGGTATCATCAGAAGGTTCTAACATTTTTTACAAAATGCAAGTCATTGTGGATATGCCGGTCTGTGCCTTTCTTTTTGCCAGTCTCAGTTAAGAGCTGCATTACTTTGAAGGGGTTAGGGGAACTTTTGACTGGTTCATTTCGCTAGAACTTTGCAAATGAAAGCATGCTTTTGTTTTTTTTTAAATGAGAAATGATAGAATGATTTGACATAAGGTAGAATTTGTGTTGATTTAGAAATTACTTGTATGTACTGGTTATGGATTCTTATTTTCATGAAATTTAATTATAATGGACTTGTATTTAAAATAGTTATAAAAATCCAAACTAGAACATGAACAATTAAATGATTTCTTTCTCAATGTGACAGTGCTCAGTTGAAGTTCATTATTACCTTCTGCCCCTCTTCAGCATAAACTTTTTAAAACAACAGTTTGATATCAGCTTTTTGTGTTGTGCATTTTTTTTTTTTAAACCCAAGGTTTGGATATTATTTTTTAATATATAACATAAAAACAGGGAAAACCAATGTAAATTTGTGTGTGCTTACAAATTTTAAGACAACTTACACTCTCCTTTCACGTAACCACCTTTAATGTGAATGCATCACATTAATCTACACGTACTTCATAAAGCACTTTAAAATGAATAGTATTGTGACATTGTTGACAGTGATGTGAATTTCCAAGTTTTTTCATAGATAAACTTACATTGTGGTTTAGTGTCACCTGCTTTTGCCTTTTACTGGGTGTCTGAATTGAATTTTGCTTTTATTATAGACTTGTTACAAAAGAATTTAAGCTTATTTAAATAACTCCAAATAATAGGTATAATTTTTCCTTGCTTAGAAATGGATTTTTGTCACTAAGGAATGAATTCTGTTAGTTTGTCTTGGAAACTTGTGCACTGTCATTGGGTGCTGTTAATGAATATTATTGAAAATTCACTTAAAGCTATGCCATATTTAAGGATGCAAGGTTCTTTCAGGATTATTTTTCTCAATCCCAGTTGAAGGGAGAATTCAGAACAAGACACCTGTTGGGAGGGCGTGGGAGGAGGAAGCAGAGGTGTGTGCTCTGTGCTGGTCCATTGATATTTGATGGAAGTTTGTACCTGAAGTTAACTTGGTGTGATCTTTGAGTAAATGGTTTTTAGAAATCTTGTTTGCAGATAGATGTTAGTCTAGTTACAATGTTTACCGTTTCATTATCTTTTTTGCAAAGACAGTAAATATTTTAGCCTCAGTTAAAACTAGTGATTTTTAACTTAGGTTAATAAAATGAAATTAAGATATTTGTATGTGAAGAAGCGTCTTTTGTTGTGTGTTGTATTTACTTTTAAAAGATATCTATGGTAGTTAAGGGGTTTTGAACACGGGAGTACATTACTATACAGCTGTAAAGAGAAAAGTCCTAAGTGAACAACTAAACCCATTGGTGAGCTTGGTATAATATTTAGGAAAATGTCAGATTCCTGTGTATGTGGTCATAGTATTATTAAAAGTATAAAATAGGTGGCAGACAGTGCAGATTTTATTTTGGATATATCTTTGAAGAATTAGTTCTTTTCAGTGAGATGAAACATTTTTATTTTTTATGTATGTATATGTGCTTGCATGTATGTGTTTGTACCGTGTGTGCAGGAGCCTGAGGAGGTCAGAAGAGGCATTGGATTACCTCAGGAACTGTAGGCCTGCAGAAGCAGTATATACTCAGCCACTGAGGCATCTCTCCTTCCTCCTTGTTAGCAAGATTTTTAAAAAGAATAGATACAGGGCTGGAGAGATGGCTTAGAGATTAAGTGCACTGACTACTGCT
>OU015746.1:35203221-35242178 GCA_907169655.1 Acomys percivali
TTCAGGTCCTGAGTTCAATTCCCAGCAACCACATGGAGGCTCACAACCATCTGTAATGAGATCTGGTGCCCTCTTCTGGCCTCCAGGTGTACGTGCAGACAGAACACTATACAATTGCTTGTTTGTATGTACACACACACAAATAAAAATAAATTTCAAAATATTTTTTAAAAATATAATTAAAATATATAGTCCTTATCAAATATTTTATTTATTTATTTATTTATTTATTTATTTATTTATTTATTTATTTATTACACAGTGTTCTGCCTGCATGTACACCTACAAACTAGAAGAGGGCACCAGATCTCATTCTAGATGGTTGTGAGCCACTGTGTGGGTGCTGGGAATTGAACTCAGGACCTTTAAAAGAACAGACAGTGCTCTTAACCTCTGAGCCATCTCTCCAGCTCCTCCTTATTAAATCTTAACGAATAACCACAAAACCAGAATAAATTACCCAAGTTTATGCCTCAGAGAGAAGCAGCATTAGAGTTCATTCTAGTTATCAACACGCAAAGGCAGAGTTGAAGAATATAGATAATACATTGAGTTACTAACTTCCCCCTTGGGCTTTTGAAAGTAGAATTACTGAAGGATAAGAACATTTTATACGTTTCTAGTTTCATGTTGTTGAATTATTACAACATTTCTAGAAGACAGCCCTTTTAATTCAAATTGGTCCAGATGGACTGTAAACTGAGGTGACAAAACGGCTTAGTGGATAAAAACAGCTGCTGCCAAGTGTGGTGATGTGAATTCATCCCTTGGGGTATAGGGGGCAGAAGGGAAGAACTAGTTCCTGCAAGTAGCCCTCTTGGTTTCTGTATAAGCACCTCTGGCATGCATATACCCCATCCCCTAAAGAGCATAGTAGACTAGAAAGTGATAGGAGTTTTTAACTGTCTGAACTTGAAAGGAAGAAAATGGTAACACTGGGAGATTAGGAGTTTAGCATTTGCTACAAGTTTAGTATTTAGTGTTTTCTTTCAGCTCTTTAATATTTAACTTTCCTAGGGGTGGTGCATGTTTTAAAAAAATTTTTTCTCCCCAAGGTTTTTCGAGACAGGGTTTCTCTGTGTAACAGCCCTGGCTGCCCTAGGCTCACTTTGTAGACCAGGCTGGCCTTGAACTCACAGAGATCCACCTGCCTCCTGAGTGCTGGGATTAAAGGCCCGTGCCACCAAGCCTAGCCCTAAAAAGTTTTGTGAATGATGACACAAAAGAGTAAAACTAAAGTGACATTAATTTTGATAAATATAAACTCAGTTTTGTTGATTAGAGCTCATGAGAATGGACTGAACTCTTCCCCCCCACCCTCCTACCCCCCTTTTTGTGGGCAGGTAAAACTGGGACAGATGCTTAAGAGTGAAAGTCAGTAATGGATGCAATAAACTTTACAAAGCAGTAATTGCTGTGCAATGGCTTGTTCTATTTTTGGATGGCTCTGCATAGGCATCCTCGTCATGGAGCTGAACACTAATGATTCCTCTGTGAAACCACACCTCACATACTTTACAGGCCTGTCTTCCTTTAGGTAACCTAGAATCTAAGATTTAAGTCAAGGAAGTGGTTTGAAAAAACAGAGAAAAATAATGCTAGTGGCCTCTTTGCTTTCCCCTTTTTCTTTTCTTCCTCCTCCTCCTCCCCTTCTTAGCTTTGACTGACCTGGAACCCACTATGTAGACCAGGCTGGCCTAGAACTCAGAAATCCACTTGTCTCTGGGAGTACTGGGATTAAAGACATGTGCAAGTCCAGGACAGCTAATGCTACGCAGAGAAACCCTGTCTCGAAAAACAAAACAGACAAACAAAAAAAGTGACAAGACTGAAAAAGATAAAGTAGAAACAAGATAATTATGATTGATAACTTGAAAATTGGGTAATTGAGCTTTGAAACAGCAAGATTTGGATAATATATATATATATAGAAGAAGAAAGTCTACAAACAGTAAAAACTATTGAAGTGTAAGTATGTCTTTGCAAGGTGATAAAAATTATTGTAGAGTTGGAGGCAGGGAGCATTGACTTCTTGATAATAAGTAGTATGCGTGCATTGTAATACACTTGGAAAGGAAAGCCACACACAGGCTCATGACTATAATCCTAGCAAGGCGACTCTCTTTTTCTATAAGCTATATACATGCAAAACTGTCTATACAGTTTTGAGTCTGTGAAACTGAAATCCTCTGGATGCCCTTGAACTGCTGATCTTCCTGCCTTTCCTTAAATCCTGGGGTTATAGGCATGTACCTATGTGCACATGAGCATGTATGCAGTGCTGGGAATTGAACACAGAGCTCTGTGTATGCCAGGCGAGCACATAATTACTTCACACTTGCAGCCTAGGCAGCATTCAGGGTTGTGGGGTTTGTTGTTCTTGTTTCTGCCTCAAATGGTTCTTTTTATTGACTTGTTGGATATATAGGAGTTTGAAGGCCTTGTTATCTGGAAATAGTTTGTCCTTGTAGAGTATGTTTGATGTTTTAGTTACAGAATATATGTATGCATGTATCTCTGCACCACATGTGTGCTTGGTGCCCTCAGAGATCAGAAGAAGGGTGTTGGGTCCCCTGAAATTGGAGTTAGGGACATGGTGAGCTGCCTTGTAGGTGCTGGAATGGAATTCAGTCCTCTGTGAGAACAGGTTCTCTTAGCTGCTGAGCTGTCTCTCCAGGCCTGTTTGTGTATGGCTGTTGTGAAGGCGTACATTTTTACATCTTTCAAATTGTGGTGCTTCCCGTCTCTTAGAGTTACGCTCCTTCCTTGGTCAGTATATGGATTTTAAAAATGTGTACAATAGCTGAACATGGTGGCACGCTTGAGAGCACCTGAGAGGCAGAGGAAGGCGGATTGCTGTGAGCTTAAGGCCAGCCTGGTCTACCAAAAAAAAGTGTACGTGCTCGCAGTGTGTGTGTGAGTACAGTGCCAGCAGAACAAGAGGCCTGGGGTCACTTTGGGGCTGCAGTTGGCCCCCTTCTACTTCATGGACTTAAACTAATGTCACACGTCAGGGAAACTACTAATTTCTACTGTCACACTCCTGAATTCCTCTGGTAGTGGTTTTTTTTTTATATAATGAATAAATAGCACCGGATATGGTGGCACACGCCTTTAATCTCAGCACTTGGGAGGCAGAGGCAGGTAGATTGTTTGAGGCCAGCATGGTCTATAAAGTGACTCTAGGACAGCCAAGGCGACACAGAGAAACCCCGTCTTGAAACAAAATAAAATAAAAAGTAAAATAAAATAAATAGCTCAGAGAATTCTTGTCCATCATATATAGCACAGACCTTTACTAAATGCTAGATACTGTGTTGTTGTTTTTTTAGATTTATTTATTATTGTGTACACAGTGTTTCACCTGCAGGCCAGAAGAGGGCACCAGATCTCATTATAGATGGCTGTGAGCCACCATGTGGTTGCTGGGAATTGAACTCAGGACCTTTGGAAGAGCAGCCAGTGCTCTTAACCTCTGAGCCATCTCTCCAGCCCCAATACTGCGTTCTTAAGTTACAGAAATAGTGTGCGCTTGCACGTGTGCTCCCTCTCTCCTCTCTTCTCTCTTCTCTCTCCTCTCTCTCTCTCCTCTCTCTCTCTCTCTCTGTGTGTGTATGTGTAGTTGGGAATTGAATCCAGAACCTTCAATAGGTTCTATTAATACTATCTAGGCTAGTACTCTATCCCAGCTCAAAGTATGTATTAGTTTTCCAAAACCATTTATTTGCAAGGTTGGGGAATGGAGCAGATGTTCCACAGTGAATATGTAGAGGTAAAAACACGATTTGTAGAAGTTCATTCTCTTCCTTTCACCATTTGGGTTCTAGGGCGCAAACTCAGATCATCCTGCTTGGTGGCATTCACCTTTACCCACCTAAGCCAGCTCACTGGCCCCCAAATATTTATTAACAAACAGAAGTCTTACATTCCACAGTTACAGGGAAGTAACTCATTGGTGTATTTAACTAAATATTATTGGCCACTGTTACTTTAGAAAATACAACTTAATTCTTAAAATTGCTCTGTGAAAGAGATACTAGAAAAATTATTACTTAATCCTATTTTACAAATAAGGAAATACACAGGTTAAATAACTTGCCCAGAGTCTTGGCATAAGATACTACGTGACAGAGCCTAGATTTCAACTGTGTGTTTGACTTGAGTGTCTTTGGTCCCAATGACCACACTATGTCTGACTTCAGAAAGTTTCATACTTTCATCCAGCAAGGTGGCTCAGCAGGTAGATGTACTGTACACCAAGACTGGAAAACTGAATTTGATTCCCAAGATCCATGTTATAGAATGAATGAGCTGACTCCTGCAAGGTGTCCTCTAACCTCCGTGTACATGTGTGCACACACATATGCATGCATGCATGCACATACACAAATTTTAAAAATAGAATTTGTGCACTGATTATTAAGACCTCTTTCTGCAGGAAATGGAGCCTTAAAGATGTTTCTGTCCTAATAGTTTATAAAGTATGCTTTAGAATATGTCAGTGATTTCTGTTCTCTTTGCCTTTTAAGATGGTGATGGAATTTCCTGACAATGTTTTAAATCTTGATGGGCATCAGAATAATGGTGCACAACTAAAGCAGTTTATTCAGGTAATAAATTCAGTTTTAAAGTAATTTTTTTTAGTTATGTATGTGTATTGTTTAAAAAATTAACAGTTATAACTTCTAATTTATTTTTGTTGTTGCTATTGTTGTTTGTTTGGCTTTTGAGACCAGATCTCACTGTGTAGTTCTGGCTGGCTTGGAACTCTATGTAGAAAAGACTGGCCTTGAACTCATAAAGATCTGGGTGCTTCTGTCCCAAATGCCTGAAATTAAAGGCTTGTCCCACCTCATATTAGCTTCTAATTTGTAAAAATTATTTTTATTTTATCTACATTGGTGTCTTGCCTGCATGTGTAAGGGAGTCAGAAACTATAGAACAGGAGCTACAGACAGTTGTGAGCAGCCAAGTGAGTGCTGGGAAATTGAACATGGGTCTTCTGGAAGAGCAGCCAGTGCTTTTAACCGCTGAGCCATCTCTCCAGCCCCCCTGATTTTTTTTTTAACCTAGGCTTCTCAGAACTTAGGTACTAATAGTGCACTGAAGTTGATTTCATTTTTACTGTTGTAGTAAATACACCTATATACCTCATTTATAGGTTACTCATGTGAAAGAATTGGGGTGTGTTCATATTTTACAGGTCTAAAAATCTTTGATTTTACCAGGTCATCATTCTAGTTTTTACAAGATAGGAGGATATGCAACATTTTATTAAGAACTTGTTGGGGCCAGAGATATTACTTGCTGCCAGAGTGCTTGCCCAGTTGTATAAGGCCTTGGGTTTGATCCCCCAGCATCACTGATACACACACACACACACACATATGTATATATATGTATTTTTTAAATATATTTTAAATTCAGTCCTATGAGTTTTTTGATTTTTTTATATATTATCTTAGACATAAGATACTTTTCAAATACTCAAAAATATATAATTAAGACAATAGGAAATAAGTTATTAGATTACTTAAGAACTCTACTTTTAAGATTTATTTATTATGTATACAATGTTCTGCCTGTATGTGTGCCCACCTGCCAGAAGAGGGCACCAGATCTTGCTATAGGTGGTTGTGAGCCACCGTGTGGTTGCTGGGAATTGAACTCAGGACCTCTGGAAGAGCAGACAGTGCTCTTAACCTCTGAGCCACCTCTCCAGCCCCAAGAACTCTACTTTTAAAGAGCATTGGCTAGGCATGGTAGTGCAGGTCTTTGATTCTAGCTCTCTGAAGGAGAGGCAGGTGGCTCTTAGAGAGTTTGAGGTCTAGAAAGTGAGTCTAGGACACTCAGGGCTATTATACAGAGAAACCCTTCCTTGAAAAACAAACAAACAAACAAATAGGAGGGACACCACTTTGAATGAAAAATTAATGGTAAAAATGAAGAAACAAATATTCTTAACTTTTTCTGGAAGTAATTGTAACAAACTGTTAACTCCCTTTTTTTTTAATGTATTTTTTTAAGATTTATTTATTATGTATACAATCTTTTTGCCTGCATGTACACCTGCACACCAGAAAAGAGCACCAGATCTCAGTATTGATAGTTGTAAGCCACCACGTGGTTGCTAGGAATTGAACTCAGAACCTTTGGAAGAGCAGACAACGCTCTTATCCTCTGAGCCATCTCTCTAGCCCCCAAACTGTTAACTCCTTTAAGTAGAAGTTGCTTATCAGTGTTTTACCCATTTTGCTACTGCTGTGGTTTCCATTCAATTTTTTTCTTTTTTTTTTTTTCCTTTCCTTTTTTTCCGAGACAGGGTTTCTCTGTGCAGCCTTGGCTGTCCTAGACTTACTTTGTAGACCAGGCTGACCTCGAACTCACAAGAGATCTGCCTGCCTCTGCCTCCCCTGTGCTGGAATTAAAGGCTTGTGCCACCAAGCCTGGCTCCATTCATTTTTCTTCTTTGTTATAATCAGATTACATTCGCATACACTGACATATTAGTTACTCATTGCAGGCTCCTACATAGGTAAGGTGGGCCTTGGTAAAGGATAGAAGGCAACAGTAATTGAAAGAGTAGTGTTTTCTTTCTTTTTTCTTTTTTTTAAAATATTTTAACGAACCTTCACTTTCTCCCTTTCAGCGACATAGTATGCTTAAGCAACAAGATCTAAGCATTGCCATGGTGGTAACATCACGTGAAGTCTTGAGTGCACTTTCTCAGCTTGTCCCATGTGTTGGCTGTCGTCGCAGTGTGGAACGCCTCTTTTCTCAGCTGGTAGAGTCTGGAAACCCTGCCCTTGAACCCCTGACAGTAGGGCCCAAGGGGGTACTATCTCTGACTCGAAGTTGCATGACTGATGCAAAGAAGCTTTATACATTATTTTATGTACATGGGTAAGTATAGTTAATTAAGAAAAATGGTTTTAATTTTAAACAACTTGATGACAATGAAGCCTTTCACCCTAAATCTGTTTAAAACAAAGATGGAATTCAACAGTTTTTTTTTGAGTGTCTTTTAGTACCTGCTCTCACATGGAGAGAGGGTAAGCAAATAGTTCGTTGAGTGTAAGTTACAAAGAAACAGTAAAATGGGTAACAGAAAGAGAATGAGTGAATTAAATTGATATGAACAGTGTGATCTGGCAATGCCCTTCAGATAAATAGATGAATAAAAAAGTAAGTAAGTGAGGGCTGTGGTGGCGCACGCCTTTAATCCCAGCACTCGGGAGGCCGAGGCAGGCTGATGGCTCTGAGTTCGAGGCCAGCCTGGTCTACAAAGTGAGTCCAGGACATCCAAGGCTACACAGAGAGATCATGTCTCAATAAACCAACAACAAAAGATAAGATCAAAAGGATAATAACATTCAGTTGTTGCAGTGCCTTATAGGTCATGCTGAGGTTTTTACCCTGAGTACACAGGAAGCTTTGGAGAGTTTTGAGCAGCTGAGCAACTCAGCCTGACTTAAAGTTTGGCCTACAGTGACCTTTACTGAGAGTGTTGTGAGAGACTACAAGGGCAGACTGAAAAAGAGAAAAACCCGAGGAATAGGTTGTTAATGCTGAGAGTGACTTGGACTCAGGTGATAAAGATACAAGAAATGAGAGGATCCTGAAACAATTTGAGGACCCAGTTAACAGGATATTTGCATAGATTGATTAAGGAGGGATAGTTTAAGTGATGTTGTTTAGATTTGTAGTATAGGCAGATCAAGGTACTTCCTGTCAAGACTAAGGGGTCCCCCGACCCACGTGGTTGAGGGAAAGAACGAACTCCTAAAAACTGTCTGCTGACCTCTCACCTACTCACATGCATGCATGCATACATATATAAATGTACTTAAAACAATTGAAAAAATTATAACAGATTTCCTTTTCCTAAGATGGATATGACTAGGCAGTAATTTTTCAGAGTTTTTGTTTGTTTTGTTGTTGGTTTTTGTTTGGCTATCCTAGACTCATTTTGTAGGCCATGCTGGCCTCGAAGTCACAGAGATCTGCCTGCCTTTGCCTCCCAGAATGCTGGGATTACAGGTGTACGCCCCTGTACCTGGCTGTCTTTTTTTTTTCCTTCTTTTTTTCCTTATCTAAAAATTTTTAAACTTTCATGTGCATTGGTGTTTTGCCTGCATGTGTGTGTGAGGGTGACAGATCTTGGAGTTACAGACAATTGAGAGCTGCCATGTAGGGGCTGGGAATTGAACTGGGGTCCTTTGAAAGAGCAATTGGTGCTCTTAACTGCAGAGCCATCTCTCCAGCTTTTTTGTATGTGTTACATTTGAGATGTCAACTAGATATCCACAGTATTTACTTATGTCATTTACTGAGTATCAGTAGGAAAAGGGATTGAAAGACCAAATCCAGAGGTTCTTTTGGTTGGAGGTGGTAGGAATTTCATTTTTTTGTTTTTGTTTTTATTCATTTTGAAGTTCAGGGGATGGTCCCAGGACCTCATGCATGTTAGGCAAGCATTCCACCTCTGAGCTGTAGCTTCAGCAGGACTGCTTGCAAAAGAAAAAAAACAGAAGCTTTAGAGGGTTTTTGAACAAAGGAGTAACATGATGTACTATGATTTAAAAGGATTATTCTTGCTGCTAAGTGAAGCTTAGAATGTAAAAGGAAATTGTGGCAGTATAGAACCACTTGTGAAATTGTAGTTGACTAAAGACTGGTGTGTTGGGCAAGGAATGTGATTGGATTGTAGATCTGTATAAAGTTAGTTGACATGCTTTGCTAATTGGTTGGATATAGGAAGCACTTAGCAGTAGTACACTACCTATATGTATTCATTCTGTATATATGCATTCACTATGTTTTAACATTTATTTGTGCTCACATGGAATAGTTCATGTGTAGAGGTCAGTGGACAACTTTAGGGTGTCAGTTCTACCGTGTGAGTGCCCAATTGTCATGCTTAGCAGCAAGTTCCTTTACAAAACCATGAGCCATCTTGCCAGCCCAGCATTGACTATTCACAGAAAATTACTGTGATATACCTCTTGAGGATAGTAGGTATTTACATAACATTTGAGGGAAGGAAGATAGGTGAAAGTCACATAAACAATCTCTAAAATATCAGAGTGTTGGATACACTGTTGATGACCAGGATGAGAATTGTAGTCTAGGGAAAGAGGGCACTCAGTAAAGGAGGTTTCTTCTAACAACTGCCTAGGTATGGAGAGGGAAAATAAGTGTAGACTGCTTTGGTTATTTACTATAGAGACATGTTCAGGATAGGTGATGTCTCTGTTAAATACACCTCACAAAAAGGCAGCTAGTAGAAAAATTTTTAAATTTGAAAGAGAAATGGCTGTGTGTGGTGGGGCATGCCTTTAATCCCAGCACTGGGGAGGCAGAGGCAGGTGGATTGCTGTGAGTTCGAGGCCAGCCTGGCCTACAAAGTGAGTCTAGGACAGCCAAGGCTACACAGAGAAACCCTGTCTTGAAAAACAAAAAGCAAAAAACAAAAAAAAGAGAGAGAAATGACAAACATTCAATGGTTTATTTTTGACTAGGTCCAAACTAAATGATATGATAGATGCTATTCCAAAAAGTAAGAAGAACAAGAGATGTCAGTTGCACTCCTTAGATACACACAAACCTAAACCTTTGGGGTAAGTAGAAATAAATATGAAAGTATTTTATCAATGTTAAGTATATAAATGTTGGTCATACTTAGTAAAAGGACAACATATTGTTAAGTTTTGTTAATTGGATTACATTCTGACAGGTACCAAAATAAACATGTTCTTGGATTCTATGAGTCTTTTCTGCATTGAAACTATATAAGTCACTGAGTTTTAAAGTTTTTTTCCCTTAAATTAAGTATATGTCAGAAAGAGATTGATGATATTTGAGAAATTTATGTCACTAATTGTAAAGTTTCCAAAGTAGTAATATTATTTGATCGATAGCCATCATGTTTAAGTTTTTGTCTTTCTTATTTTTAGCATTCATTAATTTATTAAGGATTTCTTTAAAAAGCCTTACTCAGTTATGGTGCTATGTAACTAATTTTCAGTTTTCTTGGTTGGGTATACAATGCTGGTTTGCCCCCATTTCCTTGCACAGTGCCACATTTGTTTGCTGGTTTGCACCTAGTAGTTGGAGAAGATAGAATCAGCGTGATTTAAAAGGAGTTTGTTTTTTAAAAAAATTGTTTTAGGGAGAAATACAGTAATATAAAACTGTTCTGAGTTTTTAAATATCTCAGTGTTACTGGAAGCATTTTATAGACGTAGATCTAGGTCTTCCTATGCCCAGGAAAAACATTAAAAAAATTTTTTTTTTGTCAGGGCCCAGTGTGTGGCACAACACTTGGAAACATAAGCAGGCGAATCCCTGTGAGTTTGAGGCTAGCCTGATCTCTATAGCAAGTTCTAAGCTAGTCCAGATTACATAATGAAACCCTGTCTCTCAAAAATAAATGAACAGCAACAACAAAATAAAATCATGAAAGCTATTAAATACAGAGAAGGTGAAAGACCATGAAGTAGAAGTAAAGGCTTTATTGAGACAGTATCTCAATATGTTGCCTTAGCTATTCAGGAATTCTTCTGAAGTGATCTCCAACCTTAGCATCCTGATTACAAGTGCAGACTACATGTTGAGACTCTTGTCACCCTGTGTGTCCTACTCAGATTATTCACTTACAAATTTTGAAACATTTGTTTTGTTCATCTATTTGCCTTTTCTTTGCTGACGTTTTTTAAAGTTCAAGGCTTCCTGCTCTTCATTCACATGCATCTCTAAGTCACATGAACATTTTCTTTGATACCTATAATGGTATAGCACCTAACAGAATTAACTATAGTAATCTATACCCGGTCAGATTCCCTTGCTGTGCTTAAAATATCTTTTTGTAGCCAGGTGTGGTGGCGCACACCTTTAATCCCAGCAGAGGCAGGCTGATTGATACAAGTTTGAGGCCAGCTTGGTCTGCAAAGTGAGTCCAGGACAGCCAAGACTACACAAGGAAACCCTGACTCAAAAAACAAAAACAAGCAAAAATACCTTTTTACATTGGCTTTTTGAGGTAGGATCTGAAAACAAGAGCCATATATTCCACAGTATCTAAATACAAAGTACTCTGCAACCAATGACTGTCCATACAGCCTATAATAGTGCCCACATACGTTATTGCATACACTTGTGGGGTGTTGGTCTTGTTGTTGTTCTTGTTTGGAGACAGGGTCTCATGTAGCCTTGGCTGACCTTGAATTTTCTGAATATTTTGTATAGTGGAAGATTACCTTGAGCTCCTAATCCTCTGAGAACTTCTCTAGTACTGAGGTAGCAGGCATGGACTGACTACTACATCTGCCTGAAATACCTGTTTTATCTGTATTTTTAAAGGATTCCTCTCTAAATGTTCATTTCACCCTTAAGTTTCTCATTAGAAAGAGAGCTGAGCAATATGGCATAGTAAAAAGGTCTTTGTGATTTTGTTTTCTTTTGTTGTTTGTTTCTTCTTTTTTGTGGTTCCTTATTGAGGACTAGTAAAAAATAGTAGATAACCCAGCACCTTCCACCTATTCTCATTGCTGTTTTTCTGTGAAGACCAGTTCTTCCTGTTCTGCTCCAGCTTCTACTTTGGTTTGGCAGTGACTTGCTTTGTCAGTTGTCTATGAAGCTATATCTTCCTATCTTGTAGCTTACAAAAAAAAAAAAAAATCATGGAAAGCCAAATGTTTTTTGAAGGTCATTTATTGAATGTGAAATTAATATAAATGGAGCTAGGTGATTGTAGGTAGTATGACTTAGCTAAGGTAGCCTTGGTTATTCCCTGGTGGGTGTAGATGGTAGTCAGTCACTACAGTCTGTTTAGTCAGGGTGCCTGGAGTAGGTAGAATACCTTGAAAGGCTTCCATTATTATTTGCTGTGAAAAGGCCTCATTTTATGTTTCTTCCCTGTTTCCTAGCCTCAGGTATTTGTTGTTGTTATTGTTGTTTTTAAAGATTTATTTATTGCTGGGTAGCTGTGGTGCACACCTTTAATCCCAGCACTTAGGATGCAGAGGCAGGTGGATCGCTGTGAGTTCCAGGCCAGGCTGGTCTACAAAGCTAGTCAAGAATAGTTAAGGCTACACAGAGAAACCCTGTCTCGAAAACCCAAACCAACCAAACAAAGATTTATTTATTAGTTATACAGTGTTCTGCTTGCACGTACACCTACACACCAGAAAAGGGCCCCAGATGTCATTACAAATGGCTGTGAGCCACCATGTGGTTGCTGGGAACTGAACTCAGGACCTTTTGAAGAGCAGACAGTGCTCTTAATCTCTGAGCCATCTCTCCAGTCTGTTGTTATTGTTTTGAGTCAAACTTTTTTCCCCAAGGAAGTTATACTTACTGGGTTCCAGCTTGATTAACAGCGTGGCTGAGTGTTCTTTAGCTATCCAAGTAAATTTTAGTTATATTTGTCTGGGAATTTGGTATGTGAAAGAAAGATCCAGGCCAGACTTGTAGGCCAGTAGTTAGTGATTAAGGATAATCGGAGAAAACAGTATGTAAAGCCAGGTAGAGAGAAAGTAGAGCAAGAGGAAAGAATGCTGTGAGATTTCTGTGAATGGCTCAAAAGAAGCAGCTAATGAGAAGAGTGTGACTAGAAAGGTGGGAGGAGGCTGAGGGGAGAGTGTTTGAGATTGGCCTGGTCAGCTGTGTTGAGTGCTCCTTAGTCACAGAGGACCTCAGAATGGACACCGGTTTAACAACACTGTTGATGAGCAGAGCTGGTGGTGGAGTAGATGCAGAGCCTAGATTGGAGTCGATAGAAAGTGAATACAAGGTTGTAGTAGGTTAAGCCATAAATGCATAGTACAAGAGTAGAAGGAGGAAGTGATTTTGAGATATTATTCTTCAGAAAGCATCTTTTAAAGGAGTCATCTGAGGCATAAGGCCTAGATTCTGATTTGAGTGGTAAATCATTTAAACTTAACTAGCAAAAGAGGAATATGAGACTTGAGATAGAGGATTTAACATGCAAGATAGAGCAGGAGTTGACATTTTATTGTCAGAGTAGGTAGAACTGAACCTTGGTTTGACCCTTTCCCCTTAGTGGGATTAAAATGCTGAATAAGGATGCTAAGCTGGGAGTTGAGAAATAATTAGCTATGAACAAGTACGACATTGAATTTCTAGGATTGTAATGAGACCTGCAGAAGATCAGCAGGAGCCAGTTGTTCAGAATTAGTGAAAAAATCTAGAATACTATCCTTGAATGGAATATAGACAGACATCTCTGTAGGAATGTACATCTGCCACACAGCAAAATGCATAACCAAAGTCACACTGAAACTAGTCTGGGAGGGGAGAGTCTGGGAAGTTCTCAGTAAGTTTAAAGAAATTATGTATCTAGTACTTGCTACTAACATAGGCTGAATAGAGTATACATCTTAGCATGCTTTTTTATTAAGTGTTAGCTTATGTACTTTGTTACATTAATATGTGACTTTCATACTACTTGGAAATGTGAGGGTAGATAAGTTTTGTTGCCACAAGCTAGCTGTAAATAAGAATGACTTAAACAATAATCGTTTAATGATCACATTAAATAGAGAATGTTCAATTGTTTACAGATTGATCTGTATTTAATAGGTGAAAAGACCGTTAGTTTTTAAATGACATTTTCGTTTTAGAACATTTTAAATATATGTGCTTGTAAAATGCTTAATATATAAACAAGTTTCTATTTTTTTTTTTAACTAAATGTTAAATTGTATGAAGTAAACTTGATATTCAAGTGTTTGATGTAAATGTGAAACACATTAACAGTGTTTTATGGTTAAATATATAATCCATTATTCAAATATGCCGATTTATCTACTAATATCGTAATGTGTTAAAGAATTCATAATTTTAACATAGACCTTAGAGATTATTTCTTCAGGTTATCTCAGTGTCACTAAGCTTTGTACCATGCTGTACTGCAGTGAAGGGAGCAGTAGCAGTGTCAGTTCAGAGAAGTTAAGTACAGATAAGAGAAGTAGTGAAGACCACAGGAAGGACAGCAAGTGTAGGATCATTTTCCATTATGGACCTTTCCAGGGAACAGCCAGGTAAAATCAAGCAATCCTTTATTCTGCCTTTTTAAACCTTTTACCTCATGTGTGCCTCCTTTTCACTAACACTGTTCTTTTTTACAGAGGATGTTGGATGGATGTATGGGAACTAATGTCCCAGGAATGCAGGGATGAAGTAGTTTTAATTGACTCTAGTTGTCTTTTAGAAACACTAGAAACATATCTTCGAAAGCACAGGTAAGTGCAAAGGTCGTTATGATATAGTGGGGAAAGTATCTTAGGTGTCAGTCATTCAGTGCATATCACTGGCTATTTCAGTCGTCCTGTTAATATCTGGCACTTTGAGTCACATAGGCAATTTTTTTATGATGTGGTTTAAGTGTTAGCCTTTTGTCTCTTTCTTTTTAAAGATTTATTACTATAATTATTTTTCAGGGGCTTTTGTTGGTGGTGGTTTTTGTATTTTTGAGAAAGGGCCTTCCTATGTAGCCCTGGTTGTCCTGGAACTTAGGTAGATCAGGTCTGCCTCTGTCTGCCTCCTGGAGTGCTGGCATTAAAGGTGGGTACCACCACACACAGTGCTTTCTGTCTTTTTTTTTTCTTTTTAGTTTTTCGAGACAGGATTTCTCTATGTAACAGCTCTGGCTGTCCTGGAACTCGCTCTGTAGACCAGGCTGGCCTCAAACTAACAGAAACCCACCAGCCCAGCATAAATTAGGCATGGTTGAATAACATTGTAATCCAAGTGCTTATGAGGTAGAGGCAGGATGAGTTCCAGGCAGCCTGTGATAAAAGAGACCATGATTTCCCCTCAAAAGCTTTTCTTTTCCTAATTTGAAATATTTCTTTTTCTCTCTTTTTTTTTATTATTATATATACAGTGTTCTGCCTGCATGCACACCCATAGGCCAGAAGAGGGACTCATATCACATTACAGATGGTTGTGAACCAAGATATGGTTGCTGGGAATTGAACTTAGGACCTTTGCAAGAGCAGGTGGCTCTCTTAATCACTGAGTCATCTCTCCAGTCCTCTGAAATATTTCTTCTGTAATATTTCTCAGATTTTTTTCCTCCTTGGAGTCAGGGTTTCTCTGTGAAATAGAATCCTGGCTGTCCTGGACTCACTTGTATAAACCAGGCTGGCCTCAAACTCAGAGATCTGCCTGCCTTTGCCTCTCAAGTGCTGGGAAGAATTTTTAAATAGCATTAGAATATATTTGTTTGCTATAACCTAAAATTTTCTTGTTAGAGTACTATTGCAAAGGAATTTTCTAAGTGTCCTTAGCATTTGGAATCCCTTAGGAAGGAGAGAATTTGGTGGTGTCCTTGGGGTGGATATTTACATTTGGCTTTGGAACTGATAATTACTTTGCACTGTAGCCTTTAATCCTGGTACTTGGGAGGCAGAGGCAGGTGGATCTCTGAGTTTGAGGCCAGCCTGGTCTAGAGAGTGAGGAGGGAAAAAAAGAATTATAAAAACACGTGTTAACAAAATCTGTGTTTGTTTTAAATGGTAGTAAACTGCATACTCAGTTCCTTTCTTTTTTAGAAATAAACTTTCTCATTTTTGTTATTTTGATTGGTTTTCAAAAAGTAGACAATGTATTGAATATTTGGATTTGGGAGAGCAATTCATCTGTGTCTGCCTCCCAAGGGCTGGGACTAAAGGCATGTGCCACCACACCCAGCTAAAAATAATTAAGTATTAATACGGGGTTTACTATGGGATTAGAGTAAATTGTGAGGACTGTCAATGTAGTAGTAATGTGTACTTGGGATTGTATTGGACAGTGTAGTGTCAGTGTTTGCAGAATCTTATCACTCCTTGGCTCTTAAGTTTTCAGTTTTTGGTGTGTAATTTGTTTCAGTTGATTTCTAAATGGCCTTGTTATATACTGTCTCCCTTCCCTCTTTTTTGCCTCTCTCCTGTTTCCCTCTCTCTCGAGTAAAGGTGCTAGTCACCAAACCTGACAACCCAGAACCTTCCCAGAGGAGGGAGAGACCTGACTCAGGAAAGTTTTATTCTAACCTCCACACATAATGCTGTGACACTTGCCTAGTAACCTTGCAGATTCCTACCCCCTCCACCCCCGGCCCTTTTCTCTTTCTCTTAAAGAAACAAGGTCTTGTGTTGCATCAAACTCCAAAACTCAAGTGTTCCTCCTGATTTAGTCTCTGAAGTAGTGAGGTATAATCACATACCACCCAGCTGTCCTCCTTTTTAAAGGTTAAGTAATGTCCATCTGACTCCTGAATGCTAGGATTATAGGCATGTGCCATTATGTCTGATTTAAGAAACTTGTCTGTCTAACCTATGTCTCCATAAATGTGTGTGTGCGTGCATGTGTGCGACACACATTACTGCAGCATCTTTATTTGGGCTAGGCTGGCTTGGGACTCAAGATCCTTTATGCCTTGATTTCCTGTGTTGGGATTACAGGTGTAAATCACCATGCCTAGTTTATGGCTGCATATTAATCCCTATCCAGATATTTTCTCTGATTCTATGGTTTCCTATTCAGTATTTCCCTTTTTTTAGTTATTTGAGACAGGGTTTCTCCGTGTAGCCCTGGCTGTCCTAGAACTCACTCTGTAGACCAGGCTGGCTTCAAACTCCACTTGCCTTTGCCTTTCCAGTGCTAGGATTAAAGGTGTGTACCACCACCACCTGCCTTGCTTTTTTTCGTATGTATGTATGTATGTGTGTGTGTGTTTTTTTTTTAGTAGTGTGTATAGTGTGTGTATGCAGGAGATTAATGGAGGTTAGAGGAAGCATCTGATCCTTTGGAATTGGAGTCAGAGACTGTTGTGAGTTACCTACCCTGTGTATGTTGGGAAACCCAGTCCTCTACGGGAAACAGCAAGAGCTCTTGAGCTGCTGAGTCATCTCTTTAGTTTTCCTTTGTTCTTGAACTCACAAAGATCCTCCTCTGCCTTCCAAGTGCTGGGATTAAATGTGTGTGCCACCATACCTGTTTTTTCTTACTGTTTTTAAAAAGATTTATTATGGATACAGTGTCCTGCCTGCATGTAATGCCTATACATTAGATCTTAATTATAGACGGTTATAAACCATCATGTGGTTGATGGGAATTAAATTCAGGACTTTGGAAGAGCAGCCATCTCTCCAGCATCCCCCCTCCCCCCCTTTTTTTGTTGGTTTGTTTCTTTTGGTTTTGGGGTTTGTTTTTGGTTTTTGTGACATGATTTCTCTTTACATCCCTAGCTGTCCTAGAACTTCTTTGGATACTACGCTGGCCTTGAACTCACAGAAATCTGCCTGCCTCTGCCTCCTGAATGCTGGGATTAAAGGCTTGTGCCACCACGCCCGGCTACCAGCCCTTTTAATGATTTATTTTTATTTCATGTGCATTGGTGTTTTGCCTGCATGTATGTCTGTGTGGGGTATTGGATTCTCCTGGAACTGGAGTTACAGACAGTTGTGAGCTGCCATGTAGATGCTGGGAATTGCTGAGCAATCTCTGCAGTCCCAGCTTAGAAGTTTTTAAGTTTAGTGGAAGTCCCTCTTGTATATTTTGCTTTTGTTGTGTTTTGATGCTATATTGAAGACATTGTTGCCTAGTCCAATGTGCTGATGCTTTCTTCGGTATTCTAGGAGATTAATATCTGTGTCTTCAATTCATTTTTACTTAATTTTTGTATTTCCTATGTCTGTTTTCAGAGCATTAGTGAAGTAGAGTAACTTAATGTAACTTGTCAGTCTTATTGCCTGCTAACCTTAGGGACTTAGAAAGCCTCTAATTTAATATGTGTTTCCTTACATAATATTTTCTATTAGGACAGAAAGACCTCAGTGTAGCAAAAATAACATGTGATAGTTGCAAGAATAAATAAAGTAATAAGAAATGTAAGGCAGAAATAACAGGAAATAGGCTGGTGGTCTGCGCCATCTCTCCAGCGGCCCTCTACTCCCCCTTTTTTTTGTTGTTGGTTCCTACCTTCTGAGGAGGTAGAGGCAGGAAGATTTTATAAGTCCCAAGAATTCAAGAGCAGCTGAAGAAATGTAATAATTCTCCTCCATACTCAGTGTGTATAGATAATATGTGCATGTGTGTATAGTTACACATACTCATGAGGGCACATGTAGAGGCTAAAGGTTACTATCAACTTTATTTTTTATTTTTGAAGCAGGGTCTCTCACTGAACCTGGAGCTTGCCATTTTGGTAGATAGATTGACCAGTGAGTTAAGCCCCTGAGATTTACCTCTCTTGTACTTCAACTCTGGGGTTACAAATGCATGCTGCCAAACTCATCATCTTATGTGAGTACTAGGGATCCCAGACTCAGGTCCTCATGGTCACACAGCAAGCCCTTTATTCACTGATTGATTTCTTACGTCCCCCTTGCTCTCTTTTTTAATATTTACTTTGTTTTTAGTTATATTTGTATGTGTGTGGGTTTGCGTGCATGAGTGCAAGTACCTACAGAGGCCAGAAGAGAACTTTGGATCTCCTACAGCTGCAGTTAGCAAGCATTTTAAGCTACCCAACATAGGAACTGGGTCTGGATTCAGGTCCTTGGAAAGATCCAGAAGCACTGAACCCTAGAACTATCTTTTGTGTGTGTGTGTGTGTGTGTGTGTGTGTGTGTGTTTTCTTTCAAGACATTTCTCTTTTTGTCCCTGTCTGTTCTGGACTCACTTTGTAGGCCAGGCTGGCCTTGAACTCACAGAGATCTGTCTGCCACTGCCTCCCAAGTGCTGGGGTTAAAGCTGTGCACCACCATGCCTGGCAAAAGCCATTTTTTATGTTGTTAAAATGTTTCTTCTCTCTTCTATGTTACATAAAAAAAAATAATTTAGGCAACTTAAACTAGAGGAGAAGACACTGAATTGAAAGGACCTACAAAAGATAATGAAAGTGAACTATAATAGTTGAGCCCATATTTAATAGAGAACTAGGGAAAAGTTGGAATTAACTGTGGTTGAGCCTGGGTGACTATCTGAATGATGATGTTCTTAACCCAGATCAGAGAGGAAGAGAATGTTGTTGCCCTGGAACACTGATTTTAAACAGTTGTCTTCTAGGCATTTCCAATGTCTCACTTTCACATTATGGGTCTAGCCCTCAGGCAAGAATAACAGAATCTTGAACAGAGATTTTACTCATGAATCCTGTTTATAAATTATTGGTTGAGGGGGCTGGAGAGATGGCTCACAGGTTAAGAGCACTGACTGCTCTTCCAAAGGTCATGAGTTCAATTCCCAGCAACCACATGGTGGCTCATAACCATCCCTTCTGGCCTGCAGGCAGAATGTTCTATACATAATAAATAAATAAATCTTTAAAAAAAAAATTATTGGTTGAAGCCATGGATGTGTGCACATGGGTGCAGGTGACCACAGAGTTCACTTAAATGAATTTAAGTCAGAATAAAAACGACTCTATTCTGAGCTAGTCGGTAATATTGTAAGCCAGGTGTTTTTAATCTATCCAGGTTCTTTCTTGTGGGATTCAAAAATAAAGAAACCAGGTTCTGTAGGTCATGGTGGTCTATACTATTGTTTGAGCACTCAAGAGTCTTGAGGCAGGAGAATTCCATGTATTTTATGAGACAAGCACATACCTGCCCATGTCCTTACCTAGTTTAAAATCATTTCCAGTTGACAAAGCTGCATTCATGTGATCATTAAATTTGTATCACATTTAATGTGGATGATTATTTTGTTTTCATTTTTATTATTTTGAGACTTTATAGCTCTAGCTGACCTTGAACTCACTGAAATCCACGTGCCTCCCATATTTAATTTTGAAAGTTTTTGTTGTTGTTTTAAAACAGGTTTTGCACTGACTGCAAAAATAAAGTCCTTCGAGCATACAATATCCTCATTGGTGAACTTGACTGCAGCAAAGAGAAGGGCTACTGTGCTGCACTTTATGAAGGCTTGCGGTGCTGTCCACATGAGCGACACATACATGTTTGCTGTGAAACAGACTTCATTGCACATCTCTTGGGTCGTGCTGAGCCAGAGTTCGCAGGAGGGTATGAGTATGTAGTTTGCTAGAATGGGCTATCTAGCGCTTTGCTTCATTTTATTACTCAAAGTTTATTTCTGTCACCTCTGCCTCACTACATAAGATACGTGTACTTAAGGTGTGCTTTAAAGATTATGCTTTCTTGATTGAATGAGAACATGGCAAAAGTGTTCCTGGTGTTTGGTTTAGTCCTCTGCTCCTTATTTCTGGAGAAGAGGTGGGTTTTCATTTTAGATTATCATTTTTATTTGAAAATGATTGAAATGAATATCTCTTTATGCATCCTGCTTTATCATGTTTAGATTTTATTCACAATGATCAGGTTTTTGCAGCAAGGGATTGAGGAATGCTTTGTTGAATGTAATTCATGGACTGTGTATATATGTAATTACTAAATTATAGAAGAGCCTACGTTCATATATCTGGCTTAGTTATGGAAATGAAATTAGATTCAATTTTTTTGTAGATTACATCAAACTCATTTTCCCTTTGGGTTTTATGTGTGTCAACTCTATTTGAGTGCTAGTTTCATCTAGGAGTCTTTGAGTTCAGAAGCTCAACTGTAGTGTTGTGAATACTTTGACTAGACTGGTCCTAGAAGGCCTTTGCCTGTGATTGAGTCACTTTGGAATTGGTCCCACCCCCCCTTTCCTAAACCAACTTACCAATCAACCAAAAAAAAAAAAAAAAAAGTTGGCATTTTGCTGTAAGTTGAAAGGAGCCTTCTGTATCTACTATGAGGTAGATACTTCCATGACACTTCTGGACCCTAAGACCTTAGAGCTGAATTATCTTATTTTTACCAGTATTAGAATTCAGTTGTACTTGCACGTATATGTCTTATTGATTAAAGTGTGTGTGTGTGTGTGTGTGTGTGTGTGTGTGTGTGTTTAAAAATGTATAATTGTCAGACTGTGTTTAAAATCCTAATTTTCAGGTTTTACTATCTCAATTAAATCATTAAGAATTAATGTTTGATTGCCCTGAATAGGCGAAGAGAAAGGCATGCTAAGACAATAGATATAGCTCAAGAAGAAGTTTTAACCTGCTTGGGGATTCATCTTTATGAGCGACTGCATCGGATCTGGCAAAAACTGCGGGCTGAAGAGCAGACGTGGCAGATGCTCTTTTATCTTGGTGTTGATGCTTTACGTAAGAGCTTTGAGGTAAGAACAGTGGGTCACTTCTGACTGGGGTTTATTAATCATGGGCCTAATCTTTTGGATTTTTTTAAAAAAGAGATTTGTGTATTTGTTTATATAAGCACTATTTGCATGTATGACCACCGCATGACAGAAGAGGGCATCAGATTTCATTACCAATGGTTACCGGGAACTGAACTCAGGACTCTGGATGAACAGCTGGTGCTCTTAATCTCCCCAGCACCCTCCAACCTACCCATCCATCCACCCACCCCCTTTTTTAAAAAAAACCCAAGACAGGGTCTTTCTGTGTAGCCTTGGTTGCCCTGGACTCGCTTTGTAAACCAGGCTGGTCTCACAGCGATCTACCGTCCTCTGCCTCCCCAGTGCTGGAATCAAAGGCGTGCGCCACCATGCCCCACTGACCAGGCTGATTTTGAACTTACAGTGATCTGCCTGCCTCTGCCTCCCGAGGGCTGTTGTTTTTTTAAAAATTTATTTGCCTTTATGTGTATTGCTATTTTGCCTGCATGTATATGTGTCAGAGTGGCCAATCTTTAGAATTATAGATAATTGTGAGCTGCTAGGTGGGTGCTGGGAATTGAACTCAAGACCTCTGGAAGAGCAGCCAGTGCTCTTAACCTCTGAGCCATCTCTCCAGGCCTCCCCCTTTTAATTTATTTTTTTGTTGAGAAAGTATTTCTGTGTGGTTTTGCCTCAAACTTTTGATGTGCCTACCTCTATTCTTTCTTTCTTTCTTTCTTTTTTTTGTTTTTTGAGACAGGGTTTCTCTGTGTAGCCTTGGCTGTCCTGGACCTGCTTTGTAGACCAGGCTGGCCTCGAACTCACAGTGATCCACCTGCCTCTGCCTCCTGAGTGCTGGGATTAAAGGTGTGCGCCACCACCGCCCGGCTTTTTTTATTTATTTATTTTTGTGTTTTGTTTTTTTCAGTTTTTCAAGACAGGGTCTCTCTGTGTAGCCTTGGCTGTCTTGGCCTCACTTTGTAGACCAGGCTGGCCTTGAACTCACAGCGATCCGCCTGCCTCTGCCTCTGGAGTATTGGGATTAAAGGCATGTGCCACCACCACCCTACCTCTATTCTTTGAATGCTGGAATTTTAATGTATTTATTTAAAGATTTATTTATTAAGTATACAGTTTTACCTGCATGTGTACCTGCAGGCCAGAAGAGGGCACTAGATCTCGTTATAGATGGTTGTGAGCCACCATGTGGTTGCTGCAAATTGAACTCAGGACCTTTAGAAGAACAGACAGTGCTCTTAACCTCTGAGCCCTCTCTAGCCCCCAATGCTTGAATTTTAGTCATGAGCTGCCATCCCTGGTTGGATGGCCATTCCATCCCCTAGTCTATAGGCTGCCATTTTCCATTTGTTTTGGTTTTCTATCAGTGGTTGGAGCATCAGTATAAACCATGCATTAGCCAAATGTTGTGATCATTCCGTGTCCCCCACAGTTCAATAGGTGCGTCTTTTGTGGGAGTGGTGAGCAGTTTAGGTATGGGATTAT
The DNA here is from genome assembly GCA_907169655.1 of Acomys percivali. Taxonomy (NCBI): domain Eukaryota; kingdom Metazoa; phylum Chordata; class Mammalia; order Rodentia; family Muridae; genus Acomys; species Acomys percivali. The sequence goes on from OU015746.1 coordinate 35,225,917, forward strand.
AGGCATCTGAGCTATTTCCTCAGTGTGGGAAGGCATGGGCACCTTTGCTAGCACATCCAAGTCATGAAGGAATTCAGACAGGTACCAGTTCCACTGCAGTACATTCCAGTCCTTTCCATGGCTAAGCCTGCAGAGGACTCTGCCTTTGAGCAGACCCAATCCATCATGTAAGGGGCACTCTTACCATCACAGCATGGTTGGCAATGATTGAGTATAAGGCTCTCCATGCATCATAAAATGTCCAGCTTTGTTTCTCAAAGAGAGAATATGTTTTCTGTGTATATGGAAAATGTTTGGAATAGATGCCTTCAGGCAAATGTTTGTGGGTGCCTGTGTGCTTCTTGAGGAGTCCCCAGTTGCCAATTCGCCAATAAAAATGACATCCATAATTAGGGTGTCATCTGGTTCAATATTGGTCAGGTTTACATGCATGGAGATGAGCTTACTGGCAATGAAAAAAGCTGCTCTTTTTTCCTGTCCCCACTGGAAATTAGCTGCCTTTCTAGTAACCCTGTAGAAGGTTTTTATAATAATCTGTAAATATGGTATGTGATTTTTCTAGTGTGCAAACATACTAATTAGGAGCTGTATCTGAGTTTTGTCCCTGGGTGGAAGGATTAAAGATATGTGCCCCCACCACCACTTGGTCACTATAACTTTCTCTGTGTAGCCTTGGCTGTCCTGCAGTCACTTTGTAGACCAGGCTGGCCTTGAACTCAGAGATCCCCCTGCCTCTGCCTCTGTGAGTGCTGCCATTAAAGGCATGTGCCCGGCCCGCGTCTTTAGTATATACAAGCTGATTTAATTTCAGTTTTTTCCTAGTACTCACTGTTTCTCTGTAGTTGTTGTATCCTGCTTATGGACAACCTGAACAGTCTTAACTGTTTTCCATAATAGCTTTTAATATTTTTTCTCGGAAGTACTCTTTATTTTATAGCTTGTTTCAGAGATTGGAGGAATGCTAATCTGTTTTCCATTGCTGCAACAAACCACGTCCCCATAAATTCATGGCTATATTAGCCACATATGGCTTTAATTTTCCTATTTGTTCTTGTGGCCCTATACACTTGACCCATCTTACAACTTTGCTTTACCTGAGATAAAGTTCTAATCCCTTGAAGCTGAAGAGGCCATTCTGGATTCTAAGATTTTGGTGAAATTATTATATATGCTTCCGTGTCTACTAAACCTTCTATTTCAATGCTATTTATTTGTATTTTTAGCTTTGGTTTCTGATCATTTATAGCAGTTGTCAAAAATACTGTGGATAAGTTTCTTGATGATGCTGACAGGGAACAATTGAATTGAACTTGATATCAGGGCCTGCTGGTGGTCCCCTAGGGTGTTTCCTGATGCCAAAGAGTTACCTTGCCTGTCCCTTAGTGATCTGCATTCATTAGTCCAATTCTGATCTTTGCCACACCTTCTGCTGGCTCCTTCTTTTTTGATTATTTCTAGAAAAAATATTATTTCTAGGAATTTTTCTTAAAACTTTTCTAATCACTCTTCACCCTTTTGCATCATATCCTTTCTTTCTTTTTTCTTTTGGTTTTTACTTTTTTTTTTTTTTTTTGAGGCAGGGTTTCTCTGTGTAGCCTTGGCTGTCCTGGACTCACTTTGTAGACCAGGCTGGTCTCGAACTCACAGAGATCCGCCTGCCTCTTCCTCGCTAAATCCTGGGATTACAGGTGTACACCACTGTGCTGCTCTCTGAATTAGCATTTTCTTTTTTCAATTTTTAAAGTTTTTCGAGGCAGGGTTTCTCTGTGCAGCCCTGACTGTCCTGGAATCACTCCGTAAACCAGGCTGGCCTTGAACTCACAGATATCCACCTGCCTCTGCCTCCGGAGTGCTGGGATTAAGGTGTGTGCCATCTGGCCTGAATTAGCATTTTCAAAAGCCAACTATTTGATTAATATTTGTCTGACTTCTGAATCTGATACTACTCTATTTACAGCTGAGGTCAGTCTTTGCAAAAAGTCAGTGAAGAAAAAGAAAAAGAAAAAAAAAAAAAGTCAGTGAAGGCTTCTTTGGACCTTGTATAGTTTTAGTAAATGACTTAGACCTCTTTCTTGATTCGTTAACCTTGTGATAAGCAACATAGTGCCAAGGTTTGATCATCAAATTCGAGCTGCCTTTGTAACTCAGCTTATTGACCTTCACCTAGCGACTGATCCTGGGAAATAGTAATACCTTGAGCCCTACTTTCAGTGTGCTGTGGTCCTAGCTTCCTCTTTCTACCGTGCTTGCAATTGTAGCTGAGGACCAGCTTCCAATGTTGCTGTTACCAAATCTTTCCAGTCTTGTGAGATAATTCTCTTCTGAATTGTCCATGAATTTAATATCTCCTTCAAATGGGTGAATGCAAACTATATGAAACGATTGCCTCCTTAAATCTCTTCAAATCTTATCTATGTCTATAGTGTTTTATTTAACTTCTTCATAACCTTGGGGGTACCTATTGTCCCCTGGTCTTATAACTGAATAACAAAGGTTGGTTTTTGAACAACCTTTGACTGCCCTTCTTCAGTTTCATCATTTGGTGGTGCTGTAGGTTCTTGTCTAAATTTGTCTTGTCTGTGTCTGAGTATTTTTCTCATTTTTATTTATAAGTCTCTCCAGTTTTTCTTTTAAGGCTTGTATCTAATCAATCCAACTTTTTATATTTTATTCTTTCTGTATTTTTTTTTAGAGGATACAGAAAGTCACTATGCCTATTAAGGATAAAATATGAAAAACTAAAATAATAATAATCATAATTGGTACTGAACCAATTTCATTTAAGTCACTTAGCTTTTCATTTTCTGCTTCTATTTTCAAGCCATCTAAAGTTGCAGTACAGAAGGCCCTAGTGCCTTCTATTATGGTATTTCCAATCCTTAACTCTCTCCTTGAGGACTTCCCAGGTGACTTGCCAAATCTGATGGCTTCTCAGTTTGTGCCACACATTGGAGCTTTGGGGTGCCAGATGTTTGTAACAAAATCTCATTACTTAGATTTTACCAGTGAAGATTCAGGAGCCAGATTCTGGGGTGAAAGTTTGCTAGCTCAAAGAGGCAAAGAAAACACCCAGCTGACCTCCTTCTTCAGCTGATAACAAATGTCCCAAAAGGAAGCCCTTTCCCACACCCTCTTAAAAAACCTCAAACCCAGTCTCTCTCCCTTCTACTTCCTGTGAGTCTCTCTCTCCATCCTCCTGACCTTCCTCTTACTCTCTCTGGTTTTCTCCTCTGTTTACTCCCCATCAGCTGGATGCTTGCTCTGCCTCTCGACCCATGGTTGACATTTTAAAAACATTGTTGTTTAACGTGTAGCTCAGGATGGCCTTGAACTTTTGATCTTCCTGCTTCCACCTTCTTCAGCAAATCCTAATGGCGTGTGCCACGACTACTGGCTGGTTGACATTTTTTAGTTCAAGCAGAAAACTTGGATTAAAGGTGTGTGCTAGGGCTGAGCCACCCCACAGCTAAAAAGAGGGTTTTTTTCCTCAATAAATAACACAGTCTTGGGGTTCACAGTGTGATCAAATACCTTGCATCATTGTCTGATGATAATTCAAGAAAATATATATGACAGGATAGTAAGAACTACTTTTAGGTCATTGCTTCTTAACCTTCCTCATGCTGCCACCCTTTACTGCACTTCCTCATGTTGTGGTGACTACAGCCATAAAATTATTTTGTTGCTACTTCATGACTATCATTTTACTACTTTTATGAATCATAATGTAAATATCTGTGTTTTCTGATGGTCTTAAGTGACCTGTGAAAGGATCATTCAACCCCCAGGTTGAGAACTGCTGTTTGACTGGCTGATGGCATGACTCAGTGCTAGAATGTTTGCCTAGTGTGCAGGAGGACGTGAGTTTATTAATTCCTGGCACTGTAAAAGCAAAACACAAAGGGGCTACTTTAAAAGAACATTGAAGGCTTGTATTTGTAATCCTGCTATTGTGCATGCTGCTTATGACTTGGTCTCCTTTTTCAGTTATATTCAGATTTTTTTTAATGACTTTTATGTATTAGATATATAGTCGTGGTTGTAACCCTTTAACTGGGTTACTGTCCTTTTAAAAATAGGATGAAACCATTTACAGAAGCTCATCCATGAGAGTCTGAGATGATTATACTGGTTCTTGGTAAATAGATGTTTTTAATATTTGTATCATCTAGATCAGATAATCTAGTTTGGTTATATAGTCTTTTAATTAAGAATAAATAAGACGCCGGGTGGTGGTGGCACACGCCTTTAATCCCAGCACTTGGGAGGCAGAGGCAGGGAGATTGCTGTGAGTTCGAGGCCAGCCTGGTCTACAAAGCGAGTCCAGAACAGTCAAGGCTACACAGAGAAACCCTGTCTCAAAAAAAGAATAAGACCAGCACTTGGGGAGGCAGAGGCAGGTGGATCTCTGTGAGTTGGAGGCCAATCTGATCTACAAAGTGAGTCCAGGACAGCCAAGGTTACACAGAGAAACCCTGTCTCGAAAAACCAAAATAAATAAATAAGAAAGCTGTGTGTGGTGTACACCTTCAATCTTAGCACTGTGAGTTTACTGATAGCCTGATCTACATAGCAAGTTCCTGGATGGTCAGGATTACATAGAGACTTTTTTCCCAAAAGAAGTAAGAGGTGGTGGGAGTAGGGGTGTGAATTAATGGGGTGTTGGAGAGATGGATCAGTAGTTACGAGCACTTGCTGCTTTCCCACAGGACCTGGTTTAATTCCTAGTATCCACATAGTGGACCACAGCTTCTCTAACTCCAGTGTCCCAAGGGATAGGATGCTCTCCTGGAGATCACGGGGTCCAGACATGCATATGATACACAGACATGCATATGATAAAACACCCATACTAAAATACCCATACACATAAAGTTTGGTTTTCGTTTTTCAAGACAGGGTCTGTCTGTGTAGCCTTTAGCCTCAAACTCACAGACATCTGCCTGCCTGTTTCTCTCCAAATGCTGGGATTACAGGCGTGTGCCACTGAGCCTGCCTGGTTTTTGTTTCTGTTTTTCTTTTAGGTACTAGTTACACATTAACTTCTTGTCCATTTTTAGGACATTATTATTTAAAATACTAAACTATGTAGAAGTTTCTCAGTTTGATTTTCAGCACTGTAAAAGAAAAATAATAAAATTGAAATGCGTTTTGCTGGACATGGTATACATGGCTTACATATGTAATTCCAGCACTTAAAGGCTGTTGCAGGAGTGCTGTGTGTTTGAGGCCAGCTTGAGCTATAGAGTGAGACTGCCTCAGAAAACAAACAAACAACTTTAAGATTTTATGGGGACTGTTTGAAATTGCTGCATAAAGGACTAGTTGGATATATGTTATGTTTAAATTTTTAAAGTGAGAATCTCCTTGAAAACTAAAGTATGACTAATGTTCACATTCAACTTTGTGTTTATAATAGATGACTGTGGAAAAAGTACAGGGTATTAGCCGCTTGGAGCAACTTTGTGAGGAATTTTCAGAGGAAGAACGAGTTAGAGAACTCAAGCAAGAAAAGAAACGCCAAAAACGGAAGAACAGACGAAAAAATAAGTGTGTGTGTGATATTCCTGCTTCCTTACACACAACAGATGAGAAGGCAGTCAGCCAAGAGAAGGTATGTGTTGCTGTTGCTTTGGCTGCAAGTAAGACTATATATTTGGGCATTTTTATTCTGTTTTTCTAGAGATGGTGTTTTGTAATTTGTGTATTGGCTGCCCCCCCAATAATGTGTAAGCCACGATATTTAACGTATATGTTCGTTTTATAAAGGCAGTGTGTTGGATTGCTATCTCTAAGGCAAAGTCAGAATATGGACTATTAAATTTGTGAATGACAGACCAGTGCTCAACTTTAGAACCCTTGTCTCTTGAAGAATACAAACTTTTGGTGGGTTATACTTGTTTACAGTAATAAATTTTAAATTGTAAGCCCACTCTGTATTAATCAAATAAGGTAAAAAAAAAATACCATGTCAACATAGTGAAACCTCATCTCAGAAAAAAGTAAACTTAACATTCTGGCCATTGTTTCAGAATGTAAGGGATTTGCTTTTTTTTTTTTTTTTTTTTTTTAATTCTCCCAGTTACTGATAACAAATACTGTGGGTTTTTTGTTTTGTTTTGTTTTTTTGAAGTGACAAGTTGACTTTATTCATTTTGCATGAAGTGCCTGCTAAACACAAGTTTGAGTGAGCATAGTTTGTCTCAATTACTATTTGAAGTGAAATTGTTGGTCTTAATTCAGTTTTCAGCTCAAATAGTTGCCAAAAGTAGATTTGCCTTAAGGGGGTCTTGTACTTTGGGTATGGGACAAAAGATTTTTGTTTAGTGTTTAACAAGTGAGGGATACAATGACTTCTAGTACATTTTGGTTGCCCTGCTCTTACATTGATAAGGCAGCATTGCCTTTTAAGTTGTTTATTTTCTTGGGTTCTCCACCTTCCCTTTTTTCTTTTTTTGGGGGGAGGCATTCTTATTTTCTTATAGTTTATAGTGAAGTAGTAGCGTAATACTTTTTTTTTCCTGAGACAGGGTTCTCTAGACCAGGCTGGCCACCTGCCTCTGCCTTCCTAGTGTTGGAATTAAAGGCATTTGTGTCACCACTGCCTGCTTGGCTTACTTTTTAATAAATTAATGTATTTATTTTGAGATAGGATCTCATTTTGTAGCCCCGGCTAGCCTGGAACTGACTATGCAGCTCAGATCAGCTTCACACTTGTAATAATAGCCAAGCATGGTGATACACACTTTTAATCCCAGCACTTGGGAAGCAGAAGCAGGCGGATCTCTATGAGTTCCAGGCCAGCCTCATCCTACAACGAGTTCTAGAGCAGCTCTACATTAAAAAATCCTTTCTTAAAAACTTAGAGCAATCCTTCTGTGTCAAATGCTGACATTACAAACATGACTCTTTGGCTAGTCTCAGTGATTTTTATTTTCATAAATATTCATTTTCTAACCTTAAAGCTTCTGTTTAGTTAATTAGAAGTTAAAAATGTAGCCAATATGTACATAAATGTTTTGTTGTCTCCTATTGTCCATCCTCAAAGGAAACAAACTTCATTGAAAATAGCTGCAAAGCCTGTGGCAGCGCTGAAGATGGTAATAGTTGTGTAGAAGTAATTGTTACCAATGAAAATACATCATGTACTTGTCCTAGCAGTGGCAATCTTTTGGGGTCCCCCAAAATAAAGAAAGGTGAGTAAATAGTTCTTTTTAAAAAATTAATTCTTGGGCTGGAGAGATGGCTCATCGGTTAAGAGCACTGACTGCTCTTCCAGAGGTCCTGAGTTCAATTCCCAGAAAACCACATGGTGGCTCACAACCATCTATAATGTGATCTGATGATGCCCTTTTCTGGCCTGCAGGTGTACATGCACGCAGGGCACTGTATACAAAATAATAAATATTTTAAAACAATATTAACTCTTGCTGGACATAGTGGTGAATGTCTTTAATCTCAGTACTCAGGAGGCAAAGGGACCCTGTCTCAAAAAAATTATGTTTTTTAATAATTTATTTTTTATTATATGTGCATTGGTGTTTTGCCTGCATATATGTCTGTGTGAGGGTGTCGGATCCCTTGTAATTGGAGTTATAGACCAGTTGGAAGCTACCATATGGGTGCTGGAATTTAAACTCAGGTCCTCTGGAAGAACAGCCAGTGCTCTTAACCACGGAACTGTCACTCTAGCTCCCTTACCCCCAAATAAAACAAAACTTTAATTTATTCTTTTAAATATAAGTGTTTTTTAGAGATTTTTGGAGAATTAGTTTTTGTTTTGCTTTTTATTTTGTTGTTTTGGACTTTTGAGACAGAATTTCTCTGTGTAATAGCCCTGGCTGTCATAGACTTGCTTTGTAGATCAGGCTGGCCTCTAACTCACAGAACAGAAATCCAACTGCTTTTGCCTCCCCAGTGCTGGGTTTTTTTTGTTTTTTTTTTAATTTGTTTGTTTGTTTTGGTTTTTCGAGGCAAGGTTTCTCTGTGTATCCTTGCCTGTCCTGGACTAACTTTGTAGACCAGGCTGGCCTTGAACTCACAGCAGTCCGCCTGCCTCTGATTCCCGAGTGCTGGGATTAAAGGCGTGCACCACCACGCCTGGCCTGGAACTCACTCTGTAGATCAGGCTGACCTCAAACTTGGAGATCCACTTGTTTCTGCTTCCTAAGTGCTGGGATGAAAGGTGTGCACCACTACTGCCCTGCTGGAATTAGACTTTTTTGAGGGAGAGGGGCTGTTTAGGTAGGATTTCTCTATGTAGCGTTGGCTGTCTTGGACTCATTTTATAAACCAGGCTGGCTTCGAACTGACAAAGCTCCACCTGCCTCTACCTCTCTGAATGCTGGAATTATAGGTGTGTACTATTACACTCGGCTGGAGTTTTAAAGTTGCTTCACCACCTCAAAAATATAATTTGATTTAGTCAGCTACTTAATATTTCTTTTTTTATAAAATACAAAATGTGTAAATGTTAATCATACTTTCTTTTTGTTGTTGTTGGTTTTGTTTGTTTTTTTGGAGACAAGTTCTCTCTGTGTAGGCTTGGCTATCTTAGACTTGCTTTGTAGACCAGGCTAGCCTTGAACTCACAGAGATCCACCTGCCTCTGCCTCCTGAGTGCTAGCATTAAAGGCGTGCGCCAACACGCCCAGCTAGTCATACTTTCAACACACAATAAAATTTGATGTTTTTCGCTGAATCCTGAGTTAACTTTTATTTTTACCTGCTGTATTTTCAGGCATGTCTCCACACTGTAATGGTAGTGATTGCGGATATTCATCTAGCATGGAGGGAAGCGAGACAGGTTCTCGAGAAGGTTCAGATGTTGCCTGCACCGAGGGAATTTGTAACCATGATGAGCATGGTATGCTTGGGTTAAGCTTCCTAATTAGTATCTACTACACGACTGATACAATACCATAAATAGGCGGTTATTAATTTTTCCAGGTGAAGATTCCTGTGTTCATCACTGTGAAGACAAAGAAGATGATGGTGATAGTTGTGTTGAATGTTGGGCAAATTCTGAAGAAAATAATACAAAAGGAAAAAATAAAAAGAAGAAAAAGAAAAGCAAGATGTTGAAATGCGATGAACATGTAAGTGTGATTTGCAATTATAATTTTTTGCAGTTAGAAACAACCTATGTTCCTTGAGTTGGCATGTACAGCTTAATTGATGAGGGCTATTAAAGAATGAGTATTTTAAGCTGTGTGGAATACACCTTTAATCCTATCATGAGAGGCAGGGGCAGGCATTATTTCTGAATTTGAGGCTACCATGGTCTATAGAGTTCTAGGACAGCCAGGGCTACACAGAGAAACCCTATCTCAAAAAACAGTAAAAAAGAATGAACATTTTGTTACATGTTCATTTTGTGGGTGTGCATATGGGAAAGGGAGTTTATTTGTCCAGAAGTTCAAATGAATCATAAGTCTAGTTAATAATCTTTTTATAGTTTTTTATTATTATTTTTTTTTCTTTAGATTTACTTATTTTATGTGTATCAATGTTTAACTTCATGTGTGTCTGTGCACCCAATGCCTGCCAGTTGTCTGCAGAGGGTAGACGAGAGTATAGGGTTCCTTGGGAATTGGCATCAGCATGACTTACTAACCATCATGTCTGGGAACTCTGGGTCTTCTGCAGGTGCTATGAGGTGCTGAGCCATCTCTCCAGGTTCAATACTTTATAATTTTAATTAGCTCTTTAATCTTGAGAAAATGACTAGTTTTTCTGTTTGTAAAAATGAAGACAGTAGCCTGTTTTAGGTCCTGTGAAGATGAAGTAAGATTATATAGCAGGTTAGCATAACATCTGCAACGGGGTGTCATGTGCATATCAGCTGTTGTGTTGCTGCTTGATATTACTTCTCCAGACTTCTCAAGCACTATACTGCAGAGTTTGGTTTAGTTTGGTTTTGACTGTCTTGTCTGGATAGTCTAGACTCTGTAGTCACCTGGGAATTTTTGTTATTTTAATAATAATTGCTATGGTTTTGCCCTTTTTCCCCCTTGGGAAATCTCTTGCCTTGGTTTCAGATCCAAAAACTTGGAAGCTGTATTACAGATCCAGGTAATCGAGAGACCTCAGGAAACACCATGCACACAGTGTTTCACCGTGACAAGACCAAAGATGCACATCCTGAGAATTGTTGTACCGCTGAGAAGGGTGGGCAGCCGTTGCCTTGGTTTGAACATAGGAAAAACATACCACAGTTCACAGAACCTACAGAAATGTCATTTGGTCCTGACTCTGGAAAAGGTGCCAAGAGCTTAGTTGAACTTCTTGTAAGTAGTTCACAATATCTTACTCTGAATTGGGGGATATATTTGAAGGTTTGAGGTAGGAACAGAGAGAGATTAAGAAATGAATGGTGACTTTATTTCTGTTCTTCCGCTCATGGCTTTTGTAACTGTTCTGGAGCACATCATCTGTTCTTTGTCTTGAAGTTAGACCAGTTGGGAGTGGCATCATGCCTAGGAATTGAGTAACTGTAAGCAAATTTTACCGGTGGCAGTATAGTACCCACCCTTCTAGATCTGGAAAGAATATTGAATGACTGAATCTCAGTACCCAAAGGCAGAGGCAGAAGCGTCAAGACTTTGACTCATGCTCAGCCACAGAGAGAGTTTGAAGCCTTCCTGGCACGAGACCCTGTCTTAAGCTCCCATACTCCCTCCCCCAAAACAAAACAATAAATAAAAAACCAAACCCTGCACTAAAGCTTGCATTCCAAGTTAATTCCTTCGAGTGTCATACAGGAGGAGAGTATGACTGGCCTCGGGAGAGCTGTAAATTGATACCACCTCCTGAGGCTTCAATTGAACTATCTTGGATGCCATTGTCCCACTGCGTAGTGTGCCCTGAAGCATGAAAAGAGAAGAAAGGGAAGATTGTTAGCCCTGCCATTATTTAAGCCCTGGTGGACTATGTGTTTTGGACTATTAAGGATTTTATTGTTGTTTGTTTTGCTTTTGTGTATGTTGTAAAATTTAATGGTGATTCTAATATAACATACTTTTTAAGTTAAAAAAAAAGTTATCTTTTACTTAATCTGTAGAGATAAAAGTTGCAGCATAGGACCAGTTAGAGAGAGGTCTGCTTATTTAAAGATTGGTGATTGGTTGCATCTATTTCTTAACTAGCCATTTTTAAAGGCAGAGGTGTACGGTGATAGTCAGGTAGGCTTACAGGTCTATAGGGGATAATTGTATGATGGAGTGTTTCACACAAAGCTGAGTTAGGTGTTTGTTCTCAGTAGTTTCTAAGATGAGTTGCATGGTGCTTATTCTGTAAGCATTCCAATTAGAGGTGGTTTGGCTGAGTAGAAACTAAAAGTTAGCTCACTCTAATTTGTAGTTGCCCCACCAAGCATAGCATTTTGTATTCTTTATCATGGTCTTAACTACTGCTTTAATTTGCAGGATGAGTCTGAATGTACTTCAGATGAGGAAATCTTTATCTCACAAGATGAAATACAGTCATTTATGGCTAATAACCAGTCTTTCTACAGCAATAGAGAACAATACCGACAGCATCTGAAGGAGAAATTTAATAAATACTGCCGCTTAAATGACCACAAGAGGCCCATTTGTAGTGGCTGGTTGACAACGGCTGGAGCAAATTAAATAAATAAAATAGCTCTGTCTTTCAATGAAACACTCAAGATGACTACTGCGCCTTCTCTTTTAAAAACTCTTAATTTAGTGACTTCTGGCAAAATTTTATCTTAAATCAATGTGATTCCTTGTTTTGGGAGATGGTGGAGGTAACCTCATTTGTTTGTTCTTTCTTCAGGCTTGTGTCTTTAGTTGCGTGGCTGCGCAGGCCTGCCTATGATTTAAGCCATCTCTTCATTAAACATTTCTCTTCCTGTGAGACTTACTAAAGCAACTTAGTGGCAAAAGTAATGTTGTACTTACACCTCTGTACAGAAATGACAGTGAGCTCTGGATATATGGTTTACAGTAGACATCCACTTGCAAAGTGTCTGGACAAAATGTTAAAGGAAATGTGCAAAATTTAAAATAAAGAGTATTTATTAATACGCATAGTAGAATGTGGTGTACATGTTTCTACTCAATGTGGTGGTACGTTGGTGTTTGCCACTTGTGAACTTTGTCCTTGGGCACTGTTGATGGAGAAAGCCTGAAGAGCAAATGAGGATAGAGATGCAGATTGCTCAAGACAGAATCCTTTCTTTGATGAGACTTTACAACTGAGAAAAACAGTTTCTAGTCTTATTCTTAATAAATGCCTTTAAACACTGGCTAGCATCTTCCTTTCCAATTCTCATCTGGAGAATTTCCGTGCTAGAAGTTCCCAAAGAGGTTCATAATGGCATAAAAGAAGGAAAACAAAATGTGGGTAGCTGATTGTCAAGGGCTGAAGACATTGTGGTTTGCGTGAAGTGCATACTCAACCTTGTTTGTTTTCTGACATGAACTCAGTACGGCTGTACAGTTCACTGCTGTCACAGCTGTCTGAGCACTGAAGGGAAAGATTTCCAGGAGTAGCACTTTGCTGCCATTTGTTAGGTCAGGTCTGTTATGGAGAGAAAACTTGTCTGTAAGATGCTTATGAGAACCTGAGTTCTACCAGAACACACCACAAATTGCATAAGAAATGAGTCTGGGTAATGGAGGGTAAAAACTAAAGGACTGAATTCATTAATACTATATGAAGCTGTCAAAGAATAAAAACCAGCTGGGTGGTGGTGGCACATGCCTTTAATCCAAGCACTCGGCATCCCTGGCTGCATGAGATAAAAACAATGGTTTTAATTATCGGTCTTGTGGCCATACGAAGGATAGCCAAATTGATACTTGTTGAGTTTTTATTTTCTTTTTACTTTTAATTGTGCATTGGTGTTTATGATTTCCTGTATGTTTGTGTGAGGATGTTGGATCTACTGGAACTAGACCTATAGACAGTTGTGAGCTTCCATGTAAGTGCTAGAAATTGAATCCTCTGGAAAAGCAGCCAGTACTCTTAACCTCTGAGTCATCTCTAGCCCCAAGTGATTCTACTTTTTTCTTTTAAAGTCAGCATCTCAGCCCACTGATCTCAAATTTATAGTTATGACTCAGCCTCCTGGTGCTGGGATTCCGGGACTGTATCTGCATGGCTGGTGTGGCTATGGTAATACCTACCTCTGAGCTAGTGTCTGTCTCCAGCTTTTACAAAGGATTGCACCACCATTGCCTGGCAACATCAGGCAGTTTTAAATTCTGAGTGGCCAGAGAATAAAGTGAGCCCTACTCTGAACAAAACTGATAACCCACTAATGGATAATGAAGTGAAAACAGTTGGGCATATTCCTATCCAAGGACTGAGCTAGCTGCCGTTCACTCCGTCATACCTCTTTATGTGCCAGTATAATTTCTACTTTCTTCCTGAAAAAAGGTCTCATGTTCCAGCTGACCACGAACTCACGATGTAGTAAAGGGATGGATAGCCTTGAATCATTCACCCTCTGTCTCCCAAGGAGTTGTGCTGCCGGGCATTTAAAGCCCTAGCTCTGCATGTGTGAGGCCCTATGTTGTCTCCTGCATGAGAGAAAAAAAACAAACGGAAAAACTCCCCCATCTTACAGGGTGTAAATATGAAAAATAAGATGGCAGGTAGCAGATTCATGGAGTAGTTTATTGTAGAAGCGTGGAGAGAGCAGGAAAGGGGGAGGGACTCCCCAGAGAGACAAGGGAGACTAGGTGGGTTTGTCCTTTTTATTTCCTTGGGCAGGAGCACATCAAGTGGTGACGTCATAGGTTGCTAGGCTGTTTAGCAGCCTCGCGAAGCTGCCCATTTACTAACATGGGGTATATTATGCATGTTGTTTAAAGTGTGTAAATATGCCTGCCACATTGTATTCAAGTTGTCAGCTCTTGCTGTAATCATTGATGCACATCGTATGACATTTGCGATCATGTAGGGCTGGGGTGGATGGATGCTGTCTAGGATAGTTGGAGACCTTGGGGCAGCACAATACTTGGTTATTTTAATCATTTACTTCTTGGCTAGTAAGGCCAAAAGATCGGGAACTCTGTATAATATCCCTTCCTCAGGTCAGCTGCTCTTAAAGTCAGAGACACTTGAACTTTTCTGGACAGAATCCTTGCTTTCAGTCATCAGAGGTTTGGGAGGGCATTGGAGTAACCTTTAGGTCCCTCATCCTGGCCTCAAGCCTCTGGAAGGGGGACTGATTGAGCAAAGGAGGCCTTGAGTGGGTGCTTCCTCTTGCTCGCGGTTGGAGGCTCTCCACCACAAAGGGAAGCGCTCATCAAGAAAAAAAGACCACAGGCTGCCAGGCCCCCTGCTGCACCGGTGGATCCTGCCCGGAAACGCTGCGGTTTCCGCCTGCGACGGGAGGGACCGGCTCGCGCGGGGGCGTGGCCGGAAGGGGCGGCCCCGTGGCCGCTCAGGGCACAGGGCGGCGTGGCCGCTGCGGTCCCCCGGAGCGATGTGGCCCAGTACGGAGGTGCCGAGGGCGGAGCCCCTGCCGGAGGCCGGCCCTAAATGGGGTGGGTCTAGGCGCAGCTCGGAGTTTGTCAGGATTCAAGCACCCGCCCCAACAGTGACCAGGGAGCGGCCGAGCCTCGGTGGCCCCCGAAGAAACTCCCTGATCCCAGTGCCTGGCTCACCGAGCGAGGTGGGCGGACGGCTCGGGACCATGGCCAGACCCGGCATGGAGCGGTGGCGCGACCGGCTGGCACTGGTGACGGGAGCCTCGGGGGGCATCGGCGCGGCCGTGGCCCGGGCATTAGTCCAGCAAGGACTTAAGGTAGTGGGTTGTGCCCGCACCGTTGGCAACATCGAGGTGAGGCACCGCTGAGCAGCGGGGACGCTCTGGGGGACGTCGTTCCCATCGGGCTGGGCTCTGAGTGGGGGAGGGGGAGTGGTTGGAACCAGACTGTGACCCTGCTCTCACCAGCCTGCCACCCTAGGGCCATTTGCAACGGCCTGAGGGCAGGAGTGATGGGTGTCCTTCTCTCTCAGTCCTATTTTTATGAAGAGCCATTCGCGCCAGATAGCTTGTGCTTTCGTGTACCAAATTCCTGACCCCTGGCATTCTCCTCCCTTACCCCTGGCATCCTCTGCCCCCGTACTGGCAGGTGAAAGGGAAAGCCAGAGTTCGGAGGCTAGCTAGGCAGCCAGAGAGAAGGAAAGAACTGGCTAGCCTTAGTGGCTAGGTTAGTTTCCTCTTGTTCTCAGGCCTCACCCAGACCACACCAGGTAAAGTGTTGGCCAACCAATGAGCAAAAAATAGACGCCTTGGGTGTTTGACCCTCGAGGGAAGGTGGGGTTAGGATGGAAGCTAACTCTCCTTTCAACTCCTGAGTCTCAGTTCATGTGCCATGAGCCTACATGGTGACCAGACTATTATAGATTCTTCTCTTTTTCCAATTCGTTTTCCTAGGTGGGACTGAATAGGTAAAGTAGGGCATTAAACATGAAAGTCTTGAGAAATCAGAATATTACGGATCCAGAACTCCCTAGTTTTTCTCTTAACATGCTTTTAGGGGGCTCCAAGTGTTATGAGTGGCATCAGCTCAGAAAAGATGAGGAGGAGATAGCCTTTTGGGAGAAGACAAGAGAAAAATCCCATTATTTGCCCTGACATTACCATCGGCAGGTGTGTGGGTTAGTCCTTACCTGCAGGCCTGGCTTCACCATGGCTCAAAGTCCTCTGGTAGAAAAGGGGTAAGGAGGCCTTGGGTGGAGGCAAATGGAGAAGGTGTGCAGGAAGGAGGACTGTGCCCTCCCCAGCTACTGACCAAAGGTACGCTTTATAGCCTCAGATAATCCCAAGGTCACCGGGCTCTACCGTTGCCCCACTTTGCCTCTCCCCTTCCCTGGAGAAGCAGGGGGCCCAGCCCCAGCTTTGGAGCCCAGAGGATTGAGGCCAGGGGCTGAACGACTGGATTCGCTGGGTTTGTTTTGCTCTGTTTTTAGTTTGGATTCTCTAGTTCCAAAGCCACTATTGCTTTCTCTTCCGCTACTCTATCTACCCTCAGCTAGCCAGGAAAGGGGAACGCCAAGGGAACCTCCAAGGAGGTCATGCAGCGCTGGGACGGCTCCAGGTCATTAAGCGAGGACTTTGCTGTGTGGGAACTGCCCTGATTTCAGCTAATTTTGGAGACTAGACGGAGATGGTAGAAGTGAAGCAAGGAGAACAGTGACAGGAAGAATAATAACCTTCTACACACACACACACACACACACACACACACACACACACACACACACACACACACACACAC
>OU015746.1:35242188-35256747 GCA_907169655.1 Acomys percivali
CCCCTCCTCTGTTGGGGAGTTTTTAGGCTGGAGTGGGGTGAACTCCTGGGTTTCTTGCTCACTGTCTGTTTTTATGGATTGACTAATTCGCCAGTATTAAACCTAAGTTTGGGGTTCTGGCATTCCACTGGGAGAAGTCCTCTTCCCTGAGGGGGTCATGAACAGTAAACTCAGTTGGATAGGCACTTCTGAGGCCCAGAAGGGTACAACTTTTGAGCTCACGGAAAGTTAGAGCAGGAAAGAGCCTGACATAGCACGAGGGAGGCAGATGTCTGTGCGTTCAAGGCCACCCTGGTCTACATAGCGAGTTCCAGGACAGCTAGACTACATAGAGAGAACCTGTCTCAAAAAAAAAAAAAAAAAAAAGTAGGAAAGAATTTATTTCGTCACCTGATCATGCCTTTTATTTCTAGCTTCACAGGGGAGGAGGAAGGGGCTCTAGGCCAGGGCAGTTGGCCAAATTGGCCTTCCTCTACTGGCAGTCTCCCCGCCACCCCTCCCCTACACACTTACAGAGTCACCTTCACAAGGCTCAAGCGCCCCAGTCACTTACTGGCCTCCCACAGCCTGCTTGCTTTCAACTTCTAAATGTCAGTTCTCTCTACACTCAGTGGCTCTTTCTCAGGGCTCTACAGTGTAGGAGTACCTAGTGGCAGGTGACTAGACTTAAGGGTAGGTGAGGAAAATTTGAGGTGGAGGTGGGGGGCACTAGGGGACTAGAGAGTCTGTCCTGACATCCTGACCACTCATACAGAGAAAGGAGGCTGAGCACCATTGAAAGTTATGTATAGGTTCACCTTTCAGTTCTTTCAGCTTCTTATGAAGAAGAGGTGTCGGTTCAGAGCCCAGCCCTTCTGGGAGGGACTGGCTGAAGCTAAAGGGAACTGGGGCCCTGGGGTAACCAGCTCAGCATCTCTTGGCACTAGTGGAAAGATGATGCGGGGACAGAGGTAGATACAGGTTTACCTCCAGGTATTGGGGAGGAAGCAGAAGAGAAATCTCCCTCTGTTCCCAGGACACCCACCCACTTCTTTCTCCCTAGCACTGAAGACTTGAGTGTATATGTGAGATTCCTTCCTGGGTCTGCACAATTGTTCCTCTCCTTCACTCAGGGAGTGTCTCCAACTCCTTGGACTTTGACCAAACAGACCAAGCTTTGGGGATGGGCAGATCCTGCCTCTCATGTGGCCCAGAAGGTAGCGGCCATTGGAGAGTTCTGCTGCGTAGTGACCTGGGAGGGGAGGCTGACTCTGGGTGAGGAGGTATGGGAGTGAGCAGCTCACCCCAGTTAGACCTCTGTTGGGTTTCATAGGAGCTGGCTGCTGAATGTAAGAGTGCAGGCTACCCCGGGACTTTGATCCCCTACAGATGTGACCTGTCAAACGAGGAGGACATCCTCTCCATGTTCTCGGCCGTCCGCTCTCAGCACAGTGGCGTGGATATCTGCATCAACAATGCCGGCCTGGCCCGGCCAGACACCCTGCTCTCTGGCAGCACCAGCGGTTGGAAGGAAATGTTTAATGTAAGGGTTCTAGAACTGAGGCAGGAGGTTGGGTGGGAAGAGGAGAGTGGAAACTAGGGGCTTACCAGGGAGAGGACTCCTGGGGACAGGACTCCAGTAAGAGGGAGTTTAAGTTTCCCACTGGGCATTTTTGATTTTCCACACACTACTTTTTTTGTTTGTTTGTTTTTGTTTTTTGTTTTTTGTTTTTTCAAGACAGGGTTTCTCTGTGTAGTCTTGGCTATCCTGGACTCACTTTGTAGACCAGGCTTCTTCGAACTCAGAGATCCGCTTGCCTTCTGCCTCCCCCAGTGCTGGGATTACAGGTGTGCGCCACCACACCCATCTCCACTCGTTACTTGTACCACAAGGCACAAGGATAGTGAGTGGATAAACATCCTTTCAGCCCCTGACAGTCCTTAAACTTTAGACTTGGTTGTGATGGAAGAAAGATGGCAGGGGAGAGAACTATAGTTTAGTGACTGTCCCTGCCCATGCTGGGTACCTGGGACCACGGTCTTAGGGGAAGAAAGGGACTAGAGATGAGAGAAGTCATCTTTGCACCCAGCCGTGCTCTCTGTGCGCTCAGGCAAGTTCAGGGAAACTTCTGAGCTTCAGTCTTGACACACATGATTAGATTGAGCACACCTAAGTGATCCATGTCATAAACTCCACTGTCTCCAGGTATGGTCACAGAGTGTGGGAGAGCACATGGCCTTGTAAGGGGTGGCCCCTGCTCAAATCCAGGTTAGTCGCTCCGCTGCAGGATGGGTAGATCTTTGATTTCATTTAGAGAAATGGGGAGTCTGTAGTATGCTTCAGAGTGTCTACAGGCCAGGGGCAGATGAGATGGCTCTGTGGGTGAAGGTCCTTACCTTTTAAGACCCAAGACCCGTGTGGTTAGAAGAGAGTCAAGTCCCACAGGTTGTCCTCTGACCTCCACATTAGCACTATGGCGCGCGCGCGCACACACACACACACACACACACACACACACACACAGAGTACATAAATAATAGCCTTGAGAACATGTTTCCAACTTCTGGGCTGGGTTGGAGGGTGGCATGAGGGCAATGGGGTGAGACCCCTTTGGTGGGGCCACTGAATGACTCTTTCACAGAGTTCTCTAAGACCGTTGGAAAACAGATAATTCCCACTTCGATTCATAATAGCAAAATTAGAGTTAAGCAGTAGCAATGAAAATAATAGTGGGACTCACCACATTATTAAAGGCTCTCAGCATTAGGAAGATTTCGAGCCACCGCTTTAGGGTGTGACAGTATTTGAGGGGCTGAGAGCAATGTCACAGCTCTCTTTATCTGCTGTCAGGAGGTTAGTATTAGTTGGTACTTGGAAGTGAAACAGTGAACGAGAATGAAGCCTTGTCCTCTGGGAGATCGGAATTCTAGCCCTCATGAGGAGCCCCGTGCCACTACCTGGACCTCAGCTTGCCCACCCGTAAAATGAGGGACTCCTAAGTCCCCAAGGTCCCTTTGTCTTGAATATCTCCTAAGTCCATTAGCCCCATCCTAGTAGGCCCCAGACCTAGGAGGCTTGTTTGTCCTCTGTATGCCCCACGATTCCACCCTGTTAAAGAGGACCAGAAACAGGCTGAGCCCTCTCTGCATCCTAGTCCGCTGCTTCCAACAAGCACTGAGGTGGGTTTTCACTGAGGGCATTCTGTCCCGGTGCCTGGGTGACACCTGATCAAGTGAATCAGCTAACCTGCCAGCTGTCCCTTTCCTCTAGAGAGGGGGCGGGCGGGCTGGAGGACCCGATGAAGGCTTTATCTCTGTTGTCTTCCCTGGCAAGGCTAATGGGTGGAGCAGACAGCAGACAGACTTGTCATTGTAGATAGCTCCCTAGAGCTGTCCTCTATGAAGGGTGGGGACGTGAAGTCAACTGTGCCAGGAGTGGCAAGTGACCCCACCCTTGGAAGATTCCCCACACCTGGGCTTGTTGCCAGGGTATAGGTTAAAGGCAGGTGTGTGGGCCTCTTCCATACATAATGGGCAGGGATTACAAGGGGGCAGTGTGGCTCAGGAGGGCAGAGAGAGAGGGGCTGGGGTGTGTGTGTGTGTGTGTGTGTGTGTGTGCATAGAAAGATTTAGGCCATTTCAGGAGGGTTTCCAATCTGATGACTGGATTCCTGAGGCAGAGGTCTGACCGTGGCAGTGTCCTTGGTGGGAGGCTCATCCTTAGGGGGACTCAGCAGATGGCGGCTGTGAGGGGCGGGACATCCACAGAGAAGGCACACTCCCCCCCACCCCACCCCACCCCAACCCCCCACCCCCGATGCTCTGCAGCTCTATCAACCTGCTCACTGGGCCCGAGCTGGAGACACTCCATTGTCCTCCCTGGCCCACAGGTGAATGTGCTGGCCCTCAGCATCTGCACTCGGGAAGCTTACCAGTCCATGAAGGAGCGGAATGTGGACGACGGGCACATCATTAACATCAACAGGTGAGGCCAGGCGATTGACCTCCGAGTTAGGCCACCCTTCAGACAGTGACCTATCTGTCGCAGCTCACTCAGCCTCCAGGTGGCCATTTCCTCGGTAGTAAAATTAGGGATTTAATATCGAAGTGGCATGATTCTGACAAAGGGACTTGCCCGCTTCTGGTTGTCAAGAGTGGGCAGCTCAGCCCCTGCCTGGGAACCTTTGTTCGGTTGTGCCATTGTGCCTTTTCCTTGGCCCTGGGATCAACCGACCGTGTGGTACAAACTCTACCATAAAATAGTCCATTGTCTGTTGGGGGCATGGTCTGCACCAGCCCCAGAGATGACACCTGTCAAAGAGCACACAGACAACATGGTGAGGCTTAGGTCAACCTGTCCACCTGCAGAAGTGAGAGCGTAGTGAGCAGGACAGTTTCACTGCAAAGCAGGTCTCAGGAGCTGTGTGAACAACAAGACTAGATTCATTCAGTGGACTGCAGGGGTAACCATCAGAGTCCCCCCACCCCACCCCCACCCCCACCCCCGGCAACAAGGCTTCCCTGTTGGCTTCTGGGTAATGAGGCTCACCAGGATAACAGGAGCATTGCCAGTGTCTGTGGAACTTTACCCTCTCCTCTCTCCCCTTCCCTTCTTCCACCCAGCATGTGTGGCCACCGAGTCCCACCCCAGTCTGTGATCCATTTCTATAGTGCGACTAAGTATGCCGTCACTGCATTGACAGAGGGACTAAGGCAAGAGCTTCTGGAGGCCCAGACCCATATCCGGGCCACGGTGAGGCTGTGGTCTAGCCCTGGTGGGAATGATGTGGGCCCAGCCCTCCCGCCTGCACATGCCCTGGAAGACCTGCTGACAGAGCCCCTGGGCTCAACAGTGCACAAGTCCCGGGCGCTGCTGCTCCCTGCAGGGACACTCATCTCACTTCACTCACCCCAAAGCCAAGGGTCAGACTTAGAGTTTGAGTGAGGAGAGGGCCAACTTGAGTAGCGAGACTGAGGGACGTCACACACAGTGACCGGCACTCTGGGC
Organism: Acomys percivali; assembly: GCA_907169655.1. Classification (NCBI taxonomy): domain Eukaryota; kingdom Metazoa; phylum Chordata; class Mammalia; order Rodentia; family Muridae; genus Acomys; species Acomys percivali. The sequence goes on from OU015746.1 coordinate 35,247,176, forward strand.
TCTCCCCTGGAAGACTGGGTAACTCCCTGAACCTCCTCCCTAAGCCGCCTCAGTCTTCACATTTATGAAATGGAATGACGCTTGAAGGAACACCCGCTTTAAACAGCATTAAGCAAACACATAGGAAGGGCATCGCGTGCCAGCACAGGGTATGGTGGGAGTTGCCAGCCGGAACTCTCATTGGTGGCTTTGGAAGGAGGAGGACAGTTGAGGACACGAGGCAGCTGTCAGTGTGAAGCGGGAGCCCTGCGGCCCCTATCCTTTCTCCTCAACCTCCTCAAGGCCTGATACAAAGCTCAGGCTGAACAGGACCTCTCTGTTGGCCCAGTGTATCTCTCCAGGCTTGGTGGAGACACAGTTCGCCTTCAAACTCCATGACAAGGACCCTGAGCAAGCAGCTGCCACCTATGAACACATAAAGGTGGGGCCTCCTTCTGGGCCTAGTAACGCCACAGTCCTGAAGTACCCTTGGACTGTACCCTCTGCCTAGCTCGTCACTCCTGGAGGGTTGGGGTGGGGACCGGGGTGTTAAGAGAGTCCCTTAGAGCTGGAAGGAACTTGGAAGAGCTCTGCTCTTGTCTGAATGCCCCCCCCCCCCCCCCCGTGCTCTCAGTGTCTCAAACCAGAGGATGTGGCTGAGGCTGTCCTCTACGTCCTCAGCACCCCCCCACACGTTCAGGTGAGTCTTGTCTTAGGGGTCTACCCACACCGTGGTGTCCAGATGTGGGCAGCCTAGGGGGGTGGCTGCCACAACCCTCTTGCCTTCCACAGGTCGGAGACATCCAGATGAGGCCCACAGAGCAGGTGACCTAGTGTTCTGTGGAGCTCCTACCTTCCCCACCCTCTGTGGCTTGCCTCCTGCCTCAGGATTTTAGGTGTTGATTTCTGGACCCCGGATCTTACTTTCTGTATCCACCCCCTCTAAGGGATAGAAAATTTCGTCCGATTATTCCCATTACAAATGTGAAAAAAAAAAAAAAAAAAAAAAAAAAAAAAACAGGCTGGGGAGAGAAGGCGTAGTCAGAAGTCCCCCTCTTGGGGCCCCTTAGCCTTTGTTCTCCTCAGCCTCTTCCTTGGGATGTGGCGGGGGGGGGGGGGGCACTGTTCTATCTTCTTGTACCCTGTCCCCTGCCCCTTAGGGTTGGAGTAGCAGAGACAGGACCTCTAGACTCCCTTTCCTGACTCCCCACCCCTCCAGCCCAATTTTGGCTCTTACCGTGGGGTTGTCACTGTACTCTGACCGAGACTACAGAATATCAGGGTCTGCCTCCTAGTACATGTCATTGCAACAATTAAAGAGAAACATTGCAACCTGCTCTGGCTTCCGAGGTGTCTTTCAGTTTTCTCCCCTTCTTGATAATCAGTATTGTTGTGTCCCAGAATTACTTCCAGGTAAGTGGGGAGGTGGGTAGATTCCGGAGTGGGAGCAGGAGAAGGTTGGTTCCAGGCCAACCAAGGATACATATGTCTCAAAAAACAGAAAAACAAAAACAAAACAAAAAAACATTTGGGGCCGGAGAGATGGCTCAGAGGTTAAGAGCACTGTCAGTTCTTTCAAAGGTCCTGAGTTCAATTCCCAGCAACCACATGGTGGCTCACAGCCATCTACAATGAGATCTGGTGCCTTTGTCTGGTGTGTAGGTACATATTCAGGCAGAATACTGTATAAATAAATATTTTAAAGACATTCTAGTAAACAATAAGAGGGCTGGAAAGATGGTTCAGTGGTTAAGAATACAATTCAGGCTGCTCTTTACAGAGGACCCCAAGTTTGATTCCCAGAACCCACCTGGTGACTCCAGTCCCAGGGAGTCCCACATCCTCTTTGTTCTCCTCGGGCACCAGGCATACGTGTGATACATAGTCATACAACAGACAGTACACACCCGTCCCCCCAATCGCTTAAAAATAAATTGGAGCCAGGCGTAGTGGTGCACATCTTTTTTTTTTTTTTTTTTTTTTTGAGACAGGGTTTCTTTATGTAGCCTTGTAGACTTGCATTTGTAGACCAGGCTGGCCTCGAACTCACAGAGAACTGCGTTCCGTAGTACTGGGAATAAACCACACAAACCACCATGCCCCTTTTGTGGTGCACACCTTTAATCCCAAACACTTGAGAAGCGGAAGCAGATCTCTGTGAATTTTAGGCCAGAATGGATTACACAAGTTTCAGGCCGTTGATGTGGGCTGCTTCGTGAGACATTGCTTTAAAGGGGTGGGGGGGCAGGGAAGTGAGCAAAGGCGTCCCAACATGGGCCGAGGGCATCAGTTGTTTGTCAGCAGGAACACGGGCTTTTTCTCTTCAGTTGCCGGGAGATCACCGGGGCTTTGCTGGCTGGTGCTGAGGGTCTCACAGGATAAGCTGGAAAAAATTCCAAGATATGTCGATGTGCCTGGATATGGCGAGGAAGGCACCAAGACTGACTTGACTGAACAGGTCTTTTTAGGTGGTGGCTATTCCAGCTCAGGGTCAAACACTGCTCGACTGCGTCAGTGCAGGTAGTGCGAGCCATTCCTGTAGGGAGTGCTCTGGAGAGTTGGTTAATGCCAAGCACGCATGTGCGTCATCGTACAGGGGGCGGGGCCTTCAGAACCCGGAAGCTGGAGACCCACGTGGGAGTCTGGGAGGCGGCTGCTTTGGCTTCGGTGTCAGGTTGTGGGCCATCTTTGAGCGGGGACTTGGAGCAATTTATCCTGCTTGAGGTGACGAGGTGTAGGCGGCCAACGCGTCCTCTCCACCCGTCTGTTAGTGGAGTCCCGGGCACTGCTGGAGCTATGCGATCCCTGTGGACGGTCAGATGTTTCAGTCGCCCGATTGCCCGCCATTTCTCCCCAGTGGCGCGGCTCGGGGAGCGGCCTGGCGGGGAGGAGCTGAGCCGCCTGATTCTAGATGACCTAGCACCGACCCAGCGGCTGGAACGTCTGTTTGGCCTGTCCCCGTGCCTCCTGGCCCTGCGGGCCGCCCGCCGGCACGTGGCCCGGCTCCTGCTCCAGGCCGGTAAGGCTGGGCTGCAAGGAGAGCGGGCCGAGCTGCTCCAGGTGGCCGAGGCTCGGGGCATCCCTGTCCTGAGGCCCAGGAGGCAGAAACTGGACGCCTTGTGCGGCTACCAGGTGCACCAGGGCGTCTGCATGGAGGTGAGCCCTCTGCGGCCCCTGTCTTGCGATGAGGCTGCAGAGGCGAGCCCAGACAACGACCCTCAGCAGCTGTGGCTCGTCCTTGAGGGGCTCCAGGATCCCCGGAATCTTGGGGCTGTGCTGCGCTCCGCTCACTTCCTCGGAGTAGACAGAGTCATCACCAGCAGGAGAAACAGGCATGGGAGTCACTCTATTACCTTTGCGCCCAGTCTGGAGGCGGAGCCAAGTTCCTAAGCACCTTGGGAGAATCCCTCCGGGTCGACAGAGTTCTCACCCCTAATCTCTTGGGAGGCCGGGGATGTGTGGGGCGCGGGGTTAGAGATTTCCGGGTTTAACACATCATTGGGGACCTTTGCAGCTGCCCGCTTACTCCAGTAGTCAGCAAAGCCAGCGCCGGGGCTATGGAGGTGATGGACGTGTTCGCCACTCCTGACCTGGCCGGTTTTTTGCAGGTAATATGGGACGAGAGGGGACGAGGAGGCGGTGTCATTAGTGAAGCTCAGCCTCTTAAAGCCACCCCCGCTGGCAGTGGATGGAAGGAGAAAAGGGGCCTTCTAAGCCCCACTGGGAAGGACCCTGTGTCTTTAAAAATCAGCGCATCGTCTGAAGTTAGGGATGTCCTCTCATTTCCTTTACTACACGCCTTGGCCACCTGCGTCAGCAAATTAGTGTATGTGGACCCCCTTGGGTCTTCAGCAATGTTCTGGAGAGCTGGTGGACAGGAGACATGGGTACCTGGACTAGAAGCTCAACTTGAGAGCGATTTTGAACAAGGCTTTTTTTTAGGGGGCAAGTTTTAGCGTTCTTCAGCTGTGTTTTCCTGGATTGACACTAGGGGGCAGCATTGCCTCGCATTTGGCAGCCTTCCAACCCCCGCCCCACCCCGCGGTGAGATAGGCAGAAGAAAGCTGCGTAATAAGCTTACATTCAAGCCACGTGTCTAATTTCAGATTTTCTAGTAACCACACTGAAACGTAAAAAGAGCCAGGTGTGATAACTCGTATCTATACTCCCAGTTCTTAGGAGATGGAGACAGGAAAAACCCATTCATTTAAAGGCCTGGGCTACATGAGACCCAGTCTCAAAAGGCAAAATAACAACAACAAAACAGAAAAGAAACATAATCTTATACAATATATCCAAAATATTATCATTAAGACATACATTTTAAATAGTAGTAATTAAAAAAAAATTTGAGACAGTGTTTTGTTGTGTAGCCCAGGCTGGCCTAAGAGCAACAGAAATCCTGCTTTGGACTCTTTAATAGGTATGTGCCACCATGTTCAGCTTAAGTCCCATTTAAAAATGTTTATACATAATACATCTTAATTTGGACTAGCCATATGTCAATCTTTAATAGGCTTATCAGAGAGATGGCTCAACAGTTAAGAGCACTGGCTGCTCTCCCAGAGGATCCAGACTTGACTCCCAGCACCAACATGATGGCTTACAACTCTCTGTAACTCCAGTTTCAGAGGATCTAGTGCCCTCTTTCGGCCTCCAGAGGCACCATGTACATAAATGCATGTACATACATGCAGATAAACCCTCGTATATGTAAAGTTAAAAAAAAAGTTAAAACCTTAAGGATGTAGTTCATCTGAGGAACTGAGCCAAGCCTGATGGGAAATGGAGTTCACCCTTCTTTCTTTTCATTCCTGCTAAAACAAGAACACGCCGCAGAGTGCACCGGTAAGCCTCACTCATCACACCGGCGCCACTTCCTGCCAGCAGCAGGGGTCACAGAGTGGTTCCCTCCTGTCACTGTGAAAGAGCCAGAGATAGCAGCAGCCAGCCCGGTTCCTCATGTATTTGTTTGTTTGTGCTTTTTTGAGACAGGGTTTCTCTGTGTATTATTGGCTGTCCTGGAGCTTGTGTAGACCAGGCTGGCTTTGAATTCACAGAAGTCCACCTGCCCATGGCTTCTGAGTGCTGGGATTACAGGTGTGCACCACCACTGTCTGGCTTAAACACTCAGCCTTATTTGGCCAGCTCTCAACCCCACCGCTCGCTGCCTCTGCTCCAGGTCTCCCCTCTACTCTTGCAGTGGCCTTTCAAACGCCCCATTCCCAGAGCTGGCTGGCTTTTCTAGGCCTATTCAGCTTAGTTGTTCAGCCCACAAATTATCTTTGACTTCTTATTCTCACAGCTTTATCCCCAAATCCTTTTGCCCTTTTCTTGGAGTTATTGCTATACCATCCCCATTTCTCACCATTTCCTCTGCTACCCTAGTCCAGGTTCCCATCTCCCTGGACTGGGACTTGGGCCTCCAGATGGCAAGCATAGTCAGTGATTAAGAGCCAAGCCAGACTGTGTTACTTCTTTGTTCATACATAGCCTTTCAAAGCACCAGGTCTAGTGGCACATACTTGTAATCCCACTCTTTTTTTTTTTTTTTTTTTTTTTTTGTAATCCCAGTCTTGAGAGACTGAGACAGGAAGATTACCATGGGTTCAAGGCCAGTTTGAGGTTCATAGTACGCTCATATCTTTCTTTCTTTCTTTTTTTTTTTTTTTTTAAGATTTATTTACTTATTTACTTTTGTATATGAGTACTTTATCTGTATGTACACCTGCAGGCCAGAAGAGGGCATCAGATCCCAGTATAGATGGTTGTAAGCCACCATGTGGTTCCTGAGAATTAAACTCTGGACTTCTGGGAGAGCAGACAGTGCTCTTAACAGCTGATCCATCTTTCCAGCCCTATGAGCTCATATCTTAAAAACCAAAACAAAGTAAGACCTTTCAAAGCTTTTATTATCAGTATAAAAGCCATTTCCAGTGACCATCAGGCCGATGTTCGGCTTCTTTGACTTTCCCACTGGCCAATTTACCATTCCTCACATATGCCGGGTAGGCGGGGCAGATCTCCCTGCTTAGAACCTTCTTCCCCCACTGTTTACAAAATACCCACTTATCTTCAGATCTGTAGAGGGGACCTCTGCCACCACCCTGCCACACAGCTGGGATTTTAGCCTGTCATGTTCTTAGCCCCGTCCTCAGTTGCCAGTGCAGAGCCTGGCCAGGTGGAGGTCCTGACTGACTTCCTGGCTAAGTTGAAGGCATCTCTCAATGAATGTGTGAGTGCAGGGCTGGGCTCCTCCTTGGCCATGGCCCTGGTGAAGATTGGGTGAAGCAGGACGTGCTGTTTTCTTCCTTCTTTCAGGTCAAGGCCAAGCAGGGCTGGCTCGTGGTGGGCACGGTGGGCTGCCCAGGGGCTGAGATCTCCCAGTCTTCCAAGGTCCCTGTCACTAGCTGCTTAGAGTTTGTCTGGGACCGGCCTACTCTCCTTGTGCTGGGTAAGTAGGCTGTACTTGCTTTTATGCTTGCAGATGTCTATTTTCTGAGTATGTGGACGCCTGCCTGGGGCTGGCTCCCTAACACTAGCCCATGCCCTGCAGGCAGCGAGGGCTCGGGTCTGTCCCAGGAGGTTCTTGCCTCCTGCCAGCTGCTCCTCACTATTCTGCCCAGGCGCCAGCTGCCTCCAGGTCTTGAGTCCTTGAATGTCTCTGTGGCCACAGGTGAGTCTACACCTCCTCCCCTCACGGCCAGCCACGTGTGGAGGGGGCTTCTCTCTCCACTCATTTTCTGACTGCTGTATCCTGAACAAGCTGCTCTCTCTGTGCCTCGCTTGCTCTATGTGCAAAACAGGAGTGTCCTGCAATTGTCATGATCCTCTCCATCTTCTCCCCCCCCACCCCCCACTTTAGGAATTCTCCTACACTCCATTTGCAGCCAGAAGGAGAGAGGGAGACTTCTCCAAGACTCTTGAGAACCCTTGGCCATGCCTGAAGGACTCAGAGAGGCCCAGTACCCAGGACTGCCATGGTGGTCAGAGAAACAGGCCAAATGTGGGCCGACATAGACTGACCGAGATGCCCATTCGTGGGAGTCGGCGTGAGTGAGTCACACGTCCATCAGGCTTGGATGTGCTGGGCTCTCTGCCTGTGAAAGCACTGTTTCCTGGCTACAGTCAGTGAGACTTGGAGACTTTGTTGAGGCCAAAGAAAGTTTAATTTTTTTCAGTTGGAAATGGCAGTTTGCTCTTTTCCAGGATGGGTTAGGACAGATCTGTCCTGGATCCTGCTAGAAGTCGAGAGACTGTCTGTGCACGTGAAGGAATCGAGCAGTCCAGTGCAGGCGGGGTGGCATGTGAGGATGTAGAGGGAGGCTGAGTGGACAGATGCACACACCTACCATTCAGGGTGATGAGGACAAATGAAACACATCCAATGAGCCCTTAACAGCTGAACTGTCCTGCCCAGTCTCTCCATTAGGTGGCAGTCTTGCTCTTTGCACCATAGTTTTGCAGCCACTTGAAGGGGGACCCCGTCCTGGCAGCCCGGTTGGACAGGGTAAATAGCAAACATGGAGGGAACCAAGCCCTTACCTCTGAGTGTGAGAGGCTGTGAAGTCAGGGTCACTGTTGTGCAACCTTACTAGGCCTGGTCCCCCTACTCCAAGGTCCCACAAGTGGATCAGAAGTGATAGTGCCAAGCAGTGGTCTCACTCTGGGCTGCTCGTTGGAACACCCAATAAACTTGAAAGAAACAAGCCCAGCACAGCAGCCACTGTATGGTGCTGGGAGGCACAGGCCCATCTTGGCAGTAGGATTTTTAAAATTTTCATTCTCTGAGACAGGGTTTCATGTCCTATGAAGCTAGGGTGTCCTAAAACTTGCTGTTTAGCTGAGATGACTTTGAACTTTTTGATCCTCCTGCCTCCACCTCCCAAGTGCGAGAATTCCAGATACACCACACCACACGTCCAGTTTATAAGTTGCTGGGCATAGATCCCAGGGCTTTGTGCAAGCTGGCCAGGCACTCTGCCAACTGAGCTACACCTGAGCCCCGAGGCTGGCTAAGCCTTTGCTATAGGAACTGTCGGGAACATGGTGAGGTGTACCCACTAGTTGCCAGGAGGTCTGTACCCCATCTCCTGTCATGAAACAGACACTGTCTCCACCCATGACAGGATCATCTCAGACAGCCCTGAGCGTGGGATTGGGGGGACAGAAACCCCTGGATTGTAATCCTGGTTGCTGTGAGCCTCGGGACAAGTTGCCTTCACACCTTCTTTATCTCAGAGGAGGACATAAAGAACCCCAGGAAATTGGTACCCTACTTGGGGGAGGTGCTCAATGCATAGTACCTCCTTCCTCTCCCCAGAGTGGAGCTGAGGATACCAACAGCTGTGCATGCGTAGTAAAAAAAAAAAAAAAAATTGAATTTGTTTGCAAAAGGCCTAGAGTGCTTACTTTTCTTGTGGCTGTTTAAGAAATCTCTTAACAAAAGCACCTAAAGGGAGAGTTTATTTTGGCTCCACACTGTGAGGGTGAGTTGTCCCCTCAGGCCTTTCTGGAGCACAGCAGTGCCCCAAGGGATGTCTCCCAGGTGATTCCAAACTCAGACAAATGTCAATGAAGATGAAGCAGCAGGGCCCACAGTCACCTTAAAGTTTTCCTCCCAAGAAAGGCAGTGAATCCTTGGTCACCACCGTTCCCTGCCAGCATTCCCATCTTGAGCCTTTGTATTGTTTTGTCATTTCTGTTAATTCAAATAGAGATCTTTGATACTGCGTGTGCCTTGGAGCCACGGGGTAGGGAAGGGGGTGCCTGTTAATGCCCAGAGACGCCAGGTCAATTGGTGTCTTTCTTTCACTCAGGAGTGTGTGTGTGTGTGTGTGTGTATGTGTTTGTGTGTGTTGGGTGTGTGTGCCACAGCACACATGTGGAGATCAGAGGACAATTTGCTGGAGTCAGTTCTTTTTTTCTACCATGTAGGTTCAGGGGACTGAACTCAAGTCACCAGGCCTGAGGACAGTCACCTTTATGAGCCACCTGCCTGCCCTATTTCTTCCTTTCTCTTTTGAGGGTCCTGGGGATTGAAGCCAGGGCCTCACTTTTGTTGTTGTTGTTGTTGTTTGTTTGTTAAGACAGGGTTTCCCTGTGTAGCCTTGGCTGTCCTGGAATCATTTCATAGATGAGACTGGCCTCAAACTCGAGATCCGCCTGCCTCTGCCTCCCTTAGTGCTGAGACTACTGGCGTGCCCCACCCCTCCTGGCTGGCTATGTGTTTTATTTACTGTGTGAGTACACATGCCTCCAGAGTCCATAGGAGGGTGTGCCAGTTCCAGGTGACTGTGAGCTGCTGGACTGGGTGCTAGGACCCTAACTCAGGTGCTCTGCACCTCTTCAGCCCCTCCTCTTGCTTTTTTAAACGTTTTAATTTTGTTGGGCATGGTGATGCCCGCCTTTAATCCCAGCACTCCAGAGGCAGAGGCATTAGGATCTCCGGGAGTTTAAGTCTCACGTCAAGTTCAAACAAACAAAGTTTTAATTTTTTAATGTGTATGCGTGTGTGTGTGTGTGTGTGTGTGTGTGTGTGTGTGTGTGTGTGTATACATGTGTACACGCACCATGGGTCTTTTTTTTTTTTT
>OU015746.1:35271965-35282309 GCA_907169655.1 Acomys percivali
GTCTCCTTCCTCAGGAGCCTCAAGCCTTCACAGCTGCTGAAAGTGATCGGGTTCCGTTGCTATGGTAACGTGGACCAGCCGCCCCGCAGGGCTGGTCCTGTGCCAGCCACATTGACCTCACTTAGGATGATTACTTTTCGGCAAATAAAATAATTGTGTTAATAAAGAGGCTGTTCGCCCCTCACCCCCTACCCTGCTTGGCCTACTTCCCATCTCCACCTGGGGCAAAAGCAAGTCCTCCAGCCCGGGCATCCTGCATCCTTCGGTGGGACGTGGACTGGCACCCTGATTTTCAGCATCACTAAGCATCCCCTGTCTTACCTTTGCCTCCTAGTCACCATCTGTGTGGAAGCTGCTGTGGTGAGATGCTGCCACCCATTCCGGGTGCCTTGGGTGTACTGTTGAATACCAGCCAGGCCTCAAAAGCTGCCATTGTATAAAAAAAAGAAAAAGCCTGTTTTATTGAGGCCCTACTGTGTGTGTTCTTTACACATGCCTTTGCAAAAGGACTCTCTCTCTTCCTTGTGCCAACTGTGTGAGTTGGGTCTTCCAATACTACTACCCGAGTGAGAAGACTAAAAGCTCCAACAGAGAAAATGCAGGGGTTTCTAAGCTTTTAAAAAAATATATTTATGATCTGTGGGGTGTGTGCATGTGTGTGTATGTGTACATGTCAGCATGCTATGGTATGCATATAGAGGAGACAGCTTTTGGGAATCGGTTCTCTCTTCCACTGGATGGGTCGTAGTGATGGAACTCATGTGATTAGGCTTAGTGGCAAATTTTGTCACCTGCTCAATCATCTCACCAGCTTCCTTTTTTTCCCTTTGAGACAGGGTTCCATGTAGCCCAGGATAGCCTCAAACTTGCTCTATGGCCGAGGAAGGGGGAAGGGTGCTAAGTAAGAATTATATCAACTGAGCTACATCCCGAGCCCCAGACAATGACTAGGACACATTACATGAGTTTAATTAGAGTTAAATTAATGGGAATTAAATACCCTAAAGCCGTATCCCCACCCCCCCTCGGTCTTATGTAGCTCAGGCTGGGTTTGAACATGTTATAAAGCTGAGGATGGCCTTGAACTTCTGACCTTCCTACTTCTGCCTTTGGAGTGCTGGATAACAGGAATGTACCACCATGACCATTGAAGATGTGCTAGGCCTGGGGACCTGGTAGTCCATTCTACAGGACACATGTTTTGTGCGGTGCTGGGCATAGAACCCAAGACGTTATGTGTACGGTGCAAGCCATCTACCAACTGGACTCTGTTCCCAGCCATTTTTTTTTTTCTTTAGCGAGAAGGTCTTTAGAGACTGTGTAGCTGGGGATGGCCTCAAATTTGAGATTCTCCTTCCTTGGCTTCCCAAGGATGCTGAGATTACAGTCATTACACCACTGCAAGCCAAGTGAGAATGTAGCTGGATGGGGCTTGGGGCCTGGGCCCTCTGTAGATGAGCTGTCCTAAAAGGAACAGATGCTGCCGTGGGCATCCAGAGGGGAAGAGGAGAGGAGCAGAGGTCAGGGGTGGGGTAAGGTGGAGGGCAGCAAATACCTGAAGAAGATGGAGCTGGAGAGTGTAGTGTCACTGAGACTCTAACAGCTAGACAGTGACGGCCGCCCTGTGGCGACGGCCACCCATTGTATGGTGAGGTGGAGAAGCCCTAGGGTTAAAGGACGCGGTCTGTCTGGCAATCGCTGGTGTTCTGGCCAGTGGCTGACATGTCCCAGCTGAGTGGCGGAGTACACCACATCGCTCAACTTCCAAGACCCTTATGATAGCCCCATTTCACAGATGAGGACGACGACGACGAGGTTCACAAGCACTGAGTGAGTTTGTCAAAGTTACACGCTGGACACAGGGTCAAGATGCAAATCCACAGTTGCTTGGCTTTACTGTCTGGTCTCGGTACTCGTGAGACACTGTCAGAATGACCGGGACAACACCCGTGTTCATTGGTTGAGTCCCTTGTTAAGATCAAGACTTGCCAAAAGGGGTTGCCAAAATTTGGGCCGCTTGGGAATTTATTTTTCACTAGTAAACAAAGTAATGCATTGTAATCTGAGATCGGAAAAACCATCTTAACCCTCAGTCAGAGATGAAGTTAGGGGCTTTGCCAAAGACATATTGTGACTGAGAAAAGCTTTGAAGTATTTATTTTTAAAAATTACATTTATTTACTCGCGTGTGTCGGAGGTGGGGTGCATATACCACAGCATTGCGGGTGGAGGTCAGAGGACAACTCCTGCAAGTCAGTTCTCTCCTTTCACCGTCTTGGTTCCAGGAATGGAACTCAGGTCACCAGGCTTGGTGACAAGTGCCTTTCCCCGCTGAGCCATTTCACCCACTCCACAACAAAGCTTTTCAACAGAAACGCTTGCTCCTGGATCTTGGTGCCTCTGTGACGGAAGGAGCACTGGGCATCTCAACGGCATGACAGAAGTCTACATTTGGGGTTCTCTGTAAAGAGATGTCTCCTGCCTCAGTTTCCTTACCTGTACCAGACATGAGGTACACTTCTGGAAAGAGGCCCTTGGCATGCTTACCCTCTGCTTCCTCTCCCAAGTTGCTTCTGAGATTCACTTTCTCTCTGGGTCCACTGAGCCCTGATAGTCACGGCGAGACTTGCAAGGGTGAGGGACAGGCACTGTGTGGTGCGACATGGCTGCAGCCCCTTCATACTATTCCTCGCTTGCTGCTGTGGTGGAAACATTCTGACCAAAGCAACTTGGGGAGAAGGAGGAGGTTTATTTGGTTTATAGGTCAGGGCAAGAACTCAGGCCCTTCCTCTTCAGCCCTCATCCCCTTACTAGATTCCCACTTGAGACAACGTGCAGGCTGGGCTCGAAGCTGGAGCTGTCTGCCAGGTGCACTAGGTGGCGCTCCGATACTGGCGAATGCTCAGACTGCACAGCGGTCAGTGGGCAGGGTGGGCACAGCTTGGGAGGAAGGCTGGTCTCCCTGGGTCTGAAACCTAGGCCTAGAGCCATGCCAAGGACACCTGGACAACCCAGGGTGGGGCATCACTCACGTGTGACTCCTGGTCATTCATGGGTCCCTGGCAGCAGGAAGGACACAGAAGCCAGGGGGAGAGGAGGGGAGAGGGAAGTGGGGGGGAGGGAAGGAGGGAGAAGAGGGGGCAGGACTGGAGGGGTGCTACGTTTGTGGAGGTGGGCTAAGCAGCTCATGCGGTGTGGGGTGCTATGCCCTCACTGACGGCTGTGAACTCAGAGTGTCCTGTTGCCCTGTGTGTGCGGAGGGGATGGCGGAGGAGCCAGCCTTGGTCCAGGGGCAAGACAGAGACACGGGCCCCAGAGGGCTGGGAGGTTTTGTCCTGTGTAGCTGTCCTCTCCACATGACCTTGGGTGAGTCACTGACATGTCTTATTCTTTGGGGAATCACAAGAGCAGGTTTCAGAGTTTGGAGGAGGCTTAAATAGGACTGTTCGCACAAAGATGCCCTCAGGAGACTGTGACCCTGTTCTGTACCTCGAATCTTTTCCTGCCTGCAGGTCTCTGGAAACACTGCTGTTAACTAGGTAACTAGGATTCGGGGTTTGGGGGTGGAAGGGGCGTAAGCTTCTGGGGCTGTCATTAATCTGCAAATCTTGCTCACACTGTGGGGTCCAATCTTCTAGAACACACAGCCTTAGACTTTAGCAGCAGGCCCCCACCACCACCACTTAGGAACTGTGCTGGTTAATTTTTTTTTTTTTTTTCAACTTGACCCAAATTATAGTCACCTGAAAAGAAGGAACTTCAAATATAGACTTTCCTCCATTAGATCGGCCTTTGGGCAAGCCTGTGCAGCAATTTGTTGTTGTTGTTGTTGTTGTTAACGATTGATGGGGGAGGGCCCAGCCCCCAGCCCCCAGCCCCCAGCCTACCACTGTGTGTGTCACCCCTGGGTAGATGGTCCTGGGTTGTATAAGAAGTCAAGATGAGCAAGCCTTGGGGAGCAAGCCAGTAAGTGGTGTTCATCCATGGCCCCTGCCTCAGTTCCTGCCTCCAGGTTCCTGCCCTGGCCTATAAACCAAATAAATAAACCTCCTCCTCCCCAAGTTGCTTTTGGTCAGAATGTTTCACCACAGTGGCAAGTGAGGAAAAGTATGACGGGGCTGCAGCCATGTGGACCGCACAGTGCCTGCCCCTCACCTGTGTGGGCCTCGCTGTGACTATCGGGGCTCAGTGGACCCAGAGAGAAAATGAACCTCAGAAGCAACTTGGGAGAGGAAGCAGAGGGAAAGCATGCTAAGGGCCTCTTTCCAGAAGTGTACCTCATGTCTGGTACAGGTAAGGAAACTGAGGCAGGGAAGCCCATGGAGACTGTTGTAGTTTGGCCCTCAAATGTTCTGCAGAGCCTCATATGTTAAGGGCTTGGCCCCTAGAATGGCACTATCAGGAAGTGGTGGAGCCTTTGGGAGTTGGGCCTAGGGGAAGTCCTTGGGTCTTTGGATGCTTGCTCTTGGAGGGACACTGGCCCCTCATCTTCCTCAAGGCCTTTGTGGCCTTGAGGTGTACAATTTTACTCTCCATCATTGTCACCTTCACCGGTGGCCTAAAACAACGGCTTTATGCACTGGACCCTCCCACAGGGCTCAGGGATTCTTACCCTGAACTCTCAGCGAAGATGCTGGCATTGGCTGGCTGGAGAAGAGCCATCAGGAAGGAGAGTGACAAACAGGAAGTGTCTAGAGAGGTGACACGAGGACTCAGTGGAAGCAGACTCATTTGGTTACTGATCGTCCCACACACTCAGCATATGTGGTTAGGTCCTTGCTTGAGTGCTGGGGACAAGCGGACCCATATAGGCAAAGTCTCCCCACCAGCTGGGAGAGTCTCATGGAGTCAGGCTGTGTGAGGAAGTGACTCCCTTAACAACTTCTACCAAGTTTAAATTCCCAGTTCATCTGTAAAATAGTATCCCTATGCCTCTGGGGTAGGACCACCATGAGAGGTAGATTCCTCGAAGGCACTAGGCTCAGGGCCAGGCACTCAGCCAACAGAAACTGCTGGGGGGAGGGGCTTGGTCAGTATTATTGTGGCCACTAACCTGGAGGGCGTGACCTGTCACATAGCCTTAACCTTTCTTGAACCTAGTGTTTCTCATCTTGACAGATGGGTCCAGAGCGCCTGTCCTGCCCATTCCACCAGATCACGCCGAGACCTTTGCAAACGACACAGAGGGAAAGGGCCAACTTAGATGGGAGCACGTGGCCACCAAGGCTCCCTATCTGTGCTCCATCTTTTCCTCAAATTGTGTTTTATTGACACACATTCACGACATGATGTGCACGTGGAGGTCTGAGGACAGCCCGCAGGCATTGGGTCTCTGCTTCTACCATGTGGGCCCCTGGGATCAAACTCAGGCCATCAGCCTTGGTAGCAGGTGCCTTTACCCACTGTGTCATCTCATAGGCTTGTGTTTCATACTTCCTGCAAGCCTCCTGGGCTCTGGTAAGGCGGCTGGTGCATGTGCGGCTTTGGGATGAGATGCTGTGGTAGAGGTATGGAGGTGAACACTGGGCTCAGCTGAGAGTTATCACTGCTTCCCAAGGGCACAAGGGAAGTCAAGGAAATAAGTCTCTAGATAAAGATGGAACCCACCTCCTCCCTCCAGCTGCTCAGCTCAGCGCTGGACCTGGGTGGGACTGTTAACAGGCATAGGGGGCTCCCTCCTCTTTGGGGGTACAGCCTCTCCCACCTAGCCCACCCACTTCTCCTTGTCAATCCTACCAGATGCTGCTGAGTTATGGAAGAACCCAGGGGACAGCTGTGCAGCTGGGTTCTGTCCCACAAGGAGGCAGAAAGCCTCATGTAACCTTCAGGTGCACAGTCTGATGCTAGTCCATATAGACAAGAGAGCGGCTCTGGAGGGCAGACAGGTGAGCAGCTCTGTCCCTGCATAGCTAGTAGTGGGGGCAACAGCAGCTGGAAAACATTTTCCTAATGGTACGATTTTAGCTGGGCTTGGTGGTGTCGTCCTTGAGGCAGGGGAATCTCAAGTTTGAGGCCAGCTTGGGCTGTATAGTGAAACTCACACACACACACACACACACACACACACACACACACACACACACACACACACGGGGGGGGGGGGGGGGAGAGAGAGAGAGAGAGAGAGAGAGAGAGAGAGAGAGAGAGAGAGAGAGAGAGAGAGAGAGAGAACCATATCTCTTATGTCTGTCTATGTTAGATCTCTAGATGTGTTTCTTTCCCAGCAGAAGGGAAGAGGAAAAATTTACCATCTGGGAGGGACCGAAAAAACTGAAGGAGATGAAGCTCCCTCGCCAGGCTTCCAGGCTGCCTCCTTGGAGAAATGGTTAACAAGTGAGGATGAAACCAAATCCATCTTCTCTCTGTCTCTGTGTGTCTGTCTCTCTCTCTGTGTCTCTGTCTCTGTCTCTCTCTCTCCCTCCACCCAGGGTCTCATGTAGCTCTCAAAGTTACCATGTTGTGGAGGGTGATTTTGAACCCTGATTATCCTGCCTTCATCTCCCAAGGGCTGGAAGATGTGCACTGTGCTGGTTCTGGGTGCTGTGGATCAAATCAAGGACTCTCCTCATGCTAAGCAAACACTCTGCCAGTCACATCTCCAGTCCCTCTTTTATTTATTCTTTTAATCTTTATTGTAAAAAGTCACATATAAATAGTCCAAACAAACAAACAAACAAACAAACAAACAAACAAACAAGCAAAACCTGGGTGTGATGGCCCATGCCAAGGCTGCATGGTGAAACATTGTCTTAAAAAAAAAAAAGTCAGTCCATGCCAAGGATAGACACAGACTCCCTGGATTCCAAGAATTTCTCCTGATCCCTATATGGATTCATCCTGAGCCCACTTCCTGGAATGAATGCCCCGTAGCAATGTCTCATGGCTCCATACTTATTTCCTAGCGTTTGGGCTACACATTACTACAGGTTCCCATGCCTGGCCCTCTCTTTCTTTTCAAAGTGGGAGTATTCATAGTCTAAGCCTGCCTTTTTTTCTCATATGGACTTATCTCAAAAAAAAAAAAATCCCAAGAAATTTATTTCTAAACACATTTTGGTCAGCTCTGACACTAGGGCTGCCTTTTACAAATGGGATAGTCAAGGCTGGTTTGTGGCAGGGCTTAGACTGGAATTTGGTCTTCCCCGGGCTGTACTCCTCAGCTGTGCTGCCTTCCTGTGTTTGCCTGACTTTAAGCTGATTCAGACTCATGCAGACATCCTCAGGTGTCACTTTAGCGGCCACTTGCCATTCTATCATGTTGATGGATCAGCGTTTGTTTGGTCATTCCTTTGTTGTTGGGCACATGAAACATATTTAATTTCTTGCTATGATACATGCATGGACCTTTTATCATTTCACACTAGACTGTCTTAGGAGCAGGTTCAGGCATGGCACTGAGCCTCTGCCTCGCAGGTGTGCTGGGCAATGGTCAGTACCTGTTACCTTGACTCAAACGCAGACATGGACGGCCACCCCTTCTGGTGACGTAGCTGGACTCTCCTACAGCCAGAAGAGGGTACAGCACCTCTCATGGCTGACATGCTGATGCACTATAAATTTGATGTTTACATATTTGGCAATAGGGTCTTGCTTGCCTGACACATCGCTCACTGCAACATTTCCGAGAACTATGACAATTATAAAACTGAGAGGCAAAGTGAGCCACAGCACACACCTGTACTGAGCGTCATTAGCCAGGGAATTACACACAGCCAGACAGCCAGCACTCTCTCTCAACGATGTAATACAGAACTGTTAACGCTCCCCACACCCTAAAAATAACACATTTCTGGTGCGGCACAAACGTTTATTGGAGGAGGGGGCACCGCACCAGTTCTTCTTGGCTGCTGCCTTTCTCGTGGCTTCCAGCACGTTGCTAAGCTCCTCCCACTTCCTCTTGGCCTGGATGTGCGTGCCCACCCACTTCTTGAGGAACTTAAGCAAGCACTTGTCCTTGGACACCTTGAGCAGCTCCAGGTTGCGAAGTCGCTGATGAGCTTGGTGAAGCGTCCATGGCACCGGTGTGTCCGGCTTACTGGCATTCTTCTTCATCTTGTGGCTCCTTGTTGAGGCGCGCAGCCGTGGCATAGTGCGGGAGCTATGGTTGCTTGCTCTTCTCCGATGGTGGACGCGACAGAAAGGCTAAAATAACATGTTTAAAAGGCTGAGTTATGGCAAAGCCATGAAGCTCTGGTTTTGTGGCTCAGTGTGGTGGAAAGCTTATTTAGTGAGTACAGAGGGTGGTTTGAGGAAAGGAATCAGTTATAGGAAGAAGCCTTTGTTTCTGTTCCAGCGAAGGGAGGTTTGTGATCCGGGTGGTGGATGGCGTTGGGAAACTCAGATGGTGTGAGGCACCTATGAGCAAACGGAGTAGGGCAGCCTCGGCTAGTGGGCCACTGTGGAAGGGTGGGGAGGGGCAGATTCCGCCCCCCCCTCGATCCAGGAGAGCTGAAGGCAGGAAAGAACGCGTGCCTCGGGTAGGGATTGGATCCCCGTGGAGCGCAGAGCATCTGAGCCAAACTGCTGCCTGGTTTTGCAAAGCATGGATATTAATAAGGGTGATTAGTAGTCATGACGTGTGAATAATAAGGGGATGGTTAATTGTCCTGGTTATGATGAACAGCAGTCACTTTGAGAGGGTGGGGGAGTTAGAAGCCCAAATACACACAGACACACAGACGTACACACACACACACACACACACACACACACACATGTGAACACACATGCATACAGACTCTCAAATGAACTGTTCTTGGCCATTGTTTATGAGATTACAAAAAGAACACACCATGATAATTTTTTTTCCACTTTCCTTTTCAAGGCAATGTCTTACTATATAGCTGTGGCTAGCCTGGAATTTGCTGTGTAGACCAGGTTGGCTTCAACTTGCATCTACCTCATGAGTGTTGAGATTACAGGTATGTTTAGCTGGAGGATCAGTATTTAAAAAAATTTTTTTTTTCAAGACAGGGTTTCTCTGTGTATCCTTGACTGTCCTGGACTCACTTTGTAGACCAGGCTGGCCTCGAACTCACAGCGATCTGCCCACCTCTGCCTCCCGAGTGCTGGGATTAAAGGCGTGCGCCACCACTGCCCGGCCTAAATTTTAAAACCTAATAATACAGAATTTCTTCCACACACACAAACTTTTTTTTTCTTTGTATTTCAAGACAGAGTGTCTTTGCTTTAGCCCTGGCCATCCTGGAAAACTCGCTCTATAGACCAGGCTGGCCTGGAACTCACAGAGATCTACCTGCCTCTGCTTCCCAAGTGCTGGGATTAAAGGTGTGCGCCACCACTGCCTGGCTACAATGCAGAATTTTAAAAAACCAGCAAGCATATATATGTACTGAGCATATTGCCTCCATGTCTGCTCTTCTCTCTTCCTTCCCCTTCTGATTTGTCCTTCATCCCCACAGACCTTTCACTTGTACTTTCATTTTACATTTACATAATCATTTTATGTAACTGTGTAAAATGGGAGAAACACAAATGAGAAAAAAACATATATTGTCTTTCTAAGACTGGCTTAATTGACAATATGATCATTTCCAGTTGTTTCCATTTTCCTGCAAAAGACATAACTTCTTTATTCTCTCTGCCTAAAAAATCCCCCCCCCCCCCCCGCCCCGTGTGTGTGTGTGTGTGTGTGTGTGTGTGTGTGTGTGTGTGTGTGTATGACAGTTATTTTTTTTTTAACCATTCCTTTGTTTATGGGCATCTGATTTGGTTCTATAACTTATTGTGGACAGGGCTGCGGTGACCACTGACGTGCTAGCGTCTCTGTGGCATACTGACTGGAGTCCTTCTGGCAGCTACCCAGAAATGGGGTACCTGGGTCATATGGTAGATCCCTTTTCAGTTTCTAGAAGAGCCCTCCATTTTGACTTCCATAGTGCCTGACCTAGTTTACATTCCAGCGGCAGTGTATAAGGGCTCCTTTTTGTCCACCTGCATTTGTTGTTGTTTTAAACTTTATTGGTTTTGTGTGTGTGCATGGGGGGGTGGTTCTGACTGCATGCCATGCACATACAGTGCCCTCAGAGACTAGGAGATGCACTGAGTTACAGGTGGTTACAATTTGCTACATGGGTGCTGGTGGTGAACCCTGGAGAAGAAGCCAGTGCTCTTAACATATGACTTAGGGAAGGTGGATCTCGATGCAGTTCTGAGGGGCATGTCTCTGATGAAACTGAAGCTGAACATTTTTTTATATATTTTTGGCCATTTGTATTTTTCTTTTTTAAGACTAAATACTCATAAGTTATTTATTTACTTTTAATTTTATTGATATGGTGTGTGTGTGTGTGTGTGTGTGTGTGTGTGTGTGTGTGTGTGTGT
>OU015746.1:35282319-35301554 GCA_907169655.1 Acomys percivali
GTGTGTGTGTGTGTGTGTGTGTGTGTGTGTGTGTGTGTGTGTGTGTTTTCCCACATACATGAATCCCAGCTTGCATGTACAGGTCAAAGGACAGCCTCTTTCATCATTGCTGAACATGGAGGAAAAGCTGAGGAAGCTGAGGTCACCTGGGCTATAAATCAAGAATGCCTAAAAAAAAAAATCTAACAGCTGGGCATGGTGGTGCACTTTTTTAATCCCAGCACTCGGGAGGCAGAGAGGCAGGCAGATCTCTGTGAGTTCGAGGCCAGGATGGTCTACAAAGTGAGTTCCAGGACAGCCAAGGCTACACAAAGAAACCCTATCTTGAAAAGCAAAAGCCAAAACAAAACTAAACCAAATCTAACAAAACCAGGTAAAATGACAAGGGCTAGGTACGGAACATAGCTCAGTAGTAGAATGCTTGCCTGAAATAAAAGAGGTTCTAATGTTAGTATTTAAGTCTCACTCGTTCTCACTCATCCATTGAAAGGATGATCCATCCATCATCATCAAGGCAGGGCACGGTGGTGCACACCTGTAATGCCTACGCTCAGGAGGATCAGGAGTTCTAGACTTGGGGGCTGGAGAGATGGCTCGGCACATACTGTTCTTTTGTTTTGTTTTTGTTTGTTTGTTTGTTTTTGTCTTTGAGACAAGGTTTCTCTTGTGTAGCCTTGGCCGTCCTGGACTCGCTTTGTAGACCAGGCTGACCTCAAACTCACAAGAATCTGCCTACCTCTGCCTCTTGAGTGTGGGGATCGAAGGCGTGCGCCAGCACACCCGGCCCATATATTGCTTTTGCAGAGGGCCTGAGTTTGGTTCCTAGCATGTACATTTTGGCTCACAACCACCTATAACTCTAGATCCAGACACATCTGATGCTTCTGGGCTCTTTATTTTATTTTATTTTTTAAAAGATGTATTTATTTATTATATATACAATGTTGTGTCTGCGTGTACAACTATATGCCATAGAGGAAACCAGGTCTCATTATAGATGGTTGTGAGCCACCATGTGGTTGCTGGGAATTGAACTCAGGATCTCTGGAAGAACAGACAGTGCTCTGAACCTCTGAGCCATCTCTCCAGCCCCCGCTTCTGGGCTCTTTAGACACCTGCACTCACATGCATATAATCAATTACACAGAGATATATGATTTAAAAAGTGATATATATATATATATGTATTGTTTGTTTGTTTTAAGTTCAGAGTCATTCTCGACTACACTGTGAATTTTATGCCATCTTCGACAACAATATACCTCCTCTCAAAATGAAATTAGACTAAACCAAACACCCCAAACAAACAGGAAGCCTCCATTGTCCCCTTCATGGTTAGCCATCCCACCACCCCTCAGTGACGGCTGGCATTTCCCCCTTCTGTCTCCAAGGTCCTCCTCTGCAGTGGTGTCTTCCTCCAAGTGTTGGCATGAGGGACAAAGTGGGAGGAACTGTAGAGTGCTGGGGTTTCTGGAACGCAGTAAGTGCTCAGGGCCTGTTAGCTGTCATTACCACTGCCACTTGAGTCATGAGCCAGGCACTGCGGATGGATAAAGGGACAACTAAGACACGGTCCTGTTCAGGGTGTCCTGTCAGACCCAGTCAGTCCTCAGGGAGCACCCGAGAGTGAGATGCTCCCCCACCCCCATGCCTGCCTGCCCAAGGCCCCTGCCGAGCAGCATTTTGACAGGCCTGCTCCCTAGCCCATGGCTGCTCCCAGTAATGTCTTCCCCAAGACCAGGCCCAGTGTGCAGTTTTCTTCTAGTCCTTAAAAAGCCAGCCTACCCCTCCTCCAGCCGCCCCCCTCTACCACCACAGCATGCAGGCTGCTTGGAGAGGTGACAAAAAAAATTAAAATTAAAGCTAAATTAAAAAGAAGATTCCCATTTCCTCTCCTCATCACACTTTCCACCTTAATTTTATCGCATCTTCCTTCTCGCTTTTATTGACTTTTAGAAGCACTGCCACAAGATTTAGTGTGGAGCAGGAGGGAGGCAGTAAATGCATTTCTCTTGCCTCCAATTAATTCTGTTAGGGCTGGGGACAGGCAGAGAAGTGGGATGCTCTGGGGTAAGGCCCCAGGAGAAGGGGCATTCCGCAACTCCAAGGCCACGGAGGTAGGAACAGGTACTCCCAAGATGCCATTTTTCTTTTCTTTTCTTTCTTTTTTCTTTCTTTCTTTCTTTTTTTTTTTTTTTTTGAGACAGGGTTTCTCTGTGTAGCCTCGACTGTCCTGGACTCTCTCTGTAGACCAGGCTGGCCTTGAACTCACAGAGATCCACCTGCTTCTGTCTCCCGAGTGCTGGGATTAAAGGCGTGCACCACCATCGCCCAGCCTGCCATTTAGACTCTTATGGACTCTCCCTGGACCAGTTTTCTGGTGAAAGAAAGAAAGAGAAGCAGTTTCAAGGTCCTTTCAGCTTAGCAAACTGGAGCTAGAAGGAATCAAAACCAATTCCCAGGGGTCGGCAAGATGGCTCAGCAGCTGAAGGTGTTTGCCACCAAGCTTGACAACCCAACTTCAATACCCAGAACCCACGTGGTGGAAAAAGAGAATTCTCATAAGTGGTCCTCTGGCCTCTTGTGCATATCAAGAATTGTGTGTACTCCCACATAAATAAATGAATGTAATAAACATAAGAAAAACCCTACAGAACTCTCCCCTCCCCCCAACTCCACCCCCATTTCCTAGGTCTGAGCTTTCCCACCCATCCGTTAGATCTTTACTTAATTTTATTGTGTTCTGTGCTCTGTTAGTAGAGGCATTTTTCCTCCTTCCCACCCTCCCTCCTCTCCTCCTCTATTGGCTTTTTTTTTTTTTTGACGTTGTTGCTGCTCCCCCCATCTCTAATATCATTTTCACCCACCCACGGTGACACTGCATGTTGGTAATTTTCTTCTGACCCTAATGGCTATGGGTTCCCCTCAGTATTTAAGCGGAGCAAGACAGAGGTTAGTGGTAAATAAACAGCGGTTCCTATTTATGCTGCCAATTTCAGTTGATGGTGGAGAGGCTGCTGGGAAATTAACTATGCTGCTCCCTGAAGCTGAGGAAAGCTCTCGCTAGACTGGAGAGTAAGTGGTTCCTGCCCTCCGCGGCGTAGGCTATCCACCGGGGTCTCCCGAGAGGAATGGGTGGACCATGAACACAGAGAGCTGGTGCAGGCCTCTCTTTTCTTCTTGGCTTTAGTCTTTCATCTTGTACAGCAGTGGCTCTCAATGCTACGACTCTTTAATTCAGCCCCTCATGTTGTGGTGATCCTCAACCATAAAGTTATTTTCGTTGCAACTTCATAACTGTAATTTTGCTACTGTTATGAATCGTACTGTGAATATCTGATATGCAGGATAGCTGATGTGTGACCCCTGTGGAAGATCCCTTTGATTCTCCAAAGGGGGTCACGAGCTACAGGTTGGTAACCACTATTGTAGGTGGTAACAGCAGCAGCAGGAGCCACAGCAGCAGCAGGAGCCACAGCAAAGGGACTTGTTAGGAAATTCAGATTTCCAGCCACCTACTAAACCAGAAAATCAAGGGATAAGACATGTCAATCTGTGGTTGTTTTCTTGAATCTCATGATCCTACTGCCTCAGCCTCCCAAGTGATGGGATTTCACGTATGCACTACATGCCTGGTAAACCATTTGTTTAAAAAAAAGGGCTTTTTGGGCTGTGCTAGAGTTTGGTTGGTAGAGTACTTGTCTACTTGTCTGCATTGTAGAAAGCCCTGGGTTCTAACCCCAGTACTGCAAAAACCCTCTGTGGCAACACACGCCCGTGATCCCAGCACTTGGAGTACAGGGAGGAAGGGGATTGGTTCAAAGTCACCCTTGGTTACACAGCTCTTTGGAGGCCAGTCTGGGCTACATGAGAAACAAGCATAACTTGTTGAGGTACAGTTCCCACACATATATAATTCGCCTGATTAAAATACAGTAGTCAATGTTTTTTACTGAATGTGTTGAGCTGTGCAGCCATCACTCTGCCCCTGTTACAGGACAGTTCTCTGATCTCAGTAAGTTCCCTGGTGCCTCTTTGCAGTTAGCCCCTCCCCGCCCCTCCCCTGCCCAGCTATAGGCAACCATTCACTAATCAACTATGTCTGTATAGATTTGCTTTTTCTGGATTGTCTTTTGGATCGAATCCTTTATTTAGCATGCTGTTTGTTTAGTTTTGTTAACTGCTTTGTTGAGACAGAGTTTACACGCCATGCAACTCATTCATGTGAAACGCACCGTCCAGTGGCTTTAAGTACATTCACAGGTGTGCGGCGACCACCAGCACCAATTTTAGAACGTTTCATTACCTTTTCCGAAAGTCCTGCATCCCTGTCATCTTCAAATTCCCCCATCTCTCTAACCCTAGGAACCACTGATGTGATTTGCCTATTCTGGGCATTACATAACAATTACATTCTGTTTTATGTGTCCTCTTGAGACTGGCTTCTTCACTCAGCTTTTTCCAAGGTTCATTCGTGTGTTTTGTACTGCTGAATAGTATCCCATTGTATTGTAGGGATCTGCCTGTGATTTACTTCAAACTTTTTTTTTTTTTTTTTTTTTTTTTTTCCCGAGACAGGGTTTCACTCTGTAGCCCTGGTTGTCCTGTTCTGTAGACCAGGGGGGCTTCACACTCAGAGAGCCTCCTGCCTCAGCATCCTGAGTGCTGGGATTAAAGGTGTGCACCACCACGGCCTGGCTACTTAAAATATTTTTATAAGATCTATCTATCTATCTATCTATCTATCTATCTATCTATCTATCTGTCTGTCTATCATCTATCTCTATCTGGTGTGTATGAATGCACATGCGGAGGTTAGGGAACAACTTTTGGGAGTCAGTCTCTCCTTTTACTATGTGGGTTTGGGGGAAGTGAACTCAGGCCAACACACTTAGCAGTAAGTGCCTTTCTTTGCTGAGCCGTGTCACTGACCCAACATTTTGTGTACACAGCCACCATTGATGGACAGTTCACACTTTGTGGCTATCTTAGCGTGAACATACAAACATTCCTACTTTGATCTAATGGTACAAACTTGAAAACCATGACTCCAGGCCTTTACCTCAACTCCCTTGGTACTGTCCCTTCCCTCTCCTACCTTCCCACACCGAGGAGGCCTCCCCACCAGGTCTTTCAGAAACAGATCTTAGCAAAGGGCACACTGTGTGTGCAGTCAAATCGTGGTGACACAGACTCTTCACGCTGTCCCCTGGAAGAGTTACGCCTCCTGCACTCAACTGACATTCAGAGACCACTTGGGCTCAGTGGGGATCCTGTCCTCTAACAGCCCCCAGATAGAGCCTGCAGGCCGCAAATGGAGGAGCTTCGGTCTCACACCGGGTAGTAACCCCACTTGCTGAAGCTTAACCTCTAGATCTAGATCGCATTTTAATCAAAAGTTGCCCTGCTGGAGACCCTGGCCCCACAAGGTGGCTCCCAGAATTCTTCCAAGCTCCAAGCCTTCTTCTGCCCTCTCCTGTGGCCAGCCAGGCTTGCTCGCCTTCTGAGATTGGAGTCCACTGCCTCCCACTGTTCTGCCATGCTCACACCCAGCATCCTGCCTTCTGCCTGCAGCCCAGAACACCCCTGGCTTCCTGCCCACATTCTGGGAGGGCAGCCAGGCCCAGGGTGTCTCCGGCCTTGGTCCATAGGCAGATATCTCCGAAAGCCTGCAAGGTCTTTTGAGAAACCTGGTGGGTCGCAGCTTGGGGTGGGGCAGGGTTGCTTGGTGCAACCTGGGGTGAGGACCACTGTACACTCATCTGCAGCCCTTCTTTTGGGGGGTTTCTAACGCCCCTCGTTAAGAAAAAAAAAAAAAAAGATTGTCTGGTTCTTTGCCAGCTGTGAGAGGTTACTAGGGTCTTAGGTCTTCTGTTGGTGTCCTAGGCCTGAGGTCCGGGGCTCGGGTGGGGGTGGGGGGAGGCACGGCTCTTTTCTTTCCCTCTGAGTCTGGCACTAGCACAGTGCTCACTGCAGCTTCCCCGTGAAAGCTGCTCATTAGCGTGTTTGTTTTTATTGGGCGCACAAATAACAGTGACGGACGCCCCCCACCCCACCCCATCTCCTCGTGCTCTCTAATTACGGCGATGAATATTCATAGCGCTGGAGTGGGGGTGGGGGGACCAGTACAGGACTCGCCTGGGCCCAGCCGGGAGGGTGGTCGGCACCCAGCCAAAAGCAGCTACAAACTCCCCACCGGGACTGGCCTTTCATCCCCCGCCCTCTTCTCCATTTTCCCCTCTGGAAGTGTACAGTGTGTGATTAGGGATCTGGTGACTCCACTGCGCCAGGGCGCAGAGCTCCCGCTGTTTGTCTGTGCGTTCGTTGGTCTCTGTGATCTGTTCTTTTTTTCTTTTCTTTGTCTCCTTTACCCACGGGTGTCTGTCGCGGGCAAGTTCATGTTACACAAACTCCTGGCGGGGACACCGGTGTTGGGCGCCGGTAAAGGGCAGCGTGCGCCTTGTGAATTAAGAGATTTAGTCACTTGTGGAATGATTTTATTTTTATAGCGACTTCCTCCCCGACTGAGTGATGTTGTACGCATTGGGTGTATTTATAACTTAATAGCTTTTCTCAATTTTATTATACTTTTTTATGATACTTGTGGCTTTATGAGACTTCGTAATTTTTCTCAGATTCATTAAATTCAGCTGAGGGTGGAGCTGATGGCGAGCAGGTACTGTGAACAGGTCGGGGCTGCTCTCCTTACCGCGCGACCCCCACCCCCAGCATTCTCTCCTTACCGCGCGACCCCCACCCCCAGCATTCTGTCTTTTACTGGGACTGGTGAAGGTGCCGCTGCTCTCATTTAGGACATGGACTTTCCGGGTCACCCTGCCGGCGAAGTTCCTGGCTGCTCCCAGGCTGGGGCTGGTCCAGCGTCGTCCCTGTTTAACTAGCTTTTTACCGGGTCCCTCTCCCTTTCTCTCCCATTCTTTTCAACACCATCCCCTCGAATTAGAGACACTTCCAGATTTTCTCAATCAACCCCCCTCACTTTACGGATCGGGGAAACCGAGGCTCAGGATGACATCACTGCTGAATTCAGAGCAGACAGCCTCACTGCTCTTTGTGTCTGGCCCAGCTGTTTTGTTTGTTTGTTTGTTTTGTTTTGTTTTGGACGCTTCCTGTCGACTCCCCAGCAGTTAGTTTTACCCAGTCTCGCTTATCCTCCTCAGTATTATGTGCTGTTATGAGCCTCACAGGAAAAAGGCATTTACAGGACACACTTAGTATGTCCTTAGTCTTCATCACAATCTTCTGCTGGGAAGAGAAGCCAGGTTTTTCCAGATGAGACAATCAGCTGCAAAGACATTAGCCCCTAGGGACAGTCAGAAACTCCAAACAGCTGCACTCTGCAGGGGCAGGATCAGCCCAATAAAAGAGCCAAGTGGTTCAAAGTTTCCACAGGTTGCGAGTCGCTTCCCCCCAGGTTTATTTTCTGTTGGCGAGTGGGTAGGAATTGCAACAGGTCCAGAGTTAAGCCAATCAGAGCAGAGCTCTGACTTCCAGAGTTGTGATGTAGGTTGAGGGAGAGGGCGTGAAGTTTCATCTGAAGAGGGTCAGGCAGAGGAAGAGAAGGCTCTCAGCTGTGGGAGGCGGAGAGGATTGTGGGTACTGGCACCCTTTCCCCAGAGTCTCCAGTCTCTGGACTTCTGGAAGCAGGGTTAACAGAATGTAGCTCTTGCGCCATAGATGGCTCTGAGAGCTAGCCACTGCCCTGCCCAGAGCCTTCCGGGGATCTGTGGCCTCTTATTCCAGAAGCTTCAATATTTAGGCACACAAAGAAGATGGCTCAGCAAACAAAGGTTCTTTCTACCAAGCCTGATGACTTGAGTTTGATCTTCAAGACCCACAGGTGATAGGGGGGAAAAAAACCCAAACCAACTCGTGCAAGCTCCTCTCTGACCTCTGCATGTGCCTCAGTGTGCCCCTCCCCCACCCTAATAACTGAATGAGAGTCACAATTAAAAGAAATGGTCTAGGAAGGTGATGTGCACGTAACCCCAGCTACTCCGGAGGTGGAGGCAGGAGGACTGCTTGAGTCCCCAGAATTCAAGGTCGGTGGCCTGAACAGAGAGTAAGGGCCCCATTGCAAGATGAAAACAGACAAAACAAAAACAGAGGAGGAGGAGGAGGAGGAGGAGGAGGAGGAGGAGGAGCCATTCCTAAACAGGGCTGTTAAAAGTGTCAACTGATTGATAGTCCACAAGTGAACACTTTGAACTCACAGAAGATAATGCATGTAATCACTTCTATGCTTAGAAAAGAAAAACAAAAACAAAAAAACCAAAGCGACAGTGTTGACTGTACCCACACGCTCCTGGAGAGCAAACCTTCTGGTCCCTCTGTGCTTTCTGCCACAGCTCTGCACCTGGATCGCTACCTGGTGCTGCTGCCTGGTCCCCCTGAAGGGGACGAGACAACACTGCAGGCAGTGGAGGCCCTGAGGGTTCAGCTTAAACCAGAAGCAGAAACACCTCTCACCAAGGCCCCCACTTGGAGATCGCGACAAAAGCACATGACGTGGGGCCTCTGGTGTGTGTGTGTGCGTGAGACTGAAAACTCCATGGCTGTTTTGTTCCGGTCTCTCCTAGGCTTTGTTCAAGCTTGGCTTTGGAGATGCCAGGTTGCCTCCCTTCCAGCCCTCCTCAGGGGATCATCCTGGACTAACCTTGCCCAGGCTCTGTCTCAGTTGGAAGCCCTTGGTGTGTAGACGCTGGGGGGAGAGAAGGCTCTGAAATTCTTCCAAGGGAGTGGATCTTCTGAGCCTCAGGAGTGACTAAATGTGTTTGGAGACCTACAGAGACTCTGTTTTCTCCCTCCCTACGTCCTCCTCCCCCCTTGAGAGAGGCTTTCGCCATGTAGCCTTAGCTAGTCTGGAACTCAGCTATGTAGAGCAGGCTTGCCTCTGCCTCCTTGGTGCTGAGATTGAAGGCATGTGCTACCATGCCTGGTGAGACTGTCTCATGTTTGTGTTTTTGTGGTTGCCCCCTTCCTCAGTACTATAGTGATGAGAGGAAATTAAAAATTCTTGAAAAGGGGCTGGAGAGATGGCTCAGAGGTTAAGAGCACTGTCTGCTCTTCGAGAGGTCCTGAGTTCAGTTCCAGGCAACCTCATGGTGACTCACAACCATGTATAATGAGATCTGATGCCCTCTTCTGGCCTGCAGGTGTACATACAGAGAAAGTACTCATGTACATAAAATAAATACATAATAAAAACCTTTACATTTTTTTCTTGAAAAGTAGTTTTGGACTTCTTGTAGCTTTGGGGCCATTAGGCATTTCCTGAAGCCCCAGCCAGCAATGTGCAGTGTCTGGCAGGCTGGCAAATAACTTTTAGGTCCTGAAAAAAGAAGTCTTGCAAATGTGGAAAGTTGGATGTTTCTGCTTGGTGAATGCTGTCTGGGCTGGTTTAGAACATAGAGCGAGCCACTGTAAGCACAGGGATGGGGTATCGCTTCCCTGCTCAGACAATATTCAGTCTTTCAGAAGGTCTGGAAGCAACAAGTCCCTGGAGGACGTGTTGGTCATGCTTTTGTCTGACAGAAACAACTTACAAGAGGTAGGATTCCTGTTGGCTCAGGGTTTCTGAGGGTTCTGTCATGGCAGGGATGGCATGGTGGAGCAGGCAGATGTTCACATCCCAGGAGACCCGGAAGCAGAGAAGACAGAAGCCGGGGCAGGCTGTGACCTCCAGGGGTCTTTCCCTCACACCCTACCTCCTGCAGCCTAGCTCTAACTCCTGAAGTTTCCACCATCTTCCAAAATGGCTCCAGTATCTGGGGAGCAAGGATTCCAACACAAATTCAAACCATAATAAAGAGAGGTTTGGAAAGGGGTCCTGGGTTCAAATCCCCCCTCTATCTGTTAGCTAGACCATCATCTCCAGTTAAGTCTCAGGCCTCTTTAAACCTCACCTCAGAAATGCGTGAAATAAAGCCCACGCTCCCTAACAACCCCAGGTGGTAAGGACGAGAAATGACCTTGTAAATTACGAAGTGCAAAACCACTTGTCTTGGTGATAAACCATCACCGGGCTACAAGTTCTCTGTTGGGTGAAACTGTAGAGCCAGCCAACAGCCAGGTAGTCAATAACACAGTCTCCTAGCCTCTCCGTGGAGGGGCTCCCTGGTTTGTGTGAGGACCGAGCCACAGGCTCACTCTGCTCGGAGCTTCCATTACAGACCTGGAGCACAGGACCTCCAGATGCATTTGTAATTTTTATTGTTATATCTTTTAATTTTATTTGGCTCTCCTCGCTGTCTCGAGCAGGGGAGATAGGGAGCTGGTATTTATGGCTGCTCCTGCGACCTACCTCTTGGAATGTATGTATCAGTTAATTTAATCTCCCCTGGTTTTATTTAAACTGTTTTTCCTGATTCAGTCTCTTCTCCATCCACAACTCTCTCTCCCCCATCTCCCTCCACCCATGCCCCCTCCACTCTCATCCTCACCTCCTCTGTGTCCCTGCCTCTTCCTCCACTGTCCCTCCCCTCCCTCCTCCCAATGCTCCTGCCCAGGGTCTAACGGGGGGGGGGGGTTGATTTCTAGTTCTGGGAGGGACCAGGGACACAGTCTCTTGTTGCTACAGTCTTTTTCTGGCTTCTCTCCCTCCCCCTCCGTCCCCCATCTCCCCCACCCCATCTCTCTGCCCCGTTGCCTGATTGACATTTACAAATTACCCAGCTGAAAGTGTTCAATCCCTGACCCGCCTGTTTCTGTTCAGCAATGAGTGAGATTTGCAAGCATTTTGTCATATAATTACTGCAAATCCCTTGAAATTTTCCACAAGGCCAGATGAATGGTAATTTGGGGGCCTCTAGCCCCTCGTCGCCTAGCCAGAAGAAATCCGAGGCCAGAAATGCAAAGCAGTCCCCAAAGTCCTTCATCTTTATATTTGTTTATTTATTATTTATTTATTAGGGAGGGGGCAGACTCATTGGTCAGCTTGTCTATTTCCTCTCAAGATTTCTGGGAACACTTGACTGGTGCAGACACTCTGCTCCGCCCCCTCCTGTGTGTGCTGTCACACATTCGGACTGGGAGATTTGTTTGCTTTACACGAGTGTATTTGTGCTGATTTTTATTGTATTGACTGGGCGCATTTTTTCCCCCTGCGTTCTACTACAGTTTTATTGTGTGCCAGTTATGGGCATACATCACGCACATTGTTTTCTGCAAAAATTACACCCTGCTTCACTGTGTCTTGATAGGAGTCACTACATTAGTGGCTAAGTGTGGAGACAGGCTAGGGCTGTGCCTGGGGCTGCTCCTACCTGGCTCTACAGCCATCCGGACAGCACAGGTCCTGTGGGCTGCAGGCGAGGCACCTGGTTTTCTGTGGTTGCCTCTGTGGCTCCTGTTGTCTGGTGGATATGGGTCCTGGCTTATAGTATTGATGAAGAAGGAGACTGTGGGGCTGGGGGTCAGGGGACTCAGTCATTAAAATGCTAGGACCTGAGTTCAGTCCCCAGAAGCCATGTAAAACAACGCTTGCAGGGCAGGGACGGGGTGGGAGTGGCATGGTCATGTGATCTCAGTGTTGGGGTGGTGGTGATGGTGGTTGTGGTGGTGGTGGTGGTGGTGGTGGTGGTGGTGGTGGTGGTGGTGGATGGATGGATCCCTGAGGCTTGCTGGGCAGCCAGCCTCCTCTAATAAGTGTGTGCTGCTACTGGCCAGTGAGAGACCATGTCTTAAAAACAAAAACCAAAAACCAAAAAAAAAAAACCAAAAAAAAAAAAAAAAAACCGAAAAAACAAAAACAAAAACAAAAAAAACCCAACTACATCTGAAGAATGACATCTGAGGTTTCTTTTTGGTCTACACACACACACACACACACACACACACACACACGCACGCACACACACACACCACAAGCGCATACACACAAAGAACAAAGGAAGTGATTGGTCTTTGACTGAGGTATAGAACAGTGGTCACAGTGGTCACAGGGAAAAGGCTGCAAATAGCCAGGAAAGAACACTTGGTGAGGCTGGGGATGAGACTCCCAAAGAAAGGGACCTCACTCACAGGTGTGCTTCCTGCCAGCGTTTGAAGTCTGTACCTGCTGTGGATGGATTCTTCCCAGAGGCACGCGCAGACCTTCTAGGGTCTCTCCCTGAGGACTAATCACCATACCTGTGGATGTTTGGTTGATGTCTTATGACCTGATCTATTCCATGTTACAGATGGGAAAATCACGGCTCAGACATGCTCCGTTATGCTCTCCGGATCTCGCGGAGTTAGTGAGTGGGGATGGAAGCCCAGACGTGTCTGACACAGACTTCCAAAGAGACAGGAGAGAGGCGGTATATGCTGGGCTAAAGGGTTAAAGCCTGAAAGGGTTTTAGAAACTGTTTGATGTGTTCTACTGAAAGACAGGGAAACCGAGGCTTTTGGGGGAGATGTCAGTAACTTGTCCAAAGCCAAGCAGTAATAGGGCTGGGGTCAGGCTTTCTGGGTGTCCATCTGGCCTGTATGGCCACTCTGTGATATGTGTAAGTCTCTGTGTATGTATGTGTGGTACGTGAGTGAGTCTGTGTACTTGCCAAGCAGGGGATTGTGGGAACATGCCATTGTCTGCCCTCTCTTTAGATAGTGGTGAGTGTGGCCCCTGGTCTCCTAGGACTTATCTGGTGCCTTCCAAAGCCACCTCTGCTGTGAGTATGTCTGTGGGCACTTGGATAGACCCAGGCTTGGCCTGTTTGTAGAACTTCCTGTCACCTGCTCATTTATACCCACTTGCCTGAGGTGACCCAAACTCACTTTGAACTCTCGGCAATCCTCCTGCCTCAGCCTTCTGAACGGATTGACTCAGGCTTGGCAAGGTGGTTGAGTAGGTACAGCTGCTTGCTGCCACAGCTGACGACCTGAGCTCAACTCCTAGAACTGACGTGATGCCAAGGAGAGGACTACCTTGAAATTGTCTTTTGACTTCTACATGCTGTGTCCTGCCCCCACAAACAAACAAACAAACAAACAACCATTCAGCCAGCCCTCCACACGACTCTAAAAAGGGCAAGGAAGAGAAGACCAAAGCTTATATAATTATACTAAATGAAAAAGGATCTTATAATAAACTGCATTTCTCCTAGAGGTAAAGTCCTGGTTCTGAGACAAGACTGGCAGATTGCTTTTAGACATGTTTCCCTTTGGGTGTTAGCATCTCTCTGCTCATGGCTCCCACGGTTGTGGGGGAGCTTGAGGGAGAATGAAAAGAGGCGGCCCGCTTCCTGCCCTCAGGAAGGGAGCTAGGCCTGGCACGGGTTGGATGCGTGTCTGAGGGTGGCAGGCTCAGCTGCCTCCTGAGGAGAGCCCTGGGAGAGGCCCAACTCTCCCTGGCTTCAGATCCTCAACTCTCCCTGGCTTCAGATCCTCAACTCCCCTAAAAGAATGGCTCCTGCATGGTCCTTCTGCACACGCGTGCTATGAATGTGGCTCACCCCATATGCAGCCACACAGACTCATCACATGGAAGCTGCATGCTAACTTTATTTGCATATATGATCCCCTCCACTCCGAACTTGAATGTAGGGGTTGTGACCTTCTTCTCTCCCCCCTCGCCCCCCAGCTATGACCGGAAGTTGAGGCCACCCTTGTCCCTTCCAGGGTCCAGCTCCCTTGACGGAAGATCTACCCACCCCACCCTCTGAGGCTTTCCTTCTGGTACTTTCCCATCTTTCTCTCATAGCTTCCCGTGAGGCCCCTGGCCTCGTCTCAGCCTCAGTGGGCGATTTGGGTGGCCACTCTTCCTCAGGCTTGGGTCATGGTGTGAGACCAGGAGATGGTGGAGAGGGTTGGGGTGGGGTGGGGGGTGGGGGAGGGGAGAATCAGGAAGGGTGAGGCATGAGGCTGAGA
The DNA here is from genome assembly GCA_907169655.1 of Acomys percivali. NCBI lineage: Eukaryota > Metazoa > Chordata > Mammalia > Rodentia > Muridae > Acomys > Acomys percivali. The sequence goes on from OU015746.1 coordinate 35,296,186, forward strand.
GAAGGCAGCCTTGCAGGGAATGTAAGAATTCTCAACTTGGAGATGCTCTGTGCTCACCTAGGTGAGAGGCCTTGACTTGTCTTCCCTGACAAGGCGTACAAGGAGAGGCATAATTGCTTCTGAGCATGTGCTTGTATTGGTGCCCTAGGTGTATGTATGAAGTCTCTTGCTGCTCACTTCTCCTGGATGAACGCCTTTGATAGGGCAGGGGTGGGGGGCACATGGTGGTAACCAGGGTAACCTTCCCTCCCCCACCTCATTCTCATCACCTAATGCCACTGGAGAGCTCTACAGGGCCAGAGCATCACGCACACAATTATCCCTGGAGGTAATGGGTTTGGAGAGCCAGGGCTGCAGCCTAGTGGTGCTGGGGGGCTGAGGCCTGGGGAGCTGGAAGCCTAGCCAGGTTCATTCAGGCTGAAGGAGGAGTTAGACTCGCCCTCCTCCATCCATGGGATGCAAGGAGGGGCAGATAGGGGTCTCAGATACTATCCCTCCCACCCCTACCCCCCAATCCTTGTCAGCTTTTACCAAAGTGACAGATTAGGGCGGATCTTGCTGTGGCAGTTGGTCCTCAACCCAAGTCTTATTTGAAAGAAAGTCTTCTGTCTGATTTGAAGGCCATGTTTGTATCCTAACCATCCACTTTGAAATCTTCTTCCCAAGTCCCACTGAAGGTTTCTCGTTTGGGGACAGAATACCAGCTCCTGCATTCCTTCTCCAGGCTTCAATTCTTTCCCTGGAGCAAGGGGTGATGGGAAAGAAGTGGCCAAGGGTCAGGGGCCTCATTCTCCCAGCTCCAGACAGAAGCCAATGTCTAGGTCTAGGACCTTCAACTTGTGCCCAACATTTTTTTTTCTTTTTTCTTTTCTTTTTTTTTTTTTTTTTAATGTTTTTACTTTTTCTTTGAGAATTTTCTCCAACATATTTTGGTCATATTTTCCCCTAGCTCCTCTCAGATCTTCCTTTACCTCCCTATCTACCCAACTTCTGGTTCTTTCTCTCTCTTAAAAACAAACAAGCCCCTGCCCAGCAATAACAACAACAACAACAACAACAACAACAACAACAACAAAAGCCCACCAAAAACATGGAGTCTGATGTGTATGTTGTGTTGTATGCCTGAGATTTCTATAGGAAGGTCAGAGTATGAGTTAGTATGTGCATGTGGGTGGAAGAGACAAACCCACAGACAGACTGACGGAGACATAGAAAGCAGCTGCGGTAGGAAGGGCTCCATAGAGATGGGTGGGCTTTCCCAGGAGTAGGGGGTTGATACCAGTAATTGAGGATGGAGCAAAGCACAAGGTCCAGGGCCCAGATCTTCAGACAAGATTGGGGAGCAGGATCCAATGTCTGGGTGTGCAAACTCAGTGCCTGGATATCTCTCTGCCTCCTGCCAACCCGCCTCAGCTCAGGCTCAAATTTGCATTTAAATAGAGATTTTTTTTTTTTAATGAGAAGGACCCAAGGGAGCCCCCAGACTATTAAGTTTTCTTCTGGGGGCTGTGTGAGCCTTCTTCGTTCTCCCCTCCACCTCAGCCTCCCACTCCTCCTCCCCCAGCTGTCATATTATTCTGTGGCCATATATTCTGCGGGCCAGATGAGGCCCTGGCTCTGACAATCTGAGGGCACTTGTGGGGACAATGGGACGAGAGCTCCTGGGAGGCTAGAGACTGCCAAGTCCTCGACCTCGTGCTCCTATCTCTTTGTCTGCTTGTGGCCTGAGTGCTCCACCCAGGACTCTTTTTTTATCTTTCTGCTGGGCCTGGGCTGCCAGGCCTGTTGCTGGCTCCTGGCTGCAAGCCAGAGTGCAGAATCCATATTACCATCCAACCCGGCCAAAGTGCTTAGTAAGGAGGAGTCAGGAGACGCGGTTTGAGTCCCACGTCTGCCATACCTAGGCTGTGTGGCTTGGACAAATTCCTCAACCTCTGTGAGTCCCAATTTCCCCATCTGTGGAAATCAAATCATCCTCGTGGGTGAGTGTGAGGTTGGGTGAGGTAACGCAGCCCCTTTAGCATGGTGTGGGAGCGGGAAGATACAGAGCAACCGCCAGACAGACAAGCCCTCGGAGTCCAGACTGAGAGGGTTGCTTAGGTTGAAACTTCAAGGGGAGGATCAGTGCTGTGGTGGGAGGCGTAGGGTGTGAGGCTGAGGCCGGGGGTTGCCTTTCTTGTGTCTTCTTGATCAACCAGAGGTCGTCCTATCTCCAGCTCAAAGTTTTCCTCGTCTGTCAGTTGGTGATTCGGAGACAAAACTCACTTTAGTGGAGTTGGGCGGCTGAGATGGTAAGTTCAGGGCCAGCTTGGACTAAACATTGAGATCCTTTCACAAGACAAAGCGACAGCCTCAAAGGATTCTTTTTTTTTTTTTTTAATTCTTTTAATTGTTTTTCCTTTTTTAAAATTAATTTATTCTTGTTACATCTCAATGGTTATTCCATCCCTTGTATCCTCCCATTCTTCCCTCCCTCCCAGTTTCCCCTTATTCCCCTCCCCTATGACTGTTCCTGAGGGGGATTACCTCCCCCTGTATATGCTTATAGGGTATCAAGTCTCTTCTCTGTGACCTGCTGTCCTTCCTCTGAGTGCCACCAGGTCTCCCCCTCCAGGGGACATGGTCAAATGTGAGGCACCAGGGTACGTGAGAAAGTCATATCCCACTCTCCACTCATGTGTGGAGACTGTTCTGACCATTGGATAGATCTGGGTAGGGGTTTAAAGTTTACCGCCTGTATTGTCCTTGGCTGGTGCCTTAGTTTGAGTGGGACCCCTGGGCCCCTCAAAGGATTCTTGTGAGCACTAACCGGTAGAGCCATGTGCACACAGCTGGGGAAAGAGATGCAGGAGCCAAGGAGGACAGAGACCCCAATGGTATTCATCTTGGCAAGCAGACAGGTTGGAAAGGTGTTCTGGAACCTGGAAGATGTGTGAGGAGGACAGGAGTTGGGGGAAGCCCTCGGGGGTCAGAAGCTCCAGGGGAGCTGTGACAGGTCCTAGGGTCCCCACCTGGTGAGGGGCGGGGGGAGTTCTGGCAGCCCTAGACAGAAAATGAGGCAGCTGTACTCTGTCACAGTGATGCAGGTGTGAGCACCATAGCTGATGGCTGAAGGAGTCTGGGAGGGAAACTGAGGGAGAAAAGTCAGCTCATGTGGTCCCCAGCTTACCCAACCCCAGCTTCCATTACTGGTGCTAGAAGGTAGAGGTGAGATGTGACAGGTCCTTGGCCACCTGGGATGGGATGGGAAATCGGACAGGAGGAAACTCATGAGTGGGATGTGCAAATGAAGGAAACACACACACACATGCATGCACACATGCACACACACACACACACACACAAGCACACATGCACTCACACATGCAGCACACACACACACACACACACACACACACACACATGCACTCCCACAGGCATGCAAACACATAGTCTTGACCTCCAGGCTGGCAGCTCAGATCAGTCTTGGCATCTCAACTGTCGGAGCATGGTCCAAGAATGGAGTTACATGAGATTTCTGAGTACCTGTAAGAAAACACCCCAAGCAAACAAACAAACAAACAAGAAGAGAGTTTTGTGACCTCAGTTTCTTAAAAAAAATACAGAACTGTTCTTGGAATTTGCTCTCGTGCCCTCCCAGGTGTAGCAGGTGGGAGTGAGTTTGCTTTAGATTATTCATTACAGCAGGCTATTGGAGTTTGTTTGCATGCCTCTAAGGAAAAGACGTGTTTTTGACACGTGCAGCTTGCCCACCGCATGCAGTTTATCCAGGTGACTGGACACTTTACTCAGGTGACGCTTAACTCTCAGGGCATAAGCTGTTGGATGCTCTGACTAAAGCTGGATTTCGCAGGCTGGGCGTGGTGGCGCACGCCTTTAATCCCAGCACTCAGGAGGCAGAGGCAGGAGGATCGCTGTGAGTTCGAGGCCAGCCTGGTCTACAAAGTGAGTCCAGGACAGTCAAGGCTACACAGAGAAACCTTGTCTTGAAAAACAAACAAACAAACAAACAAAAAACAACAACAACAAAAAAAAAAGCTGGATTTCACATGAGACTTTAAGTCGTTCTCATTTTTAGGCCCCACTCTCCCAGGCTGTCTGTCAACTAGAGCAGTGAACACTTAGCCTGCAGTAGCAGCGATGGCTCCTCCACTAGAAAAAGTCTGTGTGCTTGATTTCAGCCTCCGCTTCCTCCACTTTCTTTACTCCATTTCCCTCCCTTGCTGTCTTCCTCCAAATCTTCTTCCTCTCTTGGCTTTTCACAGAGGGTGGCATTGAACTTCTAACCCATCTGCCTCCATTTCCCAAGTGCTGGGATCACAGTTGTGCTCCACCACACCTGCATCCACCCTCCCCCTTTTTAAAAAAATTTCTAAGGAAATAATGTTTTAAAATAAATTTTATTCTTATCTATTTATTTGCGTGTGGGTAAATTTTTGCTGTTGGGTGCGTGGGGAGATCAGAAGACGATTTGTAGGAATTGGGTTTTTTTTTTTTCCATCGTGTAGGTCCTGGGGCTTGAACTCATGTGGTCAGGCTTGGCAGCAAGCGCTTTTAGACACTGTGCGTGCCATCTTGCTGGCCTTCTGAGGAAATAATGTCCTATAGACGCAATGGAAGTGTCCTGCTGTTTGTTCTGGCTCATTCAAAAGGAACCAGGGGAAAATGGAGCCCTCAGAAAAGGCTCAGCCCTGTGGGGTGCTACTTTCTATGAACAATAAAAGGCATCGCTTTACTGCGGGCACAGACTCTTACCGGGGCAAAGCTTGGCCGGTCAGCACAACAAAGATTGGCCTTTGGCCTTCTCTTGCCCTTCGTGCAGTGAACAAACTGAGCCTCCACATGGAGCCATCCTTCACCTGTGTCCTCAGGTAGCTGTGCTTTGCTCCTCACACACCTTTCCCAGCTTCCTCTCTAACTCCCTTCTCTTTTCTCCCCCTTTTCAGACTACTCACCGCTGTTAAGTCTTTTTATGTCCAGATGTGTCTCTGTACAGCAGCTGTCGGGTGTGCAGTGCCTGGGTGGTGCGTGTGCACTGCCATGCCTACAGGGGATGTGTTTTCCTGCTTTTCTCTTGGGGCTTGGCCCTTTGTAGGAGCTCAGACTTTGTTGTGTGAGACCATGTGCCTGTGTCCCCAGCAGCTCAGCTCCATGGGGCCCCTAAACTCCCCCCTTATCTAGGTTGGAAAGGAAGAGGGCTAGAGTGAATCCTATGAGGATGGCCTGGAAGTCTCTGCCTAGGCACCAATCTTCCTTAGAGCCTTTAAAAGGGGCAAACTGAAGCCGGGCGTGGTGGCGCACGACTTTAATCCCAGCACTCAGGAGGCAGAGGCAGAGGCAGAGGCAGAGGCAGAGGCAGAGGCAGAGGC
>OU015746.1:35301564-35329064 GCA_907169655.1 Acomys percivali
GAGGCAGAGGCAGAGGCAGAGGCAGAGGCAGAGGCAGAGGCAGAGGCAGAGGCAGAGGCAGAGGCAGAGGCAGAGCAGGTGGTGAACTCACAGTGGTGAGTTCGAGGCCAGCCTGGTCTACAAAGTGAGTCAAGGACAGCCAAGGCTACACAGGGAAACGCTGTCTTGAGGGGGGGAAAAAAAGGGTATGTGTGTGTGCAAACTGGAGGCTGCTTTTCCCAGTCTGCCCAGTTGGCCTAAGCCATTTCCTCTGCTTTCTCCTTAGGCCTCCTCAGGCCTCTAGGTCCGGAGTTGGCAGGCCTGGAATGGGGAGGGGTGGCTGGGAGGAGACACAGAAGCCTGAAGAAGCTGGCAGGGGCTGGAGGCCCCTGGGACCCCTTCCCACAAGGGCAGAGGCGGCACCAGCTGCGCCACAGAAGAAATATTCCCCAAAGTCAGAGTGGCCATCTCGTATTTTAAGTGGCCCTTATTTATCACCATCCTCCTGGGCTCTCTTTCTCAGCAAACGATGATAAAAGACAGTAGTGAGGGGGGTATGGGGGGGGGTTTGTGGCTGGCGCTGCAGCTGGCGGAGTGGCAGCACCAGGAAGCAACATAGTGATCTGCACACACGGAGCTCAGTCATACACACACACACACACACACACACACACACACACACACTACACAGACTCAGCCATGAAGACTGACCATGGTCAAAGACACCTGAAGATACTCATACCACGAACACACACACAGTCTGTCACATGACCAGGACATGGTCTCAGACACATAGGCCAACATGTATGTACAATGCACATACATGTGTGATATACATACATTCTCAGATGCCCACTCCTACCAGCAGGTGACACTCACCCCTAATGAGTACCATGCTACTGCACGTTTGCTTCCCTTCAAGATGAGTCTGTGCACTCCTGACTTTTTGTTTTTGTTGTTTTTTGAGACAGGGTTTTCCTTTTTTCGCCTTGGCTGTCCTAGACTCACTTTGTAGACCAGCCTGGCCTCGAACTCACAGAGATCCGTCTGCCTCTGCCTCTCGAGTGCTGGGATTAAAAGTGTGTTGCCACCACGCCTAGCCCGCACTCCTGACTTTAAGGCTGTACCAATGTCATGTCAGCCGGCACACACGTGTTCTATGTTTCTCACTCACTCATGGCCATGCAAATACTGGGTCTAACTGAAACAAATGAATGTCTAACCTCCTACCACATAGATAGAAATTAATGAAAACTGGATCTTAGACTGTAAAAAAAAATAAAATAAAATAAAACCCCACAGAACTTCATTAAAAACAAAACAAAACATAGGAGAAGGCCTCTGGGAAGAGAAGCAGGCAAAGTTGTTGAGAGAAGGCAGTCACAGTTGTAGGGTTTTTGTTGTTGTTGTTGTTTTTCCAGACAAAGTTTCTCTGTGTAGCCCTGGCTGTCCTGGACTCACTTTGTAGACCAGGCTGTCTCAAACTCACAGGGATCCACCTGCCTCTGCCCTCCCCTCCCTTGAGTGCCTGGATTACAGATGTCACAGCTGCAGTTTTATGCAAAGCCACAGCACAGGATTTAAGAGAAAAAAAAATCATAGCGTCTTCCCTCCCGTTTCTAAAATACAACTAACCGAGTTACCATGGGTAAGTCACAAGCTTTCCTCTGAGCTCAATATCCTGCCGTGGAAGTGGCATTTTCCCTACCTCTCAGAATGCCTGTAAAGCCCGGGCCAGGGGAAATACCCATCGCAGGCTGTATACTCCACAAGGCTGGCTATGTAGGGGATTGCTGCCCGCACACCTAGGCATGACTCTACGAGGCAGTCCATACCCCCACACGTTCCTGCTTCTCACTGGGGGAAGGCACTGGAACAGTTCAACCTCCTCTTCTGCCCCCCCCCTACCCTAACCCCATACCCTGTTCCCCCACCAGCCTTCCCAGTTGCCAATCAACCTCTCTCCCCAGACTCAGCCCATTAGTGCAGCTCCCTGGGGGAATCTATTTTTTAAAGGTTATTAGCAGATTATTGGTTCTTTATCAACCTCAGGCCTCAATCTCCAATCTCCCAATGAAGCTATTGTGCCCTAATAAGATGCACTTGATAATCTTGGTGTGAGGGTGGTGGAGGACTTGCTGGGGGTGGGGCCGGGGGGGAGGAGGGGGGGAAGAGGAGGGAAGGGTTAACCGCACGGCCCCAGCCCCCACCCCATCGGTCCTCAAATAGCTGAACTACTGTATGTTGTAGTTTTCAACTGCAAATCATCTTTAATAGCAGACATCACGGGATGGCTCATTACATTAAAGCTATTTTTCATGCTATCTCCTGTAATATCCTCTAATCCAATGCGTTTCAAATCACCTCGGGCTAAAATAAGAGACATAGCGATGTAATAGCCTAGTGTATTAGTGGGTTAATTGCCCTGCTGTACTCTCTTTCTAGTAGCTATCTCTGGAATGACTTCTATATTAATTGTAAATTGCTTAATACATTTAACTCCTTGCCATCGCCCCGTCCCCTAACGAAGGAGGCCACTGCCCGGTGTCTTGATGGGAGTGAGACGGGGTAGCTTGTGGGCATTCCTTTCCAACTCAGCCTCTCCCCGCCCCCACTCCGTGTCTCCTTGGCCCAAGCCGGAAGAGGAGTCCCAGAGGGTACTTCCGGTCCACGTGAGGAAGATCAACATTTATTGAGCACTTACTATATCCCACTGTTAACAGCGCAGGCCCATGACTAGACCTCTCCTCCAAATGCCGTCTCAGTGGAGCCTCACAAGAACCTTGAGTAGTTCCCCTAGAGGTCATGTGGCTTTGTCCAAAGAGCTGCGAATCCGAGAGTTGTACCCAGGCTAGAAGGCTTTCTGAACTCCAGTGACTGGGAGGGAGTGAGCAGGGTCTGGGGTTATGGTGTGGGGGTGGGGTGAGGCGGGGAGGGGAGTTCTGGGTCTGGAAGTGAAAGGCTTGACTTGAGGGAGAATCCTCTGGGCAGTCTGAAGAGAGAAGCACTTGAGAAGCTCCTTAACTCGAATCTGAAAGGAGAGATACAACCGCTTCAAGGCATCTTCCGCCTGAGGAGAGAGAAACAGGTTCTATCCTGGGGGGGCGGACCCTCAGTCAGATGGTTTGACGCAGTGGACACAGAAATACAGAGGAAGTGAAGGAGACCCGGAGGCGGAGCCGCTAGCTGGTGGGCTCTGTGCATGGGGAGGGTGCCCAGGGTTCAGCACTCTGCTGCCCACCTCAGGCTGCCTCCCCGGCTCACTTTCACACTTCTGCCTGGTGACTCTTTCTGCAGGCAAATGTCAACACCATAGAGTGGGCCATGGCTGCTTCCCCCCCCCCCCCCCCCCCCCCCCCCCCCCCCCCGCTCCGCGCCTCCTTATCTTCTTTCCTCTTTTCTGGGTGGAAATGACAAGTGGGGCGTGGGGGGGGGCGTCCCTGAAGGAGAAGCCAGAAAGAGCAGGGAGGGAAAGGGGATCAGGGCCATCGAAGAACCACGGAAACAGGGCGGCAGTGTTTACTTTCTGCAAATTAGCACTTACAACGCCCACAGCCATGCATTGCTAGCGCCCACAGCCATGCATTGCTAGCGGGTGTCCCATGGGAGTCACTTGGTTAGAAACACCACCGTGGTACAATGTTCTCAGAGTTTGGCACAGGCCCCAAGTCTGAAATGACCTAGTGGATGCCTCTCTCAGCTGCGGCGGGGGGCGGGGGGGGGCGGGGAGGGGAACGGGGACCCAGAACCTCTTCCTGAGATCCTGGGCCTCTTGTTCCCAAAGAAGACGCCTTGGGGCAAAAGAGGAAAGCCTGAGGGAGGAAAGAGAGAGGGCACGGCTGTACAGCGTTAAGCTGGCTGGGTCCCCTGGCCCCTTGGGGTGGCGGGGGCTGCTTTGTCGCCTGCTGGCTGGAGAGAGCAACCTTGAGCGCGGGCGTGCAGACAATGATTTAGGTGTCCGCACTGGAGCGTGAAGGTAAATGACCACATTTCACCGTCAGGAGGTGAGCCCGAAGCGCCTGCCCGACCCTCCCCCACAAGGCCTGGGGCTGGCGAAGACAGGGCTCCTGCTAGGCCGGCTGTAGCCCCTGCGCAGGGCAGGGTCCTCCATCCCCACTAGGTCTAGTATGGAGTTGCTGCTCCCCTTACCTTCCTACCACCTCAAACCCTCCCAAAGCAGCCGCAGAGAGACACCCCCCCCCGCCGTGTTACCCCTGGGAGGGTCCCCTTGACAAAGGGAGACAGTGGGTACCTCCTGGCAGGGAGAGCTCATCCAGTACTCTGGGTGCCCACAAAGCCGATCTGCCTCATTTTCACAGTGCAGATGCAGAAACTAGGGTTCAGGAGATTCAGCAATCCTCTGAAGGCCACACAGGCTGTGGGGGGTGGGCGTGGAGGAGGTTGAGAGCTCTAGTCCTTAAGCCCCCAAGAGCTTGGATCTGGGTTTAGATGGAGCGAGAAATGATAGTATACTGTTGTTCCCAAAGTCCTGGGTTTAGTAGTTCTTTAAAAACCACAGTAGTTCTGGGCTGCGGGGGAGAGGGAGTGACGGCTCAGTAGATTTAGGTGCTCATAGCAACCAAACTCGACGGCCCACGTGATGGAAGGCAGGGGAAAATGGCTCAGAAGCTTGTCCTTTGGCCTTCACACCCTCACTATTGACGTGAGTACACATGCACACAGAACAAATAAAAAAAAATTAAAGTACAGATCTGTGGGTCTGATTTGATACTCCTTCCTCCTTTGGGTTAAAACTTCCTTTCCAGAGAGCCCTGCAGGGGCATTGAATCCCTGGAAACGACAGCCTCCTCCAAGTTCTCAGGAGAAGGGGAGCACCCAGATGAGTAATTCCTTTATTTTGCAGAGAAAGTTAGGGAAGAAAAATGGGGAGCCGAGCGCTCTCTCTCTCTCTCTCTCTCTCTCTCTCTCTCTCTCTCTCTCTCTCTCTCTCTCTCTCTCTCTCTGTGTGTGTGTGTGTGTGTGTGTGTGTAGGCGTTGGTGATGGCAGGATGGCTCCCGGCTCACACTTTCTAAGCACTGCAAGAAAGCTACATACAGAGCAAGGCAGGCTGTGGGGGAGTTGAGGGATGATGGGCCCAAGGCTCTGGCCAGGGGAAAGTCCAGTCCCTGCCAGGGCATCTTTGGTTATTACTATTAGTATTTTGATGAAACAGGGTATTAACAATTATGGTCATGCTATTGATCATTAGTCATCACTATTAGTCATAATGGATGCTTTTGTTGTATGCTCTCTACGTGTGTGAGGCGTGGCTCTGATCATGCCTGCAGCCCATTGAAATGGGGGTTGTTAGCTCCATTTTATGGATAGGAACACTGAGGCTAGGCCCTTGGCTGCAGGCCTTGTATCTGAGAGGTGTTACATTTGCATTGGCTTGGTGCTTTGCTGGCCCTGGAGGATCCCCTTCCTGTGGTCCACTGCCTCTCTAGTCTAATATGTCTGGAGGAAACAAAGAGGTCTGAGGAGACTCGGGGTGCTAAAAGAAACACTGTTCCTCTCTCTGCTGTAGGTTTCCTGGGATGGGTCTCCTAACCCCAGGGCAGGCCTTGGGGAGTAGGGGAGGCACGAAGGGCCTAAGTTCTCAGCTGGCCTCATGGTACAGGGGCCCTCTGGGCTCCTGGCTGAGGATCACACTTAGCTGGACAGGAAAGAAGTGAAGGCAGAGAGAGGAAGACCGCCCTTCATGGTGGGAAGCACACTTGGAGGGGCCAGAGATCCCAGCAGAGACCTTCCGGATGGCCGGAAGGCCGGTGGAGACATCCCAGGAATTTGGCCCACCCTAGAATGGGTCTAAATGGAGCCAAACCAACCATAAGCCAAACCTTGACATACAGAAGGCCTTGGTCTTTAGTCCCCAGTTACCATGACAACTTCAATTGATGATATTTATTGAATGCCTACTTCATGCCCCAGACTGTGCCAAACCTTTTTTTTCCTTTTTCTTTTCTTTCTTTCTTTCTTTCTTTTTTTTTTTTTTGTTTTTGTTTTTCAAGATAGAGTTTCTCTGTGTACCCTTGGCTGTCTGGACTCACTTTGTAGACCAGGCTGGCCTCGAACTCACAGTGATCCGCCTGCCTCTGCCTGCCAAGTGTTGGGATTAAAGGCGTGCTCGCCACCACGCCTGGCTTGTGCCAAAACTTTAAAAAATACCCACCGTCTTCATGCTTGCTAGGAACTGCATGTGTGATAGATGAATGGTACATGAGAAGCATAGCTCCCTCAGCAGAAGGGCGAGGTATCTGGAGAAGGGATGGACCCCTTTGGCCCCTCAAACCCCTGCAGGCCTTCAGTGGGCACGCTTTGCACTGTCACCCCTGGGTTCAATGGGTGGAGGTTCCAGTCTGGGGCCACATTGCTTTTCTTCCCATTGGTCTCTGTGCTTGGCTCCAGGAGCCCGTCCTGGCCCTCAGGTGCTTCTCCCGCCACTGGCTCCCTCCCGAATCTGTCCTTGTACCCAAGTCCCTGGCCCCTGTCTGGAACTGTGTGCATGGATGCATATGTCTGCATAGAGACGTGATGAGGGGGAGCAGGTGGTTCCAGTAGTGTCTCCCCACTGTGATGGAGACAGTGGGGGGTTGCGGAGGAGGGGTAGATCAGGGAGAGTAAACCTGAGGTCTGTGGGGGGAGATCCAGGACCCCACCCCAGGCCCTGCTATTTCTTACCTGCCTAGGCCAACATCTTTTCAACACTGTGAAGACAGATAAAGGGAAAATTGGACAGAGAAGAGGAGTGACTTGCACAAGGTCACTCAGCAAGTTAGCAAGCAGCAGGCCTGTCATAGCTTGAGGAGGCTGGGAAGGTAGGCTAATGAGAAGCTCACAGGGGCCCTGTAGAGATTGGAGGGGTTCTGAGGAGGGAGGGGTATCCCCTTCCTCGTTTTTTCCTGAGGTATAGTCAGCTAGCTCCTTGGCCGTCCCCCCTCTCCCCACCCCCCACCACCCTCACGCACCGGGTGGAATTGTCTTAACGCAGCAAATTGTTCATACACATGTAAGCAAATATCTTCTCAAATTATCTCTTATCACCAAACAGGCTGCGATGCTCACCGGCTGGAGGGCCGAGGTTGTCTTTCAATCCACTCACGGTGGGGAGGGGGTAGGGAGGCGGGGTGTGTGGGAGGGTGGCTGACACCAAAAATAAACCAGCGGAGTGGGGATGGTTGTCGCAAGGGGCAGAGCGAAGTTGTCAGGCGGCTCTAGCGCGTGAGGCGGCAGGACGATAATGTGGCATGACACTTCTGAAATGAGCGGCCCGTTGCCATGGTGAGCAGCCAGGAGGGACCGGCTCTCCCGAGGCTGAAATAAAACACGCTTTAAATGATGTTTGATTAGAATTTAGATCATGTAACCGAATACCTCAGTCCTCTTCCCTCTGCTTTTCTGCTTTTCTTCTTCAGTCTCTTTTCTTCCCTCCATCCATGCCTCTCTCCACCCTGGGAAGATAGAGACACACACACCCACATACGCACACAAATGCAATGTAATTCATGCACACACGCACACACATAGCTATACATCCATGCACACATACAAAAATAGTTGTATACACACACACATACACAAATGTGTGCAAACATTATATACACAAGAGCACACAGGCATACAAACTTGCATGCTTGTGTGTACACATGTCTGTACATACATACTCTTTTCTTCTCCCCAATTGTTCTGATGGATTTGGGTTTAGAAAACCCAGCTTAGGACAGATGCTGGGGACTCTTTACAGGGTCACAGTATTGACCCAGGGGTGAAGAGTTTGACTCTTAGCAACAAAATGACAATCCAGATGGCTCAGGCATCCTGGTTGGGTAGCTCCCTCAAAATGCAAGTTCATGCTTTGTTCTCACGGAAGGTCTTTGCCTCACCATGGCCAAACCCATTTTCTAGCTAAGACACTGAGGCCCAAAGAGTCCAAATGTCTTGTTCAAAATCAAGCACACATAGGGCTAGAGGGATGGCTCGTGGTGAAGAGCATTTGTTGCTCTTGCAGAGAGGACCTGAGTTTGGGTCCCATGACTCAGGGTGGGTGGCTTCCAACTGCCTGAGGAGAAATGACTCCTTTGGGCCTCCTCAGGCACCTGCATACATGTGGCATATACTCATCCAGATGCATACACATAAATAAAACAAAAATTATTTTGTCTTAAAAGATCAAGCACCAGCAGAAACACATCTGGGACTTCCAGGGCTGCCCCTGGGGCTCGTGGAAGGAGCCACTGAGGAGAGGGCACATTTGCTTTTCCCATTCCCATGTGCTCTGGGATCCGGCTTTGCAGTTGGCTTTGGCCTGCGTGAACTGCTCAGAGGCGGGCGGGACAGCCCTGGCCTGCTTTGAGAGGCTTTTATGTGGACTGATTTTTCTGTCCTTTTTCTGTTTTGGTAACAGACTTGTGTTATATTGGTGGTATTTTTCCAGGGCATGCTGCCCGGGTTGGGAAGACAGCCAGTCCTGGCTGGAGGCGCTGGGTTGAAAGGGTAGAGTGGATGATGGAAGGCGGACACTCTGGACAGGGCCAGCTGGGGTCTTCTGGAATCCCACTATTTTTACTGCCCTGGATTTTCTTGGAAGCCCTGGAGAGGGGGATCACCATCCTGTTCTGGGTCTAAGAGACATGTCTGGATCCGGTGTGTCTATCTTCCTCATAGGCCAGGGCCTTCAGATTGCATATTAGCCTATCCATCCATTCATCCCATTATGTAGATATATCTATATATCCCATTATGTGGACATATCACCATACATATATCCAGTACTTGCTGTGTCCTGGGACTCAAACAGGCAGACAGATAGACAGGTAGGCAAACAGACTGACAGACAGACACACAGGCACACACACACACACACACACACGCACACACACACACACAGACACACACACGCGCACACACACAGGGGTGGGGGCCAGCTAGGCTCCATTTGTACCATATGTTCTGATGGAGATGGAACAAGTGATATGAGGTGTGTGTGGAGGGGAACACTCTGTGTCTAGCAGGACCATGCAAGTCTTCCCAGAGGAGGTGATGCTTGAATAAAGGGAGACACGGGCAGAGGCAGCCAAGGCCAGACCTTGATTGCAAAGGTCCAACCTCACCCAATATGCTAGATGCTCCCTAGACAGGCAGTGAGTCTTCCATGAGACTCCATCTATTTTTTGTGTGTGTGTCTTAGGTTAGGGATTGAACCTAGGTCCTAGAACACGCCAAGCCAGCGCTTTATTACTAAGCTGCACCCCCCTCCCCACGTCTCGAACTAAACTTTCAAAACAGAGACTGAGGCCTGGGTGCCACACCCTCCCAAGACTGGGTGTTCAACAAGCATGGTGATACATTCTCTTTCTTTTGTCCTTTGCTCCAAGTGGGAAGGCATTTATTTCCTTTCTTACTTTGTTAATTCTGTGAAACCAGAGACCCTCCTCTCTTGTACCCCGTGTGCTTCCCTAGTGTGCAACACAGCTCTTCCCATAGGAAAACGAGCCAACATCAGGCTGGAGGTGTGACTCAGAGGTAGAGCATTTGCCTAGATTTCATGAAGCCTTGGGTTGGATTCCCTAGCACCAAAAGAAAGAAAAGAGAGTCAACATTTATTGAATCCTTGCTGTGTGTCTGGCACTGTACTCGGTGCCTTTCATGGTATTATGTCCTTCAGTCTTTATGGCTCTAGAACAGTTGTTCTCAATGGTCCTCATGCTGTGACCCTTTAATACAATTTCTCATGTTCTGGTGACCCCTCCCCCCACCATAAAATTATTTTTGTTGCTACTTCATAGCTGTAATTTTGCTCCTTTTATGAGTCAGGATGTAAGTATATGTGCTCTAAAGGAAGGTGCCACCACTGTCCCCATTTCATAACTGAGGAAACTACAGAGCTGGAAGGGTAAGTAGCTGTCCCGCGGTGGTATGGCGCCTCTCTCCAGCTTTTCCCTCCTCGCTTTCTTTTACTGGCCACGAGTTAGTGTCCTATAACATACTTGACGGCTGTAAGATCAGCACGTTCTGAAATCTCAATGCTTCCCCAGGCCCCGAGGGTGCAGTTTAGAGTCACTGAGGGTTCTCTAAAGCCCCAAGGCCCTCTGGCACTAAGCCTGCTTTTCTGGTCTGACACGTCCCACATGTCCCTGCTCCCGGTGGATCAGTTCTTAATGTCCTTGTTTACCTGTACCTCCACAGCTCTGAGTGTCCACCACAAATGATCACACCCGCTGCCCCCCACCTCCACTCCAATCCGGCCCCAGTCAAATGCCTGCTGACTAGGCTTTTTCCAACAATTCTGACAGCTCCAGCAAGCACTTCCCTCTCTGGAGTAGCTTTCCTGACCATCCCTCCAGAAGGCTGCGATATGCACTTTAGACTCAGGCTGTCGGTTTGTTGATGTTATTTCCTCAACTTAACTGCAGGCTTCCGGAAGAGCAGACTGTGGTGCAATCATTGTGTCAGTCCACCTTCTAATCAAGGCCGTCTGTTACAGCACCAAAGATGCCCTGCCCACGATGCCCACTGTGCTCAGTCTGTCGCCCCGAGATGCTCTAGCAGAGGCACTGGGTAGGGAACAAGAAAGAAAAACTAGAGGGTACCCACAGCTTTCGGATTAACTTCCTCCCTCAGGGGCAATGTCCTTCTGGGAGGAGGGGCCAGAAACACAGCTGCTTGGAGCAGAGGGAAGGGGAGCCAGGGGCCTGCAGGGCCTGAGTGGGGTCGTAGTGTGGAGACTGAGTGCAGTGGAGATGAAATAAAACACTGGAGGAGTGTCATTGCTGTGGAGAGGCCTAAGGGAGATCTAGAACTGATTCTTTTTTTATTTTATTTATTTTTTATTTTTATTTTTAGGATTTTTGAGACAGGGTCTCTCTGTGTTAGCCTTGGCTGTCCTGGACTCACTTTGTAGACCAGGCTGGCCTCGAGCGCACGCCTTTAATCCTAGAACTGACTCTTAAAGAAAGAAAATGGTCCCCAAAGGCTTGTAGGGAGCGGCACTATTAGGGGGTGTGGCCTTGTTGAGTAGGTGTGGCTTTGTTGGAGGAAGTGTGTCACTGGGGGTGGGGCTTTGAGGTCTCAGAAGCTCAGGCCAGGCCCAGAGTCACTCTCGCCCTGTTGCCTGCTGGTCCAGACGTAGAGCTCTCAGCTACCTCTCCAGCATCAGGTCTACCTGCACCCTGCCATCCTTCCTGCGGTGATGACAAAGGACTAAACCTCTGAACTGTAAGCCAGCCTCAAGGTAATGCTTTCCTTTATAACACTTGCCTCGGCCAGCCACCGGTCATGGTATCTCTTCACAGCAGTAAACTCTAAGACTAAGACGTCTCCTAAGTAGTACCACGTGGAGATAGCCACAGGCGGCCTGAGGCACAGGATTATGTGTCAGTCCTAGCCAGGAGTTACTTTTTTTTTTTTTAAGCCCTATTTGAGATGTTGGGATTTGAACCCATGGCCTTGTACATGCTAGGCAAGCATGCTACCACTGAACCGCATTCCCCGCCCCAGGAGCTACATTTAGACACTCTTCTAAACAGAACAACAGAACTTGGGGCAGGTTGTGGAAGGCTGAATGACCAGTGAGAACTAAGCTTTTTAGGAATGTGGGCTGTGAAGTGTTGTGATGTGGTTCAGCTGGTAGGCTATTTGCCTAGCATAGGTGAGGACCTGGGGTCAGGTGCCAACACCACATAAAATTGGGTGTGATTTTCCACATCTGTAATTCAAGGTCACCCTTGGCTACAAGGTGAAGTCTAGGCCAACTGGGTTGCAGGCTCTGGAATATGCGTTATTGCTTAGGAGTCCTTGTGTTGTCCAAGTGGCTAACTGAACACAGCTGCCTTCACTCTAGCTTCAGGGGATCTGATGCCCTCTTCTGGTCTCCCTAGGTACCTGCATGCACGTGCACATTAACACATACAAACAAAAAACCTAAATTTGAGAGAGAGGGCGGAGGAATAAAACCAAGAACCCAGAAACTCTGAGGAGAGAGAGGAAAAAGGGAAAGAAAGGGCCGGTCTGACCCAGAATCAACCTTCACCCTAAACCTCTGACCTAACTCTGAAGGGGTTCCTATGGCCACTGAGTTCCATGTTTCTGGGTGAGGGAGGCTTACAAGGCTAGATAGTGATGCATAGGTGGTTCATCTCTGTCCCTGAGGTCAGAATTGGCCCAGGCCATGGCCTTTGGAGGTACTAGATTCCAGGTGGTAGTTCGGTCACTGCCTGTCTTGCTCTCTGAGTTTCATGCATCAGTGTGGGTGGCCTGCTACTAAGGGACAACCTTACAACAAAGAGTAACTTCATTTTGATGCTGGGAGCTCAGGCTTGGCACAACCCTGAAGAAGCAGGCTGCGATAAGAATTGGGAGCCTGGGTCCCTAAGCTAATCTGGTGGTTGGCAAGCCTCTTAGCTTCACTGTGTGCTTCAGGATCTCTATTGATAAAGTGTGGGCACCCAGAGTCCATTTTGCTCAGTAGGTGCCGTGTGACTGGTTTGAGGGGATAAATCCACTGTTCAACTGTGAGTTGGGGGAGAGGATGAACTTAGCAACTGTTTGGTGAGATGGGCCCTCTGCACACCCTCTGCCTGGGGTGTGAAGGCGCTCAGGAAGGGCTGGGGTCATTAGGGGGAAAGAGGGACAAGAGGGGCTTCCAGCCAGCACAGCTGTCAGACCTGCCTTTCAGGCCCCTTTGGCGGAAAGAGGCCTTTGCATCCTCCGTTCCCATCAATCGTCTTGATGCCCAGCAAACAAACAAACAAACAAACAAAAACAAACAAACAAACATACTAATACTAGTAAAATCAACAACTAGGTTGGAAATTGGCCCAGTTGGTAGACTGCTTGCCCAGCACACAGGAAGCCCTGGGTTTGACACTGCGGGACTGCATAAAACTGGGCTTGGTGGTACAAGCCTGTAATCCCAGTACACAGGAGTTAGAGCCAGGGAGAGTGAGAAGTTTGAGCTCATCTTCAGCCACATAGCATGTTTCAGGCCAGCCAGGACTACACGAGAACCTGTGTCAAAAGCAAGTCAAACGTCAGCCCCCATTTCTTGAGGCTTTACTCCACACCGACCTCTGGTACCAGGACTTGGGCTGTGCTGACTTCCTGCCCTACGGCTGTGTGGACAGGACACGGGCACTGTTTTGGTGTACACATTGTGGGTGTGCAAATTAAAGCAGTTAAATGACTTTCCTTCTGCCACAGAGCCCAAGCGTGTTGGAGTCGTACTCTTCGGGAAGTGGGTGGTTCAGGGCTTTGGCTGTACAGTGTCTAAGGCACTGTGGAACTCCACATGGAGACATCGTCATCTGGAGAAGGTGCCAGAGAGTTGGTTTTTTAGAGTCATCTGGAAAAGGGAACCTTACCTGAGGGACTGCCTCCATCAGATTACCTGTAGGCAAATCTGTGGTGCATTTTCTTGATTAACGATTGATGGAGGGAGGGTCTCGCCCACTATCGGTGGTGCCACTCCTGGGCAGGTGGACCTGGGTGGTATCAGAAAGCAGGCTGAGCAAGCCAAAGCAAGCGAGCCGGTAAGCGATATTTTGCCATCGTCTTTGTTCCGTACTCTCTTCATTATGGACTGTGTAAGCTGAAATTAACCCTTTCCTCCCCGCATTGCTCTCAGTCACGGTGTCTTCATTTTGCCATTGCCCTACTAGAAACAGTGAAGACAGCAGCAGCAGCAGCAGCAGCAGCAGCAGTAACACTTTAAACGGGGTCTGCACTGTCCTAAGCTTTGCTTCAGTGGTGACTCCGTGTTTCTGTTCACCTTATTTGGGAGTGCCATAGTTTGGCTCTAGAATGTCTCAAAGGCCCCTAGTGTTAAAACTAGGTCCTCACAGCCAGACATAGTGGCGCAGGCCTGTAATCCCAGCTCTCTGGGAGGCAGAGACAGGTGGATCTCTGTGAGTTCGAGGCCAGCCTGGTCTACAAAGTGAGTTCAGGTCAGCTAGTGCTACACAGAGAAACCCTGTCACGAAAAACCAAAACAAAAGCCAAAAAAACAAAACAAAACAAAACAATAAAAACCAAAAGCCAAAAACCAACAACAAAACAAATAACAACAACAACAACAAAACAAACAAACAAACAAAAACTAGGTCCTCATAGAAATGTCCCTGAAGTATGAAAGAAGGACTAGGCAACTGTAGCTCCTACTGACTTAGTTTATGAATCATAAGATGTAATCATCTCGGTCATTTGAAAGCAGTATATCATAATTTATTTTTTACCTAAGTAACAAAAAACGAATGCATAAAGAGTAACAAAATTTCAGAGAGTGAAATCATTGTGTTGGAAATGCGCATATAAGACAGCATCGCCCGCCCTCTGGAGAGCCTCTCAGGAACCTTCTCATCCCCGTTAGGCTTAAACACTCCCCTGACTTCTAACTTATCGAGACAGTCACTTCCTCTCCTTCGTTTCTCTTTCCTTCTTCCTTCCTTTCTCTACCCCCTTCTGTCTCCTTTCTTTTCCTATTGCAAGACCGAACAATAAAATCTTTAGGGCTGGAGAGATGGCTCAGAGGTTAAGAGCACTGGCTGGGCAGAATACTCTATAAATAATAAAGAAATCTTAAAAAATAAAATAAAATTGTTGAAATGATCTTCTATGAGGTAACAGTAGATGGAGTTGTTCTTCAAGGCACCAGGAGATGGGGTTGTCCCAGATGCCTGGGCTTGTGACTGTCCCTTTGTGCCTCAGTTTCTTTATCTAAGAAACACAGATATCATAGAGCTGACCTCAAATGGGGCTGGTGTGGGTGGAGAGATAGCTCAGCAGTTAAGAGAGCTTGCTGCTCTTACAGAGACCGGCGTTTGGTTCCTAGCACCCATGTCTAGTGGCTCACAACCACCTGTAACTCTATCACGTGTCTAATGTCCTCTTATGGCCTCTGAGGGTAACACACACACACACACACACACACACACATAGACACACATGCACACAGACACATGTACACATGCAAGAGAGAGAGACAGAGAAGAGAGAAAGAGAGTGCGCCATACATACACATACATTAAAAAAATGTTTAAAAAGAAAGCTAGGGAGATTGCATTAGGCTTTACAAAGTTTATTTTGATACTGGGTCTTATGTATATCAGGCTGGCCTGGGAATGGTGGTCCAACCTTTCTCCATCTCAGGGCTGAGATGACAAGCATCAGCCACCACAATCAGTATATTAGCTACTTTTCTTTTGCTGGAATAAAATAGCATGACCGAAGGGGCTGGAGAGATGGCTCAGAGGTTAAGAGCACTCATTGCTCTTTCCAGAGGTCCTGAGTTCAAGTCCCAGCAACACATGCTGGCTCACAACCACCTATAATGAGATCTGGTGCCCTCTTCTGGCATGCAGGTGTACATGCAGGCAGAGCACTATATACATAATAGTAAATAAATCTTTAAAAAATTATATGTATCATGACCAAGGAAACTTACAGAAGGAAGAGTTTATTTGGGTTTACAGTTCCAGAAGAAACTGATGAGAGTCCATCATGGTGGGGAGGCATGGCCACGACCAGCAAGTATGGTGGCAGGAGAAGGAAGCTGAGAGATCGCGTCTCAACTGGAAGCTTGACGTAGAGAGAACTGGAAGTGCTGCAAGGCTATATCCTCGAAGCTCACACAGTGAGCTCACACAGTGATGTACTTCCTCTAGCAACACCATTGTTAAACCATAGTGACACCAGCGCCACCTAGTGGTGACCAGGTGTTCAAATAGGTGAACCTATGGGGGACATCTCATTCAAATCACCACACCTGGTTTCTGTGGACCAAACCCAGGGCTTCCTGAACGCTAATCAAGCACTTCACACCTGAGTTACATCCTAGCCACGCATCAGGCGTTTCGACTCTTTGTCTTCCTGTGGAAATGCTTGCTGAAGTCCTGCAACATACGCTTTCCCCTCAGAGGACACGTGGACAAGGGGTGAGAACTGTTGCCATTTCTTGGGCAGGGGATGTCCCAGCTCCTGTGACCAATAGTCTTTCAGGATAGGTGATTATCTCCATGTCACAGAGAGGGGAGGAGGCTAAGGCTCAGAGCAGGAGTCATGGAGACGGATTGGAGCTGGAGCTGGAAGCTGAGGAGTTTGGTTGCAGCTATTGGGTAGCCTCCCACCCACAGCTCCCAGGCTTCCTCGGGTCTGCTGGAGCTATGAGAAGCCGATGGTGTGGTGATGACAGCTCTTCACTACGCTCTGCGCTCCTGCTGGGTACTCAGTGAGTTTCTAGTCATAGAACAGGAACTCCCAGGGGTGAGGTGTGTGGAGGAAGCCAAGGGAACCCTACATCTTGTGTGGCAGCAAGCACATCACTTCCTGATGGTCTGTGGCAGGAGTGTGTTATCTGCCTTGTCTTTGGCCTCAACTGCCCCTATCCTGACCTCCAGGTTCCCTGGAGCCAACCAAGACATCTGTATCCATCTTGCCCCAAACTCTCAAGATTCTGACAAATTTCCTTTTGTCGCTCCCAGCCATGTTATTTAAAGTAATTAACCTTAATTTATAAATTTTTATATCAAACTGCCTTTTAACTTTTAGAACTGGCAGGATCAGCCTTATCCCTGGGCTCCTAATAGTTCTCCATTTAATCAAAATTCATCCATCAGGTTCCAGTGTTAAATCATCTTTTAATTGGGAGTTACATTCTGGTTAATAGTTTTATAATTCGCCTCCTCTAATAGTTTTTACCACAGGGATCTTGACTCCATTTTTCCTCATTCTATTATTGCCAAGTGTGGTTCTGCAGGGAAGGCTTAACACAGGCCTGCCTCTCTGGCCCCTGCTGGTCGTCTCTTTTGTTCTTGGTGGTCTCATTAATCCCTCACAAGAGTCCCCTTCCTCCTCATTACAGGGCAGAGACATTCTCCTTGTGAGGTGTAAGTGTGGCCTTCTCATTGCCATAGCCTTCCCAACTGTGGCCCAGGAAGAACATGGAGGACAGAGACAGAAACGTGGAGGGTTATAGGGAGTGTGGGGAGGAGAGGAAGCTGGGTCAGGCTGCTGCCTGGGAGGAGCAGCTGAGGAGTTTGGAAACGCCTGGGACCTGGGCAAATGAAACAGTAAAGGAAGTATCCCTGTCTGATACTCAGGGTGGCCAGGAGGCACTGGCTAGGGCTAGACGTGAGGCCTGGGTATTGCTGGAAGTCAGCAGGCACGGCGCCTTCATCCTTCATTCTGGGCAGCGTCTACTTCGTCCAGATGTTCGCAGATGAGCCTGATGGCATCCGTGGGTCCAAAGGATGAGAGACCACAGAAATAGAAAGGAAAGAGTCAAGGGCAAGAAAAGAAGGGGAGGAGAATCACTCTAGAGAGGGAGGGGAGACAGTTGGAGGTAGCCAATGAGTGGGGACATGCACTTACATATGGGTATACTTGAGGAAACCCTACCTGGGAACAGTTAGTTGGGGGGCACTGGGCCATGGCCAGGCTTGGGAAGGTGAGGCAGAGGTCCTTGAGCGGGGCCTTCTGGTGAGGGAAGTACCAGGGAAGGGAGCTGGTAGCTACTGGGGTGAAGCCACACAGATGGTCTTCCCTGGGAAAAGAGTCCTGGGGGCTGTGTTGCCCTGAAGTCGTACCCCCTGAATCTCTTCTTTCTGACTCATTTGAGTCTCAGCCCCACTGTGCAAGGAAGTCACCAACTCTTAGCTCCACTTCACATGGCTCTAAAGTTTGTTTTGTTTTGTTTTTCGAGACAAGATCTCTCTGTCTAACAGCGAATAGCCTTGGCTGTCCTGGACTCACTCTGTAGACCAGGCTGGCCTTGAACTCACAGTGATCCGCCTGCCTCTGCCTCCTGAGTGTTGGGATTAAAGGCGTGCGCCACCATGCCTGGCTGACTCTAAAAGCATTTTTATAAGTGCTTTGACCTCCCATCCTACTTCTGTAAATGGAGTCTAATTCTTGACTCCTAGCATGGAGGCTCCTTCTAACAGTGTGTGCTTAGAAGGCTAGGCCCTAGAAGAAACTAGAATGCCCTTTGCACTGTCTCCCTTCCTGTGCTCAGAAGGGAGCTAGATGCCACGTCAACAGGATGCTTTGGCTGTTATACAGTGAAGAGCTGAAGCTCTGGGGGGGTGGGCATTCCAGAAGACCCTCTTCTTCTAGGCAGCCCCTAACCCATCAGCAGCCCCCACCATCAATAGCTCCCATCCACAGCAGTTCTCACCTTCAACAGCCCTTACCATCAATAGCCCCCACCATCAACAGCTCCTGCCCATCAAAAGCCCCCTCTCATAAACAACTCCTACTTATCAACAGCCCCCATCATCAGCAGCTTCTACCATCAACAGCCCCCACCATCAACAGTCCTCCCCATCCGCCTGTGCTTGGAGTGGTAACCTCAGAGACCAGGCAAGATAAAAAGCTATTTGCCTTTTAAAGGATTAATTGGTTATGTAACTGAGGTTTCAATCATTATGATGAGGGTAGAGCTGCACCTCTCTGGAGGTGACTTACACCTGTGATCCCAGCATTTGGGAGGCAGAGGCAGGAGGAATTCTTGTGAGTTCAAGGCCAGTCTGGTCTATTTAGTGAGTTCCAGGACAGCTAGAGCTACATTGTGAGACCCTGTCTCAAAAACAACAAAACAAAACAAAACAAAACAAAACAAAATCCTCTGGTGACTCTACTGAGTATCTGGGATTGAGAACTGCTACCCCAAAGCCTGCATGTGTTTGTGAGTGCACATGTGCATGTGTGCCCTGCTTAGAGTGAGTCCACCTGTGTGCTCCAGATTCTGGTGTTAGGACCTGGTGTCTTCATTGCTTTTCCTGTTGTTGTGATAAAAATACCCTGACAAAAGCATCTTAAAGGAGAAAGGATTTGTCCTGGTCCACACTGTGGTCAAATCATGGCATCAGGCGCTGGAAGGAATTGGTCTTATCCAATTCACAGTCAGGAAGCAGAGAAATGGATGAATGCTGCCGTTCCTTGCTCTGACTCTCCACTCACACAGTCTAGGATCCCAGTCAGGCAGTGGTGCCACTCACAATGGGTGGGTCTTCACTCCTCAACTAACATAGTCAAGATAATCCCCCACAGGTGTGCTCAGAGACCTGCCTTCCAGATGCCTCTAGATTCTGTCAAGTTGACAGCCGACACTTACCCATTATACCTACCTTCTGAAAGTCTGGAAAGGTGACAAGAGAAGGAGCCTTGTAAACTAGCAGCCACTTCCTTTCTGAGTCTTGGCCTCCCCACTTGTGAAATCTGGGACATCAGATTCCCCAGTATTGCTGAAGGCAGCCTTGGAGCTGGCTGTGTACCCCTGGACTGGTTTTGGCGACAATGGTTCTTGGTGTCATGCGATTTAGCCTGGATCTGAGCAGACACATAAGCAACACGTGATCCGTTCCCTGGAGGAAGGCCAGCTTTAGCGTGGTCTTTAATTGCCAGCTGCCTCAGACTGGCAGGCCCTGGAGTCCTCACAGCTGAAGGTGATGATGCGGTGACTCTCTGAGGTTGGATGCAGCACGCCTCCAGGGTTGACTGGGACAGGCTGGAGCATCCAGGTGGGTCGAGATGCTGTGCTGCTTGGGTGGTCCTCTCACCCTTGTTGGCTCTCGGTTTTTCTCATCAAGTAGAGAATAAACGGCCCTACCCCCTTGAACATTTGATATAGCGTGAGTCCCTGTCACAGAGCCTGGCAGGTCAGGTCATCTGAGTAGCCTGGTATCCTCAGATATAGCCCAGCCCACTGTCATTCTTTCCTACTTAGTCTAAGCCAACTGCATTCTTCAATGTTCCCACGTCCCAACCAGCCTGCAGGGAAAGCAAGAAACCAAGAAAGTGCTCCTCTATAGGGAGTACTCGTGGAGGACATATGGAGGAGGAGGAGGGATAAAACCCTCTAAGTCCTGGGAGGGAGAAGCAGAGAGGAAAGCAGTGTCAGCAGGGGCATGCCACATTGTCACAGGAGCACTCCGTTTGGAACCTGAAGCCCATTTGTGACAGTTAAGCCTCATGACTATCAGGATAATTTGGACCCATTTGACAGAGGAGGAAACTGAGGCTCAGGAAGGTTAAAGAGCTTCCATGGTCAGTATTGCTTGGCTGAGGAATATAGACGTGGGCCAGAGGCCTGTGTCCGGTGGCTACAAAGCCTGGACAAGTGTAGAAGATGTGGGGAGCTTCAGGCTTGGGCTCCATTTCCTCCTGTCAGGCCACTGACCTCACTTCTGGCCTCTCCAGAAGCTGTGACAGGCTAGAGTGGCTGGGTGGAAGTGAGAGGTGTGAAAGACGCAGGCTGCTTTATGGGAAAGGATGTTGTAGCTGACAGTCCCAGCGGCAGGATGCAGGGAGCCTTTGATGGCTTCTTCCGGAAGTCAGGTTTCCTCCGTTCTGTCTGAGTGTGGCAGGGTTATGGTGGCCCATTGGAGACCTGAATCTTGCTAGTGTGACCAAAGGTCAAGTTCACAAGGCTCCAGATTCCAGAGCTCATAGTGTGACTCCCAACATGTGTGAGCAGAGGTGACTTCGGACAGGCCACAGAACTCCCCAGGCTTATCTGTAAGATGGAGGCACTGAGGAACTAGGGTGCCGAGAACCACACTAGCATATAGCTGAGCACCCGGCCTTGGCCTCCCCGAGGCAGCTGTGCCAGTGGTGACTTCAGTGTGGTCTGACAAGGTGGAAGAAGCAGCTGACCCCACTTGTCCTGCATCTCCCCCTTTCTGGGAGACTGGTAGTTTGACTGAGATGTCCTCCACAAGCCTCAGGTATCTGCACACGTAGTCCCCAGCTAGTCGCCCTGTTTGAGGAAGCTTGGGAGGTGTAGCCTTGCTTGAGGAAGGGGTTGCTGTGTTTATTTGGCTTGCAATTCCTGACCACACTCTATCCTCATGGATGGAAGTTAAATCACAAGCAAGGAATTCTAGGCAGCTAGTCACATGACATCCAAGAGCAGAGAGAGAATACGTGTGCTCACACCTAGACCTCAGCTTGCTTTTTCTACCTTTATACAGTCCAGGACCCAAACCCAGGCAACAGTACCACCAACTTTTGGCCACCTCTCTCCACACCAATTAAGGTAATTATGACAGTGCCCATAGACATGTCTACAGATGAACCCGATCTAGACAATCTATCATGGAGACTCTCTTGCCTGGTGACAATGAAAACCAACCATCTCAGGCTCATTTCACAGTAGAAACAGCAGGCACTTGGGCCCAACCTGGACCCCGACCTTTCATCAGGAGCTTGGGACAGAGTCTCAGGGCTGCCGCTGGGCCTGGCCAGCCCTGGAATTCAATTTATGAGGTCTGAGTTCCCAAATGGAAAAAGGGGGAATGGACTGAGGGAAGACGGAGGTGCTGAAGGCAGAGGCAGCTCAGGGTGGAGGAGCCTGGATGTCTTGATGGGCATCTGAGGAAGGGTTGGCCTGCTGCCTCTAGTTCCCAGCCTGGGGGTATGTGCTTAGCTCTTGGCTTGGATCTGCCACTGAGAAGTTCCTGTCCTGTACCTTCTCAGGATGACTGTCAGTCAGCTGGGGAGGGGGATGGAGCTGGCAGTGGAAAGAGAAGGAGGAGAGAAATAGCAAGGCTGTTAGCACAGCCCTGTGGCGTCAGGACCTCTCCTGCAAACTGTATGATGCACTTATTGTCCCCAGTTAGGGAAACATGGGGGGAAAATGAGTCAAGGGCAGTCACTAGAGAAGGAGGAGGCGAGGAAAGAGAACAGAGAGCTTGAACAAGGGGGTGCAGGTGGCAGGAGGACAAAGCTGGCTTCCTGGGAATTGGGGTTGATGTCCCTTCTGGGGAGCAGGCAGGGCTTCTCTAGTCAGCCCCCTCTCCCACCCTCCACCCCCATCGAGGTCTCCCCTCCATACATGGACTTTCCCGTCTTTGCCTCCAGGTCTGGGAGAGGCTGTTGAGTCTTAGAACCTGGTTTCTAGAATAGTAAACTGGCAAGCTTCTGGTATCGAGGAATCAGCCTGTCTCACAGAGAGGGAAACCGAGGCACAGGTGCGAGGGGGGGGGAGGGGGCTTTGGCTCAGATTCTCCAGAACAAGGCTGGGCTTATTTTCTTCCACTAAAGCGCCATCAATAGCAGTGTAGATCCTGTCACAGAGGCCGGTTCTGGTTGGTTTTCTGATTATCCTGAAGGAGGGAGAACTACAGGTCCAGGGTCCCTTTATTTTGAGCACTGCATAGATGACTCTCAAAGAGATGTAAATTTGGAGGTTATAGGGGGATGAGTGTATCTGTCATGGGCCTTCTGGATTGTTGTTGTGTAGGTGAGAGGTTAATGAATGGGCTTAAGGTAGCCCAGATGGTGAGTGAAGAAAATAAGACCTGAACCCAGATCTGGCCCCAAAGCCTGGTTCCTTTCCCTGCCGCTGCGCTTGAGGGGCAAAGAGCAGAGTTGGAAGAAAAGAAGGTGACAAAGTCTTGTTCATGTCGTGGTGAGGAGAACAGGCTAGGGGGTATGGTCAGGGCATGTCGGACAGGGCAGGTGGTCGCCTGTATCTGTCATCTACTGGGAGAACCTGAGATCTTGGCTTTGCCACCTTCCTCCCATGATACTGAGCAAGCCCCTTCTCCCTGATCACATACAAGTCTGTGACTGGAGGTGTCTTCTGGATGTTTTTTTGTTTTGTTTTGTTTTGTTTTGAGATAGGGTTTCTCTGTGTAGCCTTGGCTGTCCTAGACTCACTTTATAGACCAGGCTGGCCTCAAACTTACAGTGATCTGCCAGCCTCTGCCTCCTGAGTGCTGGATTTAAGGCGGGTGCCACCATGTCCAGCTTCCTCAATGTTTGTTGAGTGAATAAAAGAAAAACAAATGAAGATGTGAGAAGCCTTTGTCTCTCCTGGAGTTGAAAGCTGGATGTCCTGTTGTGATGAAGACAGAGTACCACTGAGGACCTGGCCTCCAAACCTCTGCCTCAGTCCACTTAATGAAGCCCCAAGCCTTATCAGACACCACATGGAAGTCAAGAAACTCTGGGATAGGGGGTGAGCGGGGTACAAATACTGATGCCCCCCAATTGTCTGTGCATTCTGTATGGCAGCTGCTCTCTTGTGAGGTCAGGCTGAGATCTCTCTATCCCTCCTAGGTTAGTTACTGTTAATTAAACCAATTGTTGGACTTTATACTCATCCCATTAACATGTCTCCTGGACCTATTAATCATACCCTGTGGGGGGAGGGTACGAGAGCCTCCAGTGGGGCAAGTCCTGAAATCTCAGCCAAGAAGAGATGCAGCCCGAGACATTGGAGTCTCTGCCTCTCAGGCTCCATAACTCATAGGACCCCCCTCTTCACTTAGGGTCCCCAGAGTCTCTGGGACCAGGCTGGGGAGTGCGCGTGGGGTGCACACCCTTGTGAGGGAGAACTCAGAATAGTCAGACCTGGGGCTGAGTGAAAACCAGAGTCACCCTGCCCTACCCCAATCTGCCTGGAGATTGTTGTTTCCTCTGTGGCTCCCCAGAGCCAAGGGAGGCTCCCCCAAACGTCAGCTCATTACTCAGGATTCGTTGGATGGCAGGGTGGACATAGAGACAGGTGCCGGGCTAGGCAGGACGCACTGACTGACCAGCAGGCTGTCCCCTGTGACTTCTTCCCTCCCCTCAGCATCAGGGGCCAGTTCGGGAGGCGGGGCGGCAGGGCACTAGGGTGGGGCCACCCGAAGGGGCATAAATCATTATTGGCGAGGACCTCGGCCCCTGAGCCTCGGGTAGAGGCTGCTGCCCATGGTTCAGGCCGGGGCATAAATCATAATTCCCCGACAATAGATCCTTTTGCAGCTGCCATCAGGAAAACTATGTTGGTTTTATCGATTTTTTGACACGGGGCCTAGGCAGCGGGCGGCCCCTGAATCATTATGAAATGAAACTGATTAGGAATTCATGGAATACTAAATAAACTTTACGAGCCCGTTGTAAGTTTTTTGATGCATGGGGAGCGGAAAATGAAAACTAATGATATAAAAATTACACAGCGTGCTGAGTATTATTATACTGCTATTGATTTGTTTCAAACTGTACATCAAAATCGAAGAGGGCCGGGGTAGCTCCTGCAGCTGTGCCGGGAGGTTTGGGCTGGCCGGAGCTGTACAGCTAGTTTTTCCTTCTTTCTTTTTCTTTCTCTTTCCTTTAGCTTCCTGCTCCCTTTAGCTTCATCTCCCCAGCCTCTCGATTCCTCCCATCCCTAGTTTCCCAGGGCCAGCCTGGGCTCAATGTGGAAGCTGTACCCTGCTCAGCTTGAAGCATTGCTGAAGATGCAGTTTTCAATCTGTCAGCTAGGTTTTCGCCTATGCCCATTTAGCACCTTGCTGCGCTGCGTTCGGCAGGTCGCTTGGCCTCTCTGGATGCCATCCTGGATAACACAGGTTAGACTCGTCAGAGCAGGGTTTCCTGAGGACTGGTCTGTCCACAGTCAGCTCTCAATTCAGAGCCCGCTAAAAGTGTCCCTCTGGGGACTGGAGAGATGGCTGTCTGCAAAGTGCTTGCTGCTCAAGCTGAGCGTTAAGTTTGGACCCAGCCTCCATGTAAATGAAGCCAGATGCAGTGGCCTATTTATCGTGCGTGTGGAGACAGAAGGACTCCTGGAAGTTACTGGTCAGCCAGCCTAGCTAAATGTACAAGCGCTGGGGTTTAATGTGAGACCTAACATCAACTCCTGCCCACATGTGCACTGGCACACACACAAACATACACATGCACCAGCACATGCACTGGCACCCCTATATGTACACACACACACACACACACACACACACACACACACACACACACACTGTCCCTTTGTAGCTTGAAGGCAGACCACTTGCCCAGTATATGTGAGACCCTGAGTTTCATCCCCAGCACTGACCACCAAACCAAACCCCAAAAGGCAAACTCCTTAGATGACCTGGTTCCACATCCAGAGGAGGTTTGCATTTCAGAAGTTGTTTATGGGACTCCTCACAGGGGATGCCAAGGTACTGTGTTTGTTTATCTGTAAACACAAATGTAGCTACCCCCTTGGGTAACCAGGGCACCCTTGCAGCTATGAACATTCTGCCCTCTGTCAATTAGGTTTTGCTAACTTCTAAGTGTGGTAACAAATAATCCCCCAGCCCAGTGTTCCCAACCACGGCGGTTTTTATTTTTATTTTTCATTTCTGTTTTGGTTCCTGATTCCTCCCTAGAGTAGGGTCCTCTGAGGGCAGAGGAAAGGGCAAGAGTGACGGTGGTGACAGGATGCTGCTCGATTTTTTGTGTAGACACAGCCTACGTCCTTTGTGTTCCCAGCCATCCATGGAAACCTGTGGTATCCTCCAGCACAGAGATAGTGAAGAAACTACCTTACCCCACAGGCTGGGGGTATTGCTGAGCCCTGTCTCAGGTCCTCCTATCTTTGGGTTCAGGCTCCCCTAGGGTTTGGGGATCAGGAACTTATTTGGCATCTCTGTTAGAAACCAGGCTGCAGCTTTCCACAGGTGTGCCTGCTTTCTGCAGTCCTCCACCTCCGTGGCGTTCATCCACCGACTTTTCCCTCTGCCCGGCACATCTCAGGTTTCTAGTGGCTTTGGTCCTTCGGCCCTGTGCTGTCTTTGTGCTGATTCCTTTCTGGGGCCAGTAGACACCAGCCACTCTGTCTGTCAGTAGAACCATGTCACGAAATTCTTCAGTAAATCTGTCCTTGAAGGGCTGGAGAGGTAGTTCAAGGGTTAAGAGCGGTTAACTGGCTGCTCTTCCAGAGGACCCAGGTTCAATTCCCAACACCCACATGGCAGCTCACAACAGTCCGTAATTCCTGCTCCAGGGGATCTGACACCATTACACACACATACCTGCAGTCAAAATACCAATGTATATAAAATAAAAAATAAAGTATTTGCAATCCTTTAAAAAGTAATCTGTCCTTGATACTCTACCTGCAGAAAGCAAATTCAGAGCCTGGGACCTGGATATTCTTACAATAGGTTGTGCCTCATGGCTTTCTTCTTGGTTAGTATAATTTTCATAAACGCCTGTCAAAGTCCAGGAAGACACTGATATTCTTGTGTCTTGTGTTTAACTTCATCTCCTCCACCCCCACCCCTCCACCCCACAACACACAGCATGTCCACACTCCCAGGGCCACATTGTTGCTAGGCTGTACGCATGCAGCGGGCAACTTGGAGATCCCACTGGTCCAGGAGTCCTGGGGTCACTTGTAGGGGAAACCTGCACTCACTAAGTCTGGGCACTGTCCAATAGAACAATGGCAAACACCTGAACCTTAGGGACCATAGCATCTCTCTGGGGAACATAGAAGCACACACACATACATTTCTGATGTACAGAAAATAGAAATCTTTTCAGGCTTGGGGGAAAATGGGTCACATGACCTGGAGGCTTAGGGTTTTCCTTTTCCTTCTTTCTTTTTTGGAACACGAGGGTCCTACTGTGTAGCCTAGACTGGGTTTGAACTCAGGATCCTCTTACCTTAAGCCTCCTGGGTGCTAGGTTTGCGGGTATATGCCATGTGTCTGGCCTAGGAGTCTTTTTTCTTTTTCTTTCCTTTTCTTTCTTTCTTTCTTTCTTTTTTCTTTTCTAATTGCTGAGAATCGAACCTAGGGCCTTATGCATGATAGGTAAGTGCTCTCCACTGAGCTCTATCCTGGCCCATGGAGTAAGAGTCTTGAGGCTTAATTTCAAATTTCACTCTTTCCCCACCCAGCTAAATAGCCTTGGCTAAGCTATTAATTTTATTCAGGACTCAGTTATTCCCATTGTAAAAAAACGAATGTATTTTCACTCCCCCCCCCCTTGCATTGCTCCTTGGGGACCCAAGTAGGCAGGGGCTGATTCTAAACACAGTTCCCACAAGATGCTTGTAACTGTCAGCCCCAAGAGTCCCATGTGCAGACGGAAGGATGTGAACAGGAGCCCAAACCTCAAACCTGGGCTTTTAAGCCCAAAGGGAAACTGGCTCATTGCTAAAGAGGTCAAGCGAACCCCCCTGCTTCAGTCCAGACAATCTTCTCAGAGTTATCTTCATCTTGAAGTTCTTTTGGCCTTCCATTAAGCCAACTCTCCTGACATGATCGCTCCTCATATAGTGACAAGATGGGTGCCGGGAACAGTAGGCCTGTATCCTCAGCGTTTAACAGCAAAAGAAAAAGAGAAGGAGAGCCTCCTTTCTAATAGTGCTAGAGAAATTCCCAAGGCTGAATTTCGTTGATCCAACTCAGGCCATGTGTTCACTTCGAAGCCACAGGCGTGGGCTCATATCCAGCCCTACCGCTTCCTGGTACCTAATGCTGGGCCGCTCCCCTCTTCTCTCTGAGCTGTGTTTGAGTCCTTCGCCTTCTGAGCCCAGAACCTGGCTTTGACACCAAGAATTTCTTCTCTGCCCTGAATTGATCCATCTTTGACATCTCCCTGGCTCTTTGACGGAAGGCAAGGTCGCGCCACATTCATGTTCCTTTGAGCCCTTGAACTATGCCTGCTATGTGGTTCTGTGATCCTCGAATGGTGGTGGGATGGGGTGAGGAGAAGCCATTGTTTCCTCACGGAACCCCTGTAGCTCCTGCTGTACCCCATGCCTTAC
>OU015746.1:35334064-35346516 GCA_907169655.1 Acomys percivali
AATTAATAATAAAGACAAAACTCTGGTGGGGTACTTGTAATTAGGTGTGAAACCAAGCCCTGAGCTTCTTGGTGGCTTAAGCAAAAGGAAAGCACTGTGGTTTCCTAGGTTTGTGTATACACATATGTACACACACGCACACACACACACACACACACACACACACACACACACACACACGACTTGTGCTTACATTCTGAACATTTATTCCTGGTGATTCTTTAGCCAAGAAGTAAGGTCCCATTTCCACAGAATTAACCCCCCCATCAATCGTCCCCACAAAACCAACCATGTACACATGCAGGTTACATGGAAGTGGCCTCCTAAGAGGTGAGGCCTCTCCTGTTGTCAAAGTAAAAAGAGACTGCCTATGTGGGTACCAGTCCTGAAGCGACGACGCGACTTAACAGATATATCGCGAGAGTTCCGTACCGTCTCCCCAGCACCAATGGACTGAATAGGAAGCAATAGCCTTGTAGTAGCGAGTAGAGTAGCAATCACCATGGGATCTAAGGACCCTGCATCTGGAGCTAGGCACGAGGGGACAGGCTGGCCTATTAGGGAAGGATCTAGGAAACAGGTTGGATTTACGATCTGGCTTCAGTTTAATGTCAGGAAAGGAAATTTCAGAAGGACTTCCTTGAAAGGAATTGTGGGCTCCCCCGTTGTGATAACCCTGGAGACACAGCTTCAGGCAGGTCTGTGAGATCTTCTGTTTTGAGGTTAATAGTACTGAGAAGATCCATCTTGACTTCTGGGCGGAGTGAAAAGAGGAGATGGCAAGCAGAGTTCCCCTCGTCAATTTCCGCTTCCTGGTTGAGAATATAACATGGCCAGCTCCCTCAAGTTCCTGCTGCCATGACTTCCAACTTGAACTGGGAAACAAAACAAAACAAAAAAAAAAACCCTCCTTCTTCCTTTTTATTAGGTATCTTGTCACAGTGATTTGACTTGTAATTGATACAGCCTGCCAGACCCCAGTGTTGCAGTGGAGATTTCTTCTTTCTCTGCTCTTCCCCCAAGACACGGTTTCTCTGTGTAGCCCTGGCTGTCCTGGCACTCCTGTGGACCAGGATGGCTTTGAATTCACAGAGATACACCTATTTCTGTCTCCCGAGTGCTGGGATTAAAGGCGTGTACCACCATGCCTGGCTTGCAGATGGTTATTTCTTCTCAGACTTGGCTTTAATTCTGGCACAAGAGTTAAAAGCACAACTGAAGAGGAGCTGGGGGTGGGGTATAGCCAGCAGGCGACTATGACAGTCACGTGGAGCTTGGGAAGCCAGCGCTCTGTAGCTCTGAGGCCTCAGCCTCTGGAGGGACCACCATGTGCAAAGAGGGTTAAGACTTGTGGTGCGGGGCCCAGAGAAAGTCCTTGACCATTGCTAAAATGGTGGAAGATGGAAGGCAAGGCATGTGGCAGTCACCACTGGTCGTCCGAGCCTTTCCTACCCCTTTCAGCAAAAGAAACATTAATTATAAAGGATGACCCTTTAATGGGCATTGTTTAGTTTTGTTTAAGGAACAGGGCCCTAAGCACAGCCCTCAGCCAGCGGCATGTTCAGTGTCAGCTAGTTCATGAATGGCCCTCTAAGACCCCCCAACCCGGAGTCGCCTCAGAGTCACCGGGTAGGTTGTCTGGAACCCAGAGTTCATGGTTCCTCCCTGGTGGCATTCCATTATTTGATTTCTAGCAATGTTTTAGTGATGTTGGTGCTATTGGGCTGGGGAACGCACTTTGGAAATCACCATATTTAGGATTCTTGTGACACTGGGGACACTCTGTCCCTTATCTCTCAGCGATGGCCTACAGGGCACAGCTTCCACACGTTGAGGCCCCACATGCCCTCCCCCCCCCTTTCTATGATGAGTAAGATCATGCACATGCCTTTTCAGCATTTCTGCAGCTTCTAACCCTGGGCTTTTTGAGAGAGAGAGAGAGAGAGAGAGAGAGAGAGAGAGAGAGAGAGAGAGAGAGAGAGAGAGAGAGAGAGACCCATTC
This sequence comes from Acomys percivali, assembly GCA_907169655.1. Taxonomy (NCBI): domain Eukaryota; kingdom Metazoa; phylum Chordata; class Mammalia; order Rodentia; family Muridae; genus Acomys; species Acomys percivali. The sequence continues at coordinate 35,336,067 of OU015746.1, forward strand.
TTTGACCACTTACTTTAGTTTGCAGGTGTGTCCCACTTGCTGATTGAGATATAATGTGCATCATCAAGTCACAAAAATAAAAATATAGCTAGTTTGTTGTTCTTTTTGTTTTTGTTTTTCGAGACAGGGTTTCTCTATGTAGCCTTGGCTGTCCTAGACCTTGTTGTTCTTTTTTTTTAAAAAAAAATTTATTATGTATACAGTGCTCTGCCTCATGTATACCTGCACACCAGAAGAAGAAACCACATCACATTATAGATGGTTGTGAGCCACCATGTGGTTGCTGGGAATTGAATTCAGGACCTCTGGAAGATCAGTCAGTGCCCTTAACCTCTGAGCCATCTCTCCAGCCCCAAGTTTGTTGTTCTTAAATTACTACTTATTTTGTGTGTTTGTGTGTGGGTGTGTGTGTGCATGTGTGGTGAGGTCATAGGACAACTTGTAGGAGGCAGTTCTCTCCTTCCACCATGTGGTTTCTGGGCACTGAACTCAGCTCCTCAAGCTTGGCAGCAAGTGCCTTTACCAGTTGAGCCATCTTCTTGACCCACATCTTAAGTTTAAGGAAGTTCATGATTTTGTGTTGGACACTGGGGTCCCAGATTGGACAGGCATGATACATGAAGAAGCTCTTCCTGAAATGGACTTGGGGACATCCACTTGCTGTGATCCTAGGTCAAAGTCCATGAGGACCCACGAGGAGCTAAGCAAGTCCCTGTTCTCTGGGTCCTCTGGCTCCCACTCCCTCTGTGAGAGAGGTCCCAGGGAGCACCACCTGCGGAGGCAGGGCCAGGAGGAGGCCTATAATCACAAGCCTAATTGTGTGGCCACAGGTAGGCCCCACCCCCACTGATTGGGAGCTGGCTCACCAGCTCTGCCAGCGCCACCATTCAGAGAGCCTGTTTGCACCTGTGTCAAGGCAAGCTCAGGAAACCTAATTAGCTAGTTTGGTGTTTTATAATTAGATCCTTTAAAAGAACTCATAGGTGGTGATAATAAGCCTTTTAGAAATCTATTAAGCGTTGGGGGGAAGTTGAACAGAAACCTTGTAACTCTGCATGCTTGCTTCCTCTTCCATTTCTCTCTGCACCCTAAGATGTCTCCCTTCACCCTATTTTCCCAGCTGCATCCAAAGAGTGTCCCCAACTCTGCTAAGTGCTAAGTGCTAAGTGCTGGCATCTTCCCACCACTTATCTGCCCTTCAGTAAGCACTGCACAAGCGTGGCTGTGTCCCATCCTCCCCGCAGCCATCATGACATCCTTTATACTGGTGACTGTCACCATGCGAAGATGTGCCCTAAACAACAGGGTTTAGACTTTGAACCTGGACAGTCTGGCTCTTGTGCCCCTGCAAGCCTCCCTTTGCTCAGCGCATGCCCCCCCTCCCCCCTCCCAGCCCAGGACACCCTGCTTAGAGGCTTCACCAAGGTGGCAGAGCTCAAGTTCCTGTTTTTTCTCCTTTTTTTTTTTTTTTTTTTTTGTCTGAGCATTTGTGCCAGGGCTTTGAAGCGCTGACTCAGATGGGTCGCTGGGGGGCAATGGTTTCTAATTCACTTTACTTCGCTGCGACTCTTGCCACTTGGATAACTTCCAGGGCAGAATGGCGGGAGCAGAGCGAACAGATCCCTTCCTCGATTCCTTTCTGTGTTTTCTTCCCTGCTCTGGGGCTGGGAACCAGTTAGGAGGTGTGTGAGTGACTCGCTGAGGGGCCCCCCCGAGGGGTGCCCCCTCATCCTCCATATCTGCATTAAGCACTCACATTTGGCCTCGTGTGTTTCTTTGATGGCATGGGCCGTAGCAAGTTCTGTGCCCCACTTGTCCTCTCACTGTTTATATTTTACTTCTCTCCTTTAAACACGAGTGCTGCCAGGTGTGGTGGCGCACGCCTTTAGTCCCAGCGCTCTGGAGGCAGAGACAGGCAGATCTCTGAGTTGGAGGCCAGCCTCGTCTACAAAGTGAGTTCCAGGACAGCAAAGGCCACACAGAGAAAGCCTGTCTCAAACAAAGTAAAACCCCAAAGCAAATGAAACCAACCAAACAACAACAACGACAAACCCAAGTGCCATGGGGACAAGGACTTGGCGTGTGTCTAGTTACTTGGTGCTTCCATTGCTTCTGCACACAACCAAGGATTCAGCAAACAGCCCTTTGGAAGATAATGTGCTGGACTCAGTCTTCACTTTTCCTTCTCTATGAAATGGGTGCAATAATCTTTCCCCGACAGGCCATGAAGTACCTGGTACCAGAATGAGATCTACAAACATTGAGGTTCTCAATTGGGGCCCTCAAATCTCTCTCTCTCTCTCTCTCTCTCTCTCTCTCTCTCTCTCTCTCTCTGTTTTTCTGTAAAGCAAATGAGCCTTCCTAGATTCATGTGCTTAGGAAATCAGATGTTTGTCAGGATGCCTTACAGCGGCCTGGCTGCGTATAACTGTAGAGACGTATATATTAGCCCCTGTGACGATAGCTCATGATTATGCAGCTCCTAAGAGGGGGTGTTCAAATTATGCCTTCTGGAAGCATAACAATGACTGCAGAGATATAAAAGTCATACACACACACACACACACACATACACACGGGCTGTTGTGCCTCGGCATGGTTGGCAGGGAACATGCACTTTAGTGACACAGTGGGACTCGGATCATAGGCCCTCTGCTTAACCGGTTGCGTGGCTAGCAGGCAAGTTACCCAGTCTCCCCAAGGCTAAGTTTTTTTTTCCTTCTGCAAAATGAGTGGCATTGGTAGTAAATATTTATGCCCATGGTACAGCATAACATCTATATTAAATGAGATCACTGGGCCAGTCACTGATTCCACAAATGCCTATTGAACATCTACTAGGTACAAACGGCGGATCACAGGAGTGAGACATTCTATATAGTCCATCTATATAGTCCATGAGTCCTATGTTCCTGGTGGGTGGCCACATATGCCTCTCCAGTGGGAGGTGTACAGGTGGCTGGACACACCCCCATGGAGCAAGCCCTGTTCCTCTCTTCCATGGTACTTAGGGAGTAGATGAGTGTGTGTCTTTTGAGGATGGGTGGGTATAGGAGAGCCAGCTGGCATTTTTAAACATGGCATTTTTTTTCCTTGCACAACTGATGGCCCCATCTTTTCCAAGCTCTCTGTCTTCCACAACCTGTCCTTGCTCACAGCCTGTTCCTGCTTTCAGGCCAGTGTTTTTCCACCTCTCCAAACTTCACCCATCCTTCCAGGTTCTCTGCCTGAAGCCATCCCTGAAGTCCTCCTTGACTCTCCAGATTCCTCCTCTCTGAGGCTGGTGTTCCCTTGCTCTGCCCATCCCTTCTCTCTCTCTCTCTCTCTCTCTCTCTCCCTCCCTCCCTCCCTTCTCCTTCAGGATGGTATTCTGCTCTGTTCATCACTAGTTTCTGCATTCCATTGCTGTACCTCCAAATCCGTTGTCAACAAACTTTTCTTAGGCGCTTAAACAGATGTGTAGCTCCAAGGATTTCTTTTGGGTGGCTTTTCCAGAGCTCAGGTCTGAGATGGGTCCTTGGCTAGGGTACCAATGGTCTTCTGTGCGTTGGCTGCTTGGTGCAATGTGTGTCTGTGTGTGTTCCTGCATATACACTGAGCCTGCCTCTCTGAGCCTCTCACATGCATCTGAAGGGCTGGTGGTTGTCTTGGGTGTATATTGGGGGGGGTTATAATGGCAGCCTAGTGCCCAGTGATGGATGAGGGGGGTGGAGGTGACTTTCCCAGGGGAAGATTAGCGCCTGGCAGCTATGATTTGTCTCATGCCCTCCTGTCCTTTTGCTAGGCCCCACTGCAGAGTCATTCATTACAGAGGCTGCTGTCACAGGCTGGGGGCAGGGGCTGAGCTGTGTGTGTATGTGTATGTGGGGGTGGCAGGCAGACCCCTTCCTTAGGAGAGACACTCATGCCAGAGACCAGAGCGCTCTCAGTGGCCATACAGTGGCTCTCTGGGGCTCTGAGAAGAGGGCCCAGGTTGTGGTTCACCATCCATGACATACTCCTACCCCCTGTGTGGTGAGGTGGGGGAGGGACATTTATTCATTTAGTCTCTCCCTTCAAAGTGCTGGTGGTGGACTGGCATGCATACTGAGTGAGGGAAGAAGGAATGGGCACCCTTCATCCTGTGGCTCCAGTCAAAAGAGCACTGGATTTGAAGGCTGGAAACTTAGGTGGAAGTTCTGTGTGTTGGTAGCATTGTAGCCTTGGGCAGTCACTTCTTTTCAGGGAGCAGACAAAGTCCTCCATGGATAGGACAGTGTTAGAGTGAATAGGTAGGCCATTGCTGCGCTTTGGACTCTGGAAGATGTGTAAAGGTGGGTGGGACGGTTGTTCCTCTATCCTGCTGGGAGGGGAGAGCAAAGGAGACTCCAGAAAAGATAGTACCCCATCCCATCTTTCTTCCTCTTTCTTTCTTCCTTCCTTCCTTCCTCTCTATGGCTTTTCAAGACAGGGCTTCCCTGTGTAGTCCTGGCTGTCCCAGAACTCACTCTATAGACCAGGATGACCTAAAACTCAGAGATCCACTTGCTCTGCTTCCCAGGTGCTGGGACTGAAGGCGTGCGCCACCACCCCTGCTCCCTTTGTATTGATACTTCCAATGACTTTGCAAGCCAGGTCAAAGAATGCGCCACTGAATCCTGTATCATAGGGCATGGTGAAAAAGTGCAAAGAAGATTCACAACTTGCTCAAGTTAATAAGTGAAGAAGACTGAAGAAGAAGAAGACTGCCGATGCCTGTGCCGTGTGCTCATTTCCTGCTTCCACGCGTGGAAGTTCTTGTTAAATCATTTCTACTCTACTGGGTGATCCTATCCCACTCAGTGGGGTTCACATCCCTCGAGAGGATACAGAACCTTTCCCATTTCCTATGTGTTCATTGTGCCAACTCATGGCCACTGTGTCACGGCCACTGTGTCACGGCCACTGTGTCACAGCCACTGTTGGACACAGTAGTGGGAGATGGGGAGAGAGAAGGAGAGGGAGAGAGATGGGGAGGGAGAGGGAGGGAAGGAAGGAGAGAGAGGAGGCAGATCTGTAGGTTTGAGAATGCCAAAGAGATAAAGAAAGAGGAAGGCAAGGTCAGATATCTCAGGTTCGCACCCAAATCTGGCAAGCCTGGCTTCAGGGTGTAAAGACAGCACAAGACAACAGAGGCAGGAGAGATGAAGGCAAGGAAAGGAAGGGAGAAAGTTGGGATGAAGAACGGGAAAAGGGTGGAAAAGGGGAAGGGAAAATAAAAGATCATGGTGAGTAGACAGGAAGGGCTGGCTGCAGGAGAGGTTAGGAAGGCAGGCAGGAAAAGGGAAGGAGGGGAGGCCACAGAGGAGGCTGGGGAGGGCACGGGGGAGGGCCAGCTTTGCTCCGGCAAGGGGTGGGAGATTGAAAGCTGAATCGCAGCAGGCAGTGGAGGAGAGGAATAAGTCATAAACGCCTCGAGGGCAAAGGTCAAATATAGACTGATGGCTCCATTGTTTCCTAGCCTGTGAGGAGGACCCTGTTGGAGGTTGCAGAGATGTTAACCCTTTCCTGCCCAGGGTTCTGATGCCGAGGCGGGTTACACACATACGCAGGGTGGGGAAAGCACCTGTGTGTGAGGTTGGTGAGGCACTGGGGCTTGAATTGGAGCTGAACTGTGGAGCTGCCAGGTTGGGACTGGGACATGAGAGAGGGGACACAAGAGTCCATTGGACTTACTGCATAGGAGATAAGTGGGAGCCAGATGAAAGCATGCTATCTCCCCCTTCTCTTGATAGTGGTCTGTTTTTGCATCCCCATGTAGAGGGATGCCCTAAGGAAGATGTATTTTTAGCAGCACCTGTCAGCAGCAACAAAAAAAACAAGTAGTATTGACAGCATGCAGTAAATGCCTACTAAATAATAGGAACAAAATCAGCATCATTAATGTTTATTAACCACACACCAATGCATATCGATATATGTACAGTGTTCATAGTTTGAAAATAACTTACACACAGTATCATTGAAACCACACATTATTGAATGATCGGTGTTACTGGTGCTGATTAATGAAGAAACTGATGATCAGACTTGTCCAATTGTACCAGCTTGCAGCTTTCTGAATCTTAACCCACAGACCCACAGATCTTGGTGCTGGAAATATCTTAGTGGTGCAGCATTATCTAGTATGTATGAGGTCCTACCTAGGCTTAATCTGCAGTAACTAACACACACATGCTAATCCAAACAGTAACAGCATCCACAGATCCTGTAGCTATCACACATTTTTCAGTGACGTACCATTCCCACTTTAAAGAAGAAGAAACTAAAAGACTTTAAGGAACTATCTGATTATAAAATAATTGCCAGTTGAGAAAGCCAAAGTTAGTAGGCTGAAAGCACAGGATACATTGTGAGTTGGGTGGACAGGTCTTCAGCACTACGGACAGATCCCAGACTCTAAGCGGCATACCGGGACATCCGCTCACTCCTTCAATCCTCCCCAGGGGCCCCAGGGATCGGGTGCCAACTCCTAGTGGGCTATAACTCCACCCCTCATGATGTATAGACTGACAAGGACTTAATGCTCTGAATACATAAAGCCTTGGAGGCCTGGGCGGTGGAGGGTGACAGCTGCCCTTTAATGCTTGGCTTTTTAAAGATCATGGTAGAGTTCAGAAAGTATAGTCATGAGGTTTAATGATTTAATGGGGACGACTGGGGAGCAAAAATAGTTACTGCACTCTGGGGAAAAGTGACTGCTCATACATATTACTTTAGCCTAATGGCCTATAACGCCCTCCCCCCGTGCCCACAGGGGGAGTCACGCTACATAGCCGCTGTAATACCGAATGGCCTGATTAAATGCATATTAAACAATACTAAATTGGGGGAAAAAAGGGTGGAGGCGGTGCTAAATGTATTTATTCAGTTTTGTAGGAGAACATAGGGTTTCTCTTCTAGCATTGATGGAAGAGGTACCCTAACCCAAACTTGCTCCCCAGGCATGTAGGAAGGCCAATGCAGCGGGAGAAACTTATAGAAGACACTTTCAAAATGAGAAAGGGACATTAGATGTGAAGGAGCCTGATGCTAGGTCATTTACACCACAGGTCTCAAGAGGCTCTGTGTGGTTCCCTGCTTGGAGACTTGTCCACACTTGTGGTTTGATTCTAGTTAGTCTTTTTGAGAACCTGCTTTTCTGTCTATATAAGGGATGCTCGGGAAATCTCAGTCTCACTGGAAAAGTCCCCTTACCTGTAAACATGTCCTCCACTCCTGATTTAACCATTGTTACCAGGTTTTAAGATCTCTGATGGGGCTATGCAGGGCGTACAGCCTCAGTTCTGTGGTGCACCTGGGGGGAAATCACTAAACGCCGGTATTTGGATTACACTCCTAGGAGATTCTAGTTCCATTGGCTTGGGGGCTCAGCCCAAGAGCTAGTGTACAATTTCCAGTGTACACTGCAAATTGAAAATCAGTAGAGTGTCAGTGGGACATACCTTACACATCTGATTCAAGATCTTCATTTCGCAGATGAAGAGTGCGGACTCAGCTGGAATGGAGCACACCTTTAATCCCAGCATGTGGGAGGCAGGGGCAGGCGGATCTCTGAGTTTAAGGACAAGCCGGTCTATAGATCAAGTTCCAGGACTGCCAGGGCTACGTAAAGAAACTGTCTCAACAAAGCAAAGCAAAGCAAAGCAAAACAAAGCAAAACAAAACAAAACAACAACAACAACAAAAAAGCAGAGACTCAGAGAGGCCATAGTTCCTCCAAGATCTATAGTGATAGGTCAGGATCCAGACTCCCAACTCAATCTTCTTCCCGCACCCTTTTCACCCCCAGGGAGCATGAACAGGGCCAGTGTCAGAACCAGAAGCTATGACATGTCCTGGCTCTGTTGTTCTCTGCCCCAAGGCTAACAATAAGGCTAACAGCATCTCCTCCCTTGAACTTGGGGAAAAGGGTTTCTTTGCTTGAGATGCCAACATGTGTGTTTTTCTGATCCTAAGAAGCTTCCAGATCATCTCTCTGGCCCTGTATGCCCAGGGCCCTGGCTGGCCATGGCTTCATCAAATAAGCCTTTAAAGAGAGTAGGCTCTGAAGTCAGGCTCTTGGACTTAAGTCCTAGACTGGCTACTTATTATCTGTATAACTTTGGGCAAAATAATTAACCCTCATGTGCTTCCATTTTCTCTCTTGTAAAAGGCGGGATAATAACTGCACTTACTCCAAAGGTTGCTGAGAAAATTAAATGAGTTAATGTGTGTAAACGTACTCACAGCAGAGTCTGCCATGCCAGATTTGCTATGTAAGTGATAGCCAGGGTTGATCTCCTGGGTTTTAAAAAATAATTTATTTTATTCTATGTGCATTGGTGTAAGGGTGTCAGATCTCTTGGAACTGGCATTACAGACAGCTGTGAGCTGCCATGCGGGTGCTGGGAATTGAACCTGGGTCCTTTGGAAGAGCAGACAGTGCTCTTAACCACCAAGCCATCTCTCCAGCTCCCTGATGTGCTGTAAGCCTCACCCTATCATATCATAGACTACAATGCTGAATCCTTCTGTGTTTATATTTGCTACCAATGCCATATGCTTTAAGGGTGGATTCTAGGATCTCATTGAGATTCAGGTTCCTCAGATCTTTCCCAGAGAGATCTCAGGTAAGTTCAGATGGTACCCTCCTGAAGGTCAGGCACACGGTTATATAGACATTTAGTTTTGCAGTGGTGCTGAGTCCCCTTGCCCATCCCTCAGGATGTCTGGCACACTCTAGAGTACCTACTTAGATGCTGATGGGCATTGTACCTCACAGAATCTCTGGCGAGTGGGTATTTGATACAAAGGGAGTCTTGCTTCTGGTGTCCTTGTGGAAATAGTGGAGGCATAGTCACTATGTTCATCTGAGTTACCTTTTTCCCCACACTCGCAATCTGGCTTTGCTGAAGCATAGTATGACTTCTGACAAGGCTTCTGGCTTCTTGAGTCACTGACTAGGATGCAGGGTCAGAAACCATCTGAGGCATGGCTTGTTCTTTCGCACTCCTGCCAAGCACCTGCCCATGTGTCTTGGGCATGAGGGTGTCCTTTAGGGAAGGTACCATCTCCCAAAACTAGCTTCTGCGATGCCTAACAAAGAGGGCTGTCTGAGAGTGGCCTGTCCAGCCTTACTGCTAGTGAGACATTTCCCAAGTCTTCTAACCTATGCAATGACCCTCTTGGCCCCACCCACTCCTATCATGGTTTTATCTCTTTATCCAGATTGCCATTTCCTATTATCCTTATCCAACTTTTCATTGTTCCCCAATCCAATTAAGGCCAATACCCCTAGGGAGTGGCCCTTAATCTATCTAGGGGGAAAGTGTCTCTGGCTCAAGCACTTCATCCCCTTTTATTCCCCCTCACCAAGTCACAAACCCCACTGTACCACTGGGCGCTAGGCTTCCAGAGGACACAGGTCTTACCTCATCATGTGCCTATTCCATCCTGTAAAGTCTAATGTCACATTTGTCCCAGAACTGAGCGATGATGTTACATGGGGGGATGTGTGAGTGTGTGAGTGAGTGAGTGAGCGAATGTCCTCATTTACCTTGAAGACCAAACCTCATGTTGAGTATAAAAGGCAGAAGTTAACATTCCATAGACATGGCCAGAAGACTGCAAAGGAAAATATCCCACTGAGTGAGTCAGAGGCAGAAAGCTCTCAGCTCCAACTCCTGGAGATCATCTCTGGGGAGAGGGGGCCGTGATTAATCCCTTCTCTGTCCCTGCAAACACCCCTCCACACACTCACAATGTCACATGCCTTGCCTACACTGCCTACCTTCCTCCTCTCTCAACTGCATTTAAAATAAATGCCCATGAAAAAAAAAACCCTCCTCTCCCTGTCACTACACAGGCCAGACCCTCCCACCCCCAGGTCCCTGGCGCTCTTAGATTTTCCCACTGCCACGTTCCACCCTGAGCCATGTCTTCTAGTATTTTGCTTTCAAATTGTGTCTCCTGCCATTTGTGCCACATTTAAAATGCTAACAGTACAGAATGTCATTTACAGAACCGGGGCGTTTGCTCCGGAAAATTAATTTGACTTATTCCTTCTGCCTGTTCCTATCTCCAGGCCAATATTATGCTACTCATTCTACAAGAGTAATACTTAATGAATAGGACTATTAATAATGTCAAGGTCCGCGGGGGCCTGGCGGCTAACGGATAGGCGTAGACGGAAGGAACCCATCACCTGACTTCTGGTTTAATGTCCCATGAAAATATCAGGCACTGCAGTGTAATTATGGAGCAGGGAGAGGCGAGTGGATGACGACCCAGAGTTTCTTAAATATTTTTCAAATTAGTTGATGCTTTTCCTTTTGGGGGAGGAGGATGTTTATTCCCTTTCCCCATTTTCAGTTCTGGTTTAAAAGAGGTAGTGGACCTGTTTTACACACACACACACACACACACACACACACACACACACACACACACA
>OU015746.1:35355788-35399010 GCA_907169655.1 Acomys percivali
AAAAAAAAAAAATCCTATTTATTGTTTTGTGGGCTGTACCCTGGCACTAGAGGTGTCTGCCTCTGAATTGCCATACCTGGCTGCCAACCAGAATTAAAATTTGGCCTTTCAATTTGCTACTTCATTCATTCACCAAGTACTTACTGAATACCTATTGTACAGCAGCCTCTGAGATGGGAATTCTTTTCATAAAAGCTTTTCTCAAAGGACACATTTACAAGAGTTATTGAAATTAAAATGGAAAAGCAATGAGAAGGAGGAAAGTGTGTTCAGGCATAGAGTTGATGCGACATGAAATTAGAAGCTATGAGCTTCTTGGCAACCGGGGTAAAAAGGGAAATATATTGGACTGCAGAATTTCCACTATCTGGGAAAAAAAAGCATGTCACGTTCCCCCTTCACCCCTAATAGAAACAGACCTTTCTACAGTCCGCGGCGCTTTGTCCAATCAGGCAGGCATCACACAAGGCATTGCTCGGGGGCTCTGCCGGCATAATGGACAAAGCCTCCAACTGCAGGTTTATAGCCGGTGTAGCCGTGATCTTCCTGTGGCCATTTCATGTGTCTGCCCTCAATAAAAGCCGAGGGCATGGTGATAAAGCCCAGACTCAATGAAGGCGACCCTGCGACGGTCTAACCTGTGTAGTGCAGCCATGGGGCTTTCCAGGGATTTAGCTGGCAAGGAGAGACGTTAGAATGCAGCTGGGAAGGCACGCGCTAGTGCCTCTCAAGTGCTGCCCACCCTCTTCTCTCCCCCTGGCACCACCTTTAGGAGGGAGCCCCGCCCCCGATTCTTCCCTGGTCTGCCCTCAGCCTGGCTCACCATCGAGTAGCCAGGGTTCTTTCAAACCCTACAAACCCCCTGAACATCTACCCGACATTCAACACATATAGGTCTAAGCAGCATTTAGGGTAAGCTTGTTCTCAGCTTGGAATTGGAGGTGTTCTTTGAATTCTTTGTAACATGTATGGATCATGATTGCCAAAAAACAAAAACAAACAACAAACAAACAAACATAATGAGTGATTTTTTTTACTTAAAAAAAAAAAAAAACTGGGCTAAGATCGATGCACAAATGTATCATGATCCTTGGTAGGGGTTGATCCCAGTTGGTGCGTCTGAGGCTCATTGTGGCTTCTTTCATGTTTAAGTCTTTCTTGCAAGTGTGTTTTTTAATTTAAAAAAAAAAAAGGGAAAAAAAGCCCCAAACAGCATAAAAAACAACTTCCTGCAGCCAGACACACACCCAGCTTCCTCTGAGCTCTCCTAGTGCCTTTTGCTAGAATACACTTTCTTCCTTTACCCTCCTTTCTTCCTTTACCCTCCTTTCTTCCTCCCTTGTCTTCTTCCCTTCTTGTGTCCCTCCACCCCACTTATAATTTGAGACAAGCTCTCACTATGTAGCCCAGGCTGTCTCAAATTCTCAATCCTCCTGCCTCCATCTCCTAAGTGCTGGCATTACAAATGTGCACCATCACAGCCAGAAATTCTTTCTTTCTTTTTCCAGTTTGATTCTTACCATATCTAGATGTCCAATAAACGTTTATTACTGAGTAAAGGTGCTTTGGTTGTGGGATTGTTTTGAAACGCATATTGACTCTCCCCTCCTCCCCACTTCCCTCCCATCTCTGAACCCCCTGCCTTGATAGAGAGACAGTGGGAATGGTAAGTAAGAAGAATAATATTTGGGGACTTTGGCCTTCAGAAGTCAGGGCCTCAGAGGAATGCATGAGGTTTCCAAGTCCAGCGCTGAGGGACGGCTGGACCTCAGTGGAGCCTAGACCTACCCTGGAGAGCAGTGAAGGCATGGCTGAGCAGTGCATGCACGTAAATGTCATCCTGGAGATGCCCAGGCCAGGAGGTGAAGGAATAGTCACTAGTGAGCCCTCCATCAGGGCAGGAAAGACATGAGCTGCAGGTACCACATAGGCAAGAATGAGGTTCTTCTCGGACATTCCGGGTGAATCGAGTGTGGAGAATCCTTAGGCATTCCCTGAGCCCCGCCCCACCCCAATGTGTCCCTTGAAGTAGATGCAAGTTTGGGGAAAGGGCAAGAACTTGGAGAAATTTCAGCCATGATTGGGTCTGAACTTTCCTCCACTTCCAGTGGCATGAGCACCCAGAATGGAAATTAAATAACAATACAGAATAAAGGTCTACCTTGTACCTAAAGTCTTCAGGTGGAGACTTTTGCCAAATTGTCCTTGGATAGATGTTCGCTCCGTGCCCATAAAACTCCTTTCAAGGCTTCCCTGTCCTGTGGGCAAACCCGAGCCACCGGCTGAGGGCAGGAGATTTCCCTAGGCTTTGGCTAGACCTCTTCTGAAACAGTAGTTACAGCCTGCTAAATGGTCAACCCACGGGGAAATCCTCCCCCACCGTGTGAGCAGAGAGAGTGCAGGAGTCCCCCATCAACAAACTCAGGGTTCCCTCAAAGCCTTCTGGGACACATTGTGCTCCGCGACAGGAACTTGATTTAGACCCACAATTCCACACCATCGACCATGGCAAGAATGATCATGGCCCCAAAAACTTTTAGAGCAGTGATGACTGCTGGTTCCGTGGACTGGATCCTTCTAAGTAGCATTGCTCCCTAGGGGACCCTCAAGAGGAGTGAGCCATGAAATGCCCCCTCCCCGGAGGGGGGGCAGTGGCAGTAGAGAGGAGAAGCTCTGCCAAGGGAAGTTGTTTGGGGGGGGCTTTGCAGATCTGTGTCCATGCCACAGTGGCCATAGTTTTATCATGCCAGATCCTGTCAGGACCTGAAGAGCAACAGAGGACCAGCAGGGCAACTGCGGCGTGACGAAAATGGCTTGGGCTCGGTGCAAAGACTGGCCCCTCTCTAAGCTGTGGTGTCCTCAGTTGGAATGTCCACTTCACAGGGTTGTAAGAAGGGCACTTGGGAAGCTCTCTGTGCCCTTCCCTGTCCCCCCACAGCACCTTTCATCCCACTTTACCAGCAGTAGGCTTTTCTAGTCTTCGTTGTCACCCGTGGAAATCCCATTAGCCCATGAAAATGGTGTGATTCAATGCAATTAGGATAAAAAGGGACTCAGGGACAGTCACCAGCGGTAATATGGCAGCTGGAAGCAAGAGTCATTTTTACTAGTGGGGGACACTATGTGCTTCCCCAGGCTTATTGATTCCGAGGCCGGTCAAAGGCCTCCCAGTCTGTCCTGAAGCTTTGTAAAACCACAGGACACATCCTGCCGGCAAACATTTGCTATGCTCTTCCCAGGTGGCGTGAGGAGTCAGTATTAGCTGTTGGGCTATTCTCAACTCTTTTTGTTTTCCTTGTGTACACAGCAAGAAAGCCACTGCGAGGGAGGGTGACATCTCTTCTGTACACCATCTTATTCAAGCCTCAGGACACTGCCTGGAACAATTTTCACACCCATCAGAGCAAGACAGAAAAGACCCCAGCTTTCTAGAAGCTCCCCTCCCTTAGCCATCACTGTGCTCCAGTCTGGAATTCTGCAGAATTTCTCTCGCCTCTTTCTTTGTGTGCTTATTTGAGATAGCCTCATGTAGCCCAGACTGATCTCAAACTTGGTATGTAGCCGAGGGTGGCCTTGAATTTCTGATCCTCCTGCCTCCACCTCCCAAGGGCTGGGGTGACAGATCTACACTACATCTTATACGGTGCTGGGGGTTGGGGCTATAGGTACCCTAGGCCACCACCTGCCCTACATCTTGTCCGTTTCTGAATGCAGAGTGAAAAGAGCCATAGAACACGTCCCCTTTTGGTATGAGGTCTATGCGTGTAGCGTGTATCTTGTAGGTTGTTCCTTCTTAATGGCTGACCCATGTTCCATGACGTGGGTAGAGCATCAGTTAGTTACCACCTCTGCAATTGTTGGCCATTTGCCCTCATGTGCAGACCCGGAGACTGCACTTCCTGACTATTTTATTCTCTTTCTGCCTTATCACAATGCCTCTCATTAAAAAATAAAATAAGCCGGGCGTGGTGGCGCACGCCTTTAATCCCAGCTCTCGGGAGGCAGAAGCAGGCAGATTGCTGTGAGTTCGAGGCCAGCCTGGTCTACAAAGTGAGTCCAGGATAGTCCAGGCTACACAGAGAAACCCTGTCTCAAAAAATAAGATAAAATAAAAGGATGGTACCAGCCTTTTATCACAATCTAGCCTAAGGATTGCTGGTGTGGGTTCACGTCTTTTGGCTGAAACCCAGGCTAGGTCAAAAGATGCACTTGTTCTTAGCATCAATAGATGACTACCACCAACCACCCCTGCCCCACCCTGCTCAACATGTTTGTATAATTTAGATTCCTCCAGCACCATGTGAGAGCTCCCACCCCCTGCATGCTGTCAATTAGTGTCTTACATTTCCACCACTCTTATGGACACAGAGTGGAACAGCACGGTGGCAGAACTTTGTATCTTTCTGATGACAAATGATGTCAAGTGTCCTTTCGTTTGTTCACTGTAAGCCACCATGCATGCTTTCATTGGACACTGAAGGCTTCCCAACTGGCTTCTTGATTCTGCGTTGAGCCTCTCTGATCCAGTCGGCCTGGGGTGGCCATGGCAATTGGGTCCTCCACTCTCCTGCTACAAGCCCTCTCTGGGCCAGATCTTGACATGTCCCCAACCCCAGCTCTGGGCTCTTGTCTACCTCTCCAGCTTTATTTAAGGCACTGCACGCCAGAGCTCTGGCCTCTTTCGTGCACTGGAGTTCTTCCAAGTTGTTATCACGGGTAAACTCATGTCTTTCTTTTTCCTGGCATTCATCACATTCTGTAATTACACACTGCTACAGTTATTTGAGGTCTGACTCTGCAACTAGCCTGGAATCTCCGTGCACATGAGTTCTGTGCTTACCTCACTGTTGCCCCTCTAGTGCCTCCTCAGGTGCCAACATATACTAGGACTCTGGTACATATTTTTGGCGCAAATAAATATGTCCTTCAGTTACACACTCAACTGAGGCTCTATAGGAGAACGTGCCCTCAGGTGCAGGACTGGAAGGTAGGTTTCTGGACTATCCCACGCTCTTTCAGCCTATCAGCTCCCACCAGGACATCAGCCCCAGGAGGGCAGAGATAGCGTCCATTTCACCAGCCCAGGCACTCAACACAGTGCCTGGAATCTTGGAGATAGTTAACATTGGGTAAACTAAGGGACAATTAAGGGACCGAGAGTTTGGGCGGCTGGCTGAGTTCTTGCTTAACATACATAATGCCCTGGGTGTGACCTCCTCCCAGTACCCTGTACCAGAAGGAAAAAAAAAAAAAAAAAAAAAAGACCAAATGAGCTGACAGTTAACTCTTGGTTGAGTTGAAGCCTTGTGAGCCTAAACCAGTATAATGAAAATTCTCAGCTCCTGCTGAAAGTGATATTTTAAGATCATCTGCGTGGGTGTTTGCCTTATGCGGGGATTTTCGGAGACTGGTCAATGCTCCAGTTGGAAAGCTGGTGTCTGTTCCAGGTTAGTGGCAAGCCCTGGAACCCCATCATCCAAACTTCTTGGCGCGTCTGAGCAGAACGGCCTTCGCGTGCCCTTTTAGGATAAAGTTAGCTTGCCTCACGAAGCACAGAAAGAGGAGGGTGCTCAGGGAACCTACCAGAGAGAATTAGAACTTTGCTCGCGGTTGGCAAGCAAATCGATGCCGCTCACTGCAAACGAGTCTTATTTGTCCACCATCAAGTCTTATCTGCAGCTTCTGCCACCATACGGCTTGGCAGCGGATGGCTTCCAGGGATGGCGGCTCCGTGGAAGTAATAAAGCCGCGCTTCTGTTCCAATTGTCTCCTGTTGAGACCTCTTGGTAATTCAGATTGATGGTCTCGTAGCCCAGCGCAGGGACTGAGCGAGCAAGGCTTGTCTAGGCTGGGACTTTTATTGCTGTTAGAGAAACTGAAGAACGTACACAGTAGGATGAGCCCCTGGCCATCCAAGGACTCTTTCCTTCCTAGCCAGGGGCCAAGGCCTGGGTGTGGGCGAGCCGAGGAAGCACAGTCAAGCCAGGAACCACGCTCTGGACCCCTGGGTCAGCGCTCTTACGACAACTGCTAAGTCCCTAGGAATAGGCCTCAGAAGTTCTAGGGGGTGGCAGCCGTTCCTGCAGCGGGAATGGGTTGTTTTGTTTCCTCTGGCTGGTCCAACTGGGAGTCACAAGTGTTCCCAGGGTGGGGCCCTATACCTTTCCTGTGGCGGGGTGTGGGAGGTGTTAGGCTCAGTATCTTGCCTCCGTTCTGTGATAATTATTAGTTTGTTTCAATGAGTAAGGTAAGTCAGATATTCTGGAGTGTCTGGACCTGACAGGACGGTGTCTCCCCTCCCCCAGCTAGCTGCGCACAGCCCTGTCCAAAGTCCTGTGTTTAAAGGGCCAAGCCCCCACCCCTAGGACTGAGGCCAGTCTCCTACTCTCTCATTCCCTTTCCTTTCTGTTGATGTGAATAAAAAAAAAAAACAAAAAACAAAAAACAAAAAAAACCAACCAACTCTCCTCCTGGCCCTGGCTCCTCTCTCTCCACTTCCCCCATCCCCATCCCTTCAGACCCATCTACCCCTCAACCCCATCTGACTGCCAATTGAAAAAGGCCGGAAAATAATGCGAAATAATATAGTTTATCACCCAGAGGCTGCTGACAGGCAGTGTGGCCACCTCTGAAAACAGGCGGGGAGGCAGGGAGGGCGAGGAAATTATAGGCTGCACAAAGGAGAAAAAGTTAAAGTGAGCGCTCCATAAAAGAAAGTGGAACTATTATGCCGCAAAATGCCAACTCATTACAAAGCGCCCAAAGAAGAGAGAAATACGGCGCTGCCTGTAATAGCAGTTTACAAGGCAACATTGTATAGCAACAGAAGAGACGCTGCTATAATTTGCTCTAACAACTCCAATTATCCCTTTTATTGATTTGGCAACACATTTAATAGGAGTAGCCACACCTCTTCTGTTACAAATCATTAAAGGTGTTGAACGGTGTAATTTTAAAATTGTCCTCCTACAGTTGTCAGTATGACAGCATAATTCTCCCTGATTTCGGCTATGTAAACACCCAGGCACAGTCCTTTCCCCTTTACAAGGCCAGAGATGTTGTCAGCCTGGTGTTTTTGTGCAGAAACATCCATCCATTTAATGTGTGTCTTTTCCCCCCCCAAGCTGTAATTGCACTACAGTTTGGTTTAGTGCAGCTTTTTCTCCCCTCTCTCTCTCCCTCTTCTTTCTTTTCACTTCACTCTCCTCTCTTCTTGCAACTAGCAGGTACATGCGATGGGGAAGTGGAAAGACCGGAAATAAACAGGCTGTTTGGCCCTCTATTTCTTCCTCTGTAGCGTTAATTGCTACTTAAGCCTGGGCCCTGCACTTAACATGCTGGGGGCAGACCACGAGAGGGCTCCCCCCCCCACCCCCGCGCGCGCGCATCGGCTCAAGGTGTGCATGCGCTCTAGGCTGTGGCATTCAAAAGAGCCAGGCACTCCAGTTGGGTCTGGTGGGACTGGGTCCGGTGTGACTAATGGGGACAGGTTGCCAGGCACCAGGCAGAGGCTCAGGTGTAGAAGAGAGACCTTCTGAGAGCTCTGCTAGCTCCTTACGGGATTTTTTTTTTTATTTTTTCCTGGCTGTGGACAGATACATCTGGACTGGAGGGAACCGGCCTGGGAAAGGAGGCTGAGGAAAGCTCGTGACCCTGGGCCATGTAGGGGAAAGGGATGAGCAGAGCTGAGGCAGCTGTGCTGAGATGGGACTTGGGTGTCTGCCCCTGGGTTGTTTAGTTGGGGTCTGGATTGTGTGGCGTGTCCGAGTCAAGTTCATGACCCTTCTGCTTATGCCCTCAAGACCACACAGACCTCCTAATTGGAAGGTCTTGGCAGGTCCCACACGCAGACTTTTCCTCTAAGTGATGTGGAGCAGGAAGGCTCCTGTAGATAAGTCCAGCTGGCCAGGGTGCCGGGCAGGGGGTCAGAATGGAGCCGGCATCCTGTAGCACCTGCTCTTTGCTTTCATGACTCAGCTTGACCCCCTGGGATTGGATCTCAGCTGCAGTGGAAGGAATTTAAGTTAGACCCAAAGAGTTGGCACCCTGAGGACTGTGCACCCCCAGATTAGCTGACTGAGGGACTCTCCTGCGACCAGAAGAGAGCCTGGCTGTGCTCTGGTTGGGGGCGGGGGCTGCATAGTTGATCTTGCAGGCACCTGCTCTCTCTGCCCATTTCTACTGTAGTTGAGCCCTTGGCCTTGGCTCCCAGGACAAGTGCTCCGACACCTGCAGACCTGTTTGCCTTTAGTAGAGCCTGGCTCTTTCCTACTTGGACCTGTGGCACAAGGAGAAGGTGCTCAGTTACTGCACCTCTACAGAGGAAAGCTGGGGTCTGCCTCCAGCCCCTCCAGTCTTCCTGGAAAGGTGTTGGCTTTCCTGTGTCTTAGCCACTTGCAGGGGTGGGGGTAGAGGGGTGGGGGTTGGGAGGACAGTCCACACCAAACCAAAGGGCCTCTAGTGGATACTAGCCAAACAGACTGCCACTGAGCTCCAGCCCTGTTTTCTTGCTCTGTCTGGTTGTCTTTAGCTTTGTTCATCTGCCTGGGTGTCTGTCTCTGCTGGGTCCCACATGTTTCCCCAGGTCTGCTGGTCTCAGCTTGGCTCCAATGTGTAGATTTGTGTCAGGGGGTGGTGGTAGCGAGCTAGCTTCCAAACCTGTCCCTCTCCCGACATGGGCAAACGTCTCCCAGACTTCATTATAGGCTGCGAGTGCCCGAGACAGATCACCTCTTTCTCAGCTGAGGCTGGGGGTGAGCTGTGGCCCTCTCCATCTCTTCCTCTCACTGTGACCCCAATCACAGCACCTGCCCTTGTCTAATTGGCCAATGTCAGCGGACAGGGGAAGGGAAGGCTGATGTCCAAGGAGGAAATCCCATTAGGGGAGCGTGAGCCAAGTTATTAGTGGTTTGGATGTAATTGGGGTTGGTGAATAATCTCAGCAGAGTCATCACCTATTTATGGTGCCCCCAGCTGTGTGACCTTGGCTGAAGTGCTTCACCTCTCTGATGAAATAAGACCTCCAAGTCTGCCAAGTATCTCTGGATTTTTGGGATTGGAATCCTCATGAACTCTGACCCGCGCCTCACCCCATCCCCATCCCAGTGGGGTTCACGCAGATTTCGTCTCATTTGTACAACTGCAGGAATTCATCCCAAGTTCTATACCCCTTGAAGTCAGCTCCTATCTACCTCCCACCCCCAGCTGAGTATCTTGCATATAGTGGGTCATGTATGAGTTTTATGAATGGCTGACTGAATGATTATTGAACGTGATTGATGACAAGCACGTAGTAGTCCAAGGCCCTTTGCTTAGACAGTACAGAATTGCTTGGGGGAGAAGCCGTAGCCACCTGCTAGGTTCTGAGCTTCAGTGAACACCTGCACGTCCTCAGTAGCAGGACAAAGGCTCCCACAGACAGATTGGGTGAGGACGGGCCATAAGGTCAGTAGATCTTCACCTCAGGGTGGGACGCTTACTTGAATCTTTACATATGTGTTTTTGTTTGTTTTGAGACAGGATCTCACTATGGTACCCCTAACTGGCCGAAGCACACTATGTAGTGAGGCTGGCCACCAGCTCACAGAGATCTACCTGCCTCTGCCTCCTGTGTGCTGGGAACTAAAACAGTATGCCACTCTGCCTGGACTTAATATGTATTTTTTGCTGTTGTTGTTCTGTCCTTGAATAGAGAAAAGATACCCAGTCTCATGGGTCTCAGAGGGAACAAGGTTGGGTGGATTTGGGGCTGAAGCTGGGAGTGGAGATCAGTACAGAATAGGGTAAACCTTGTGTATTCTTGTGCTTCATGGGTTTTTAGTTCCTCCTCTTCTGAAATCTCGTCCCAGAACATACAAAGACAAATCCCAGGCTCTCAGAAAGCATTTGGTGAACAAATGAATGAATAAAATGAAACTTCTTAGAAGTGAAAGGCAGAAGATACCAAACTGGGCTGTTCAGTGGAATTACCCAGGATCTCTCTCTCTCTCAGATTTATTTATTATGTATACAACTTTCTGCCTGCATGTGTGTGATTGCCTACCAGAAGAGGGCACTAGATCTCATTATAGATGGTTGTGAGCCACCATGTGGTTGCTGGGAATTGAACTCAGGACCTCTGGAAGAGCAGACACTGCTCTTGACCTCTGAGCCATCTTGCCAGCCCTTACCCAGGATCCCTTAAACCTCCATTTTCCTGCCCCTCACGTGCAAAGTCAAGGTTTACTCACACACATACTGATTTAGAATCTCCCATGTTGGGCTTACTCACGTGATTCTAACATGTGGGCAAGTTGGGATGCCCTTGGCTTAGGATGCGCCTAAGATGATATACGTTTAAGGTGTATATTTGGAGAGGTTTGGGGGCGGGGGTACGTCTCAGTTGGTGGAGTGCTTGCCTAGCATGGTTGGTACTTTGGGTTTGATCCCCAATATAGCGTTAAAACAAAACCAAAATTCAGATGTTGGCGCTCATGCCTGTAATCATTACCCGTAACTAGGTAATAGAAGCTGGAAGGCCATCCTTGGTGTGGTGGTTTGAATGAAAATGGCCCCCGTAGGCTCATATATTTGAATACTTGGTTCCCAGTTGGTGGACCAGTTTGGGAAGGATCAGGAGGTGTGGCCCCGTTGGAGAAGGTGTGTCCCTGAGGGTAGGCTTTGAGGTTTCAAAAGCCCACACCATTCCCAGTTAGCTCTCTCTGCCTAGTGCTTATGAAGTTAGATGTAAGCTCTCAGCTACTGCTCTGGCATCATGCCCGCTTGCTTACTGCCAAACTCTGTACCAGGATGGCCATGGACTCCAACCCTCTGAAGCTGTAAACCCCTAACAAACTCTTCTATAAGTTGCTTGGGTCATGATGTCTTATCATAGGAGTAGAAAAGTCACTAAGACACTTGGCTACCTAGGAAGTTTGACGTCAGCTTCCTGAGAACTTGACTCAAAAAAGAGAGGGGAAAAAACAAACAAACAAAGAAAAAGAGAAGTGTGGGATACACTAGCCACATGCCTTTGATCCCAGTACTTGGAAGGCAGAGTTTTGGGAGTTTGAGGGCAGCCTGGTCTACATAATGAGTTCCAGGACAGCCAGGGCTACACAGAGAAAACCTGTCTTGAAAAACAAAACAAAACAAAACAAAAGGAGTGACTGGTATCTGGCTATGAATGCTGAGCATCAAACTTAGCACTACCTATAAAAATGTTCATGTTCATACCTTTGCTTTGCTTTTATGTCTCTTGGTACCCATGGGGAGTGTTTTCAGAGGGACATGGGTAAGGGAGGTGAAAGGACACAGGTGAGCATGAGTTGGAAGGGGAAGTGGGGGAGAGTGCGGCCCCCATTGAAGGTGTGAACCATAGAGCCTCTCTACAAAGCCATAGAAACAGCCAGCTGGTTGCTGTATCCTCTTCTTTTGGCAGAACTCTACCTCCATGGGGGTCTCCACACTCCCTACTCTCCAGCCCGGGGGGTGGAGGGGAGCTACAAGGGAGCTGGGGGAAGCGGCTATCTCCCTCATGAGATGGTCAGTCCAGCTTCTCTTCCCATGGAGTCAAGGGCAATGGTTGGATGAATAACTATGAAAAATAAGTTGAGATCTTCTCTTGGGAGCATCCTTGGGTTATGCCTGCTGGTCTTGTCATCACAAGGCATGACTTCTATGTAGTAGGGCCAGCAACTTGCTAGGTCCCTACTATGTGCTATCACACACTCCTCAGTCATTTTCATTTTGCACACGAGGACCTGGTGGTCAGAAAAATGGACCTACTCAAATTTACACAGCCAACAAGAAGGAGCTGGCAAGTGAGCCCAGTTCACATGGCTCCAGGCTTCTGATTCCTGCCCCCCACCCCCAATACCTTCATGGGAAGGATGCTCACCTAGGGCTTTAAGGTTTCATTGTGATGTGGTTATGGCTGTGCCAGAGCTGAGATGCAACCAGTGGAGCCTCTGCTTTGATTCTTCCCAGCAACTCAGGGTCTCCAGCTGGTGGAGGCAGTGGAGAGAAAGACTAACCCTCTGGACCATCCTCCGTCCTGATCTCCCATCTTTTCCATTTGCTCCTTCCGCATCCTGTTTCTCAGTGTGTGTCTCTCATACCTACCCCCTTCCTGGCCTTAACTTCGTTTCTTCACTCAGACTGTCATCTAACAACTCACTCAGCCAGCAGTCAGCAGGCTTTGCCAGGCTTTCTACTGGATGTGGTGCCCCCAGAAGTGAGGAAGTGAGAAGTTGAGAGCTTGGGAGCAAGAGGGGGCAGTAAACTCAAGGCTGATACTCAGGCGTAGTCACCCCACAGACAGCGTGAAGAAGGGAGAAGCCAGCTTCCAACTTGGCCCTAAGAAAACTCGTTTTGTTTTCCACATTTCATGTGACAAGGGGACAGCTGGAATGGCTACAGATGGCCACAGTGTGGGGGTACAGTATACACTTAGGGACACTGCCTAGGCTTGAGGGTCTCCCCTTCAACTCTCTTGCTAAGGGTCCCTGAGGCAGGCTTCTTTAATCTGGTGGATTTTCAGTTTTCTCAAAATGATCTGATCTTGCAAAAAGGCTCCCTTTCTAGGCAGTGTTCTTTCCTTCAGTCTTGTTTTTTCACAGAGAGAGAGAGAGAGAGAGAGAGAGAGAGAGAGAGAGAGAGGGAAAGCTCTTACGTATCCTTACGTATCTGCCTTTCTGCCACTGATACCAGCTGGAAGCTGGAGAGCTGAAGGCTCCATTCTTAGCAGGAGCCCTGCCCTTGTCCCAAAAGGGACCATGGCCATTGCCACCCTGGAAGCTTGCTGTCTGAGGGAAATAGAAGATGTGCTGCTTTTGTATGGTTTGAACCCACTCTCAGGAGAAGAGAGAACACACAGGAGAGGAGGGAAGAGGAGTGAGACGGGGCCTTGACAAGGCATCTGCAAGGAAAGATGCTTCCTATGAGCAGACAACTACCACCTCCCAGGAAGACAGGAACAAAGCCCTGACCCCAATACCTGAACCTTTAGTCCTTAGGTAGGCTGGGCCAAGCCCTGTCTGGGCTGCGTGTCTTCCCTGCCAGGCTGGTAAGGGGGACACTATTAAGATCTCAAGGGTCAAGAGACTAAGCCAGCAGCGGCAAAGTTGATGTCAGCCCCCTTTTTTTTTCTCTCTCTCTCTCT
This sequence comes from Acomys percivali, assembly GCA_907169655.1. Classification (NCBI taxonomy): domain Eukaryota; kingdom Metazoa; phylum Chordata; class Mammalia; order Rodentia; family Muridae; genus Acomys; species Acomys percivali. The sequence continues at coordinate 35,368,930 of OU015746.1, forward strand.
TTCTCCATCATCACCCCCAGCCCCAACCTCTTCTCATCCCGCTCCTCCTCCCTTTTCCATTTGGAAGGAGGCTTGCTGCCTTTGTATTTTAACTGTAGCAAAAAGATTAAATTGTTTACGAGCCGGGAGCCTCGGCTGGCTGGATGAGCCGGAAGAGACAAAGATAGACATTCTAATTCTCCCCTGTTCTCTGGGCCTCCGTCCCCCTGGCTTCTGCTAATTCTTTTATCTGCCCCCAACACTCCAGGCATTATGTGCATTCATAAAAAAAAAAAAGGTGGGGGGGAATGGAGAGAGCCCTCGCCGAAGCCTGCAAAATTACTGTTCTCTGCGCAGCTTCTCCGATAGCAATCTCTTGAATGCTGATTACTTTACCCTCTCTCCTGTGCCCCCTCCCCCCTTCCCCAGCACCCAACATAAGTTGGTCTTTAACCCTTTATCTTTAGCAAGCAGAAAGACATGGAAAACATCTCACTCAGTGGGTGGAAAAAAAAAAAAAGAAAGGGTGTGTGTGTGTGTGTGTGTGTGTGTGTGTGTGTGTATGGGGGGAAAAACTAGCACAGAAAAGAATTACTGTTATCGTCCTACCAGAAGAGGGACAGCAGAGATAAGGGAAGCCAGAAGAATTAAAAGAAACGTAGCGTTGGGGGCTCTAAATTCACGCCGAAGCTGGTTGTATTTGTCTGTCACGGGGGTTCATAATTTTCCGAGGTTGTTTTGATAGACTTATTGTGCGGACTGCATAGAAAACTCATCAGCATTTGTTGCCTGTGAGCATTATTGTCAGAGGTAACTGCGTGTCTATAGACTGGGGGAGATAATGGCTGAAGTCGAAAGCAGATAAAGCCAGGCTCTTCTCATTAAGGACTATCTGGGCCTCCGCAGACCGGCTGGGATTGAGTGACTGGGGCCTGGTGCGGGGCATACATTATGCCCACAGAAGCAGGAGCAGAAGGCAGGCCGGCAGCCTGGTGCACGGTGGCCCCTGATGAATGGCCGGACAAGGGCGCTGTGTGGCCAGGGCAGCCTGGCTAGGCTTTTGGAAGGAGTCTGCAGTGTATTCATTGTGAGGGTGGGTGGGAGCAAGGGCCTTCCCTCCCGTTTGCTGCACTCCAGGGGTCTGTGGCAGAGCCACATCAGGAGGTGGTGACAGTGAGGGCTGGCTCTGGATCCATTCTGACCTTGTTACAGATGAGGAAATTGAGGTGCAAAGAAAGGACTGGTACACCCACTTAAGGGAGGGCAGAGTGGGATCCTATGATCCTGGGGTCTTCAAATGGGTCTTGCAGATGTGCTGCCCTGGGGTTGGTGAGAAATGCCAGTGTAACAAGTTCCAGAACACCATCCACATGAGAGAGTGAGAGGGATCACTGGAGCACCTGGGACCCGTGCTCTGCCTCTCTCTCTTCCTTTAGCACTCTTTTAAAACTTTTTATTACCCTTACTTGTGTGTGTGTGTGTGTGTGTGTACACATGCAAGCATGTATATATGTGTCTGCACATGTATGTTTGTACATGTATATGCACACGCCACAGCATGCGTGTGAGAGAACAGAAGCCAAGTTGTTGGGGTTTGGGGAGTTTTTTTCACTTTTGGCTGGAGGTGGGGCAGTATGTGAGGAGGGCTGAGACAGGGTTTTACAATGTAGCAAATTGCCCTTCAATTTGCACTGTTAACAAGTGTTGGTCAGAAGTTTACAATCCTATCCCAGCCTCCTGACTGCTAGGATTACTGGCATGTGCCTTGGCCCTCAGTCACCACAAAGAGGCAGGTACTTGGACCACTGTAGCCAGACAGGTGGGAAAGCTAGGTGCAGACCATCGGGCCATCTTCCTCTCTGTTGCCCAGGGTATCCTCCCCTTCTGTCCTATCTCTTACCCTGAAATTAAGCTAGCTGAAGGAAGAGCGTGAATGGGCAGAGAGTCACTGCGTTCTGAAGGCAAACTCCAACGTGAGGCAGGGAAACAAGCCATTGAGCGGAAGTAGGGCCAGGCGTGGGCTCTGGCCCCTTTGAGGATGAGGCTGCTACTCCACTTCATAGAGAGGCTACCTGGAATCTTGTGAGCACAAGGCTAAGAGACCTGCCACTCTCTTGACAGGGAATGTGCCTTAGGGCCTCTTAGGTTCAGCGCTCCCTTGTTCATCTAACTCTGTAGCTTCTCACCCTTCCTAATGCTGTGGCACTTTAATATCGTTCCTCCTGTTGTGGTGACCCCCAAAAGTAAAGTTATTTTGTTGTTACATCCTAACTGTAATTTTGCTACTGTTATGAATGGTAATGTAAATAACTTTGGAGATAGATGTTTGCCAAAGGTGGGGGGGGGGGTAGTCTCAACCCACAGGCTGAAAAACTGCTGATCTGGAAACTCGAGGTGGAGGGCTCCAGGGAGTGGTGTCTTAAGTTGTAAATGTATGTTTTAGTTTGGACCTTGTGCTCACAAAGATGGGGCCTCAGCACTGTGGGACATCCTCTTGGGTTGCCTTGCAAGAAACTGAGGCCTAGGGAGGAAGGGTCATGTCTAGGCACAGCTGGACTTTAAAAGGCTGTCCACCCAGCTGCAGGGAGGTACTTTCCTTTGCAGCAACCTGCCTATCAGGCTGCTGTGGCCTGGGAGGCTGCCAGGCAGGAGAAAGCACTGGTCCATGCAGCATGGAGGGTGAGAGGTTCCAAAGTCTTGCCACTGGCCTAGGAGGCCCTAACCTCACAGCTGAGGCCGATCTGGTCTGCAGCTCTCTCAAAAGTGCCTTGGCCAAAGCCCAGTGCGGTGGTACACACCTGTAATCCCAGCACTCAGGAGGCAGAGACAGATGAATCTCTGAGTTTGAGAGCAGCTTGGTCTACAAAGTAAGACCATGACAGTCAAGGCTACATAAAGAAACCCTGTCTCGAAAAACAAAACAAAACAAAACAAACAAAGGAGGTGCTTTGGCCAGCCAAGGCCCTTAGCCAGTGAGGGATCTCCTGTATTTGAATTTATGGAAGTATCACCAGCTTGGGATTTTATTGATAAGGAGGAAGTCAGGGTGGAAGAGCACCCCAAGCATACTAGGGACTATATGGAAGGTCTCCCTGGGGGTCACACACACCCTACACACACACATACACACACATATACACACACCACATACACACACACACCCCACAACATCACACATACCACACACACACACCACACATACACACACCACAAACACACACCACACACATACCACACCACACACCACACACACGTACACACATACCACACATACATGTGCACACACCACACACACATACATATACCACACACCACACACACACACACACACACACACACACACACCACACACTCCCCATTTCTCCCTTCTGTTACCACCAGCTCTGTGCGGAGACACCTGATGGCAGTGTTTGGTAGGGGAAGCAGAGAAAAGAGCACAGATAACTCTGGAAAGCCTGTAGCCCGTGGTTTTAGAATTACATCTCCCCAGCTAGATGTGTGGCTTTGGCAGCCCAGGCTCATGATTCCCTTCAGCTCAGTTTTCTAATCCATAAAGTAGGGACTGACGATTTTAGCCTCAGAATTACCACCTGCGAGAATCACCCAAGGCTGATGCAGAAAACTTGGCAAGCTGGAGTCTTTCCTGGTTCCTCCACCTCAGGTCTAGATAGCCCTGGCCCTAGTCACTCATTATCTTCCCTGCGTCCCAGCAGGACCTCTCTCCTTACCTTTGTGGCTGATGACATGGGTCCTGGCTCCTTTCCCCAGAGGAACACTTGACATTTGCCCTCTACCTTGCTCTTCACCAGCAGTGGGTGCCAGCCTGGCCTTGCTTTGGCCAATCTTCCTTCCTACCCTGGAACATGGACAATCTGTCTGTCCTCTTGGCCCTTCTGGTTTTTCAGCTCACTCTGGTCCCCCTGTCTATATTATTTCAGTCCTGCCTCTGTCAGAGAGCTAAGGGGATGAGAGGCTGACCCTGGGAGGTCCCAGGCTCACTTTGCAGCTGAGGGTAGGTGGAAGGGTAGGCTCAGGCCATCCAGGAGGCCTTTTGTCTCTGTATGGGGGCTATGGCAAGACCAGCTCAGCCCCTGGGGAAAGGTGTGGCTGAGAGCAGGGAGATGTGGCTGAACCCTGGCTAATTGGCTGTGTGGCTGTGTGGCTGTGTGGCTGTGTGGCTGTGTGCAGGGTGCTGTCCCCCCTGGGCCTCAGACGATTAACCAATCATGAGAGAAGATCCATAAATAAGGCCTGTTCTGTTCCTTACCAAGGGTCTGTCCCATGTAAAAGTCTGAGATGTCGCCTTGGTGGCGATGAAGGGGGCATCAGGAAAGCCTTGCTTAGGCAACTCCACCCCCAAGTCTCAGGGACACTTACCACCCTTTCTGAAGGATTTACAATGGGCTGGATTCATTTGCATGACAAAATTGGCTCGGGCATCCAAGTGTTGCAGGACTAGTGTAACAGTGCAAAGAACAAGCAGCCGGGAAGAAGGTTAGTGCCCACAAGGAGCAGATCACTGCCCACCCGCTGCCAACCACCCCTCTGCAGGAGCATGGTGGGATGCTCGGGGGGTGTGTGTGTGTGTGTGTGTGTGTGTGTGTGTGTTGGTGGCAGCCTGCCAGAGATGTGGGTAGGATCCTGCTTCTGCTGTTTTCTCTCTGTGGGGTTAGAAGTCCTTTACTGTTTCAGAATACCTCCTCGCTGGCCTTAGTCCATAGGTCCATAGGTTGTCTATCTATTCCTCTTGGGGCTTGATAACACAGGACTTCCAGAACCACTCTCTGTATATCTGTCTGTTCGCTCACTCGCCCATCCACAGATCTATCATCAATCTACCACCCTGACATCCATCCATCCATTCACCCAGCGGCTCGTCAGTCCACTTATCCACCAGCCCACTCACCCATTCATCTGTCTCCCTGCCCACCAACCCCACCTACTCGCCTCAGACTCATCCGTTTACCAGACTCTCTGCCCACCCATGCAGTCATTCTCCCATATCCCCACCCATCCAACAGTCTGCTCTTTAATTTACCCCTGTACCCTTCCATCTAGCTAGCAGAAACACACTGGACATGTCTGATGTACTGGTGCAGGGCCAGGTGTGCATCTGTGTGTGCGGCAGGCAGCTTCCTCGCCTAGAGAGATCACAGGGTGTACCTCTTAGGGTTGACTCTGGTCCAGACAAGCGCTGTGAGGGTGCTTCCTGCAGTTTATCCTGTTAGGCAGCAGGGAGTGTGTGGGTCAATAAAGCATAGTGATTACACCCAGAGAAATCACAGTTGTACAAGGACTGGTACTGCAGTCCCATGTAGCCTGTGCTATGTAGTGGGGAAGTGTGTGGTCCGATCCCTCTCCTTGTTCCTCACGGTGAGGAAGCTGGGAAGGTTAGAGAATTGCCAAAGGACATATTGTAGCACAGGCAACAAGACTGAGGATTGAGCCTCCTAGTTTGGGAACTTTGCAGAGGCTTGGACCTTGCTTTTTTTCCCCCCTTTCTTTAAAAAAATTTTTATTTATATATAATAATATATGTGAGTGCCCTATCTGTGTGTATGCCTGCAGGCCAGAAGAGGGCATCAATTCACATTATAGATGGTTGTGAGCCACCAAGTGGTTGCGGGGAACTGAACTCAGGACCTCTGGGAGAGCAGCCAGTGCTCTTAACCCCTGAGCCATCTCTCCAGCTCTGGACCTCGCTTTCTTACCATCTTTCTGCCACTGGATGCAAGGCTTTTCCAAATTGCCTAGCTCCGTGTGTGTGTGTGTGTGTGTGTGTGTGTGTGTGTGTGTGTGTGTATGTGTGAGGCTAAGACACACAGCTCCTGGAGGGAGATGGCCTCAACTTCAAGGGGCCTCACCAGATCCCTGGGCTGTCCTGAGCCCCTCAGGACATTGGTGAGTCTGTGCAGGCCCAGTGATGCCGGACAGCTCGGGATAGTGTAAGGAGGAGACACCACTTCACTTTGGACCGAGGCCTGCCTGAGAAAAGCATTTTCTTGGCTGTGCTGTGGGAAGCACTAAGGGTGGTTCCTCCAGATGCACCTGGGGGCTGCTGGCGCCCAGGATAGAAACAGCTTCGCTTCGTGTGGTCCCACGTGGTTGGGCAGGCGTCAAGGTCTAGCACGGATGCCACAAGGAAACACAGTTGGTTCCTTCTCATTATGGTGGCCAGTTCCTTACTCTGAGCACTGTTCCTGGTGGCAACTCCATGTCATTAAAGGTACTAAAAGCATAATTGGCATACTCGGAGGTGAGGGGCAAAAGAAGAGGGGTTGGGGGAAGGGAGAGAGATTAGAGCAAGCTTTGTGCAGTGGAAAGATGGAGGCCTTTAGAACATTCTAGGCCTGTGTGTGAATCCAGGTGCTGGCTATTCCACTCCGTCTGACTGCAGGGGAGCCACCAGACATCTCAGAGGCTGCTCTGGAAAGCCATAGGAAGAAAAACCTCCTTTATAACGTTTTTATTTAATTTTTTTTTTCCTTTCAAAATGTTTTTGACCGTAAAGGCAAGACCAACCTGGGCTACATAAGTAAGACCCTCTCAAACCCGAACAGAAACAGGAAAAATAGTTCAAGTTTAAATTGAAAATTAAATCATAATTGTCAATACCTGTCACATAACTGGTAGGTATTCCTCACAGCAAAGTCATGAGGCAGGCTCTTTCATTTTTAAAAAAATAACCTTTCGTCTTTGAACAGTTTTAGATTTCAGGAAAGTTACAAACATAGCTGAGGATTCCCATCTCCCATCTGTTACATCTTGTGCTGTCATGGTACATTTGTCAAAACTAAGACACCAACCTGGCCACATTAGGTTCTTTAACTCTTTGACACACCCAGTCCTGAATGGGACTTTGAAGGACCTGAGTTCAATTCCCAGCACCCACCTCTGGGAGCGCACAACTGCCTATAACTCCAGCTCCAGGGGATCTGACACCCTCTGTCCTCACTCATATGCAGAAATATATATGAAATAAATAAATAAATAAATAAATAAATAAATAAATAAATAAATAAAACATTTAAAAGAGAATGCTGAGTGAATGTAGATGCTTTCCCCATTCTAGAAAACCTGGGTAGGACCCACCCTCAGCCTCAGCCTCTGACCTATGTCCCACTGCCAGCCAGGGTGGTAGTTGGAAGTAGCATCAAAGGGGCAAAGAGCGGCTCTCATCAGTGCTTACCAGCTGCACACAGTAGGCACTCAGCAAGGATTTGCTAAACAGACGAACCAACGGGAATGAACAAAAGCGAATGAATGAAACAGAGAAGTTTGTGCAGGAGGTTTAACTCAGACTCTCCAAATCCAGAACTCTGCGATCCGAAAGGGAGCAGCCTCTCACCAGGCTTCCTGCCTCTACTGAGCGAGTGAGTAACCATTAACTCCAGTCTGTGTCCCAAAAGCAGTAGGCGCAGTAGGCGCTTGATGGATGACGGCAGCCTTGATGTCGCTGCCCACATTTCCCTTTGTCTCTATTTTACTTCCGTTTATTAAACTTTTATTTTGCCAATGTTGCACGCACGCGAGTGGGTGTGTGTGTGTTTTTTTCCCAAGCCATCTCAAATCCTTGAGGGGTATACGCATGTGTGTGTATGCTTGTGTGTTTGTGTGTATGCGTTAGTGTATGTGTTTGTGTGTGTGTGTTTGTGTATGTGGGCGTGTGAGTGGTGGAACTTATGATCCACCACTGATGAAGCAGGACACGTAGTGAGGAGTCCTCACCCCCTGGCTGCCTGAGGCCCTCCTTTAGGCTTCCCCTTCCAGAGAAGTCCTGTGCTCCCTGCTTTGTTTAGCTGACAAGGTACAGAATTCCTACAGGGTGCTGAGCCCCCTTCTGGCCATGTGCTGGTTAAATACCCGGCCTGTGCTGTCAGACAGATTGAAGGCTTAGCCACGTACCCAGCCTCAGCCTTTAGGCATACAGTAAGAGTCTTCTGGGGCCAGGCTCAGGACCTCCTCCCTAATTCTTTCTACTAACTCTGCATCATCTCAGTGTCACTGTCATGTTAGCACCTGCCAGCCAGGTCCCAGGCTTCTGTGGATGGAGGAGTGACTCCTTGGAGACCCCAAGGGCTTCTGAAGCAGAAACTCAGCTCCCCGTTTGGCTCCTGGACAGCCTCAAGCACAGTGACTGCCACATAGGAAAAGCTGCAGACCTGCTTGGCTCCCTGCAGGACCCAGAATTATCATACACTTCTGGTTTGACCTCTGATGGCCAGCAGCCAGTGTGGGGCCCACACAGTGCCTGGGAGTGGGACATTGTAGGGTAACAGTCTTTGCGGATATAGATAAGGCCCTTGAGATGACATCATGCTGAACCAGTGACCTGCTTCCTCGTAAGAGACTAGATAAGGGAGGTGTGAGACAGAAAAGCGCTCACTCTGGCAGAGAGCGGAGGTATACAGCTATGAGTCGGGGTGGGATGGGGTTGGGGGGGAGGGGCACTCTGAGTTTAGCATCAGTTGTGATAGGTTCTGACTGTCCCATGCATGTGGAAATTTGGTGTAGCATCCCCAGGACATCTATGTTTGTCAGTTTTTGCTGCTGTGATAAAATTCCTGAGAAAACAGCTTAAGAGTCGACGACCTGTTTTAGCTTACCGTTCTGGCAGCCCCGGTCACATGGTCCATTGTTCCTGAGCCCACTTGTAGTGAGGCAGAATTCAGCTGGGAGCTTCGGTTATCTTGTGGTGGACAGGTGCAGACAGGGATCAGAGGAGCCTGAGGACAAGCCACGCCTTTCCAGGTTGGGCCCCTGCTGTGCACAGTCGCCTGCTTCTTCCAACTCCTAGTGTCCTCCACCTTCCTCGTCCCATTAAATCACGAAACCATCAGTGGTTGGTCCAATGACCTTTCTCCAAAGTCTGGCAGCTGGCCTTTAACCCTGAGCTTTTGGGTTGACACTTCGGTTAACCGCAGCGCCATCACACAGCCCCTTTCTCCATGTTTTGGTCCCCCTGCTACCAGCAGGAGCTGTGGCAAACTCATAGGACAAGACCCCATCTAGCCCTGTATATTCATCCAGCGAAACCTCCCAGGCACTCTGTTATAAGATGTTAGCCAGTCTAGCTAACCTGCTATTCCTCCATCACTCTTCCCTGGGCCTCAGTTTCCCCATCTGTAGAATGAGGAGTTGGAAAGCTTATCTCTTCCTTCCTTTGAGACAAAGTCTCACTATATAGCTCTGGCTGGTGGAACTCTCTATGTAGAGCAGGCCTCAACTCACAGAGATCTGAAGTAAGCTTTCCCCGGATCAGAGTGTTTGTCTAGCATATAGAAAACCCTGTGCCAGATCCCCAGCACCTCATAAACCAGGCATGTTGGGATCCCACGCCCACCCCCACCCCGACATCGCTACACCAGACTGCGCCCAGCTCCATGCATTGGAATATCTGGGCTGGAACTCTGGCCAGGGTGTGTTTTTAAGTCCTTCATGGCTGAGAATCACTATACATGCTCTGTGTGCTTGTACGGAAGGTCTAAAGTTCAAGGTTAACCTCAGCTACTCAGTGGCTTCTGTAGCCCAGGCTAGCCTCCAACTCACAGAGATCTGCTTCCCTTTGCTCTCCCCTCCCCCCCAGTGCTGGGATTAAAGGTGTGCGCCACCACTGACCAAAACACTGTCTTAAGACAATAACAGCAACATCCACAAACCTTTCTGGCTGCCACAGTCTGGGGCTGAGGAAGCATCTGACTCTTCATAATAGCATGCTGGGAGCTGCCTCCTCAAAGACACCTGGGCTATGAACAGGGACCCTGTGGGACACTGGGGTCCTTTTTTACCTCATCAAGATGCTATTTTCTCAGATGCTTAATTATATGGGCGGGGCACACTAGGGGGCATGCCTTGGTGTCAGTGGGCTGGGGACGCTTGCAGGAGGTCCTCGGCTCTGCAGAACTCAGCCCTTCACCCCTTTTTCTCAGCCCCTCCTTCACATCCTATCTCCCTGCCCTTCCCCTTCTGCATGAGGTGGGAGAGTGACTGATTGGATTCAGCTTGTACCCAGTGGGCTGCCCTACTGTGGTCTCTCCTGGGAGTCTCCGACCTCACTCAGGCTCAGGCAACATTGTTTATCACAACAGTGATTCTCAGCCCCATAGGACTTTTTTTTTTTTTTTTCCGAGACAGGGTTTCTCTATGTAGCCTTGGCTGTCCTGGACTCACTTTGTAGACCAGGCTGGCCTCGAACTCACAGCGATCCGCCTGCCTCTGCCTCCCAAGTGCTGGGATTAAAGGTGTGTGCTACCACACCCCAGCTGCCAGACTTCAGCCCAGATATCCTGATGCAGTAGGGCCTGGAACACTTTGGTGTGGGGATGCCAGGAGACACCAGTGTGCATCCCAAAGTGGGGACCATGGAATGGGCTGTCTATGAGGCCCTTGGTGTAGCTCTCTTTCACATGCTGAGAGACTCACTTTTCTTTCTCAACCAGTGAGATGTTTATTTGGAGGGCAGGCAGGTCTTTTCAACAGCACAGCCCTGGCACGGAGCCAAGCCCTGACAGGCTCTCAAGACACCTCCCATCTTTCCGAAGAGGATGTGCTGCAGGCTGCCCAGGGGGCGCTTGGAATCAGGTGATGGTAATGGTAAAAGTCAGGGGCATCGTGGGGCGGCTGAGGTCTTCCCAAATTCTGTCCTGGCCTCTTACAGTAGTCCACTGTGCCGGTGGAGCCAAATGGAGCCTTTGGAGAGGGGCAGGGGAGGCACAGTCTTGGCACAGTGAGAGAGTATTACAAGGTCCTGGAAATTGAATTGGCATAGGTTTTTCTTTGTTTTGTAAAGTTAGAATATTGTGAATTAAAAATTGTGTATATATATATATGTATATATATATATACACACACACACACACACACACACACACACACTGTGTGTGCGTGCGTGTGTGCATGGCTGCATGTGTGGAGGCTGGAAGACAGCGTGGGAGAGTGGGTTCTCTCTACCGTGTGGTTTCTGGGGGCCAAGCTCAGGGCTTGGCTTTTGGTGGCAGGCACCTTTACTGGCTAAGCTCCCAAATGGCTGGTGAATCAGAAAGCTCCATCTCTCTCATAACTGAGCATATGCTTTAAGAGAGCTGGCCACTGAGCTGGAGAGACGGCTCAGCAGTTAAGAGCACTGACTGCTGCTGTTGCAGAGGACCTGGGTTCAATTCCCAGCACCCACAAGGCAGCTCACAACAGTCTGTTACTTCAGTTCCAGGGGGAATCTAGTGCCTTCTTCTGACCTCTGTAGGTACCATTAATTTATGTGGTGCACAGACATACGAGCAGGCGAAACACCCATATACACAGGATAGAAGTAATTTTTTTTTTAGTTTAGGATCTCACACAGTAAATACTTAATACTGGCTGTGAGATTGTCACCACCAGTGACTCCTCCTCCACTGATTATTCCAGCAACATCAAGCAGTGCAGAGCACTGTGTGCTAAATGCCTTGTTAATTTATTTAACTCCCACAATCACCCAGAGACAAGAGACCAGGACTGTATTATCTACTCCCAAACCAACCTAACCACAGCCCAGCTACATACAGGCTTCCAGTAGGAGAAGCTGGGGGTGGGGTGGGGTGGGAGAGGCGTGCGTGAGAGAGGAGTATGTAAGAGATGCGTGTATGTGAGGGAGAAAGTGTGTTTTTGGCCAGGAGTAGGTCTTTGTCCCCAGAGCTCTGGAGGAGAGTGTATTGGAGGGGTGGGTGGACAGGAATCCCCAGGAGGCCTGGGGGCTGGAACAGGGAGGGGGACAGGGCCCATTAATGCTGCCCTCCTGGGAGGTGCAGATAAGTGGCCCCAGGGGGCTGTGCTGAGGACCCTCTAACTAGCTTGTTGCCATGGGGACGCTGGCTGTGACTATAGGCCTAGAAGTCCAGCATGAGCCTGCTCTTCCTGGCAGGTAGAGACCATCAACTGGGGCATATTTGTTAATATGGGAAGGGAACTGAGAGCCCCCACCCCACTGTCTGTCTGTCTGTCTGTCTATCTGTCTGTCCATTATTTAAAGCAAAGCCCTCCCTTTCTCCCTCATCCATTCAAAAGGCTCTGCAAGTCAAAGAAAACAGCGTTTTTATTTCTAGGCACTAGAGGGGACAGTAGATCTCTGCCAGAAGGTACCTAGGCCAACAGGGTAAAGCCATACAACCTTGTCCTGTTCCAGACAATACAGCCAGACATCTTCACCTAGACCCATGAGCCCTTTTGGTCCTGAGGACACTGAGCGCTGTGTGCCTGAGGAACAGCAACACACAGGAGTCAGGGTAGTGGAGGTTTGGGTTTATGTTCTATTTTCAAACATTAACTACTAGAGAGAGACCTGATCAAACCCCAGAGACTCCATCACTGAGGAGCAACCCTTTTCCATTTTTGTTAACACTGTTTCTTCTGTCCCCTGTCCCCCGTCCCCGGTCCCCATTTGCTGAGGTCCATTAGAAGAGTGACAGAATCCTGGTGACCGGCCCGTTGTCTGGGGCTCATCCTCACCTCTTCCTGCCCCTTCATTAAATATGTGAACGTGGAAAAGCACACCCAGGGAGAGCAGGGGGCCACATGGCAGGGGTGGCTTTTCTGGGCTATAGTTTCAGAGCCATGAGAGTGATGGTTGTTGAATGCCTGTGGTCTAGGGTAAGTAATTTTACTTAATTGGCCTCAGTGTCCTTCTAAGCCACAGGTGCTTACCTCTTCCAAGGTTGCTGGGAGGAAACAGTGGAGTTTTGTATCTCCACCAAGTGGTGTTCATAATGTACAAGTTATGGCCCCAATGGGTCCGTGGCGGGGACTCAGACAGTGGTGACAATAATCTTGAGGTTTTCTCTTCTATACATGAAGAATCTGAAGTTCAGAGATGGGAAGGGAACTCTGAGGTTGCACAGCTCAGAGCAGAGAAGCTATCAGAACTATGACAACGGCCCTTCCCCACCTTCCCTTCCCGTCCCTGCTCATCTCCAACCTACACGGCTAACGGAAGTGGCACAGAGGAGCACCAACAGCCAACACAGCTTGCTCCTGGAAACCTGACTGGGGTGACAAGGGCACACAGACAACATACAGGAAAGTTGGGATCAGGTGGCCCAGCCACGCTTGTCTTGATGGAGCAGCACCCCAAATAGGGAACCTTGGAGCATTTGTTATGTACAACACAGGGAGGAAGGGGAGTCTCTGTAGGCAGACATCCTCCTGCTGTGAGCACCCAGGAAGAGGAAGCTGAAGTAGATCCTTTCTGGACTGTCAACATGAACCAGAGGAAGATTTGCCAATTCCCAGGGGTCTGAGGCATTGGTCCTCATCGATAACACACATTCACTCGGGACTTCATGCACTCAAGGCTTCCTCTGTTCCTCGAAGTGGTGGCTGGTAGCAAAGGCCCCTTTTCCTTGAAACCAGAGAATTTGTCATGATGCCACAGGCTCTTGCTCACCCCAGGACAGGAACCCTGGGAAGTTTGAGGAGATACGTGGAGCTGCTAGGACATCCCGCTGAGCTTGAAGGCCAGGCTACAAGGTGAGGGCACCATGCTATCCCCCATTGGAGAACAGATTGGGATGGCGCAATTGCCCTCCATGCCCTGCACTGGAGGTTCTGATATTGGGGCGGTAACTTGTACATTATAAACACCACTTGGTGGAGATACAAAGCTCCACTAACGTTAAGGCAAAGACTAAGACTGAGGATCAGCAGAGAAACAGAGGACGTGAGCAACTGTGGAGCTGGCTAGACCTAACACAGACTTCATAGTGGTGGTGTAAGAGGTAGGGGTGTAGCTCAGTTGGCAGAGGGCTTGCTCTGCTTGCCTGGCATGCAGGGAGTCCTGGATTCCTCCCACAGCACCTAATAAACCACCATGGTGGCAGACACGTGTAATTTCAGCTCCCATGGGGTGGGAGCAGGAAGATCAGAGGTTCAAGGTCAGGTGCTAAAGAGACGGCTCAGTGGTTCCAGGCATTTGCTCCGTAATCCTGAGAATGGAGTTCAGATCCCAGCACCCTTGCAACAAGCTGGCCATCCCTGCAAAATGCCTGTGACCCTGGCTCAGAGTAGGGCAGAGATAGGAGGATTTCGGGGGCTTGCTGACTTCCAGCCTGGATGAGAAAATCTGAGCCCCAGATTCAGAGAGAGATCCTGCCTCAAAGGAATAGGTGGAGAGAGGCAGAAGAGGACACCTGATGGCCTTTGCCCCACCTACACCATGCGCACAGGCTGGCACCTGCCCCCCCACATGTGCACATACCGTCCTACACATAGTTTGAAAATTTTAAAGCTCAAGGTCATTCTTAGCAATATAAGGAGTTAGAGGCCAACCTAAAGGAGACAGACAGACAGACAGACAAACAGACAGACAGAGACATAGACGACAGACAGAATGAGAATGGAAGGAAAGAAGAATTGTTTAAAAAAATGGTAGTAGTCTAATAATTGGTTTCCCCAGCAGAACACACCTTCCCAAGTGCAAATGGACCATTCTCCAGATCAAATTATGGTTTAGGCTGTAAATTAGATGCTAATTAGACCCACCTGCCTCTGTCTCCTAGTGCTGGGATTAAAGGTGTGTTCCGCCACCACCCAGTGCTAATGAGTCTAGAAACATTGAAGTCACATAAGGCAAGGTAGCTCTGATGGCAGTAGAGATGAAACCAGAAATCAAAAGCAGAAAGAAATTTGGAAAAGTTATAAATATGTGGAAATTAAGCAACACAAAGCCAATGGGCCAAATGATCAGCCCTCATGGCCTGTGGGGTGCAGCCAAAGCAGCCCTCAGAGGGATATTTATAGCTGCAAGTGTCCACGTCAAACCAGATGTCAAGTCAGTAACCTAACCATCTGCTATCCAAGAGAGAGAAGAGTGAACTAAGCCTAAAGCAAGCAAGAAAAAAAAAAAAAAAAAAGGCAAATGAAACTGAAAACAAATAGGGTAGGGAGGGATGGGGACATAGCTCCGTGGTAGAACATAGGATCCTGAGGTCTACCCTCAACACTGTGAGGGAAAAATAAAAAATAAAAACAATACAAAAGCAACAAAACACATTCTGGTTTTCTGAAAGCTCAATAGAAGCATTTCTCTAGACTAGCAAGAGACAGCACTGAATAACAAATGAGCCGCTCTGCTTTCTGGCCCTGTATTAATTATATACAATAATACATTTCATCATTACATTTTCATATATATGCATTCTGTGCCTTGATGACATTCACTTCTCATGGATCTTATCTTAGCATGCACCATACAGCAAGCCCCTTTTTGTATTTGATTTCTTACCTTTCTTTTTTTTTCATCTCATTTCATTAAAAAAAAAAATTAAAAAAAATAATATTTATTTAAGCTAGGTGTGGTGGCACACACCTTTAATCCCAGCACTCAGGAGGCAGAGGCAGGTGGATCGCTGTGAGTTCGAGGCCAGCCTGGTCTACAAAGTGGGTCCAGGACAGCCAAGGCTACATGGAGAAACCCTGTCTTGAAAAACAAAAAAAAAAAAAAAATTATTTTTTATTTTATGTATATGAATGTTTTGCCTATATGCATGCATGTGTACCACGTGTGTGCCTGGAAGTCAAAAGAGGATGTTTGATCCTCTGGAATTGGAATAACAGACAGTTGTTGTGTGAGCTGCCATGTGGATGCTGGGAATCAAGGTCCTCTGCAACACCAAGTTAAGTGCTCTTACCTGCTGAGTTATGTCTCCAGCCCTGGTTACACCTCTTTTCATTGTATTTATTTGTTCATTTGTTTATGTATTATGTGTGTGCATACATACGCTCACATGTGTGTACACTATGGTGCTTGTGTAAAGGTCAGAGGGCAGCTTGCAGAAATTAGCTGGCTCCTTGGACCATGTGGTTCAGGGCCCTCAGATTGTCAGGCTTGATGGCAGATGTCTTTACCCACTGCGCCATCTTGTCAGTTGGTCAAAGCCAGAAGCTTATGTATACTGGGGAGGCACTTTCCTCCTGGGCTCCATCCCATCCCATCTCCATCTCACCCGATTGTGTGAGAGTCTCTCACGTTGTTTCATGTATCCAAAAAAAAAAAAAAAAAAAAGCCTCATATGCTTTTCTGTATTGTATTCCATTTTGGTCACCAAATGTGTCAATTCACTTAGCGACAGGGTGGGTGTTTTATAATAAGAAGCAACATACATGGAGATATATTGATAAAGACATCTTAAACACAGAATTAAAAGGCAGCTCAACAAAAGTTAATCTCTTTCTCATCCATACATCCATAGTTGAACAGGAAGCCAGTCTGAGTCCCAGGCCATTTGGGCAGAATCCCAAAGGAGTTGAATCTGAGAGATGACCGCTCCCCTATTGGGTCCCCCTTCCGATGCTCAGCCTCCAATGGGAAAGGTTACCCTGAGGGAGGACATCTACTCTGTCCCTTACCCCCAAGGTCTGGAGCCTCTCGGTGTGCAGACGGTGTGGCCAGGCTTGTGAGCCCCACCCACTCGGGCACCTGTGCTCGTCCTAGAGATGGCAGTACCTACAGACCTGACCAACAGACAAGGTCTGTGCCGGAGAAGTTGGTGGGAAAAAGGGGGAGGGGAAGGATGGGGTGAGGGGGAAGTCCCCTCATTTCTGAAGAAATGTCCCAGATTAGATTTGTAAATCAAAAACCAATATATAACATGCAAGAATTGATCTGTTTTATATTCCTCAGTTACATTTTTGTGAAGCACATTTAGAAGATTTAGAACGCATTTGCGCCTGCTGGTTGGGCCATTATATGCTTCAGTTCATACATCTATTTGTGAGGCTATAAAACAGGCATCGACTACCATGTAAATTGTGTTCTCCACAATAAATTATATGCATACTTGCAAAAATACATAACTGCCGTGGCTGGGCCCACGCGCCCAGAATACTAATAAGGGGGAAAGTTGCTTTGTCCCTCTTCTCTGGCCTAATTTAGCCTCTACATCAAAAATTATGTAGGGAAAAATCACTTTATCCTCTCACTGAGAAATAAAATAGCACTCATGGGCGCCCTCATCTCTTCCCACCCCCCCCCCCTTCCTTTTAACCGAACATGACCATTTTCATACTAATTTTAGCAACTCCAGGTTTCCAGGGAAGAAACCTGACTGAGCTGAAGCCGGAGGAGACTCACTGGGCTGTGTGCATGCATGATAGGATGGCTAGAGCTGTCGTGTGCATACGCACGCACACACACACATTGCTTTCCTGTGGTCAGAATTAGTTTATGCCAGGGCATGTCTACATGTGTAGACACACATGTAAAGACAGAGACTCACCCTAGACATGTATGCATGGACCTTCCGTGAGCTTTGACGTTCCTTACCTCCCCTGCTGTGTTTGTTGAGACACATTAGGAAAACTGAAGTCAGTTCAGTCCAGCGAACATGGACTGAGCACCTATCATATGCCATGGGCTATTGTGGCAGTATTGACGGTTAAAAAAAAAAAAAAGACAAAAATCTCTGCTCAGAATTGAGGGAAGGAGGTAACTTTATGAGTCAGTATGCTGAGGGCTGTGGCAGGGGTAGGGAGCAGGTGTCAGGTACTCATACCCCACAGGGTGTTCTGAGCGCAAATGTTCTTCAGTGTTCACACATAAATATACGGATGCAAACCTGTGCTGCTTAAACTTTATTTGTTGACTTGACACAGCTTAGAATCATCTGAAAAGGGAATCTCAATGGAGGGACTGCCCAGATCAGATAGACCTGTAGGCATGTCTTGTGTGTGCGTGTGTGTGTATGTGTGTGTATGTGTGTCTGTCTGTCTGTCTTGATTGATGTAGGAGACTCCAGCCCACTGTGGGAGGTGCTATTCCCTAGGCAGGTGGCCCTGGGTTGTGAAAGCTGGGGTGTTAAAGCTGGCTAAGCATGATCTACAGTGAGCTAGCAAGGAAGCTTCCTTCATAGTTTCTGCTTCAAGCTCTTCCTTAAGTCCCTGCCCTGACTTCCCTCAGTGATGTACTGAGACCAAGAAATATGAAGCCAAATGAATCCTGTCCTCCCCAAGTGGCTTTTGGTCATGGTGTTTGTCACGGCAACAGAAGAAAGTTAGAACAATGCCTAGGTGGACATTCATACAAACGCTCTTACACTGATTCATGCTGGCACAACACACACGCAAGCGTCAGTGAGCACCACACTGCATGCTGAGGCTGACCCACTCCTGCCTTTTCTGTAAGTTAGCCTCATTCTGGTCCATCCTGGCCCACTCACAGGCTCTCTGCTGGCACTTCCAAAGCCCATGCCCAGAGCTGCTCCTCCTTGCTCACCGTTCTTCTGAGAATATCTCGTCCCACTGTGGGCTCTGAGAGCTCACTGGAGGGAGAAACATACTAGAGGATCATCTCACTTCCATGATCTCAGGCCAGTCCATCTCCCCTTGGGCTCAGTTTACCCACTTGGACAATCTCTACCGTGGTGTTTGCAGTTTGTTGCTGAACAGCTTTGTGCCTCAGTCCAAGTTAGAAGAGTGGGACGTGGATGCGGAGACAGCTCATGATGGAGGAGGCAGTGCATGGGCGCCAGAGTGAGGGAGCCAGAGGACGGAACTGGGGAAAGCAGGAAGAACCATGCCCTGGGGCACAGGAGGGACCGTCGGGTGAGCATTGTTGTGACGTGTGACCCAGCTCTGAGCTACATGTGCCAGCCAAGGCTCTAGTGGAGTTTCATGCTATCTTCAGATACTTGAAGGGCAGCCATGGGCACAGGGATGGGACTTCCTCTGTGTGACCAAGTTGGTAGGACTAGACAGGAAAAAAATGGGCATGAGCTCCGAGGAGACACAGCCTTGGGTCAAGATCTAGATCCATAGGATTCTGCTGTGCACATGGGAGTGTGCAGGGGTGTGAATTCTGCTCATGTGTGTTTCTGTCACTTTCCCCACCAGCTCCTGTAGTTTTCATCTTATTGTTTTTCATGCCAAACCATGTCCTCTTTATCTTATCCTGTTCTTTGGCTAGAAAATATTTTCCTTTTTTTGTTTTTGTTTTTGTTTTTTTGAGACAGGGTTTCTCTGTGTAGCCTTGGCTGTCCTGGACTTTCTTTGTAGACCAACCAGGCTGGCCTCGAACTCATAGCAATCCACCTGGCTCTGCCTCCCGAGTGCTGGGATTAAAGGCATGCACCACCACCACCTGGCTGAAAATATTTTCTTTAAAGAAAAAAAAAAAGTCTGGTTATGGTGGTACATCCTTGTAACTCTAGAATTCAAGAGACAGAGGCAGGAGGAAACAGTTTAAAACTTAGCTGGGCTCTGTAATGAGATCCTGTCTTAAAGAGAAAAACAAAACAAAACAAACAAAAAAACCCAAGTGAATCCAGGTGTGGTGGCGGGCACAGTGGTGCATACCTGGCATTAATCCCACCGCTCAGGAAGCTGACCTGGAGGGTCAGAAGGTCAAGGCCTGGACTACGGCGTGAGTTCAAGGTCAGCTTGTGCAGCCCAGTAAGACCCTGTCTCAAAGTCGAAAAGTAAAAAGAGGGCCAGTGATATAGTTCAACAATAGAGTACTTTCCAGGTTTGTTTAAGGCAATGGGTTCAATTACTAGAACCATTATTGTCACTGGGGGCAAAAAACAAAGAGTATATATACACAGTGAAAGATTCAAATTGGACAAAAGTTGTGATCAGTGAAAATCAGCTCTTGCTTCCTTCCAAACTCCTTGGGTTCATAGGCACCAAGTTCCTGCATCTTGGTACACCACAGCTACCGATGTTCATGCAGTCACTCAAATACACCGTGCACAGAGAAGCATCTACCTTACCTCTTTTAAATATACACTACTCTTTGTTTATTTTTAAATTTATTATATTTATTATGATTATTTATTTGTAAGCGTCTGGTCCACATTACAAGGGTGGAAGTCAGGGGACAGCTTCCGGGAGTCACTTCTCTCCTTGAACATGTAGGGCACAGGGATTGAACTCAGGTCCTCAGGCTTGTCAGCAGGCACCTTTATCCATTAAGCTGTCTTGTAGGCTCCATTTGTTTTTTTGAGACAGGGTCTCCTTTTACAGTGTAGGCTGGCCTGGAACTTGAGATAACCCTCCTATCTCAGCTTCTCCTATGCTGGGATTTCAGGCTTATGCCTTCTCTCTCTCTCTTCCTGTCCAGAGCCTTTCTTTGAGCACACACGTGAGCCTTCTGTTTGACCTGATCCTTGTCCCCTCTCCACCCTGTCTACGCAGGCTGGACACTGTAAGGAGTTTTCCACCAGCTAGTGTCTGACTTGGAGTGGGCTCCAGAGTTCCCAGCACTGCCACTATGGGAGTGCACACTGGCTGGCACTGGGAGGAAAGGAGATGGGAGAAGCTTGTCCAGGCTGATGGAGGCAAGCTAACCCGTGTCTTCTCAGGCTCTTTCCACCAAGCAGTTTCGTAGCTACAAAGAGAACTGCTTTATTCCACATGCCTCCCATCTCTCCCCCATGCCACCTTAACTCCGAAAGCCCAGCCAGGGTCACTGCTGCCTCAAGCTGCTTAACTTTGGCTTCTAGCCCTGGCATAATTGACAAGAACCCCAAGAGGCGGCCACTCTCAGTGCCAGCCACATGCCACTAAACTCCAAATTAAGAGGCCCAGCCGAGATTTCTGTCTTATTTCTCCTCCCCCCCCCAAGGACCCCTGGGGCCAATCCTCAATCATTTCAGGAGGGGAATAGAACTAGAAGTTTGGATTTGGGAAGGGGGGTCGAGGGGACCCAAAGCTGATGCCGCTATGCTCCAGAGAGATGTGTGTATCCTACCATGCGGCTTAAGACTTCTCCAAAACACTGTTCTCCCCCCCCCCAATCCAATAAAATTGCAAATTTCACTGTATTTCACAATATCCTAAATAAACATGAACGGCATGCATTTCTCTCCCTTGCATCAAATATTAATCTGCCGGTGGCCAGCGCCCGCTCCCCGGCGTGCGAACGCACGCTGGGTAAACACAGGGAGATTGCAATGCCAGATCTTCTCTCTCTTCTCTCCCCCAAGTCGAGAGCAGGACAAATTTTTCTCCTAATTACACCTGCCACTGTTTGCCTTCTAATACTGTAAAGCCTCCATCACATAGTTGTTCAGACTTGGGATTAGGTTCTCTTCCTATAGTACAAATGACTGATGGGGGTGGGGATGGGGGAGCTCAAGTATGTGTGTGTGTGTGTGTGTGTGTGTGTGTGTGTGTGTGTGTGTGCTGGGCACTGATTTTTACAGTTTTCCCCTAAGGTTCCCTGGGTTGGGCACAGGAGCTTCCTCAGGCTGCTGACCCTCCGTGTGTGAGTGAGTGCGTGTGCGTGTGCATGTGTGTGTGTGTGTGTTGTGTGTATGTGTGTGTGTTGATTTCAAAGGCTGCTGTGGGGGAGGAGCAAGTGGTGACTCGGGGCAGGGGGGCAGCATTTACAGAATCAGGGTCACATAGGCTTTCTCAGCCCCAAGTCACCCAGGAATTCAGGAGATGGGAAAAGAGCAGATGAACGGGGTGTATTTGGTGCCATGGGCAGTGTCCAGAGTCCCTCTTTGCTGACACCGCCATCATCTCTCTCCTACCATAAAAATGCCTCCTCACTAGATTCCCATCTACCCCCACCCCCAGCAAGTCCATGATCCCCAGCTGCCATGGTGCCCTTCCAAAAACCCAAAGGTCTCCAGACCTGACAGGCCAGGATACAAGTCCCAGATGACATTCCGATGTGTGAGAGTGAGGCCCAGCCCCACCGCCCACCCCCACTGCCTGTAAGGTCCTCTGCTGCCAGCTCACCTCCTTTCTCTGGTCTAATCCAGCATTCCCCACCCCCACCCCCATTATTTACTCCACACTGTGGTTGTGTGTTCAGCATCTTGCCCTTCTCCAAGTGTTCTGTGCCAGGTGCCCCTCTGATCCTTTGCTCAGGCTCTATGACATGCCCATTGAAATGACAGCTCTCTTTTCCTCAGGAGGACACAACTTCCTCGAAGCCTTTTTGGATCCCTGGCTCTCTGTGTTGTCTTGGGGGTTTTCCTCCATTTGTAGATGTTGCAGGAAGCAATCAGGGGATTTCAATATTTGATACAATGTTATCATTTATAAATTCCCACTCAAGAACCATGCAGTCAAGTTAGCCCCCCCTTAAATCACACACATACACAAAAGTCATAATATTTTAAGCTCATGATTGTTGATGGGTTGTGCTTGTAGCCACCTACACACACCCTGCGGACTGCAGTTTGAATACATCTGAATGCATAGGAACCTTCTAGGTGGGGATTCAGCAGGAGACTTCCTGGTTCCCACAATCTCGTGACCAAGTTGCCCGCCCCGCTCCATCTCTGGGTGAGTTCCCTGATGGCCTCTGTGGGATGGTTGGCAGATCATGTGAGTCCCAGGCAACCCAAGAGGACCACTCCCGCAACCTCCATCCAAGACCACAATGGCAGAGGACAGGGCACTGAAGAAACCAGAGACATCCATCCCTGCCACCATCATTTCCCCTCCCTAAGCCAGTGATACACCAATAAAGTTCCTTTTCAGGTACCTGCATGCTTTAAGAGTTGGAGCGGGAGCCGGGGTATGGTGGCGCACGTCTTTAATCCCAGCACTCTGGAGGCAGAGGCAGGCGGATCACTGTGAGTTCAAGGGCAGCCTGGTCTACAAAGTGAGTCCAGGATAGCCAAGGCTACCCAGAGAAACCCTGTTTTGAAAAACAAAAAAACAAAAAAACAAAAAAAAACAAAAAAAAAAGTTGGAGCCAGGCAGACACCACACGGTTCCCACGGGGCTGGAGGCATGCACTCTGACTGGCTACTTTTATTGGGGGAGGGGCTATAGGTACCGGTTTTGCCTTTCTGGTTCCTCTGGGCTCACAGAGGTCTCTGTTTAGGTGAGCCCCCAGCTATGGGGAGCCAGGAACAGGGCTCAGGATAGCAGCCTTGGGCACGCTCTGAGATACGCCCGGTGAGGTCTCCATCCTTCCTAACCCGCCCTACGTGCTCCTTGGCGGCTTCTCTCGTAGTCAGCTCGTTCAGCTTTGACTAATAACTGTCCCTGGCCCTATCCCCTCCCCACACATTTCACCTTCAAAGGACTGGGAGAAATTTCCCTAATTAATTAACTCCTCTGCAGCCTGCCCTCCGTGTCATCAGGTGATTAATTGTCACTGTGACTTTAAATCCAAGAGCGGAGTGAAGTTGGCAGTGGTGGACACCAGAAGCCACAATCTGGGGACAGGCACAGCTTGAGGGCCTTTTCTGGGATTGGAAAAAAAAAAACCCACCTCATCCCCATGCCTGCCCTTGCCCAGGGCCTGACTGAGTGGCACCAGAGTCAGACCACGCATCCATCCATCATCCATCAATAATCAATCGATGAGTCTCAAATCCTAGACTGTGAGAACTGGGGTGCTGGGGAATAGTGGGTGGCTCATGTCAGTCTTAAAGTCTTTACAGACTAGGGCAATATATGGATATGAGCTTGGCAGTTGGGAGGAACAGATTCTAACCTTGACCCGGTCTGTGGGCAGCTGTGTGACTGTGGACTGGTCACTATTGCTTCCTGGGTCTCAGTATACTCACCTATAACGTAGGGACAGTACTAGAAGCTGATCCCCGTAAGCACGGAAGGAAGGTGAAACAGAACAATGAGTGTGACTGTCTTGGTGGACAGTACATAGCAAGTGCTTAGGGATGGTTGGGACGCTGCTGCTGCTGCTGTACCAGGAAGAGCCTGGAAGTGCCCAGCTGTGACCCTGGTCTCCCAGTGCTACACAGACCAGTCCCTCTCTGTAGCATGGCCCAGGGCAGGGTACTTTTCTCCCATTTTCATTGCCTCACCTGGAAAGCAAGGGATAAAGCTCCCAGCCCCTCCCTCCTCCAGGGCACCAGAGGCAAACAGGCTCAGGCCTTCCTCCAAAGGGGCCCAACAGCAAGAAAGCCAGGTGGGAAACACCAGCAACTGTGGGAGCCACAACAGGGGTACAACAGAAGGTAAGATGGCCTCCCAGGTCCGAGAGTGCAGCAAGGGCAGAAGGAAGCTACTCTTCACATGACAGTTGCTCAAGAAATACCCGTTTTCTTCCCCAATTTCCTCCTCCCCACATGGCCTAACTTTTTAGACTGGACTCTTTTTCTACCTCAGAACCCCCCAGTCTGTCCCTTCTGGTGAGCCTGCAAGGCCCAGGAAAAAAGGGAGAAAAACCAGGTACCCTTGAAAAGCCTCTCCCCCTGCATCATGTCACTTCCCACCCCCATCAACCAGGTTCCTGGCAAATGCTTCCTGTGGGAAAACTGAATCCAATCCTCCCGACAGCCCATGTGACAGAGAGGCTTAAGGGAAGAGGATGAAGGGACAGGCGTTGACTGGCTTTGACTCTGGGTGCAGAACCCCCAAAGTGAGTGGGCCAAAGAAGAGCAGTCCAATCCAGTCCGAAATAGCAGACAACCTAAGGAAGGCAGGCTTTATTTTGGCTTGCAGTTGGAAGGTACAGGCCATCGTGGTGGGGGAGTGACCTGGGCAGGAGCTTGAGCCAGCTGGTCACATTGCTGCATCTGGAGTCAGGAAGCAGAGAGCGTGCTAAGGGCCAAGCTCAGCTTCTCCTTTATATTCAACCCAGGACCTCAGTACCAGGGAATGATCCCACCTCAGTTAGCATAATCTGGCTAATCTTTCCCAGACACACACCTTCAAGCCCCAGTAAAGTTGACAGTCTTAAACACCACAAGGGTGGAAACGTCTGACTGCTTCTGTGAGGTTGGTGGGGGGCGGGGGCGCGCGGCGATTTCAAGAGGATGTCTAAAGATGGGGAAAGGGATGCAGAGGCAGCTGGTATAGAGGTGTGAGGGGTGTCCTGGGGTGTGCCGATGGGGTGGTAGGTAGCACAGCAGGGGTGTGCTACCCCCTTGAGCCTCAGGGAGATCTGGGGGTGGGGAGAGATATTTGGTAAGTGCTGGTGGGATGGTGCTGAGTGCTGCAGGGCATGGGCGGGGTGGAGTCTACAGAGGCTTTTCTGAGGGTCCCCTTTGTCTTCTGCCTTCTCTCCTTTATCATCCCTCACCACCAGCCTCCTGTACTCCCAGCTCAGAGCCTTTGCATACTGTTTCTTCTGCAGGGGATGCTTGTCCTGGCCAGGTCTCCTAGACCTGGCTCTACGGCTGCACCAGCTCTCATGTATTTTATTTATTCTACTTAGTGTTTCTCCTCCCATTAGAACTCACTCTCCATGAGGGTGGGCGATCCTGTTTGTGCTTTTGTTTTCACTGTGGTAAGACAAACGTACCTATTGTTTCAGTAAATGTGCAATTCAGTGGCAGTAAGCACCTTTGCAGGCTGGAAACACAGCTCAGTGGCTAGGTGATTATTTAGTATACGCAAGGTTATGAGTTCAGTTTCCAGTACTGCAGAAGAAGAGGGAGAGGAAGGAGAAGAAAATGCGTTTTTTGGCTTTGTTTCTTTTGAATGAAGAGCAAGGGATAATAGCTCACACACAGTTGGGAGTAGGCAAAGGGATTGACAAGAGTTCATGGCCAGCCTGGGTTAATGAAGTAAGTTCTAGATAGTCTGGCTACAAAGAAAGACCCTGTTCACAGAGCCAACCATAGCATTAAACATTCTCAATGGTGTGGCAATCACCGCTATCCATGTTCTATACTTTTCCCGTTGCCCCCCAGATAAACTCCCCACTCATTAAGCAATAACTTCCCGCCCTCCTACTCTGGCCCCTGGTGCCCCCCCCTCCCCTCCCCGTTCTACCTCCTGTCTCTGAATTTGTTACTCGGAAGTATGCTATAGAAACCGAAGCACACAACAGCTGTCCTTCTGTGTCTGGCTTATTTTACGTAGATTTCAGATTCCATGTTGTGGTATATATCAAAATTTCATTCCTTTTTATGGCCAGATAGTATTTCATTTTATGTAGATGCCACATTCTGGTGACAGCTGCATGCCCAGTGCCCAGCACAATGCCTGAAGCCAGAGCCCCATGAACGTGTTTGCTGAGTGAATGAACTAGGGATGGAAGTGGATCTTTCTGACCTCGCCTTGTGAGAACACTTGCCTCTGAGATCCTGGAAGAACACTCACATAGAGAGAGCAGTGATTAGGGATGCGGGCGGTGAGAGGTGAGTGGGTGAGTGGGTGAGTGGCTAGAAGATGGGCTAAGATATGAAGCTAAGGTTTCTTCCTTTACTGAGCATAACAATTCAGTCCTCCCATTCTCATTGCAGAGGAGACAGGGTGGTAGCCTGCGTTAAGGAATCTCCTGGTCTGACTTCTTGTTACTCCTTTAGGGTGCTCAGAATGTGTGTGTGTGGCGGGGTGCTGTGTACTGATGGGGGTGTCCCAGGTCTGGAAGGATGGAGATGTCCCTTTGGGCACCTGTTCTCACCCTGTGACTCCTGAGGGTCTAGGCATCCCTTTGAGAGGGTCCAGATGTTCAGCTTCATCCCTGCTAATTAGCACAATTAATTAGCAAGTGGCTTTGTGGCTCTGGGAGTCCTGGGCTTCCTTGGTGGGCAGGAGCGGCACTGTGAACAGGTGTTGTGTGTGCGGGGTGGTAATAAGCAAGGTCAGTGAAGAAGATGGGCTTTAAATTGACCTCTCCCTGGACTGAGAGCCCCTCTCCCCCACCCAAGAATGACTGTAGCGGCTTCTCTTTCTTTCTTCTAGCTTAGCCCAGCAAAGCTCAATGAAGGAAGAAGTCAAAATCCTGCTCACAAACCTGCAGAAGGACCAGGAAACTCAATGTCACTTAGTCCAGCATGGAGACCTGAGGTCTCTCAAGAAGATGCTGTGGATGGAGGTCCCCCTGATCTGACACGGATTGCAATCGCAGGGCTCTGAGATTTCCTGGGTCTAAGCCCCGAGTGTGATGGTCAGGGTGCTATGACTTGGAATTGGGAAGCCATCCACAGGCCCATCTGTTAAAGGCTTACTCCCTGGGTTGGTGCTTTTGGGAGGGGGTGGTAGAGCCTTAATGAGGTTGGGCCTGTTGAGAAACCTTACCAGGGTCTCATAAAAAAAGAAATTGTGAGACCCAGTTCCTTACCCTCTCTCTCTTCCCTTTCCATCAGTTAGATGAAATTTGTTCAATCATAAACATCCATGTGCTGTCTCGATAAAGGCCTCAAGGAAAGGTTCTCAACCCCATGGGTCGTGACCCTTGGAGGGAGTGTGTCAAATGACCCTTTTACAGGGGTCACCAAGGACCAGTGGAAAACAACACTTATTTACAAACCAGTTCATAACAGTAGCAAAAATACAGTTATGAAGTAGCAATGAAAATTATTTTAATTTTAATTAAATTAGGGGGTCGCTACAACTGAGGAACTGTATTAAAGGATTAAAGGGTCACAGCACTCAGAAGGTTGAGAGGCACTGGCCTAGAGTGACAGGACCGGTCATGCCCTGGAACTGTCAAAACTTTAAGCCAGAACAAACCTTTTCTCTTTGTAAGTTGTTTCCATCCGCCATGTGTTATAGTTGAGTGTATGGGATCTTGATGGAGACGTGTGGAAGAGTGTCCTCGAGGGGTGGGGGGTGTGCTATTGTGACACTGGCCACATGAAGGGCATACGGCTGTGGATGTGAGTGTGGGCATGCGTGGTTGCAGGACACTGGGTGTACAGTGTGGATGTGCCAAAGCGGACATAAAGGTCTGGTTGTGTCTGAGCCCTGAGGTAAGTGTGCCTGTGATCACTTGAGGCTATGAGCACGTGGCATGTTTCACATTAGTAAGAGTGGTGATGTGTGGATGACAGTGTACAGTGTGGGGAGAAGAGGCTTGACAACACAGAGTGACGTCTGCCTGGCCTTCTGCCCCTCCAACTTTCCCCATTCTGTGATCTCTGCAGCCCTACCCCCAAAGGCTCTACAGAGGACCTTGTGCAGTGTTCCTCCTCAGACCTTGGCTGCCCTGCCCCCTCACTGCAGGCCAGGACACCCTCACATCAGGATCTGGTGGCCACAGGCCCTCTCAAGTGTTGGATTAACCAGGGAGTCACACAATGGGCACATATGGCCTGAGTGCAGGGTGGCCCAGGGCTCCTTACTCAGCGCTGCTGCTAGGATTAGACCTAATGAATTGAAGGAGTTAACAATGCTTAGAGCCCAGTGGAGGCCCTGAGAGGCCTCACAGGCTCCCGCCTTTCACTGAGAGGTGTAATCCGCTTTGAAATCAAAGGTGGTACAAAGTATGAATTTAAATTGGACATTTAGGGCTCCGGTGAGATGGTGTGTTCTGGATAGGTCTCTTCTTCTTCAAGGATCCTGGAGTGAGGGAGGACCCAGAGGGAAAGACCAGAGCCATCTGCTCTAGAGGGAGGCCCAGGCTGGTCCCAGCTGGCCACTTTCCCTCAGTGGCTAGGGGAGGACTAGGAGGAGGCTGGGGAGCACTGGGAGGCGTCCCTTCTCAGTTCAGAAGGTATCCCCAGGCCAGGGCTCCTTGATGCTCTGCAGAGTCTTGGTCCTCATGTTGCCTTTCATTTTTGAATTGCTAATTTTTTTTCTGATATCATCAGAACAACGTATATAACATCGGTTCTCCATTTGGCCATTCTTAAGTGCCACTAATTAGATGCCACACATGCCATTCTGCCCTGCCACACTGTATTTCTACAGCTTTTTCAATATTCTAAATGTTCTACCTACTAAATGGCAGCTCTCGTTCTCTCAGAAGCTTCCACTCTGCTTTCTCCGTTCACCTCTTTTTATGTGTTTAGCTCAATTGGAACCAGCACAGTACCTGTGGTTTGCTGTCTGGCTTATTTTGTTTAGTATAATGTTTTCAAGGTTTGTCCATGGCAAGGCATATGCCATAACTTCATTCCTTTTGGTGGCTTAATAGTATTCCATCATGTGTACTGGTCATATTGTTTGTGTCCATTTGTTTTTTGTTGATGGACATTTGGGTTATTCCCATCTTTTAGTTACTATGAATAATGTTTCAATAAATGTTGAAGTCTTATTTCAGTTGTTTTCTTTCTTTTGAGATGGTGTCTCATGTAGCCCAGGTTGGCCCTGAACTCACTATGCTGCTGAGAATGGTCTTGATGTCCTGATCCTCCTGGCATCACCTACCAAGTGCTAGTATTTTAAGTATGCACCACCACACCTGACTTTATTTGTTAGTGTAGGTTGCTCAAACTGGGAATCCTCCTGCCTCTGGAGAGCTGGGACTACAGGCTTGTGTCATATAGCACTTCACTCTCTTGGGCTGTCTACACTTCGACCACAGACACACATTGTATACGTCAGCAGGAGTATTCCAGGGCTCTGGCTTTGCCATCCTGGCCAGACTAGTCAGTTTGCCTGGGCCATCCCAGAAGGAAGGAAGGATGTCTCCTTGCGCTTTGATCTACTTTCCCAAGGACTCTTGATGAGCACTTTGCCCTGTCCGTTCTCTCATGGGTCTCCTTTGACCCATTTCATAGGTACGTAAGCTGAGGCTCCATGTTGCCTGAAGTTGGGTGGCATACCAGCCAGCTCCATTCGACCCAGTACCTCGGGGCTACTGTTCTGCCCTACCCTTACCCCTCCAACAGCCACAGGTGACTCCCAGGTCCCCAGACACCCTCTGGTCCTCTGCCTAGCTCTGCCTCGTGGAGGGCGGATGGGGCTGCATTCACTGTAGGCAGTTGCTGGGACCACTTTGTCCCTGGCTCTGTGGATCCCCTGTGTCATGACTGCCCGCTGGGCAGAGCTCCAGCCACCTCCTCTGGGTCCCCTCTCTAATACAAGCTCACTGCAATGTGTGGAAAGAATGGGCAGGTAGAAACTCATCTCTAGATTCTTCTCCAAGAACAGGGTCTGATTGCCCTGCCCCTCAAGGGCCCTGAGCAGTGAGCCTAGGCGTAGGGGGGCACTTCCTCATCCACACCCCCTGAGCAGTCATCTGATTGGAAGAGCTGAGGGACCAGGAGAACACTAACATGACTAACACTTACTGAGAACTTAACTGTGTTCTAGGCTCTACTCACTCATCACTTGAAACTGTGTGATTACGTGTGTGTGTGTGTGTGTGTGTGTGTGTGAGAGATATGCTGGGGACCAAACTCAGGTCTTTACATACATTTAACAAATAATTCACCTCTGACTCTACATCCCAGCCTTATTCATTATTAAAATGCTTTTGTGTTCTCTCTCTCTCTCTCTCTCTCTCTCTCTCTCTCTCTCTCTCTCTCT
>OU015746.1:35408708-35428391 GCA_907169655.1 Acomys percivali
CACACACACACACACACACACACACACACACACACACACACACACACGATGATGACGGGCTCAAGGGATGGTTCAGCAGTTAAAGAACACGTGTTCTCACAGAGAACCTGGGTTTAATTTTCAGCACTCACATGGCAGCTCACATCTGTCTCTAACTTCAGTTCCAGAGGATCCATCATCCTCTTCTGACCACTGAGGGTACCAGGAATGCACATGATTCACAGACATACATGTAAGCAAGACACTCATACACATAAAATATAATAAATAAGCGTTTTAAAATTATTTATTTTAATTTTTGTTTTTTGAGACAGGGTCTCTCTGTGTAGGCCTGCCTGTTCTGGAACTCACTTTGTAGACCAGGCTGGCCTTGAACTCATAGAGATCTGCCTGCTTTTGCCTCCTGGGTGCTGGAATTAAAGGCATGTGCCACCATGCTCAGCCAAAAAAAAAATATTTATTGGTTTTTCGAAGACAGGGTTTCTCTGTGTAGCCTTGGCTGTCCTGGACTTGCTCTGTAGACTAGGATGGCCTCAAACTCAAAGCAATCTGCCTGCCTCTGCCTCCCAAGTGTTGGGATTAAAGGCATGCGCCACCACACCCAGCTGTTTTATTTTTAAAAGTAAGGGGATATGATATCACCTTCCGGTTCTTATATCATCTGGTGACTTACGATAAAGAGAGGCTGTCATAGTCAGGGTTACTATTTCAGTGATAAAACGCCATGACCAAAAAGCAAGTTGGGGAGGAAAGGGTTTATTTGGCTTACACTTCCATATCACTGTTCATCATTGAAGGAAGTTAGAACAGGAACTCAAATAGAGCAGGAACCTGGAGGCAGGAGCTGATGCAGGGGCCATGGAGGGGTGCTGCTTACTGGCCTGCTCAGCCTGCTTTCTTATAAAACGAAGGACCGCCAGCCCAGGGGTAGCACCACCCACAATGGGTTGAGCACCCCCCCCCATCAATCCCTAATTAAGAAAATGCCCTACAAGCTTGCTTACAGCTTTAGTTGTGTCTCTTAGCAATCCACCTGTGAATCCCCCACCCCCACCCCACTATGGAAGGGAGCGGGAGGCTCTGTAGTCTTGTCTGGAATGTCAGCGTTGCTGAAGAGGGACCCTGGTCTGAGAGGCTGGGAGGTCTCTGCCTTAAATAAGCTAAGTTTACATCCTGAGGGAGAGTTGGAATAATCATTTTTGCAAATAGTGTTTCATGTGGTCCAAGTTAGCTTCAGACTCACCATGTGTTTGCGACTGGCCTTGAACTCTGATCCTCCTGCCTATACCTTTCACGTGCTGTGATTACAGGGGTGTTGCCACCAGGCCTGCCTGCCTTAGGATAACACTGATCCAACCTCTTCAGTTCACGGAATGAGAATCAGGAGACTAGAATTTCCAGAGGCAGAGCAGAAGCCCGTGGGACAGGCAGGGATTTCTCAATGCTATGACTGAGCATTGAGCTCTGAGCTATCTAACTATGGAGAAATCTTCCTGTGTGACCCTGGACACATATCTTTCTCACTCTGGGCCTTAGTACCATGAATGATTAGCCTCCGTGGCTTCTTTGGGGGGGGGGGGGGCTTCTCGTTCCAAAACTTGACAATCCAGGAGGCTGTTCTTTAGCTTTGAAGGATGCGTGAGTCTGACTCCATCCGAACGATTAAAGTGACCGGATGAGACTGAGCAGGGACAGATGAGACCTTGGGACATTTGGAGTTCACAGGGAAGCACTTAGCACGGGCTCAACTCGATAAACTCCCTTCCCTGAGAAAAACTTTCCGTTTCTACTCTGTACCTCACCCACTAAACGGAGGACAGCATTTATGGTGGGCTTGTTGAACCCAAGTCTTTCCTCCTCCTAGTACAATCCAGCTAGGACCAGCAAGGTGGTCTGTGGGTAAAAGTGCTTTCCACGCAAGCCTGACAGCCTAGCACCCAATCTCTGGTAGAAGGGGAAAGAAAACCAACTTATGAGTGTTCTCCTCTGATCTCCACACACGCACCAGCATCTACACATCCTTTTCCTTCTCTCAGCCTCCACCAAAACAAAAAATTATTTGAAAAGGTAGAAGCAGCCCAGTTAGAAGTAGGTACCTGACTCAGTTGGTAGAATGTTGGCCTAGCGTGCACAAAGCCTTGGGTTCAATTCCTAGCTAGCATCACATGAAATCTCAGCATCCAGAAGGCAGGGCAGGAGGATCAAGAGTTCAAAGTCATCCTTGGCTTTTTAGTGAGACTGAGGCCAGCCTGGGTTACACGGGTCACATGGAGTGGTGTGCTTTGACGTCTCGACTTTGCACTTTAAATGTTTCTCATGTGCTCCTGCTAACTTTCATCAATCTATGACCCTGTGTTGTTCTTGGGGGACGTGGTAGTGAGGCTTTTAGATGGAGCTTGGCAGCCTCGCTCCCCATCATGGAAGATTCCAGACTCTGCTACAGCAGCTCAGCCTTGGGCCAGCCCCTATTCAGTGGTAACCAGAAACAAAGGGGCAGGTCAAGTGACGACTCAGAGTCAGTTTTCTAGGCTTCTGGGCTATTTGCTGTTCCTCTCACTAGGAACTTGATGTCTGACCTCTTTCCTTGGCCTGTGGCTACCAAGCCACTAAAGTGAATGGAAGTTCCTTATCAAGTAAACAAACAAACAAACAAAGGAAGAAGGGAGGAATAGAGAGGTGGAAATGAAAGGGAGGTGAACTGGAAACCACAGGCTCTAAGACCTCTCAGAGACGACCATGTTCTCTAGTCCTCTCAGCAGGTTCCTTCTCCTACGGAGGAGGAAACCCCAGAGAGGTGAAGCCCGGCTCAGGAGGCATGTGAGTCGCTGTCCCTGGTGCTGAAACATCTCTGCCAGGTCATGGTCCTCTCTCTCTCTCTCTCTCACTTGGAGGAATTTCTAAGCAAGGAAAAGAAGTAGCAGGTTGTGCATGAGACAGAAGAGAGGTTCACCAAAGGAGAAGGACACCGGGACAGAGGAGGCTTCAGACAGGTACGGCGGTGGCAGCCTGCCAGAGAGAAGAGAGGTTGACATTGTTTTCAAACAAAGGCAGTTATCTGGAAAAGAACCAACCACCATACAACTCTAGCCCAGATAAGAAATGACTGAAGAAGAATAAGGAACGTGCGTCTCAAGCGAGGCAAGGCTGAGCGTGTGTCAACACGAGCAAACTAATTCAGGCGGGCACGCAAACACAATGGGAGGAGTGATGGGGTTGGCGATCGTTATTCTTTGTTTTTCTTTCCTTGCCTGATGAAAAATTTGCAAATTTTCATACCGCCACAAAGCAATCAAAACTGTGATTATGTTTCACAATTTTTGACAGCTAGTTTCATGTACTCTAAGTAGTTCTGTTCTGTGTTAGACAATTCAAACAATTTGCTTTCCCTCAGGATGCTGAACAAGGAACACATGGACCTCCCTTCCTGCTAAGCCCATATGTATAGCATGTTTTTTTTTTAATGTTTTTTTTTTTATTCCTCATAATGACCCTGGAGGTAGGCACTGCTGGAACTGTTGAGGAAATGGAGTGTCATATGGGCAGGTTCCTGTCAGAGACTAGGATTGCAGTGGGAATTCTGGTTCTATATCCTGTACACCAAGCCCGCAGGGAGTCCATCCCTTGATAACTTCCTTGACCAGACCCAGGCTTCCTGATCCTTCTGTGGACTCTCCCTTTCCCATCATCACCATGAGGCCCAGCGCACTTGCTGAAGGAATGGCCCCGGCTGAGACCCAGCCTCCAGCCTCCTTCATGCTCCACAGTTCTGTTGGGGAGGAAGATCCAGTTCCCAGGCCTGACTGAAATCTGAGCCAGGTGCCCCCTCCTGCTTGCCCCCTGTGTTCCTCTGCCCGGTGTGGGGAGATGGAAGGGCCAAGGGCACAAGGGGAAGCATTGTTCCCTCCTTCACCTTGTGTAGCCACGGTGGCCCAGCTGGCAGCAGAGCGTGCAGGAGTTTGTGTAACTTTGCTGAGGGTTAAGAGCAGGTCAGCATGGGGCTGTGACTTAGGCTGCTCTCCCAAGCCAGGCAGCCCCGTGGGAACAGGAACGCATACCTGCTGCCCATGCCCTGAAACGCAGAGGGCAGCTTGAGCCTCAGGGCATGAAGACGCAGACCCTCAAGCCCCCCACTACCCTCCCTTACCCTCCTCTTTGGCACAGAGGCAGATCACAGAAGCCTGACCGGACAGGAAGCCAGGAGCCAGGCTTCCCAGTACATGCCTTTGTCAGGAAATACACTCGGGCCCAGAGAGGAAGCAAGAGCTAACATGAACTGTGGCTCTTACTATCATCCACCCATCCACCCATCCATCCATCCATCCATCCATCCATCCATCCACCCATCCATCCATCCATCCATCCACCCAACAAACAGACACTGTCCTTGAATGAAAAACATTTTCTCATCAGCTCAACAGGGCCTACCTCCAAGGTTGCATGGCTGGTTTGAAGCGTTACCCACCCTAAACCCCGTCCCCTATGCCAAAGACAATAATACGTATGGAGCGCGGGAAGTCAGATGGATGAGTGTATCCCAGCAAGCCATCACATCCTTTACCTGGTCTCCTGACAAATTGTATGACAGAGTCATATCAATTCTGTGCAACAATGTATTTGAGCAAAGTGCTTAATGGATTACCTTCTGGGAAGCTTTCCAGGAACCAACGAGCCCACCGCATTGGGAAGTTGGTCTTGATAAATTCCTTCCTCCCTCGATTCATTTCCCCATTGGTCACATAGAGGATGTGAATGCAGCTGATGCTTCCGGCAAAGCTCTCCCCCATCACGGGGTGTGAAAGGCGCGGAACAGGGTTATGGATGTGGGAGTCCAGAGGTGTGTTCACACTCTAGGATTTTCTCAGAACTCAACAGACACTGGTGGGTGAAGGAAAAAACACACAAAGCTTAAGCAGTACCTCAAGGGCTTACAGACTTCCTTATATACTCTCTATTTCATCCCTGGGGTGGTGGGGTATGGCAAGCAATTTATCCCTGACTCACAGAGGAGAAAGCTGAGGCTCTGAAGACATAAGTTGTTTAGGGCCACAGGGCCTATGTAAGCAGCAATGGCAGAAGCTACACTCAGCTCTCTGGACTCTCAGTCAGAGCATCTTTCTGAGAGAGGCCATGTGATTCCGGTACCTGGGTATGTGCTGGGGCCTGGGGGCTGGGCTGGAACAGCAGTGGCAGGTGTGTTCCTCCAAGGGAGAGAAATGCCTGGCTGGACAGAGGCCTAGTGGTTGGGGAGTGGAAGTGGAGGAGGGGCTCCTATCCAGCCAGATGTGTGGGAGGCAGAGCGAGTTCATGGCTTGGGTTAATGATCCCTGCTGCCCATATCACCCAATGGTGGGAACAGGTGGCCAACATGGAGCTGGCCATCTGAGGAAGGGGTCTGGCTGAGTGGGGAGGCACCCTCTGAGGTTCATGTGAAGACAACTTTTTGGTCACTCTATCCCTAGGGAGACAGAGCCATGGACTTATCCCACGGTCCCCATGATCATTCTTATCTTCATTCAGATCCCATGGGCACTCTCCCACACCATTGTACCTGCCTCCCAAGGGTCTCCTGTCCCGGCATCCTCAGTGCTGGCCAAGTTCCACCGTACACAGAAGCCTGTTCCTGTTGCTTCTTCCCAGAAAGCCTGGGCTCTACAGCCCGACTTACCATTCTGATCCCTGAACACAGACTCTATGCAATTCCCACCCTCCCAGGGGCCCACACCTCAGTCCTTGCAGGCCTTCTCTTGTGGGGCACATCCCCTCACTCTCTGGCATTGATCTGTCCTTCTTAACACGCAGCTGGTTTTCTCTCAGGGCATTCATTCCCTTTTACACCTGACAGGGGTAAGTTCCATGTCTGAGGCTCACAGTGGGCAGGCTGGGAACTTGGCCAAGAGACAAAACCAGCTGTTGTTTCCTGGTTCACCCTAGCCCCTGGCCACTCAGAACTTGGTGCACACCTCCATTAGGGAAGTTATCTGACACTCTGTTGGGATCTGGGCTAGGCAGGGTCTGGGCTTCTGTGTATTTTGTCTCCTGTTGAGGATCACAACCTCCTCTGATGTCTCACTAGTTGCCTCTTGCCCCAAGGTGACACTTGCTCCCAGGTGAGGCACAGAAGCCAGCGTGGTTTAGGGCAGAGACAGAAGGCTCCCAGTCCTCCACAATGCCCCTTGGGGAGGTGGGCTGGGCCCTGAGACTTGCTTTATAGACTTTGCACACTGGGGTTCCTGCAAAATGGTAGGTTTGTCCAGACTGTGGATGGAGGGCTGGCATCTAAGAGAGACAAAGATTCAGGCCACCCAATTGCAAATATCAAGATGCCTTTTTTTTTTTTTGAGCCCCAAATTCCTACCCGTCCTCCAATCCCTGAGGAACAACAAAGCAAAAGTCCTGACCCCTACAGAGATGTGCTTTTGAGACGACCCTGTTCCTTCTGCCTAGCATAGATGCCCTTTGCTCCATCCCAGAAAAAAGACACAAGGAAATGAATTTCCCAGGACTGAGAAGGGCTAAGAACATCTGAAGAGCTCAGAGAACTGGCCACTGATCAGTTGTTCACAGCGGTGTGTAAGTTTGTCCCCACTTCACCCTGGCAGAGCCCACTGGCAGCATGGCATAACTGGGAAGCACCTGGCACCAGCAGTAGAGAGGACAGAGTATAGGGTGCACTTCTAGCTGTGACTAGGGCAGGCTTGCTGGGCTCCTCCAGGTCTCTGTGCAAACTACTGAGCTCATATCACACATGCCTGCTAAGACTCATGGTACAAGTGTTGGAAAGGCCTCTTCAGGCTGTCTTGAGAAAACAAAGAACCTGCCTAATGTGCTAGTTTACGTGTCAGCTTGGCTTCTGGTTCAGTTTGATCCAGGCCCAAGTGTCAGCAGCATCCTTTTCTCAGTTCAGTTGCCCACAGTTGTCACTAGCTTCCAGCTCCACTGTGTGACAAAAAAAAAAAAAAAAAAAATTCCCCACAAAAAAACAAAACAAAACACACAAACAAACAAAAAAGAACTGTGCTGCCCTTCCCAGAAGCCTGAGCATTTTATTGGCTCTGATTGACTGATCTCTGTACTTAATGTGGTGCTTTGAATGAGAAAGGTTTCCATAGACTCATAGGTTTGAACACTCGGTTTCCTGTTGATGGAACTGTTTGGGAAGGATTAGGAGGTGTGGTCCTGTTGGAGGAGGTCTACCACTAGGGATGCCCTTTGAGGTTTCAAAAGCCTGTTTCCAGTGTGCTCCTCTCTGCCTCCTACTTGTAGATGAAGATGTGGGCTCTCAGTCATTGCTGCCTCCACGCCTTTGCTATGTTGTCATGGACTCTGACCCTCTGGAGCTTTAGGCTTAATTAAACACTTTCCTTTACAAGTTGCCTTGGTCATAGTGTCTCATCACAGCAAAAAAAAAAAAAAAAAAAAGTAACTAATACAACCTTGAATTAGTCAATATGGCTGTAGGCAAGAGTGGGTGACAAGCAACAAATTGAATAAATCCATCAAACCCTCAGGGAACAGTGTCCTTAGGGAATTAGGGTGTCAGTTTGCAGTAGAAGGGCAGACAAGGGCAACACCCCACCCCATGTCCCCCAGCAAAGAGGATGCTGTCCCCATTCACAGCCTGGCTTTGGAGCCGGGCTTCTTTCTCTCCCCTTTGGTCTCCTCCCATCCTGCTAACTTCAGCTCTGCCTCCTGCATAAGGTCCCTAGGAGCAGTGTCTGGGCATCAGAGCAGTGGTCTCAGCCAGGAGGGAGTGAAGACACAGAACCAGAAGAGCTAAGCTAGGATGACCTGGGGGGGCGGGATCAGCAAGGTCTCAGGGAATCAGTGGAGCACCACTTAGCCTCTGGTGTCAAGCTCCCTAGGAGTGTGTAACTCCTAGGGACAGTAGCTCCTGCTCCCCAGGGGCAGTTCTCCAGAGACGAGGCTGCTGGGAGCCATTAGCAGCTGCCGCTCATAGCCTCTTCCCAGCTATGGACAGTTTTGTCAGCCTCTTTATTCTCTGAGCCTGTCCTCTCTCCCAGGCAGATACTGTAGTTAAATTTCTAATTAAATTCCCTTGCCAGGTGCCACCCGAACTTGAAGGTTCACGCTGTGCCTTCTTGAAGCCTTTGCTTGTCTGATTTGAGTGCCTCCTATGTAAACTTAGATACAAGAGATGTTTGTAAATGTATGGCCATCAAAAAATTATCCCTCTCATATATAAAAAAAGTTTCATAGATCAAGAATAAAATGTACAAATGCTGCAATATAGAAATTGGTCAAAGGGTATGATTAGGCAATATTGAAAAAGAAGAAATAGTGATAGTCGATATAGATATGAGAAGGTCCCTGACCTCACTAGTAATCAAAGAAATTCAAATTAAAGCAGTAACCGGCAATCATTTTTTTCCACCTTGTAGTTGGCAACTATTTCGTGCTGATGACAATACGAAGAAAGGGACACCCTGTGTACTGCGGATAGACAGCAGCTGCCTACAGAAGTTTCTGGAAGGTAGTTTTAAAATCTTAGTAAGCCTTATTGTAAATGTACATGACCTTATGAACCTCTTGATGTGCTTCCAAGAAAGGAGAATATGAGATGACTCAGGGGGTGACACGCTTGCCATGCAAGCATAAAGACCTGTGCTCAGTGTCCAGCATCCACAGAAAAGCCAGGGGCATAGCACATGCCTATAACCTCAACACTGGGAAGAAGATGGGGGGGGGTTGCTGACAAGCCAATCTATTTGAATCAGCAAGCCCCTGCCAGGGTCGGTAAAAGATTGAGAAGAGAGAGAGAGAGAGAGAGAGAGAGAGAGAGAGAGAGAGAGAGAGAAGAGAGAGAGAGAGAAGCTAGGTGTGGTGGTACACGCCTTTAATTCCAGCACTTGGGAGGCAGAGGCAGGTGGATCACTGTGAGTTCAAGGCCAGCCTGCTCTACAAGGCAAGTCCAGGACAGCCAAGGCTACACAGAGAAACCCTGTCTTGAAAAAAAAAGCCAAAAAAAAAAAAAATAAGTGTGATGTCTTAGGGTTTTATTGCTGTGAAGAGACACCATGACCATGGCAACTCTTATAAAGGAAAGTATTTCATTGGGGCTGACTCACAGTTTAGACATTTAGCATAGTGGCATGCAGATGGGCATGATGCTAGAGATGGAGCTGAGGTTCTACATAAGCAGGCAGCAGGCTGTGACTGAGGCACAATTCCTCCAACAAAGCCACACCTTCTAATAGTGCCACTCTCTATGAACCAATGAAGGCCAGATACCGGCTTCCATGATAACTCTAGATGTAGGTAAGTTGCCAGTGAAG
This sequence comes from Acomys percivali, assembly GCA_907169655.1. Classification (NCBI taxonomy): domain Eukaryota; kingdom Metazoa; phylum Chordata; class Mammalia; order Rodentia; family Muridae; genus Acomys; species Acomys percivali. The sequence continues at coordinate 35,418,002 of OU015746.1, forward strand.
ATTAAGTATCACAAATCTACCCTTATCAAACATGACTGGTAGGCATAAGGTTATTGTGTAGTTTAAACACTGATTTCTGTACCCCCATGTCTGATTGCAAGCCTTGTTCTGAGAAGTTACTGTCTAAATGGTGTGTAAACTCTGCTCCTCAATTGTCCCCCTGATATGTCAATAAAGCAGCTTAGAGCCAATCGATGAGAAGGGGAGAGAATAGGGCGGGACTTCCTGCCAGCCAGGAGAGGAGAAGTTAGGAGAGAAGTAAGAGGATTCAACTGGGGGGGGTCAGCCATGCGTAGAGGTCCAAGGAAGATCAGGATGAAGGAGTTGGAGCTGAGGGAAACAAAAAGTGCAAGCATGGCTGGGATGTTTGCTGGGAGTAAGAAAGAAAATAGCATCCCTATTCCAAACAGGAGCAATGGGTGCATGACAAGAAAAGACTTGACCAAAGAAAGACCCAAACCAGCAAGGCAAAGCTACTCTGCTCCATAGCTGCAGCGTTCCTTGGCACGCACCCCTTGGTTCTGGCATCTCCAAGCATGCTGGGCTCTTCATTGCAACCTCGGCTTCACCTTCCCAGCCTCTTTCTGGAACCTTGGTGCAAGCATTCATTATCCATTTGCTCTCCTATCTGCCATGCTTACCAGGACAAGTATCATGTGGATGTTGCCAAATCCTGCTGCCAGCTCAAGATTTAGCCTGGGGCCCCTTTAGACTACAGCTACAAGGGTCTCTTGAGATTGTCCTTCAGAAAGCATTTGACTTCATATACCCCATGTCCTTCCTGCGGAGCCGATGCCTACAAACCATGTGGTCAGGTTGATTACTGGAACCCCACTCCTGGTACCAATGTTCTAGATTAGTTCCTTTTCCTATTGTTGGGAGAGAGTGCCTTAAGAAGTGACGTAATGGAAGAAGGTTTATTTGGGCTTATGATTTGAGAGCACAGGCAGGCAAGGCATGGTGGCAGGAGCCAAAGGTAACTGGTCACATGACATCTGCAGACAGGAAGCAAAGAGTGATGAATGCTGGGGCTCAGCTCACTTCCTCCTCTTTATTCAGCCTGGGACCTCTCTCATAGACACACCCCAAAGTGTGTTTCTATGGTGATCCTAAATCTAACCAAGTTACAATGAAGATTAACCATGAAACCCAGCTACTTAAGAGTCTAAAAAAGGAGAGTTGCAAGTTAAAGGCCAGCCTAAGTAGCCTTGTGAGCCCTTGCCCCAAAAATTAAGAGAGAGAGAGAGAGAGAGAGAGAGAGAGAGAGAGAGAGAGAGAGAGAGAGAGAGAGGTTGGCATGTAACTGAGTGTTAAAAGCACTTATGTGGCATGGGCAATACACAAAGTTCAGGCACAGAACTACGAGTCAGCAGCCATAGTAGCCAGGGCTTTAATAACATTTATTTATTATTTATTTATTTATTTATTTATTTATTTATTTATTTATTTATTTTTGAGACAGCGTTTCCCTGTGTAGCCTTGGCTGTCTTAGAACTTACTCTGTAGACCAGGTTGGCCTTGAACTCAGAGATCTGCCTGCCTCTGCCTCCCAGGTGCCGGGATTAAAGGTGTGTGCCACCACCACCTGGCTTTGATTGGTGATCGTTAGCCTACAGTTATCACTTGGTTGTCAGTGCAACACCTCCACTCTGATGCAGCATCCTCACTAGTTTCTAAATTTTCTAGAAAGTTCAAGCACTTTCCAACTCTGCTAACCAGGAGCTAATGTGTCTCTAGCATGGCCTGGTTTCTGCACCAGAAGATGCTAATCCAGGCAGAAGACAGATGTGGGCAGAAATTTTCTGTTGGCAGTACTGCCAGAAGGCTGGGGGTTGGGAATTAAGTGAGAATTGGAAAATGGAAGTTAAGTGAGAAAACGGAAATAAAGGGTTTTTTCTAGGCATGGGACCGCACAGGATATATGCTTGACATGATCTAGACTAGGTAGCCACAAGGTGATAAGGACCGTGGCCTGAGGGATACTGAAGTGACAGGCTACGGCCTACCTGGGAGGGCCTGGAATGCCCTCATAAGGAGTTAGGCTTTATCCTGAAGACAGTGAGGAGCCATGATGAGAGGGATTTAAATAGAGATGTCAGGGTTGGGTTTGAGATGGGAAGGGAGTGCTGATGATAACGTGGAGGATAGAGAAACCTGAGTCAGGCCGGCAGCTACTGTAATAGTCCAAAGTCAGCAGTAACTAAAATGCCTTGGATCCTTCCTTGTGGCTTCTGCGTGCCCAGGGCCTGTGGTTGGAGAGAGACCCCATCCTAGCAGAGCTCCCACACCACACCCAGGTCCTGGCTTTGGGTAGAGGTGTGTTTCCATTCAGCCATGTGCCATCAATATGCTGGGAAATCTCCAGGAGAGTATCAGGTCTTCAAATGGGAGTGGCTAAAGTAATCTTCAGAACAAGAGCTGACCTTACATGCTGCAGGAGGATCCAAACATTTTACCTGGATTATGCAAACGAAGACTCTGTGAGGTTGGTTCAGGTGACTCTCCCTCTCACAGACCGGAAAACTGACTCTACTTCCTTCGGAAAACTGACTCTACTTCCTTCGAGACGCTTGCCCTGGGGCTTCTGAGTCACCCAAAGATTCTATTCCCACAAAGGCTCTTGGCTTCAACAAACGCACCCCCTCAATTAGCAGCCTCAAGCCACTCCCCCACAACAACCAAGCTGGGCAAGTTCATCGTAAACCTCTCTGTACCAGAGCATCCCGAGGTGCAAGCCCTGTTTCTTCAGGCTGAGCTTCCGGGAACTGGCACGCAGACTTTGCTCTCTGTGAATATGTCTCTTTTTAAAACATCGGAAGGATGCTTCTGTCTCCAAGCACAGCCTGGGTACTGGCTCAGGGCCATATGCTAGGTCTCCGGTCCATGCTTAACCAGGGAAAGAAGAGGAAGGGGTAGGGGCAGACAGATGATCACAAAGCTTTCTCGGGAGCTCCCCACGCTGGGCTGCTGGGAATGGATAAGAAATTGGTCCAGCCTTCGGCAGACCAAATTGAGCAGTTGCAGTGCGCGCGGCCTGCGGTGCTTAACGCAATAGCTGATCTAATCACCAGTCTTGTTCTCTGGGAGGCTTTTTGCTGCATTTTAGCACAGAAAAGTGTTGTCTTTCTCTCTTTTGTGGCTCAAGCTGCTATTTAAGAAAGCAAAAAAAAAAAAAAAAAAAAAAAAAAAAAAAAAAAAAAAAAAAAAAATCGATATGCCTTCTCTGGCTTTCAGTCTTTTTTCCCCCAAAAGGTGTTTCTTTAGGAAGGGGAGAAAGGTGGAGTGGGGGGTCGAGGAACGTTTTTGTCATTCATAAGCCACGGTGACAAATCCTTGACATCATTCGCGGGTTCTATCGATCAGCTCCATCCGCGGCACCAGAGGACAAATAGAAATCATTTGTCTGTCCAGGCTCCCAAACAGCCCGAGACAAAGGGCTGCAGCAGCAATCAGCAGCTGGAGGTATTAGCAGCGGGTCAAGTTCGGAGGTCAGAGGTCAAACAGGTTGTCATCAGTTTCTCACAGCTATCAGAGCAAGGGCAGGGGAGGGGTGGAGTGAAACCCACTGCCAACACAGCTGGTTCTTATTAGCCCAATCCTGCCTCTTTGTAAAGAGAGATGGGCCACCCTCCCCCAGGGACACCCTGGGGTGCTGGGTTTCAAGGGATGGCGGGCAGGGCTGGGGTTGGTGAGGGGCCAGGGGAAAAAAGAGCAAGGTGGGAGCTCTGCCTCTTGCTAGCTCTCCATGCTCTCCTGGGGGGAACTGAGTTATTCTGTCTTGGGAGGAGAGAGAGAGCTGGGTGTTGGGGGGGGGCAGGGGAGGGCAGGCTCTGGGGTTTCTTTAGACATCTAAGCATTGAGTTAATCTTGTAAAACTGAAAATGGCTCAGTGGCCTGGGACACTAGGGTTACAGTCAGGGGACAGTTGAGTTATTTCAAGTCAGTGGCTACATACCGCCTGCTTTGATGAGACGAACTCGGGGACAGTGAATCTGGAGAAAGAGCTGGAAGGGTGGGGTGGCAGATCCAGTGGCAGTGGAGTGACACACAAAGCAGGACACGCACGGCCCTGCAAAAGCTGTAGTGACATCCCCATCAAGACTTGGGTGAGCACGCAGCATAGAAGCCAGAGACTGGGCCAGAGGTGCGTTCACCCGTGCAGCCTCCAGAGACCTGACTTCCACTTACGCTCCCTCCTTCCTGAGGCCCGTGACTGCTATGGGCCCCATTTTTCAGATAGGAAGACCAAGATCACCAGTACCACTCATATGTATATACACATGTGTGTAAAGCACGCGTATGGGGCTAGAGAGATGGCTCGGTGGTTATGAGCACATACTGATCTTACAGGGACTCTGACTGAGTTCCTTTCCTGGCACCCACAGTAGGCAGCAACTCCAGCTCCGGGAGAAATTAATATAAAATTTCCACGGGCACCGCACTCATATGTGCAGTGGGCACATACCCTCTCATAGACACATGCAATTTAAAATAATAAAGATTAGTATTTTAAAAATTAAACACGTACACATCTATCAAGGCACTTGTCCCAAGAATGTGAGTCTGTGGTCATGCTAAGAGGAAAATGGCTGGAATAAGGTGAAATCTTCATAGGAGCAGGGCAGGGTCTCCAAGGACAGAGCTCCAGAGAAGGGGCAGAAAGCCTTTTGGAGGACAAGAGAAGGAAGCTGTGTCTCCCTCCTGCTCCCTTTCCTCCATTTCTCCTCTTTTTCCCCTCCTCCTTTTCTTCTCCTTCTTCCTCTCCCCCCTGCCCCCACCACCACTTTCTGTTTTTAGAGACAGGGTCTCACTGTGTGGCACTGGAACTCACTGCACAGACCACCCTGAGAGCTTCCATCAGAGGCATGTGCCACCATGCCTGGGTTTTTTGTTTGTTTTGTTAAGACCAAGTCTTCCTATGTAGGCTAGCCTGGCCTTGAAGTCATGATCAGGACCCCTGCCTCAGCCTTCTGAGTACTGGGGCCACTTTGCTGTTGCTGCTGCTGCTGTTCTTCTGCTTGTGACACAACCTAATATAGATTTTCTATTTGTACTAGTTTCATTGCTACTGTGACGAAATGGCACGGCCAATGCAATTTAGGGGAGGAAGAACTTACTTTGACTTGTGAGGGTATTGTCTGGAAGTCCTGGTGGCAGGCATTGCATCCACAGGCAGGAAGCAGCAGGCACTCAGCTCCTCTCTCCTTTTTAGTCACAGAATAGGGCCACCCACAGTTAAGATGGATCTTCCCACTTTAATTAACCTACACTAGATAAAATCCCTCACAGGTGGGCTGGGTGGTGGTGGCACACTCTTTTAATCCCAGCACTCAGGAGGCAGAGGCAGGCTAATCTGTATAAGTTTGAGGCCAGCCTGGTCTTCAGAGCAAGTTCCAGGACAGCCAAGGCTACACAGAGAAACCCTGTCCTGGAAAAAGAAGAAGAAGAAGAAGAAGAGGAGGAGGAGGAGGAGGAGGAGGAGGAGAAAGAAAGAAAATTAATTGTATGGCTCAGTTTTAGTAGTTTTCTTTGATTGGTTTGTTAATGTTGCTTTGTTGCTTTAAATGAGTAATATGTGCACATGATTTATAATTTATAAGATTCAGCAGTAGGTTCTATAGGAGCCTCCATCCATCCCTATTCCTAGATCCCTAGCTCAGCTCTATAGAAGCGTTTTTATACTGTAGGAGTCTTGCTTATTCTCAAGGGAGATTTGAAGGTCATATAGGTAACCTATTAGAAAGGTTTTGATATGTATAGATGAAAGAAAGGGCAGGAAGGATTCAATTGTCGTGGAAGAGACTCATACCTGTAAATTTTCTGTCTCTTTATTTTAGGAGATTCTTACAAGCTGCACACAATTTTGGTTTTGGTTTTGGTTTTTGTTGTTGTTGTTGTTGTTTTGAGGCAGGGTTTCTCTGTGTAGCCTTGGCTGTCCTAGACTCACTTTGTAGACCAGGCTGGCCTTGAACTCACAATGATCCCCCTGCCTCTGCCTCCCGAGTGCTGGGATTAACGGTGTGTGCAACCACCGCCCAGCCTTTGATTTAATTTTTAAGTCTTTGTTTCTTAATAAAGAGAGTCTTACCCATTTACATTTTTTATTTAACTGACTTTGTCTTCTTACAGAGAGAAATCACTGTCCTTAGTTTTAATTCATGACAGAGTCTTGATTCTTTTTGTCACAGACTCTGGCCTACAATCTTCACTACCTCTTTTCCTTTGCTTTCCTAGTGCTCCGGAAGAAGGTTTTTATTCCATACTGATTAGTTTAATTTTAAAAACATATATCTTGTAATCATTTTTCATTTTTATTTTGAGATCTTTGAGCCATAAATAATAATATAAGCAACACCCATACTCCTACCGTTCATCATTAAGGTGCCAATAATCTATTTACTGCTCTTTAGCTTCCGACTCACCTAAACTGTAGGTTCTATCCCTTTTTGCCATGTCAACCCCACGCCCCAACTTTTTTTAAACACACCTCCTTTACCTGCTGTGCTAGGCTTTGAAGATAGAGGGCGGTAGAGGAATACTGCCTTGATCCATGGTGGCCCTGACTGCCACACATGGGAGAGCCCCTGGTGTTGTCTCTATAGTAACTTACACTGGCTCCCCTGAGCCCACATGCTTTCCAGCTATGGATGTCTTCGGAGAAGCATCTGTGGTACAGTCACACTCCACTGAGATCTGAATGCCTCTTTTCATATGGGAGTTTCATCCAAGTGTTCTTAGCTCCCTAATCTTATTCCCTTCCTCCCTTCCTCCCTTCCTTCCACCCTTCTTTTCTTCCCTGTGAAGATTCTCATGCCTCCCTGAACTACCTTTATGAGATGCCCACACAAACACACATCTGCACCCATAACCCACACTGCAAAGGGCATCCAGCCCAGGGCTTTGTGCGTGCTAGGCAAGAGTTCTGCTTCTGAGCAACGCTTGTAGCCCCGTTTAACTTCTTGTGTTTTTGTTTTGTTTTTGAGACAAGGTTTATCTATGTAGCCCTGGCTGTCCTGGAACTTGCTTTGTAGACCAGGCTGGTCTAGAACCTACAGAGATTCACCTGCCTCTGCCCTCCCAAGTACTGGGATTAAAGGTGTGCGCCATCACTGCCTGACGTTTTCCAGCTTTTTGTCACTTGATTGGATCCTGGCTGATAAACTTATAAAAGTTAAATTTACTAAAGTTGGTATTTCTTCAAGATATATGCTTATTATCCCAATACTCAAGAGGCTGGGGCAGGAGGCCAGCCTAGGCTAGTTTTTTGTTTGTTTGTTTTTGTTTTTAGTGTAATATTTGCTTACTATTGCTTAAGGAAATTACATACTGGTGGTCTTGGTTGTTTTATTTGGAGAAGTAGTCACTGCTTCTGACATGGGTCTTGGCTTTGTGCTTTCAATCCTCCTGCCTCAGCCTCCTGAGTGCTGGGCTTTCGGGTATATGCTCCCATGCTGGGCTGTGATGTGCTTTCTGTGTTGTGCTAAGTTTCGCTCCTCACCAACTATGATGTTGTTTAAAGCTCCCAGTGTTAGGGCTGGGATGTGGTTCGGTAGTAGAGCATCTACTAGCATCCTGGAGCTTCTGAGCTGGAAAACCAGCTCTGCAAAACAAACACTTGTTCACATGGACATAGGTAGATCCTGTTCATCCCTGAAGCCGCTGTGTCATACCCTGTCATGGGAGCATACTGTGTGTCATCAATTCATTGTCCCGTAGGTGGTCAGTGAGGCGGTTTGTAGTACTTGACTATTTGTAAGCAGCGGTGTGGAGTGTGCGTCCACTGAGCGCACATGTAAGGACTCCTCCAGCGGAGGTGCCTAGAAATGGCATCTTCCAAGTAAGTCATAGAGGGTAGACTTTTGTAAATGTTAGGCGCTGCTTGCTCTTCTCGGTGACAATATTGGTGTTTCTTCTGGCCAAGTTCATCAGTGTGGTTTTCCTCCAGACCAACACTCACAGTGTTCCACCTCAGCTGCTCCTGAAACAGCTCAGGGCTCTAGTGACCACAGCAGAAGCCCCCTGTAAAAATTGTCTCTCTGTGTGTTGTTTTCCTCTTTTCTGTTGTGTTTTTCATCTTTTTCTTACAGATTATAGGATTCCTCCTCTGTTGCAATGGGTCCATTATATGTAACAAATACCCCCTAGCAAGTTGCCCACCTTTCAACCTTGCTTATGGCATATTTTACCTTTGATAAGATATCATTTTAGTACTGTTAAATATGTCTAATTTTTATTTTAGAGGTTCTAATTATGTTTTTCTTTTGAATATGAAATCATCATCTTGGACTGTGAGCAATCTTTTCCATTATTTCTCCTCATTATTTTCCATGTTTAAGACATGAAAACATCTGTATTTTATTTTTGCGACTAATGTGTCACAGCTCTATTATTAAGTAGTATTTCTTTCCCCTAGGGATTAGTGGTGACATCTCTAACATACGCTGTGGTCCCCTATATAAATATGAATGTTTTCCTGGGCTCCCGGTTCTTTGGGTGTTTTTATCTGTGCATGTGCGGATTAGGATTGAGGAATTCCAGCAAGAGCTTCAATAGTCTTGTGACTTTTTTTAAAAATGGGGGGAGGGGTGGGCATGATGGCACATGCCTTTAATCCCAGCACTTGGGAGGTAGAGGCAGGCGGATTGCTGTGAGTTCGAGGCCAACCCGGTCTACAAAGGGAGTCCAGAATAGCCAAGGCTGACACAGAGAGACCCTGTCTCAAAAAACAAAAACAAAACAAAAAAAGCTTATGTTTATGCCCATAATTTCTGAGGCAAGCTCTCCCCCATAGAAGTATTAAAGGGCCCACCTTCCTTCCGTCATCCCTCAAAGCACACACATTGGCACATTTGAGTTCAGGCTGCTAGGAGAGAGAGGGGGAAGAACTCAGCCCTGCTGCTTTAAGGCTGTAACTCAGAAGGGAAACTTCTCATATTTGCTTAGCTTCTATTAGCGAGGACATAGTCTCCTAGCTTCACCTCCCGCCAGAAGAGCCTTGCAAGTGCAGTGCCCACTAAGCTGCCACGCACTGAGCCATGGCCCTGTTCCACTAGAGACCCTGGGTTTAGGTGGATGGGTGGTGTCTTCACAGTACACCTTGGCCAATGTCACACTGCCAGGTACCAGGCAGCACCCTCCTCATCAGCAAATGCCTCCAATGGCTCAAGTACTTTACCTTACACAGCTTTAGTTACCTATTGCTGACTTATAAATCACCCCTGGACTAGTGCCTTAAGCAATGAGTGAAGACAGGGGAGCAGGAAGATGGCATCTTTGAGCCCCGTTGCTATTCAGATGATTCCAGCTTTGGCAGGACAGCATGGAGCTCCACAGTTGGCTCCCAAGTCTCTTAATCTCCTTTTATATTTAAGCGCTTGTAATTTTGGGCACCGGCAGGCTACTCCAGACTCTTTCTATGTATTTCCTGCCTTTGTTTTAGAACCCATCATTTCTCCAAAGACTGTTTAGAGTTCCTTTAGGGGAGGGGTGGTATTAGAAACAGAGCTGGAAGTGATAGCTGGAGTCACAGCTGCTGGAGTTCGCTGCTTTTAAAAGCCAATGCACACGTCCCTAGAACACTCCACATGTAAACATCTGCACATTAAAACGCATTTCTAATTCGTCACCACATAAACCAACTGCCCTGCCTATGTGTGACTTAGCACCAATGTAGGAAAGACCGTGGCTCCCATCTCATAATGCATATGTTCAACTGCAGGAGACGTTTTCCTGGTTGTTGTCACTTGGGTTAGTATACAAAGTAGTGGATTGTACTATGACATCTTCATATGTGTGTGGTCACACTTTGCTTTTATTAGTCTTGTCCCACTGGCCCTACCATCACCACCTCCCTCCAGCTGGTCCCCTTTCTTCCCCCCAGTTAGTTCTCCCGCTGCTAGCTGTTCCATGGGACCATTGGTCTCTCATCTCTCCACTTCCCTTAAGATCTCTTCCTTTAGCCGGGCGGTGGTGGCACACGCCTTTAATCCCAGCACTTGGGAGGCAGAGGCAGGCGGATCACTGTGAGTTCGAGGCCAGCCTGGTCTACAAAGTGATTCTAGGACAGCCAAGGCTACACAGAGAAACCCTATCTCAAAAAAAAAAAAAAAAAAAAAAAACCTCTTCCTTTTGGGGCTGGAGAGATGGCTCAGTGGTTAAGAACATCGCCTGCTCTTCCAGAGGTCCTAGTTCAATTCCCAGCAACCACATGGTGGCTCACAACCATCTATAATGAGATCTGATGCCCTCTTCTGTAGATAAAGCACTCATACAATAAATAAAATAAAGATCTCTTCCTTCCCTCTCACCATCTCCTTTCTAGCTTCTTGACTTCTAAGGGTAATACACACACACACACACACACACACACACACACACACACACACACACA
>OU015746.1:35428401-35440046 GCA_907169655.1 Acomys percivali
ACACACACACACACACACACACACACACACACACACACACACACACACAAATACAACAATTTAAATCCAAGCTTAACTATATGAGAAAAACCAGGCTGTTTTAATCTTTCTGAGACCATCTTATTTCACTTAATATAACAAGTTCCTGATGCATCATTTCTGTGGAGCCCTCTTCCATTTTCCTTTGCAGCTGCATAAAATTCCATTGTGCATATGCACCATGTTTTCTTTACCCATTTTTCTGTGGATGGGCATCTAGGCTGGTTCAGTTTCCTAGCAGTGGCAAGTGGCGTACAAGTATCTCTATGGTATATCGACTTACAGTCCTCTGGGTAAATACCCAAGAGTGTTGTAGCTGGGCCATTCATCCTTTCATGTAATTCTAAATATTTAATTAATTGTCACTGATTTACTCGTTAACCATGAATTATTTAGAAATCTGATTTTTAATTTTAAGCCATGAGGAACTTTGTTAGCTCTCTTTTCTTTCCTACATTGTAATCTGAGAAAGTATTCTGTCTAAGCCTGGATATGAAGATGCACGCCTGTATCCCGGCACTTGGAAAGCCAGGGCAGGGGGATGCTGAGTTCTTGGCCAGCCTAGATTACAGAGCAAGACTCTGGCTAGAGAGATGATGGTTCAGTGGTTAAGAATGCTGGTTTCTCTTGGAGAGGACAAGGTTTGATTCCCAGTGCCAATATGGTTAGTCACAACCCTCCATAAGTCTAGTCCCAGAAAATTCCCCGCCCTCTTCTGATCTGTCAGTGCTACATGAGTGTGGTGTGCAGGCACATATGCTGGCAAGATACCCATACTCCTAAAATCAAACACTTTGTTTAATGTGCTTTGGTGTTTTGCTGATATTTACATCTGTGTAAGAGTGTTGGATCTCCTGGAACTGGAGTTACACACAGTTGTGAGCTGCCATGTGGGTGTTGGGAATTGAACCCAAGTTCTTTGGAAGAATAGCTAGTGCTATTAATCACTGAGCCATCTCTCCAGTTCCCATACAAAAAATTTAAAAAATAGTAACAAAATCAACCAATATCCTATCTAGAGTCCCATGTGCTTTCTCTGGAATGCTGTGAAGTTTCCTCTATGTTTAATATGTACAAATATTTCTTGAAAGCATCTCACATGTAACTGGAGAAATTAGGAATTTTGGTACAACTATATCTCACCATTAAAAATCACTCTGAAGGCTGGGTGGGGTGGTGCATGCCTTTAAATCCCAACACTCAGGAGGCAGAGGCTGGTGAATCGCTGTGAGTTCAAGGCCAGCCTGGTCTATAGAGCGAGCCCAGGACAGCCAAGGCTACACAGAAAAACCCTGTTTAGAAAAAAAAAAAAAACACTCTGAAAATGTGCAAAGTGTCCAAATGTTTGAGGCAACACAAAATAAAGAAAACACTAAATTCAGTCTATACCTCTGCAACATAAACTTAAAAAGCATAGAAGACAAAGACTGAGAAAGAATAAGCAAACATGAAAACAAATATGACTACAAGTGGTAGGAATGTGGATGGTTTTTCTCTCTTCTCAAAATAGTGCTTTAGGGGCTGGAAGAGATGTCTCATTGGTTAAGAGCACTTGCTGCTCTTCTAGAGGATCCAGGCTCAGTTCCCAACACTCATGTCAGGTGGCTCCCAACCGTGCGCAGCTCCAGTTCCAGGCAATCCAAGGCCCTCTCTGGACTCTACAGGAACAAGACACATATGTGGCACACATATGTACACGCAGGCACTCACACACTCACATAAAAAGAAACAAAAATCTTAAAATGATACTTACTGTTTCTTTAATTTATAGAACAATGACAACAACAAATGATCCTGGAAAATATTGGCTTGATAAAGCAACAATGGATCAAAAGATTTAACTCAACAGACAGCCTTGGAGCTCTTGTCATGCTTGGGAGTGTGCTAGACTCGGTGGATCCAAGGTTGAGACATCAAAGCCACTTTCTCCAGGGACTGACTCCTCATTTAGGAGGCGTGGGGCAGACACGGGAACCCTATAACACAGTAGACTTGAGTGGGCCTCGTGGATTTCCATGCATGGGGCACTTGAGTGAGAGAAATTAATTTAAACTTAGCAAGGGGACAGGGGTGTGTATGGCTCCTTGGTGGACCCACAGAAGATCTCCAGGAATAGACCTAAGGAAGAAGAATTACAGTGACAAGATTGGTAATACTAAAAAAAAAAAAAAAATTAATGCTTATGATCTTAAAATTTAACTATTTTTAAACACACAGTCTCATTGCTGCTTACCTATATTTATACTATGTACACTGTGAGGATGATAGTACTATTTTCATGCCTATTTTTAGGAGTTGGAAACTGAGGCTGGTGAGATGGCTAAGTAGATAGTGTGTTAGTGTCCTCCCGCCCCAGCACACACAATCATGAACACACACACGGTGTGCATAAATTCATACAAAACCCTTCATACACATAAAATAAAATTTAAAAATCCTTAAAACATTTTATTATTGAGTCAGGCATGGTGGTACATGCCTGTAATCCCAGTACTCTGGGAAGCAGAGATAGGCAGATCTCTATGAGTTCGAGGCCAGCCTGGTCTACAAAGGGAGTCCAGAATAGGCTAGGCTACACAGAAAAAAAACCTGTCTCAGAAAAGAAAAAAATCATTGCTTATATGTAGCATATTTTCTTTATCTATGCATCTGGTTTTTTTTTCAATGCATCTGTTGATTGACATCTAGGGTCAATCTCACTTCCTTGATGCTATGAATAGAGCAGCAGTAAGCATGGATGTGCAAATAGCTCAATAGCTACAGAATTCCTTGGGTATATGCCCAGGAGTGGTCTAGCTGGGTGGTGTGGTAGGTTCTGATTTTAGCCTTAGAGAAACCTCCACACTGCTCTTCATAGTGCTGGCCCAGTTTCCACTGCATTCTCCCCCACCCCCACCCCATCACCAGCATTTTGTCATCTTTTATTGTTGTTGTTTGTGATAAGGGTACACATGACTAGGGTACAATAACAGACTCTCAAAACAGTTTCAACTTGCATTTCCCTGATAGCTAAGGATGTTGACTATTTAAGAAAAAAAAAATTCATCGGCCATTTGTGATTTGTTTCCTTTTCGGAACTGCCTGCTCTGTTCCTTAACCCATTTGTTGGTTAGAAGTTTGGGAGTTTTGTTTAAGTCTTGCAGAAAATAATCCTTTTTAAGGTGCACTCAGAAAGAGCCATGGAATGGCTCAGTTGAGCTGTCTCATTCAACGAGAAGGTATTAGAAGCATCCCTTTCAAGGAGGAGCTAGGGGCTGGGGGTATGGCTCAGTGAACTCCATTCCCATGGGTGGGGCGGGAGGAGAGTGGGAAATGTTGTGGGCTAACCCGGAAGTAGAAAGTTAAGCTAGATGGACAGCTAAGACCCTAAAACCTGGCTGGGCTTTTATGGAGCTGGTCTCTAGCCTTTTGCTGACCTCAGAGGGGGCCAGTCCAGCTGTCCCAGGCAGCACCTGACCTCAGCGCTGGCCGTCCAGTGTCAGCACAGGCCATGCTTCAGTTCCATAGGTGTCACTTTTAGAGTTCATTAGACTCGTAGAATGAATTAGTGAACAAATCTCTGCCTCTTACCTTCATCTGGTTGTCACAAAAGCCCTGTTTTCCATTCCCAAGGTCCAAACCCAGACATCCCTCCTGCAGTTCCTGCAGGATGCCCAGCCCATCTCTTCAGTCTGGCCCAGAGAAGAAAGAAGGCCACTGGGCTCCCGAACCCATGTGTTGCTGCCCGGCTCCCCACAGCCACTCAATACTGACTCTCCCTCAGCTTTCTCACCTCTCTGCTAAGCTGTGCTTTTAACTGGCATGCTTTAGGCATCACAGACCATCTCAAATCCATTTTTAAAAAAAATTTTATTAATTTATTCAGATTACAACTCAATTGTTATCCCATCACTTGTATCCTCCCATTCTTCCCTTCATCCCACTTTCACCCCATTCCCCTCCCCTAGGTCTAAGACCGAGGGGGACCTCCTCCCCCACTATATGGTCATAGGCTATCAAGTCTCATTTTGGTAGCCTGCTTATTCTTTCTTTGAGTGCCATCAGGCCTCCCCACCAAGGGGAGGTGGTCAAATATGGGGCACCAGAGTTCATGGCAGAGTCAGTCCCCGCTCTCCACATAACTGTGGAGAATGTCCTGTCCATTGGTTAGATCAGAGTAGGGGTTCAATGTTTACTACTTGTATTGTCCTTGGTTAGTGCAATAGTTTGAGCAGAGCCCCCTGGGCCCCGATCCACCCATCACGATGTTCTTCTTGTAGGTTTCTAGGACCTTCTGGGTCCTTCTATTTCCCCATCTCCTATATTTCTCTTACCTAGAGTCTCAGTAGGATGTCCTCACATCTATCCCAATCTCCTGGTAAGTGAAGACTTTCGTGGGACATGCCTTTTGGGCTAGTGCCCAATTATAAGTGAGTATATACCATGTGAGTCCAAACCCATTTGTCAAGAAGTTTGGAGGGAGCCAGAGTGATGGCTCATAGGTTTAGAGCACTTGTTGCTCTCACTGCGGAAACTGGTTCAACTCCCAGCACCCACAGGGTGTCTCCCAATCATCCAAAGCTCCGGTTCCAAGGGACCCAATAGCCTCCTTTGGCTTCCATGGGCATCAGGCACACACATCATATACATATATACATGCAGACAAAAAGCTCATACAATCAAAATAAATATTTTCTTAAAAGAAAGAGGGTAGAGTGTGACCTCATCAATAATGCAGCTGCTGTCTCAACAATTAGTGGCTGAGACCTTCTAACACAGTGTTCCCATGTTACAAAGGATAATGCAAGCAGCCCCCTAGTTCCTGTCTTTATGGAGAATATGTTGGGCAGATATTAAGAAGTGTACTCAGGGCTGGGGAAGCTACTCCGGGTAGAGCACTTGCCTAGCATGTGCAAGGACCCGGGTTCCACCCCCGGTACTATTTTTTAAAAATGTAAAAAGTATGTGCAAATGTGCGCACATGTTTTGAACTGTTTCTTCCCTCCAATCCTCTTTCCAAATGGATTTGAGATGGTCTGTGATGCCTAAAGCATGCCAGTTAAAAGCACAGCTTAGCAGAGAGATGAGAAAGCTGAGGGAGAGTCAGTATTGAGTGGCTGTGGGGAGCCGGGCAGCAACACATGGGTTCGGGAGCCCAGTGGCCTTCTTTCTTCTCTGGGCCAGACTGAAGAGATGGGCTGGGCATCCTGCAGGAACTGCAGGAGGAATGTCTGGGTTTGGACCTTGGGAATGTACACACACACACACACACACACACACACACACACACACACACACATATATATACACATATGTGTGTATATGTATATGTCTATATATGTCTATACACATGCATGCATATATATATACACATGTGTGTATATGTCTATATATATGTCTCTCTCTCTATATATATATATATATGATAAGTGCATTAAAAGAAAACTATAGAGGAGCCTACTCTAATTCTGCTTCTGTACAGAAAACAAGATGGGAGCATTGGCTAGAAGGTCTCTAAGCGTGCTGATACCCAGTCCAGTCTATACATTTCTCCTTAACCTCTACTTTAACCATACCCCACCAATTTCAATGTGAAGCACATTCATTGTTATTCGGCCCTAAATGGTCAGTAACTTCTGTTGATTTCTTTTAACCCAAGAGTGCAGAAGTGAAGTTCTCCAGCTCAGAATGTGTGGGGCTTTTGTTAGCTCCCTTCCTGTGGTTGATTCTTAGTGTTACTGTGTTGTGATCTGAACACATGCTTGTGCCTTGGCAATTCCCTGGAATGTTGTTAAGGCTTCCCTTGTGACCTAGTCCGTGTTTACAATGGGTTGCTCTAATGGTATAATTGAAAGAAAATACACCACATTTTTTGGTATGTCAATGCCATTAAAAGGATTATGGAAAAGAAAAGACTGTGAGATATGGAAAAGTTGCCCGGAAGAGCATTAGAAGCTGAGGGAAGAAATACACGAAGGCTTTGGGGAGAAAGGAGCAGTTGGTTTGGAGGCATTGAGAGCCCAGAGCTGGCATCAGGGTGTCCCTGGAGAGAGCTAGGAGAAGGCAGGCAATGAAGGGTAAGGTAGGAAGAAGATGGATTATAAGTAAATGAAATACAAATTAATATAAATGAACAATAACCAAACAGCATGCAAAATCCATTCACTGCGCCCCCCCCACCAAAAGCCTGCTAGTGTTTGTCCAGAACTAAGTGGGATCTGGGAATTTGGAGGTCAAAAAGGCAACTTCTGAGGCCAGTGCATCCTGAATCCTTGACTCCCAGCTGAGGGAGCCTTTGCTTTTCTGATTTTCCTTGGCCCAGGCTCCTGAGGGTAACACCAAGCTCTCACAGAGACACTGAGCTGCAGCAACAGTGCGGGGCAGACAGCACAGGTGCACAAAAGTGCCTAGGTCCTTCTTGGATCCTTTTCAGTGAACTTGTCTCCCCCCACTCCCACACCACAGGCACAGGTTGAATCTAGAGATGAATTGCCCCAGCTGCAGTGCGCTGGGAGCTCACGGTTAGGTTAGCTGTCCAGGGTCAGCTGAGACTTTGGACGGCTCCATTTCTGCGCTAGTAAAAATGGGCACAATAACTCGACCCATCGCCTGTTAGAGAAAGGGTTGGATGAGACAATAACTCACTTTAAGCACCTGGCCCGGAGCCTGGCACACGAGCGAGCACTCAATAAGCACGAGTATTATACGGTGCTGGGATCCAGCCCCCAACTCCATCTCCTTCCCGCTACCATTGCTGGGGAAATGGTAGCCAGGACCGGGGCAGCATAGGAGATGGCCGCTGGCTAGGGGCACGAGCGGGCCGATCAGCCCTCCCTGTCTCGCGCTTCAACGCTCCCGCCGGGCCAAGGGCAGCGCCAAGGGCGACCGCGGAGGGCGCAGCTGCCCAGAGCGGGCGCAGCGCCACCCCCACCCAAGCCCGGCGCGGATGCTTCAGACCATCCAACTTCATTTCCACTTCAATTTTATCAGCGGCTGGGGAGCCAGGCTGGAGATAGGAGACCGGCCCTGACACGAATTAGCCCACAGATTGCCCGATACAGCCGGCCCTTGGCTCCTGAGCGCGCTGCACTCGCTTCTCCTTTGTGTCCGCTTGGCCTCACAGCCTTGGGTTCCTGCTGCGCCAGCCCCACAGGCGACTGGCGTCTCAGTCAAATTGAGATGGGTGTGCTCCTCCGGGCTGGCACCCCAGCAAGGGCAGGCATGCTGGAGAGTGCAAGTCACCTGGCATCTGTGTGTGTGTGTGTGCGCGCGCGCGGGTGTGTGTGTGTGTCTCACTGCTCCCTCCCCGAAGCACTTCTGGCCGCCCAAGGACAGGCTGCTGCCAACTGGGAAGAGTACCCGAGAAGTCTAACTGGCTTCCACACGCCATCCTTTTTAATCCTCAATTGAACCTTGAGATACAAGGTAGTTAGGGAAGGGAACCGTAGAGGTTCCTAGATTCAAGCTGCACAAAGTCACATAGCGCCTGAGCCTAGATGATTAGTCAGGATCCGGGACCTGAACTCTGTTCACTCCCCAGAGCCTTGGTGGGGTGGTGTTCACGCAATTGCTGTGTTATTCTCTTACCTACCGAGGGAGCTGAGCAACTGATTATTATTCCTTAAATCTACTGCAGCAGCCGAGTGTCTAGTGAGGGCTATGGAGGCTTTTGAATCTCAAAAAAGAGGAAATCTCTCCTTCTCCCATGTTCCTTCCACTACACCCCTGCCCCCGGCCCCCCCACAACACCCCCACCTCCCTCTTCCCCATTTGCCCTTGCATCCACACCCTCTGTCCAGGTTTGAGCCAAAGAAAGAATCCTTTACCTGTCCCTGCTACACTAAGTTAGACTGATGGCAGAGGCCCAGAACCCCTGGCTGGGATGGGGGCAGCGATGGGGTGAGAGGGAGTTTCTTTCTAGGCCCTCCTCAGAGGCTGGAGTGGGAACAGTAGCCTGCCTGGCTCCCCACCTCTATTTCCGGGGTGCTGCTGGGGGGAAATTTATGTCTCTCTCAGGTTTGGGAACCAATCCCACACTAAAAAGAAAGAAGAAAGAGAAAAAGAAATGATTTTAATTTTTTTTTTTTAGGTCCAGAAATGAAGCAGAAGTGAGTAAATTTTAATGAAACGGTGCAAAAATGACATCATTTACTCAGAAATCATTAATTTGTCAGCATTAATATTTCAGCTACAACATTGCCTGTCATTTTGTGCCTGCAATGACTGATAAATCTATAAAAGCGTGCTGCTAATTTACTGAATATTTATGTGCAGTGTCATTGGCAGAGTAAGAATGGAATTTATTTCATGCCGAGTTCTGCGGGAGAACATTCCCCACAAACCTTCATCCTTGGGGGTGGGGGAGAACAGGGGGAGACTCCAAACTTCCTGGAAAACTGATGACAGAGTATATATAGAGAGAGTCCCAGGCTTGGACCACAGTCCCAGTGCCCACAGGAGGGACTGCCCCCCACCCCTTGGCTCTACTGGTACAAAGGTATTCTTAGAATCTTCCTGTTCCACTTTCCCTCCACCAGTCTCAACAAAGGTTCCCACCCGCAGCAGGAGGAGTCCTGAGTTCTGCCTCCCTGCTACTGTCATCAGGAGAGCGAGAGCAGGGCAGGTGGGGCTTCAGGTCCCAGGCAGCCAAAGGAAAAGATCTGGCAGGAGGTGAAGTCAGGCACCTGAGCGAAGTCTGGCTCTGAGACTGGCCTCAATCTCCCCGGCTGAACCATAGGACACTCTGGGTCGGTCCCAGCACGCAGCCTGCAAGCGCTGCTGGGAGGACCAGCAGTGAGGAGCAGAGAGCATTGGCTGATGATAAATGCCTGTTGCGGCTGTCCATGGGCCACACTTCCTGGTGACTTGCTAGCCCTGGCAGCTAGCTGGTGGACGGTGGTGGGGGTGGGAATTGCCCTCTTCTTTGAAATGCTGCCACTTTACAGAAAGCAAAATCAAGGATCTGAGAAGAGTCTCAGCTGCCTATGAGCCCTTGCCGGCTCTTTCCCCATCCCCCAGCTCAACAAAGGACAAATCAGCAGCCTTGAAGTTTTGCACAATTTTGCTCAATTTCCTGCCTGAATGGCATGGGTCTGACCCTCTGCAGGTGCTCAGGAAATGTTCTTGGAATCAATAAAGGATGCTAAATCTCCCATCTTCTGAAAGTTCTGTATCTGCCCTTCCTGCCTCCCCACACTCCGTTGGAGCTGCCTCCGGTGGCCTCTTCTGTCACCCTCCCGCTGCCACTCATGTGACTCTGTTCTCTTCCTCTCTGCTCTGGTGAGATCCTCCGTGTTTACCTGGACCACTGAGGTAGCATGCCTCCACTCGAGAGTCTTTCTGCCCTGGGCAGTGGTGGCACAGGCCTTTAACCCCAGCGCTCGGGAGACAGAGGCAGGAAGATCTCTGTAAGTTAAAAGCCAGCCTGGTCTACGGAATGAGTTCCAGGACAGCCAGAGAAACCCTGTCTCAACAACAATAAACCAAAATTAAAAACTGAGCCTTTCAGCCTCAGTTTCTCTCCTCTAACATAGTCCAAAGCTGCCCAGGCTTTTTTTTTTTTTTTAAGCATGCATTACTAAGAATTCACTCCCTGGCTCAAAAAGCTCCAGAGACCCTTTGAGGTCATCAGCCGCTTTCATCCTTATCCCCCACAGACCCACACTATTTTGCCTACACACCCCATCTCCAAGCGCCTGTTCTCCCGTCCAGGAGAGGCTCCCCACCCTCCATTGCTACACAATGGAGTTCCCTCTGTCCTTCCATGCCATGCTTGGTGGGAGAGCCTGACACAGGAGGAAAGGTGCCCATTATCTTCATACCCTGGGCTACCCTGGCTAAGCACCATGTGGCCTTGCTCATCCCTTTCTATGAAATAGATGGTCTGGTGGGGTTCTGTCCGAGTCCATATTCAGTGTCTGTCCCGTGCATATCTTGGCTGACAGTCCTGGCTGAATAGGAGCTGCTCAGTAAATAGTCGTCGAATGGCAGACCTCGAATGGCCTGCTTCAGCCAGGGTTCTGAGGCTCTCTGACTTGGTGTTGCTTCTAGAGACTTTTGGGTGCCACACAGATGCTGCTGGGGTGGGGGAGCATGCTTTGCCGCCTACACAGAGAAGTGACACGTGGGTTGGGCTCCCCTAGCCAAGGTTCCTATCTGAGGAAGGTGAGGCGAAGATGTTGAATGACTTTAAACTCACACCTAGGTCCGCATCTCTAAGTTCAGTGTGTCCACTGTCCCTTTTACCGTTGACATAAACCCCGGAGCCCTCAGTAGCTTGCAAGGATCTGTGAGATTGAGGTCTTCAGTCCCTCTCAAATCCAGCGTCCCCAAATCAAAGCCGCACGCCTTCTGA
Source organism: Acomys percivali (assembly GCA_907169655.1). Lineage (NCBI taxonomy): Eukaryota > Metazoa > Chordata > Mammalia > Rodentia > Muridae > Acomys > Acomys percivali. The sequence continues at coordinate 35,438,774 of OU015746.1, forward strand.
CTGTCCCTTCAACACTCTAAGCTCCTTACCACTTATTTAGCCCCTCTCGGTACTTGAGGTTGAACCTAAGTCATCCCACATGCTAAGCAAGCGCTCTACCACAGCACCACATTCCCTACCCCCAACCTTTTACATTTCTTTTTTTCAATTTTTAAATAGGGTTACATTAAGTTGCCTAGGTTGGCCTCAAACTCACTCTATGGTCTGAGTTGGCCCGAAATTTGCCATCCTCCTATCTAAGTCTCCTGGGTAGCTGGAAATTCAGGCCTGTCCATTCTCACCCCTTGACCCTTCACTTGCTGTTCCCTCTACCCTCAAGGCTTTTTCTCACTATGTAGGGTTCGATGACATTGTCACCTTCTCAGATAGACTCCCCTTGTCCATCAAAGCTTAAATAGAGGTATTTTGTGTCCCACATACATCACCTGTGGTGGCTTTTATACAGCGTCGGCCTGTTTCTTTTCTATGGCCTCCATGAGGGCGGAGGAGATACTTACTCTGTTCTGCTTGCCTGTGTCAGGCCGCTGGAACAGCACTGGCTCAGAGCGGCTGTTGGTCGGATGGACCTGTACCCTGCAGCTCTGCTCAGACATTGGAAAGTGAAAGTGCCAACTCCCTATCCTCCAGAAGGCATGGAGGTCCTGGGGCTGGTGAGGAGGCACTTGTGGTTAGGGGCACAAGGAATTGAAGGGGCCATGGGCTTCCACGAGCTGAATCCAAGAGTGGCCGAGCTGGAAGTCACTGCCCATCCTTGCCCTCCACTCCCACCCCACCACCCACAGCCTCACACTCATTTCCTTCCCCCAGCCAGTCTCATTTACTTTCCCTAAAAGCCGCTGGAGGAGCCAATATGTACGTGATGAATATTTCATCTCCCCGCATGTGGGTTGGCGGGAGAGCTGTGATCACCCGGGGAGGGAGCGCTGCCCAGCCGTGTCTGGGAAGGAGGGGCTGAGAAGGACACTGGCAATTGGATCTCAAAGAAGGTTCCTGCGCTCACCCTCTTGCTGACCTTGGCATGGGAGATTTGGAGAGGGTAGGGCATCAATACTGCCTGCTCCCTAGTACCCCTAACCTTTCCCTGGGTTTCATCTACAGTCAAGAGAGCACTCTGCCTTGGGATCAGGAGTTCTGGCTGTGGCACACCAAAGATGCACCTGGCACAGGTGTGAGCATGTTCAAGTCCTTATTTGTGGTGGCTTCAAAGTAGGAATGCTGTGAGTTGTCACACACACACACACACACACACACACACACACACACACACACACAC
>OU015746.1:35470947-35485134 GCA_907169655.1 Acomys percivali
AGAGAGAGAGAGAGAGAGAGAGAGAGAGAGAGAGAGAGAGAGAGAGAGAGAGAGAAACCATGGCTTTTTCCCCTTGTCTGGCTCTGCCTAGACTACCTCCTACCCATCATGAGGCCAAGTCTTGCATATCTCTAGAGGTCTCATAGCCATGGTGGAGCACACAAATCACCCATCACCCAGAAACTTCAAACTCCAAGAGCAGAGATCAGATGGGCAAGGGTTCAGAAGCCCTCTGGAGATGCTACAAGAAGTGTCCAGCCCCCTTGTGTTGTCTCCCCCAGCCCCACCCCCCACCCCCACACCAGGACTATCTCCACAGCCATACCTCCTACAAGGCTTCTTCAACTTATGTTGATCCGATCCTTCTGTCTGGACCTCCCAGTCCAGGCTGTGAATGCCTGGTGTGTAGGGGCCAAGGGTCTTCACCATTGTCTCCAAGGCTTAGCCTTGCTGCCCAGAGCCTATGGGGGTGGGGGTGGACAGAAGCCAGGCTTACTCATCCTTGCATTTCCATTACCTGACTAGAGCTGATGTTCCACAGATGTAAAACGCATGTATGGAGTACATGCTGACAGTATCCCCCCCCTCTGAGATGTGGGCATAGGGCAAGAGTTAACATAAAGTCCTTATATTATCCAGTGTAGATTGACCCCTTCTATGCATACCCATTCATTGCTCTATCTATCTGTCTGTATATCTATCTATCATGTATCTACCTACCTATGTATAAATTATCTATTTTATGTGTATGAGTGTTCTACTTGCATGTATGCCTCTGTAACATGTATGCCCTAGAACCTGAGCTGTAGACAGTTCTGAGCTGACATGTAGGTGCTGGGATTTGAACCCATGTCCTCTGTAAGAACAAAAAGGGCTCTTAATGACCGAGCCATCTCCCCGTTCTCCCACCCATTGCTTTTTTTTTTTTTTTTTTTTTTTTTAAGATTTGTAGGTAGCTTCAAACTTGAAATCTTCCTGCCTTAACCTTCTGAGTGCTGGGTTACAAGCATGAAACTCTATGCTTGGCTCAGCCCAATGTTTTAGTTATTTTTATTGAATATGTAGAAATATTTTATTTTAATGTATATAAGAATACCACATGGAGGTCAGAAGAGAGGCATCAGACACCCTAGACTGGTTATAACTCCACGTGGAAGCTAGGAACTCCACCTGGGCCCTCTGCAGGAGCAGCAAGTACACTTAACTACTGAGCCAGGTTTTTCAAAATGCTTCCAAATGAAGGAAAGTGAGCATGGAGATCAAGGTCAGCAAGCTTTTTCTATGCAGGGTCCAATGGCAAGGTCTCCTCATACTCCTCAGTCCTACGGTGAAATCTCAGAAGTAGCCAGAGAGGCCCCTGAGTGAATGGGCAAGACTGATTCCCAGGAGCAGGCCATTAACACTCGTGGACGTTGATGTTTGAGTGCCACACCATTTTCACACGGGCTCTCACAACATTTCTACTTTCTTTCCCTACCTTTTAAAAAAGTCATTCTTAGTTTGTGGCCAGACCAACAAACAGGGCTGAACAAGCAAATCAGCCAGTAGGCTGTCACTTGAAGATTCTGGCTTTGGGTGCAATTAACAGTAGCTGTTGTTCTAAGCAACAGCTGAGTGCTGCCCTGTGCCTCCACACCCCTAAGGTCCCCTGACCACACTGGCTTCCCTCTGTTAGAAGGAGGTATGTGGTGTGAAGAAAGAGGAGCCTGGGGAAGTCCTGATCCCTTCTTGACCAAGGGGGGCGGGAGCTGGACGCTGTGATCTGAGAGATGCCTGATAAGTAATGTGGTTTCACTTCAGGTCATTTCCTGAAAGTCAGATCCACTTTGCACACGGGGACAAGAGCAGGAGCTTCCCAATTCACTCCTGGGGCTCCAAATTAAAAGCCAAATAGGATGTAGCTTTTGCCCAGGCTGCGTCTTTATCTGTCAGGAGCAGTTATCTTCAGTGTCACTGCTGGGGCCTGCTACTGTCACTCTCCCCAGCCAGCATCCGCACTGTGGCTTCCGGAGGAGGACCCAGCTCCCTCCCCTCTACCCATCAACCTCCAACTCCCACCCCCATTCACAGGTCCATGCAGGGCAGGGGGCTCTCAGACAGGGAGGGAGTGAGAATAGGGTTCCCACTGGAAGAACTCACCCAGCTGGGAATTCCTGGGAGCCTGTTGGCTCAACTAGACAAGGCCTGTGCTATTGACCTCTGGTGACGCTCTCTAGGAAAAGAGCAGACTCTCTACAAGACCCAGCTACTTAAGAAGAAAGAAAACAGAGTCTGATATCCCAGGAAAGAGACATGGGAAGGAAGCTTAGAGGCAGATAGAAACAGAATCAAGCGAAGAAGGCCCTCGGAGTACTGTGTGACCTGAGGCTAATTGCCTCACTTCTCTGTGCTTTCATTGCCTCCACTTGAAGATCCTTGCCAATCTCCTCCCGTCGCAGTATTATATACTTTAAGAACTCTAAGAAGTCTAGAAAAGTATCTGAAATGGCGTCCCCACCCAAGGTTGCTGAGTCATCGGTGTTACAGAGGGCACACAGGAACTGAGGCTCTACACCAGGGCCACCAGATTGGTGAGGCCCCATTCTCTCTTTGCTATGCATCCAAAGCTGTTTGGAGGGGTGGTAAGGGGGGTGGGGGTGGGGAAGCAGGCGCTTAGAATCTGTGCCAGGCTGTTTCTTTGTCCTCACAACCCAAAATGCTTAATGAGGAAGCCGGTGCACTAGGAAAAATAACCACCTTTTGTTGTCAGAAGACTTTGTGACTTTCGGTGAAATCTGTTCTTTGAACCTCTAGATTCTTTACAATGGGAACAAGAGATATCCCTGGGGTGTGCTAACAGGTGTCTTGGAATGTGAAAGTGTCTCACACCCTCTGGAATGTGTACATACTTATAAAAAACCCCTAGCAGGTTGAAAGGGTCTCCTGGTTCACTCTCCAAGGATAGGGATGGGCCAGGACTCCCAGACACATCCCACTCTGCCACCATTGCCCATGATGATCCTGCTCTGTGGTCACCAGAGTGGTTCTTGAAGAGAAGAACATTCTATCCTATTCTCTTGGCCCCTAGTCCTGCTCCCCCTAACAAGGCCCTGGCCCCTCAGCTCTGCATCCACCCAAAGTATCAATACCTGGCTTTCCTGGCCTACTGCTTGAGAATCAACCACCCCCTGCAAGATGGTAGAGAGTGGGCTTAGTAGAGAGGAGGAGGGCCACTCCTCTACCTTTCCCAGCTCTATCACATGGGTATCATAGCTTTTTGGGTGGGTAGGGGGAATGGCCTCAGCTGAAAACATTTAAATACTAGAGCGATGGAGGGGTCAGAGATGTCAGGCTCTTCCTCCCCCCACTCCATGCCCTGCCTCAGGATGCAGAGGGCACCCCCTACCTGCCCTCCCCCAGATCATTCAGCTTCCCCCAGCTCAGGGCCATTGAAATCTGGGGGAAGGGTGGAGGAGACAGGACCCCCTTGTCTCTGGGCCTCCTGACACCATGTACGGCACAGGTGCTCAGTAGAACGTTGCTTGGTTGACCAGGCGAGGCACACTTTCTGGGACATTAGTCCAATCTAGTGAGGAGCAAAAGGGCCTATACTGGTGGCCTTGCTCTGGGGGCATTAGCAAGATTTAGATGCTGGTAAGAGTTCAGAAATTACAGTGTGGGCTGATAGCTCAAAACCAGCTTAGTTTTAATATTTATTGGTTTGTTATTTTTGCAGTGCTGGTGATCAAACACAGAGCTTCTTGCTTCTGAGGCAAGAACTTTGCCACTAAGCTCCACCCCCAAACTCCAGCTGACTTGCCGGGTAGTCTAAACTGGCCTCAATCTCAAGGTCCTCCTGCCTCAACCAAACCTTGTACGCTAACGGTTCTTGTGTTGACAAAAGGAAGATGAGGACTCTAAGACTAGTTCTCTACCAGGAAGGGAAGGTGAGGTCCCTGTTGAATGAAATTATTTTCATTCATTCGTGTCACTGAATCCTTCCCTGTGTGTGCCAGCCTTCAGGCTCACATGGCCATGAGGAAGCATGGCCTTCAGATATTACACAAGGACGTAGACTAGGTGTGGTAGTGTGCTCCTACAAGCCCAGCACTTGGGAGGCTGAAGCAGGAGAAGTGCTGTGAGTTCGAGGCCACCTTGACCTAAATCACAAGGTTATATAGCAACCTTTGTGTCATAAACAAACAATTTTGTGGTGGTGGTGGCTTTTTTGTTTTTATTTTTGTTTTTGTTTTTTGAGACAGGGTTTCTCTGTGTAGCCCTGGCTATCCTGGAACTCGCTCTATAGACCAGGCTGGTCTCAGACACAGAGATGGCCTGCCTCTGCCTTATCAGTGCTAGGATTAAATGGGTGCACCATCACTACCCAGCAAACAGCAAATTGTTTAAAAGCAAGAATATTTATCTGTTGATACATGAATGAATAAAGAACTGTAAACTGTATGTGTGTATGTGTATATGTATATACACATATGTATGTATGTATGTATGTATGTATGTATGTATGTATATAATGAAATATTAGCTTTCAAAAAAAAAACCTTGAGATCCTGAGGTTTGCAACAGCACAGATGAACTTGGATGGCATTGTGCTCCATGACAAAAGCCAGGTAGAAGAGGCCAAAGACTGCATGATTTCAAAGACTTGTGAGTGAGACTTAAAAGAGCAAACTCAGCTGGGAGGTCATGGTGCACACCTGTAGAGGAATGTTAATTTGGAACATGGCTGTTCTGGCAAGAGATTACATCCAAAGACCTTCTAGGGCTGTATGATCCTGCTGGAATACAAGCACGCCTTTAATCCAGGAGGCAGAGGCAAGCAGATCTGAGTTCAAGGCCAGCCTGGTATAGAACAAGTATCAGGTAAAGAAAAGCTTAGATCCAGGCCAGGACTGGTGGCACATGCCTTTAATCCCAGCACTCAAGAGGCAGAGGCTGGCGGATCACTGTGAGTTCAAGGCCAGCCTGTTCTACAAAGCAAGTCCAGGACAGTTAAGACAGAGAAACCCTGTCTCAAAAAATAAAACAAAAACGAAGAAGAAGAAGAAGAAGGAGAAGGAGAAGGAGAAGGAGAAGGAGAAGGAGAAGGAGAAGAAGAAGAAGAAGAAGAAAGTCTCAGAGACTGAAAACATTCTAGGCCGAAGTTAGATTATTAGAGGCTAGAAGCTTCCAAGAGTAGGTCTAGTTTAGCAGAAGGAGGCAGTAAGCCTCCTAAACAACAATTGAGCAGGAGAATAAAAGCTACTTTTACACACACCTTTAATCTCAGCACTGGAGAGACAGAGAGGCAGACAGATCTCTGAGTTTGAGGCCAGCCTGGTCTAGGGAGCTAGTTCCAGAACAGCTAAGGGCCACACAGAAAAACTGTTTCAAAGATAGAAAGAAAGGAAGGAAGGAAAGAAACAAATGTTGAGGACAGTTGGGGAGTCAGGAAGGGAGAAGTTGGAGAAGAGAGCACTGGCTCACCCAACAGGTGAGGAACAGGAACGTGGGCATGGGCTGGTGGTGGCCAGTAAAGGAGGCGCATTGCCCCCACCCCCTTTGCAGAACCCCTGCAGGCAGAAGGAAGAAGTGATAGCAGGAGTTGGTGGTGGGGAATGAGGGGTTGATTGTGAGAGGTGAGGGTGATGCTTGGAGGTGGGGGTGTTGGTCAGGAGTGGATATCCAGTTCCTGAGACCCAGAGATGGCTGCTTCCGTTCACAAGGCAAGGGGCTTCTGGGCCTCCATCTGAGCAAAGCTCTGTGGGCCTGGAAACCTGTGGGAGAAGATGCAGTGTAGCTGAGCATATAGGAGGGGGGAGTAGAGTGGGAGGGTATGGGGGGCTGCTTTCTGGCTGAGAGCTCTCAAGTGGAACAGCCCACCAGTCTGGATCTTAGCCAGGAGATCAGGCTACAGGCAGGTCCCAGGACGGGGTGACCCTTCAGTGCTTTTGAGACGGCTCTGGATGTGGGAGGGGGGCCAGTCTCTGCAGCTCGGCTTGTCGTCTCTCCCCCATCTTTCCTCAGCCGCCTCACTCTAGAGCTATGGTTCTCAACGTGTGGGTCGAGACCCCTTTGACAACTCTCTGTTTCCAAAACTATCAACACTATTTATGTTATGATTCATAACAGTAGCAAAATTAGTTATGAAGTAGCAACAAAAATAATGTTATGGTTTAGGGGCTCACCTTGACGTGAGGAACTGTGTTAAAGGGTCTCAGCATTAGGAAGGTTGAGAACGGCTTCTCTAGAGTCTTAGGAGAACCAGCACCAAGGATCGGGGACCTCCAGGGTATCAGGGTATACAACGTCACTCTACAGTGAGGCAATGATGTTTGCTGCCCGGTCTCCTCCCAGGCAGTCCCAACCCCATTCAATGCCAATGCAGAGACAAAACAGAGACTGCCTCTGTGGAACTCATCAGAGCACAAACGCTGATTGGCAGGGCCGCCAGTGTCCTTAGTGGTGGTGTGGGCACTGGGCAGCTGCAGACACAGAAACAGATTCCTTTACCTACAGACAGGCCGAAAAGGAAGATACCCAGAAGGGTCTTACAAATAGGCGTTTGCCAAACCAGGAAGTGGTTGGAGGGTATTCTTAGCAAGCATGAGCAAAGCAGGCTGGAGTCAGGAAAGCTAGGAGTCTGACACTCACACTAAGGCCCTGCACCAGGTTTCCACGTCAGCCCTACTTCCTGGCTGTGTGACTTTGGCCAGTTCGCTTAATGTCTCTGGGCTTCCATGACCTCATCTGGTCAATGCTTGCATATCTTCTATTTGGGACAGGACAGAAGAACGTTTTCTGGCCTCTTGGGGTTGGATGGGTCCATGGGCCGAGTTCTTGAGTTGTGAATGGAGGCGTCATGTCTGAGCCTGGACGTTCCGTGGCCAGTGTGAGGGCCTCTGGGACACTCTTTTCTCTTTTTTTTGTGGGGGGGGAACAATGTACCATCCAACCAAATTTGGTCAGCTGAGTCCTAAACAATGCACCCTGGACACACTTTACCGAGATGGATCTTGGCTGTCTATAGTGAGAGATGGGATGTGTGCTTGCTGCCACAGTGGCCCTTGGCTCATGCTGAGATGATAGTACCAATCCTAATCGTGAGTTAACGTGCACAGAGCACTTAGACCAGGGTCTGGGATACAGTACAGTACACCCTATCTTTAAGATCATGGATGGTCATAGGGGTGAAGAGGAGAGGCCAGGGGAAAGGCTAGCATAGGAGGAGTGGCATAGTTGGTAGAATGCTTGCCTAGCATGCAGGAAGTCCTGGATCTGATCCCGACCATTCCATAAACTGGGTGTAAGCCAGGATGTGAGACCAAGGGGATCCCAGGTTCAAAGTCATTCGGGCTCCACAGTAAGTGTGAGGCCAGCTTGGACTGCATGAGACTGCCAAAAGTCAGTAAAAGGAAAAGAAACAACAGAAGCTGGTTGCTAGGGATTCCTACTGCCTAAAGCCTGGGTTGAACTTGGATACATTAAGTTGGTTTATGGTTTTTGGTTGGTTGGTTGGTTGGTTGGTTCTGGTTTTTTCGAGACAAGGTTTCTTTGTCCTGGAACTAGACCAGGCTGGCCTCGAACTCAGATCCGCCTGCCTCTGCCTCCCTGAGTGCTGAGACTAAAGGCCCGCGCCACCACCACCGCCGGGCTACATTAAAGAGTAAGTGGTTTTTAACAAATAGAATTATAGCATGCTTTACAGAACTCTTGCCAAGACCTGGCAAACAGCAGGCATTTATTAATATTGAATGAATGGAAAGAGATTGGAGGACAAGAGGCCAATCAGGAGTCCACTACAGTGACCCCAGGTATCCGACAGGGAAGGCAGGGCTGTGGAGCTGGGGGTGATGGGGTGTGCCCAGCCAGGCACTGGCTTCCTGTCACCCCCTCTGCTGCCCCCTCTGCCCATCCCAGCTTCTCTGGGACTGGCTGCCGTGGGTACTGCTGCTGTTGCAATGCAGGCCGCCTCATAACTCACTGTGTTTATGAGGAAGCGGAGCGCTTGTTTGGGAAGACAGCCACTCTGATACCCAACAGCCCCCAGGGCCCTTCCTGATGTTTCTCCGCCTAACCTCCACTGCTTAACATGCCAGCTCTCCCCCTCAACACACACCCTGCTCTCCACACCCCCTCCAGTAGCCCCAGTGTCTCCGCTCATGCGCGCACCCCTCCACCAGCCTCTGCCTCGCTGCAGCCCGGAGGAAATTTATCGCAGGCCCAGACTGCTGTGGGCAAATACTAATAAAATGCTGTTTTGCTGCAATTTGTTTAATTGGCCACAGAAGAGATGTCTTGAGCCTGTGCAGGCTCTGCCTGCGCCTGAGCTGCCTGGCTTACAAATGCTCACTTCTCTCTACCCATCCCATCCACTTTGCTGCTCCCCTTTCCTTGGCAGGATGATGGAAAGTCGAAGGCCGTTGGTTGAACTGCAGAGGCCGGGAATGGGGCCACCTCCATCTGCCTTTACAGGACCTTACTGAGCCCTTTCACCTGTGCACCTGTGCTTCCTAGCAAACTGCCTGTGTTCAAATCCCACCACATCCTCTTAGCGGTGCGACTGTAAACAAGTATGCAGCCTCTCTGTGCCAGTTCCTCATCTGTGAGAGACGGATGATGCTAATAACAGCATTGTAAGGATTCCTTGAACGAATTTATGAACAGTGCCTGGAAGCCCAAAATTAGTCTTCCAAACCTAGACTCCTTAGGTCCGTATTCCAACTTTGCCACTTGGTAGCTGTGTGACTGGGGAAATTACCTAAGTATTGTGTGGCCCGTTTTCCCCATCTGTGAAATGAGTTAATTGCACCAACCATAGAGAGCTGTATGAAGATTAAAACGGTTAGAGCAGAGTCTGATATATAGGATATCATGTCGCCTTGTGAGCTGTTGACACCAGCATGGCACAAGCCTGTAATCTCAACACTTGGGAGGCTGAGGCAGGAGGATTGTGAGTTTGAGGCCAGCCTGGGCTATGTAGCAAGACCCCGTCTCATAAAGCAAAGATGTACTCTGTGGTAGAGGGCTTTGTCCTGTGTGTCTGTAAGGCCCTGGGGTCCATCCGCAGCACCAAAAGAAAAGAGGAGATGGAACAATTGTGATTGCTAAGCCAACAATAGCAGTGTGTGTGTGTGGAGTGGGGTGGGTTGGGGGAGGGTTTCTCTGGTTCTTAGTATCTGGGATACCTATATTCAATTCCTGGAGGAGTTGTGGGGTTTGTTAAGTTTCCAGAAATGGCAATTCTCATTGGCAAAAAAGAATGAAGCTGTTTTTGGGGGGGCAGGGAAGGGGGGGTCTCAAGACCAGCCAGCATGGCTGATAAAGTGTGGGACAGCCTTCCTATATCATGGCTGGCAGAGTGTGGGAGACTCTTGCTATAATTCTCTGCGACCAGGGAAGGAGGAGCAGTGACCCGCTGCAGCTCCCTAGATGGGGTCTCGGGTTGGGCTGCTGCTTGTGAGGCCAGCCCAGCCTCCCAGCTGCTCCCCTCTTGGCCCCTGGTAGCCACACTCTGGGGGTGGGCACCTTGCCACCCACCAGATGGCCCCAGCGGAGGCTGCGGTATGGGGGCAGGGTAGTGAAGGTTAAGCCAGGCTTCAGGAGCTGGGCACAGGGGTCTTTGGGACAGATGGGAACAGGGTGCCTGGGGCCAGGTAGGGATGGCCCGCGGGGCTCTTGGGAGCAGGCTGCCTGATGCCTGTAAAATATAGCCCATGTGAGCGGACACACACCTTGCAGAAATGTCCTATTTATCTGAACCAGGAAGTGTCACACAGAAAATGCATCCCTCCTGAAGGTCTCCTAGTACAAGGGTGTGCCTAAGTCACAAGGGTCTCAGGACATTTGTGCAGGGTCTGATAGTTGGGTGTCACCCAGACTGAACTCTGGGAAACAATTGACTAAAGCCCTCTCATTACACTTCCTCGTCTGTGAAAGTATGGGGAACCGACTCCCCAGGGGGAAGACTCTCTAGAGCTGACTTCAGGTTCTTCTAGAAACTTCCATAGTGCTCTTGGACAAGTTACTACACCTTTTTGTAGCTTTCTTTCCTTACCCATACATGGGAGTGATGCCAGTAGTGCTGGCTACACAATGGCACTATGAAGATTAAACATGGAGTTGGCACCTTGGGTTGGGGTGTAACTCAGTGGTAGAGATTGCAGGGCATATTGGAGGCCCTGGATTCCATCCTGGAAAAAAATAAAACAGACAGACAAACAGAATCCATGTCTGCCAAGCACCGTAAACAGGTGTGAGCCTCTCTGTCCCTGGCATTCACTGTCCCTGGGCCACTTGGTTCCTCCTTCCTAATGGCAGGTCTTCAGTTTTGAATCTGGACTCTTGGTGACAGAGGTGGACTGGCCTCCTCCCCAGCCTGCAGGAGTCACTCAGTAAATAAATGTATATTGACTTGATGGCCATGTGCGAAACTTTTCTTTTCTTTAGAACCTAGCCTGTATTCCAGCCCAGCTCTGAGGCCTCTGACCCTAAAGAAAGCCTCTCTATGTTGTGGCAATGGTGGTGGTCTGTGCCTCTCTCTCTCTTCACTCCTCCACAGCCTCCTCTCTCCAGCCTCCCTCCCTGCCCCTGCTCTCCTACCCACTCAGGGAATTTGATGTATACTTCCCCCTCAAATAGGGCTCTGATTGTGCAACCAGAAAAAATCCCCACAATTCCTAGGGGCTTCTGGAAAGTAGACATGCCTTCTGGGCCTGTATAGGCATTAAGGGAGAACCTTGCTGAAGCGGCCAGTGCCCCATTATTCAGAAGGGAACAGCAAGGCTCTAGAAAGAAGGCAAGGCATACCCGAAGCAAAGTCAACAAGGAGAACCAGAGCATATGAATCCCACAGAGGAAGGGATACGGTCAGGCTGGCGCTGGGTCTGAATAAAGATGTCCTGCCCCCTGGCCACAGGTGTCCCCGGGTTCTGTTTATCCTCTTCTGATAATCCACTGCTTTAAATGAAATGGGTGTGTGAGTGGGCAGAGCGAACCAGGATGTGAGTGTGTGTGTGTGTGTGTGTGTGTGTGTGTGTGTGTGTGTGTGTGTGTGTGTGTGTTGGGAGTGCAGACCCCACCCTCCCATCTTCCTTGGATCTGCTGAGGCCAGTGCAGCCAGCTATGGCGAGCAATAGCAGGATACACACCCTGGAATGCACAGTCTCATGCCCTCCATTAGAGCTAAAGTCAGAGGGGATGGAGAAGCCAGGGCCCAAGAAGCGGCTCTCTGGGGCTGATGGGAGGATGGTGAAGCCTTCAGGAGGGGCTGGTAGGAAGAAGCACTCAGCCAGGCCTGGAGCCCCCACATCACCCCTCAGGAGACTTCTGACGTAAGAGTAAGCAGTCATACCTACATTCCACCAGACCCTGTGTAAAGTGGCGCTAGAGTTTCTGAGGGCTTGTAAATGAGCTGCATACAGAATGGTATAGGATGAGGGGAGGCCACAGGCCCTGGGAAAACGATGGGCCAGCCCAGAGAAGCCAGAGGTAGGGCTGGGCTCCACGCCCACTGATGCCCAGTTGCCTGGGTTTCTCTGCCTCCGTCTCTTTAAGGGATAAAGGGAACATAAGAGAGGAAATGCCGTCAAGAATGCGTTCCTCTTAAACACTCTCTTGGAACCAATGCAGGACATAGGAATGCCCTCCTTGCTTTGTGGAGCTTGGAGTCTAGTGGAAAAGATGAACAGAAGATGGACTCCCTGTGTTTTCAGGGCTGTAGGAGATATGTGCCAAAGCTTGCAGCACAGTGGGCCCCTAGATCCATAGGCATCAAAGGGGGTCTTCCCAGAGGATGGGCCACTTAAGTATGAACTTAGAGGATGAGGAGACAACAGTGAAAGAACCCATTAATGGCAGGTAACCATGCAAAGACCTATGGTGGGTGAGGGTAGTGTTCTGAGGAACCCACAGGTCAGACTGCTCAGGAATATGGAGGTTAGGTTAAGAGATGAGCCAGGGCCACTTCCTAGTGGAACTAACACACTTAAATTCTACCTTGAAGACCTCAAGAGGCCTGCAAATGGATACATAGACAGGGCAGGATCACGCGCTAGCTTGTGTCTTAAGATCCCTCCACAGCCGAGGGATGACTCAGCTTGGCAAAGTGTTTGCCATGCAAGCCAGAAGATCTGAATTTGATCCCTGGTTCTATGGGCTGGGGGATGGGCGCAAATCTGGGCATGGTGGTGTGTGCTTGTAGTCCCAGTATTAGAGAGTTGGAAACAGGCAGGTCCCTGAAGTTTGCTGATCAGCTAATCTACCCTAGTTGGCAAATTCTTGACCAGTGAGAAACGCTGTCTCAGAAAATAAGGTGGATGGTGAGTGAGGAGTGACACTAAGGGTGTTCCACACACCCGCGCACACATGTGTATATACATACACAGGATCCCTAACATTGCAACTAGAAAGAAGTCTGGAGTCAAGGAGGCAGGTTAAGAGGCTATTGTCCTAGTTGTTCTTAAATTCCTTCTGGGGGGAGGGAGTGGGTGGGATGTGAGCATCATCTATCCCTTCTAAGGTCCCAGTGAAAACAGAGGCAGGATTCTGCCAAAGTTCACTCTGGGGAATCAGTGACTTGACTGGGCCTCCTTGTAAAGCATAGATGAGGGGTTATTTAGAGAATCGACTCTTCACCCCAACAGGCCATGCCTAGAATGTCTTTATCCAGCAGGGGCGAGGGCTTCCTTGTGACCACATAGATGGAAACACCTCCCCAGTCTTTCCCAGCTTCTATACACTAGAGTTTATACTCCTTGGGGCCATATGCAATTGAGGCAGAGTTGCATACAACAGGTGCTCTGGAGCATCTGGACATGCCAGTGAGGGTCCCACAATCCTCTCCACCCCTCTGCAAAGCGTGTAAATAGTCAACAAGCCCAGTGGGGACTACCCTTTTGTGAGGGAGGGGTACATCTGAACTCCCCAAGATGGTGGCTGCTTGCCTTAGAAGACAGGTACTCACAACCTTTCGGAGGCACCTAGCGGTTGGTGGGAAAGAAAGGAGGAATTACAAAGAGAAGTGTCTGGTATCCGGCTTCACCATGCCCCTTGCCTACGTACAGATGTGGAAGCATAAGCAGGGGTGAGCCATGAGGCCGGAGGAGAGTCTGGATTTGACTTTGGTCCTATACAGTGTGAGGAGCCAGTTCCTCTGGTTTTCCCTACCCTTCCCCCTACCCACCCCCCCACCCCCCCACCCCCGCCACCTCCTACCCCAATGGCTCTTCCCTGGCTAGGGGTATAAGCACCAAGTCCAAGTTTGTGAAACACTCCCAGCATGTGAGCAGTGGAGGGAGGACTGAGCTCTGTAGACACCTGGCTCTTGCCCTCCAGGCCCTTCCGGTCAGCAGGGGAGGTGGGCCATGTGTGCAAACAGCAACAACACAAAGTCTGATGTGGCCAAGGCGGAACTTGATTGCTTCTGACCGAAGGCTGTTTGCAAGGGCAGTAAATGATTAAGGAGCACAGGAGTGGCACAGATGGTGATCACCTCCACAAGTTAGAGGCCAGGGAAGGCCTTCTTCACCAGGGGTTGTGGAGATACAGAGGGCAGGGCTGCTGAGGGCCAGGGACCACTGAGCTGTGTTCAAAGTCCCAGCTGTGCTGTACGGTGACTGTGGCTGAGCTGGCTGTACCTCTTTGAATCTTTTATTTCCTCGCATAAAAATGAGGAATGGGGACTAGTGAGATGGTTGCTGTGCAAGAGTGAGCACTTAGAAATTTGAAGTCCTAGAATTCCATGTAAAGCGTTTCCTAGGGACCAGTGTTCTTATGGCAAGATGGGAGGCAGAGACAGAAGAATCTGCGAGCTCATGGGCCCACTAGCCTGGCACGTGGAGCAGCGAACAACAGAATGCTCCTCAGGAAAGATGGAACTCAAGGAACCACGCCCGTGGTTGTTCTGTGACCTCTACATACAAACCTGTATTCACGCGCATCTCACACACACACACACAGGGGACTGAGGATATGAAGGGACTGTAAAGGTTTGCCCTGAGTTTGATCCCTAGCACTTCATAAACCAAATGTGTATGGGCGTATAATCCCAGCACTTGAGAGGTAGAGGCAGGAGGACTCAAAAGGTCAAGGTCATCTTCAACCGCATGTTGAGTTGGAGGCTAACTAGAGCTACTTGAGACCCTGCAAGGAGGCAAGGAGAGAGAGAGAGAGAGAGAGAGAGAGAGAGAGAGAGAGAGAGAGAGAGAGAGA
>OU015746.1:35489339-35501399 GCA_907169655.1 Acomys percivali
AGAAGAAGAAGAAGAAGAAGAAGAAGAAGAAGAAGAAGAAGAAGAAGAAGAAGAAGAAGAAGCAGCAGCAGCTGGGGTAGAGGAAGGGCAACACCAGGCCTAGATCTCAGTGTCTGCACTTTCCCTCTTTAGCCTTTTCCCCATAAAAGGAGAGTAACGCTTCACAGGTGGCTTTCAACCCTCTCAAGTATGAAGAGCCTGTGGGATTTTTTTTTTTATTGCACTATCCTGTACATATGGAAGCATGCACACACCACAGTTGGTGATTTTTCATAGTTAGCAGGTTCCTACAGGCAGTACCCTGATCAGGAGATGAAAATCCCTAGCTCCCCAGAAGCTTCCTTGTGGCCCTTTCTAGTCTCTACCTTCTCTGAAGGTAAAGCTTATTCTGATTTTTAATACTATAGATTATTTATTTATTTTTATTATTTATTGGGACAGGGCCACATGTATCTCAAGCTAGCCTCAAATTAAATATGGAGTCAAGGATGACTGTGAACTTCTGATTCTCCCACCTTCCTTCCCTGAGTGCTGGGATTTGGCTCAGTACTGCAGATGGAGCCCCCAGGGCTTTGTGCATGCAAGGCAAGCCCTACCAGCTCAGTACTACAGGTTCTATTTGGTCTTGTTGTTTTTCTGGCCTGCTGGCTTTTGAAACACAAGGAATTCGTTTAGCCTCCGCAGAATGCTGTTATGTTTTTAGGGTTGGACGGCAGCCACCCTTCAAAGATCATTCTCTGGGATTCCTGGCTTTGTTTAGTCCCCTCCCAAGACGGAATCAAGTGATCGCTGTGACTAGTGAGGTAGAGAAGAGGTAACTGTATGTCTTCTGAAGCGAAGGCGTAAAGGACATGTGGCTTCTGCTCTGCTCTTGGGTCACCTGCCTTCTGGGAGAGTTGGCCACCATGGTGTGACCCTTCCTGTGGAGAACACCACAAGAGAAAGAGCAACCCTCTTGTCAATGCTTGTCACTCCCCATCCCACCACACAGTCACTCCTAAGACTCACCCTTTCTCTAAACGCAGAGGCTCTCTGCCCGTGCACAGACTGCCCCAGTTGGCCCCACACTGCTCCTCTCCCATCAAGATGTCAAGTGGGAGAGCGCATTCTGGAAGTAAAAGCCCCAGCCAACACACACCAGTGACATCCTGAGGGACCCAGAGCCAGAACCACTCACCCCAGCCATTCTGGCATTCTTAACCCATAGAAGCCATAAGGGATAATAAATGCTTATTATTGTTTTAAGCTACTGACTTTTGGGGGTAATTTGTCACACAGTAATAGACAAATAATACAGCATGCATTGATTGAGCTAATACCCAATGAGCCAAACTGCCTAGGCATTGAGTAACCGTTAAAGGAATTCATTTTTTAAAAATCATATATAGATTGAGAAATATACATATGTATGTATACATACATATATATCCAGGCTGGCCTCAAATTTGTGATCCTTTTGCCTCAATCGCACTCTCTCTCTCTCTCTTTCTCTTTCTCTCTCAGCTTTTCAAGACAGGGTTTCTCTGTGTAGCCCTTGGCTGTCCTAGACTCGCTTTGTAGACCAGGCTGGCCTCAAACTCGCAGAGAACCAAGTGCCTCTGCCTCCCCAAGTGCTGGGATTAAAGACTTGTTCCACCATGCCTGGCCTTTCTTAAAGTGCTAGGATCATAGGTGTGTATCACCACACATGGATTCTTTTTTTTTTTTTTTTTAATCATCTTTCTGGTATCTTCTTATGCTTGAAGAAAAGAGCTTTCTCTTTGGTCCCGACAAGAACTCAGTCCACCCTGAGGCTTAGTAATGGCTGAAGGCCCTGTCTAGGGTGTGAAGTACCTGGTTTCAGGTCAGGGTGAGGAACTCGTATTGAGTCAGCTGTACCCTCTGGGTCTTTTCACTCTCAGATTCTGGCTCTCAGTTCTTGTTCCTCATCACTGGGCAACAGAATGTGGCAATGGGAGAGTCAGGTTTGAGCCCCAGCTGGCCCGTGTTAAATCCTGACTCTTCCTCTTCTAGAGCTCTCTCAGTGTCAGTTTTCTCCTCAAAGAAATCAGAGAACAGGGGCTAAGATCACAGGCTGTCATGTGAGGAGGAAATTGGATATAACTCGTAACTGGGACTCCAGAAATGCTCAAGACACTGGGCAGCTATGATTATCAACCCACAGTCTGGCCGGGCACTCTCGGGGCATCAGGAGACCAGTGTTCCCCTCTCACACAGGCATCATTTGGCGCCCGCACACGCGGCTGTGGCCCCTCTTAAGCTTTTCTGCACCCCAACAGCAGCTCTGGGGGGAGGCAGGTGGGCATCTGGCCACATGACAGGCTCTTGGTGGGAGCAGGCGCTTCCTCTACCTCGTTAGCGTCGCCCCGGGCTGCTCTCTCCTTAGCAAGGCCTGGATAACGAAGGCCACAGCCTATTAATTGCGGTGACAGTGATAAAGGAAGAAGGGGAGGCTGCTATTTGTCTTGCTTGTAACCCCTCGCATCATTCCAAGATGAATGAAAACTCATTTTCTGCTTTGATTCGGTCTAATTTCTCTGGCCCCCTGGGCCGCGTGGGGGTGTGTGTGTGAGTGGGGGGAGGGACTCACAGCCTCCCTCCCGTTGAGAAGGAATTGGGGGAGGAGAGAGGAGGGGTTAGAGGTCACAGAAGGAGGAGGCCTGCCCTGCTAGCGAACCAAGAACCGGTGGTCAGGGAGTTGTTGGGACTTGCAGTTATTACTGTGGAGGCTATGGGGCTCCCGTAGAAGCTGACTGGATTCATGAAGCAATCCTGCCAAGGAGACTCTGCCACCCATTTCACAGATGAGACAATGGAGGCAAAGAGGAAATAACTTGTCCACACAGCCAGTGAGGTCAAAGCCCAGCTTCAGCATGGAGGGGAGTTGACCCAGGATTGTCACTGGCTTTTTATCTGTCACCCCAAATGTCGCCTCCTACCCAGATGAACAGATAAATGCGCAGCACAGAACTTCCACAGAGAAGTGACTGTTGAAGAAGGATGCTCCCACCACTGCTCACCCATTCCCCTGAAGGAAGGTGGGCAAGAGGCCGGGGAAAGGAAATGGGCCTTTCTACCCATCACACCCCACAGTGACCAGCGAGGGCCTTGTTAGGATGACCTATTTGTAAGATGGAGCCTTAGGCTCCTGCCTTGCAGGCCATGCTGTAGATGAAGGGGAGGGGGTGAGGCTGTGGCTCCACATGTGATACTTACCCTGTTTGTAGAAATTGGGAGCAAGCCTGCAGCCCTAGCAATCTGACCTGCTTGGTCCCATAAACTGATGACCAGGGTCATCTATTTGTGAGTCCCTACAGAAACCCTGCTTGGCCATTTGCTGTAAATCTGGGTCCCCTCTGATAGCCCAACAGGCCCCAGGAGGTCCAGGAAATCAATTGGAAAGGGCCTGGGTCCCATGACCTCTCTGTTAAGGTGACCCCAGAGTGGCTCTACAGACCGGGATAGAGGATGAGAGTTGTCCCATAATAGGAAGAGAGCAGCCGGCATCAAATTGGCCTCACAAAGCATCCTTCAGGGCTTCTGGGCACAAGTGGGAGGGCTGACATCCTGGAGGAGTTTGAATGATGCACCAGGGAAGATGATGTGGGCTCTGAAGCCAGCAGCCGGGTGTGTGCTGCCACTCTGCCCCTGGCTGCTGTGTGACCTTGTGTGAGTAGCTTTGCCTCTCTGGACCCCACTTGTGTTTAAAATGGGATAACAATAGTGTTTCCCTCCTCATGTAAAGCACAGAGAGTGTGCAGTAAGTGGGTTGTGCTCTGAGACGCCAGGCAGCAGGCTTAGAAGGGCTGCTCTGGGGTCAGGATGTATGTGAGAAGTGAGACAGCTGACTCAAGCATGTCCCCCCCCCCTTTCCCTCCCTGCAAAGTTCTCCCATCTGCCCCCATCTGAATTGCAAATGGCCTTTCTTTTCACCACAGACCCAGCAGGAGACAGCTGAGGCCAGAGATGCATCCCTGCCCCAATAGAGTGCCCATGGCCTCTCCTTGCTCTGTCTCCAAAGGTCTGCAGGAGGAGCCCTCAGACCAAGACCCCAGTCCAGGATCTTCTGGAAACAGAAGAAAAATCTCCTCAGAGCCACTTCCCAGACTGGACCTGCCATCGGTCTCTGCTCCTGACCTCTTCCCTTCACCATAGGCCCAGCCTGAGTCTTTGACATGCATAAGAAAGGCAAGTAACCCTTGATCCATGCTTATTAGAACACTTACATGTGCCAGGCCCTGGGTGCTGTGCTGCGGGCCTCATCTTAGCCACGCTTTCCTGAGCCCTATCAGGTGCCTGTTTTCACAAGCGCCTGCTGTTGCACAGACAGAGCCTCAGAGGTCCAGAGCTCCCAAGTGGCAGAGCCTCATCTTGCCCGCCGCCCCCCCCCCCCCCAGATCTCAGCTCCAAAGCATCACTCACTGTCTTTGGGCCCCCCAGACAAACAGACTCTTAACACAATCCAGCGGGGAAATGGTACAGAGGGCCAGGAATGATGCGGAAGGCATAGGAGGAGCTGAGGTGATACCTACAAAGCACTTACTAGGTATGACCCAGAAGCGACAGCAGCATGGGGCACCTTTCCCGACATTTCCTGCGTTCTCATCAGGCCAGGTGTTCTCCTATGGAGCTCTAGCCCTCTCGGCAGCCCCAGCCCCACAAGGCAGTTAGTGTTATTGCCACTTCATTGGAGGCTCTGCTGAAGCTAGGGCACCTGAGTGTGGAAAGCCGCACAGATCTCAAGCACCCAAGTGAGGACCTGGGCGGCCCCTGTCTTCTTTTGAATAGCAACATAACAGCAAAGACTCTCTCCGGCCTTTATAGGCTGCTCTTCTGAAGCCAGTGTAGTAAGCACTCCAAAGGACAAGGTGACCCAGCCGTCAGCATCATTTCCATCCTGGGAAAGAGAAGCTTGGAGGTCAAGAAAACTGCTTTAGGATATTGTACAGCCAGGATCCAGACCCACGTCCTCTGACCTCACACCTTCTATTTCTCCACAAGGTTGTCTTCCCGTTGTAAGTAGCTTGTGAATGCAAACCTTGCAAGAGCCCGCCGCCTTCTGAAGCTTCTCCAGTCTCTTCCTGTTCAGACTTCCCACTGCCTCGTAGTGGTTACTCTGCTCCATAGAAGTGCTATCCTGAGACTACCCATGGTGGAAGCAGTCCACATTCATCTCCCCATCCAAAGGAGGCAGCTGTCCTTGGAAGGGACTCTGACATCAGCCCCTAACACTTTGAGAACTTTGCTACCTCCAGAGGCTGGGCAAGGATGTCTTACCAAATGCCCGGAAGCCAAATAAGTGGACACAGCTCTGGCCAAGGAGGGGTGACTGTGTCCCTCTGCCTTCTTCCACACCCTGCCAAGTAGCCAGGAAGGATTCCTGGGACCTAGGGCTTCTGGTGGACTGAAGTTTGTTTCTCTGCTTCCTGTTTTGAAACCCTAACCCCACAGGATGGAATCTGAAGGTAGGCATTCTGGGAGAGGGTGGAGCCCCATGACTTAGTGGGGATCGATGTCTGTAGACTGGAGACGGTGCCCCACCCCTAATCATACCATGTGAGGATACAATGAAAAACATCCATCTACAAACCAAGAAATGGGCCCTCACCAGGAACTGGAATCTGTTCCATATTTCTAACGAGCTTATCTCCCTGAGAAACAGTCTAAACTCTTTGGGCTTCATAAGGCTTTCCACAATCTGGCTTCTATGATTTACTCAGAGGTATCTCTCAACACAGTCCCCACCACTTGGGAGATAACCTATGCTATAAATGTCATCAATGCCCAATGGATGTTCCTCATACGTGTGTGTGTGTGTGTGTGTGTGTGTGTGTGTGTGTGTGTGTTTGTACTTGTGTCTCTTTAGAAAACTCCTATTCACTCTTCAAGACCCATTTTTACGTACTATTTCACTGAAACCTTCCTTGATTACCATAGGAGAGAAATAATTGCCCAGACACCCTAAAAAGTGCACCATAAGTACTTGTTCCTGTCTACAATTCTCTGGCCAGTCCATGGACTCCTCTGAGGGTGAACTTGTGCTCATCAATTTTAAAATCCCAAACCGCTTCCAAGAGTCCTCTATCATGCAAGGGTCTCTGTAAATAGTATGGGGTGTCCAGTTGATGTCCCAGCTCAGTAAGACCCTCAAGTACAAATACCTCACAAAGATGAAGCTGAGAAACCTCTTTTCTGCTCTCCTGGGGAAAATTATCCAAGCACAGGGATCTCCTGTACTCTTGCTGGTCTGAAATTCCTCTCCTGGTCTAGTCTCCTGGGGCCTTGTTCCAAAGACAGAGGCAAACACTGAAGAGAAATGGCATGTCTAGACTTACCCGGATTCAGTCACCTGCTTCAAGGTCCACGGGGAGCGGAAAGCTTAGCCTCCATCTCTTCCCAAGTAACCTAGGGCTGTCTCCAGGGTTAGAAAGACCTATGTCCAAACCCTGGTGCTATCTGGGCATGGTGGTACATGCCTGTAATCCCAGCACAGGGCAGAAGGAATAGGAAGGTCAAGGGTTCAAGGCCAGCCTGTGCTACACGAGACCTAGTCTTTAAAAAAAAAAATCCAAACTCAAGACTAGGAAAATGCCTTAATCAGAGTTTTGCCTTTCAAACCTAAGGATCCAGGTTGGATTCCAGGCATCCATTGAAAAGTATATAACTCCAGATCCAGGGAGGCAGGAACAGGAAGATACCTTGGGTTCACTATGAGCCTGTCTTGCCCAATCAATGAGCTCCAGGTTCATTGGGAGAACTTATCTCAAAACCCAAGGTGAAGAGCAAATGAAGACGCTAATGTTAACCTCTATCTACACACACACACACACACACACACACACACACACACACACACACACACGCATGCACGCACATGTATGCATGCCTGTAACACACATGTACATACACAAACATGTACGTATAAAAATTATGTTCTAAAAAAAATCCCAAACCCAAACCCAAAGCTGGCACCACTTAACTCAAAGGGCATTTGTTTGTTTTGTTTTTGTTTTTTGAGACAGGGTCTCTCTGTGTAGCCTTGGCTGTCCTGGACTCTCTGGCCTCGAATTCACAACTCACAGCAATCTGCCTGCCTCTGCCTCCTGAGTGCTGGGATTAAAGGTGTGCACCGCTATGCCCGGCTTTCAAAAGGCATTTCTTACTGGGTCTCTATTTACTGTCTCTCAGGTCCTGGGGATCAAGTCAGGGCCTCACGCATGCTCTCCTCTGAGCTGCACCTGCAGCCCCGGATTGACATGTTCTAGCATGGAAACCAAGCTTTTTAGCCAGGGCCTGGGGACCAAAGCATCTGACCCTCTTTTGTCTTCATTGCTTGACTATCTTAGTGGGGTCCCCCATCTCCCCAAGAATGTTGACTGTTTTTGCAATGAGTTCCTAATGAAAATATACATACAGATAAATTTATTTTTTCACCAAGTTTTGGACGTGGACATAGCAGAACCATTTCGAGTTTCAAGGAAAGAGAGGGTCTGGGATCTGAAGAGATGGGAGATGGGGCTCCAAGGAGGGAAAAACAAGCAAACAAACAAACAAACAGAGGAAAACAGACTAAAGCAGAGCCAAAGACCAAACCACCAAGGGTACAAGAGAGATAGAAAGAGCACCAAGGCTGGAGAGGAGTGAGGGAGGCAGCAGAGAGAAAAGGCCCAGGAGGCAGAAGAGAAGCAAAGGGCAGAGACTGTAGGGATGAGGTCCCACCCAGCCCTCAGCTGAGCTTGACTTCAGCTCAACCCCAGCACTCTGCTGCAGACAGAGAAAAAGCCCCTTCTCCCACAGCCGGGTGAATTTGATATTCAATCAATGAAGATTAACTCGCCCAAGGTAAGGGGGCTTTCACATCCGTAAGGAAGTCAAATACGATTATGCAGATGAGAAAATTATCCTAAGATGAGGAGCTCCGCTCTATGATAATTATGAGAGAGAGTGGACTCCCACGCTGATTAGCATATCTCTAAGACCAGACTGATGATGGGGGAGGCAGGCATGAGCAGAGGTGACAGGAATCCCACCCACAGAAGTTGGCCAGGGACAGCTGGTCCCCAATGTCCTTGTCTGGAGGACAGGATACTTTGTTTCAGACCACTGGGAGGACCTTGTGAGAGCTCTGATCCTGAGGCACCCATGGTCACTCCCTGGCTCTTATCTTACCCAAAAGTGGTTCAGAACCAGGTTCCTTAGACCCAGGCATAATGGGTGAGACACAGGCTGCTGGTCTCTGGCCTCAGCTTGGTCCCCTGAGAAGCTGTCAGCACTCAAACACCTTAGAGCTCCGAGAGAGTATTAAAATCTACCCGGGCCTGTCGCACACCCCAGACCAACTAAATTAGGATCTCTACAGAAGAGCCTGGGCTCTGTTTATTTGTTTCTTTGTAGCTCATTCTAGCAGGGTGTGAGGGCTCACTTCTGTGATTCCAGAACTTGTGGAAACTAAGGCAGGAGGATCTAAATTCAAGGCCAGCCTTGGCTACATAGTGAGTTCCAGGCCAGCCAGGGCTGTGAAGAAAGACCGTGTCTGTTTGATTGTTTGTTTACAAAAAGCATACACACAAGAAGATAATTCTAACGCACAAGCAGTGTTGAAAGCCCCCTCCCTGAGCAACGCAAGCATCCTAAGTACATGCCTCTGAGACAAGTCCTCAGAGACCCACAGGTCTAAAGCCTCAAGAAGCCACAGACCTTGTCTGGGGCCAGGTAGGAGTCTTGGAAGAGGTCAGAAAAGAGCTAAGAGTGGGGAGAAGTACACAAAGTGGGGCCAGACGAAGTCGGCAGAGCGGAGGTGTGGCGGAACAGCTAACGTCAGCTCTGTGTACCAGATGTGTGCATAGCCTGCTTACCTCTCCTCCCTGACTTTTCAGTGGAGAGGTCCCCTTCATCTGACAGAAGAGGGAAGTGGCCTCAGAGGCAAAGCAGTTTGCCCAATGCTGTAATCAAAATTTAAAGGCAGCACAGTAAGTCCCCAAGTCCAAACTCTCTCCACAAGAATCTCTTAGCCCTGGGGAGAGGGCCTTGGGTGTTCTGTACTCAAGAAAGTGACAGCTAGCTTGGAGGCTCTCCAGTCCTCCTGTTCCTGGGGTTTCTCTGTGTCTGCTGTGCCTATAGATCACCTGAGGGCTTTAGGGAGAAGAGAGCAAAGGCTTGGAGGTCCAAAGACTGAGTGTGAGCCCTGTCTCTTATTAGCTGTATAAACTTGAACAAGTCATTGCTTCTTTGACCAATAGGGACAACGAGACCAAGTTCAGCCAACAGTTTGAGACCAGGTTGGTGTCTAAAAATTTGTTGTAGAGTTCAGACATGTCTGTTTCCCTCCTTTGAGAGCCTGGAGTTGGCTGAACTCAGTGAAGAAGAAAGCCCTTGGCTGGGAAGATGGCTCAGTCATGAAACACTTGTTACAGAAGAGCGAGAACCTGCCATTGCCAGCGCCTATGTAAAATCCATGAGAGGCTGTGCACCTTTGTAATCCGAGTGCTGGGGAGGCTGAGACAGGCAGATACCTGGGCTGTGGCCAGCTTAGTCTAATAGGTGAGCTCCAATTTCTTTTTTTGTTTGTTTGTTTGTTTTGTTTTTTGAGACAAGGTCTCTCTGTGTTAGCCTTGGCTGTCCTGGAGTCACTTTGTAGACCAGGCTGACCTCGAACTCACAGCGATCCGCCTGCCTCTGCCTCCCGAGTGCTGGGATTATAGGCGTGCACCACCACGCCCAGCTGTGAGCTCCAATTTCAACGGGAGACTCTGTCTCAAAAACCAATGGCTCCTGAAGGGAAAAAAACACATGAGGTTGACCTCTGACCCTGACATGTGCACCTATGCACACATAAATAACTAATAAAATAATGGTTGAAAAAAAAAATAGGGTCGAATTCTTCCTACCTTCCTTCCCGCTCTGTGAACACATGATCACTGTGAACCTCAAGGCCACCCACACCCGTTAGCTGCCAGTCACCCTAACAGTCAGAAAACTGGGGTCAGTGTGACTGCGCGTCCAAGATGAGGGTCCCCTATTGATAGTCCTTCTTCCATGTCACCTCTAAGGATCACCTTGCACAGCCAATTGAGGATAAGAGTGAGAAGACACAGAAAGCAAGGACAAGGGTCTTCACATGGTAGGAGGAGGTACCTACATATATGCTCCAGAATCTCCACGTCTACCCTGTGTCTGCAACTCTGACGTGTCTCCGTGTCTCTGCGTGTGCCTTGTGCTTGCCTGGGAACTGCATGTGTTCATAGGCATAACCCCGTGTCTTTGTACCAGTTGTAGAGTTGTGTGTGCATACATGTGTATGATGTACATGTGGGCCTAGGTGTTTGTGTCAGCCAGGGTGCCATCTGGGTTCACGAGTGTGTGCTAGAGTAGGGTGTGTGGATGGGATGAGCCTGGGTTGGGGAGTTGTATGCCAATGTAGCTGGGTGTGTCTGCATTTATATGGACATGCAAGTATCTGTGTACAAAAGTACATGCATCTGTGTAGCACACCAGTGGGTGTGTGAGGCTATGTGTATGTATGTGTGTGTTCCAGTGTAATATGTAAGTGTGGAAGATGGGTGTTCTATGTGAGACTGGGTAAGAATGTAGCGACATGTAGTTACTGTGTGTGTGTGTGTGTGTGTGTGTGTGTGTGTGTGTGTGTTGGCTTATCTATATGAGGAATGGGGGTATGACTCTTGATCTGGATGAGTGTCTTTCACAGGTAAGGACCCTGTGTTTCTCAGGACCAGGCAGAGGGAACATGTTTCCAAAAGAGTATCTATCAGCATCTATTAGGTAGGGCATGTGCCAGTGTGGGGTGTGCCGGTGTTATGGGGTGTACTGGTGGAGTGTGGTGTGTGTGTGTGTGTGTGTGTGTGTGTGTTTGTGTGTGTGTGTGTGTGTGCGCGCGCGCATCTGCAGATCTGTGTATCTGTGAGGGGCTGCAGCTCTCTAGCTCAACTGGGCCCTGGCACTGTAAATCCATCAACTCCACATGATTTTGTCAGTGCTGACAGCTAACTTCAACATGACGACAAATCTGGCCCCAGAGGATATTAAGCAAAGACACATGAGCCTATAATTTTCTGCTTCCACGTGTGAGATGCTATAATAATCAAAAGAAAATGAGTTTCTAACTACCCCAGCTCTTTGTGCTGCTGTCTTCATGCCGGCTGCACTAATTGAATCACCCAGCACCACTGTATCAATGGTAACTTGGGTATTGGGGGGTAATCAGGCGTGCGGGGGGGACCAGCTTGGAGAGGTGCAGGGGCTTTTGTGAAGGTCCCATCTGCCTCCTGCACCAAAGCTGCGGGCCGCCTGCCGTTGACGGGACAAGAGAGTGACTGAAGGGCAGGGGCGGGTCTGGGAGGGGACCCTGGGGGAGAAGCACCTGGGTCCAGATGTTGCAGTCTGGGTCCTGGCTCCCACACACTGTGTGGGATTTGGACTTTAAAGGCAGGCCTACCTGGATTCATTCCCGGCCCATAACCCGTATGCCGTTCGGCCTCTGGGATGTGTACAAAATGGCACAGCTACTCACCCAATAGGGCACTGAGGATCTGTGGGGGCACAGCAATTAGACTACTCACATCCAAGCTGTGTTCCAGAGGGTAAATGTGTGGAAGCTGGGGTGTTGGGGTTTTTTCCCTCACCGTTGGCACCTTGTTTTATTTGCTGATCTCCACAGTTTGTGACGGGCCCGTTCTCCCATTTACTATCTGAAGAAACTGAGACTCTAAGACATTAAGGGATTTGGCCACTTGAGAGGCATGGCTCTCTGTATACACTAATGTAGGGGCTATTCAGAAAGGAGGAGGAAACCTCATGTGTGTGTCCCCCTCCCCATGCGATTGACTTCTAGGGTTCCTCCAATAGTCCTGTGGCTCAATAAATATTAGTCATCCACCCTGCATGCCACTTACTAAGGAGCAGCCAATAAACAGCTGTGTTACTCTCACAATACATTTATGAGGGAAAAGTACAATTATTATTTCACAGGCCAGGAATCTGAAATCTAGAAGTTAAGTGACTCATATAAAGTCATATCACTGGTAAGTTGTCTCCACAGCCCTC
>OU015746.1:35501409-35528909 GCA_907169655.1 Acomys percivali
CCTGTAATCCCTCACTTTTGTATAGCAAATCTTGGAGCAGTGCAAGGGGCGTAGGCTTTGGGGTCAGAAAGATCTGGGCCTTGCTCTTTGTACTGTCACTGACTAGCTGGGGACGGTTAAGCTTTGTTGAGCAGCTCTGTGATGTTCAGTTTTCCACACTATAGAATGTATCCCTTAGGAGGAGGAAAAAGGGCCTCTGTTCTTAACACTCCTCATTACCTTGTACTAGAGATCCTGGTCAACTCAATAGGACAAGAAAAAGAAATAAAAGATATATTCCGGGAAAGAATTTTGCAAATTGTTATAGGAAGCATGATCCTCTTCATATAAAATAAAATAAAATAAAATCATCTCAAAACAAAAAAATTTTAAAAAGATACCAGGGCTATTCAGTTTAGCAAGATTGCAGGGCCAGAGATCAATACACCAAAACTTAGGCGTTAATTTCTACATGCTGACAATAAACAATTGGAAATAGAAATAGAAATAGGGGCATTGGTCCCCTTTTACAAGCTTGATGGAAGGAGTAAAAGGAAGTTGAACTTATCTAGAAGTTTCAGGCTTGCATGCTTGCTGCCGTGCTTTCCTGAGAGGCCCACACTCAACAGCCATCCCCTCCCACGTGCCATGGCCACAGAAAGGGGACGCTTCAGATATGTCCTCTATATTTGTGCCAGTTGCAGATCTTAAGAATTTATCCAAGAATTTTGGGGATCTGGAGGTAGGGAAGTAAATCCTCCGATCTGGAGCTCCTTGGAAAGTGTGTTGGCATGGCTGCTGCCCATCTCGTGAGCCTCCCTGGGATGGAGCTGAGCCACGGCTTGTCTGAGCTCCGGTCTGCCCCTCTACTCGCCCTATCCTCACATCACTCCGCAACTCCCGCAGATCTTAATCAGGTCACAACCTAGATCACACCACGAGAAACCAACACAGCTTCCAAGAGCACTGACTGATGGGCACTGAAGCCTTTATCCAACTCTTGAGCAGGCTGCATGATTGTAGCTCAGAACAATCAGTGAAACTCTGTAATGCCCTCTTCCGCCTTCTATGCACACCCCAAAGTCTCATGGCTCCTGGCCCCTCCCTTCCCCCTTTATTTCTCCTAAAATGCCACCTCTGCCTTTTTGCCTTGCTCAGCTCCAACCTTGGTCACTAACTTTGTGCTTGTTCTTGGCTGAAGCTTCAACTCTGTCCCTGCCTATGATCACCCAGGATTCAGGTATGGGCACATGCAAGAAGAAAGACCATCGGCCCTCCCACCTTCACATTCCACTTCCTGCCTCACCAACAGCCCTCAAGGCGCTTTCAGCCTTGTAGGAGGGAAAACAGGCTCAGAGGCTACAAATGCCACACCACACTGACCCAGAAGCACTACAGATGCAACTGGGGAATGGGCAGGTGGTTGGTGACATTGAACAAGGGCTTGTGCCACCTGAGAGGAGGCACGGAGGAAGGAGAAAGGTTGAGCTCTTGCCTCTTGCCCTTTGCCCTTTGCCCTTTGCCCTTTGCCCTTTGCCTGGGGCATACTTTGTCCATTATCTGTCTTCCCAACCCCTATCTCCAAAGTTCTGAGAGGTGGCTGTGCCTTAGTCTTAACATTTTGCTGAGTTGCAAACAACCTGAGTCCCAAGAGGAAAGTTCTCTCAAGGGGTGTCCCTTCCTTAGTGCCCCTCCTATTCTCGGGAATCCTTTCACTCTCTTCCTCAATATACCTACTTACTCCTTGTCTGCCTCTCCTTATTGTTTTTGGGTGTGAGATGATGAACTCGGGAGCCACAATCTCAGGGTGGCTTTGTTGGCCGTTGATGACCTGGGACCCTGAGTTAGGCTCAGTGAGAGTCAGAAAAGGCTCCGCCATACTCAAAGAGCCTACATCCTTTGGAGGTCCCACTGAGGGGATACCAGACGAAAGCCTAGGTGTGCGTCCCTTGTCACTCTGGCTTTCTCTCTTGTTCTCTGAAGCTCTCTCAAACCATCCACCCTATATCTATTTGTGATCTTTATTGCTGCCATTCTCAGACCCTAACTCAAAAGGCATGGCTTTTTCTCTCTTGCTCTTCTTCATCTCCCTAACCCCAGGAGCTTCTGAGATTTTGTTATTTGTTTGTTTGTTTGTTGTCGTCTTTAGGTTTTTGAGACAGGGTCTCTCTGTGTAGCCTTGGCTGTCCTGGAGTCGCTTTGTAGACCAGGCTGGCCTCGAACTCACAGCGATCCTCCCGCCTCTGCCTCCCGAGTGCTGGGATTAAAGGCGTGTGCACCGCCACCATGCCCAGCGAGCTTCTGGGATTTTAAATTTACTTCCCTTGTTTTTCTTTTAAACTCCCATAAAAATGGTCCTTGTGCTTCAAAGACCTCTCCCAGAGTGTGGCTAGCAAGGGTGGGACTTGGACTTGCCTATCTGCTTTCAAACCCCTTACTGGGGACAGAGGAAGGGAAGGGGAGAAGGTGTGAAATGGACCTATTGGCAGGTAGGTGGAACAGGAGACTCTGCTTTGGGAGGCATCTGAGTAAGTGGGATCATGTTCAGAGCTATGATGTTCGACTTTTTGGAAAAGGCAGGGTGTACCGTGTGTACTTGATTTCTGCATGAAAGACCTCTCTGGGAAAAGGTGGTGACATGGGTGACACTCTGGAAGGAGGCTTTGGGCAGGGGTCAATAGAGACATTACACACTCCCCTTTCTGCTTCTGGAAATTTCAATAACGGGAGTGTGCTGCTCATTCGTAAAGTAATCAAGCTGGTCTAGAAAGAAAACATGTAGGCATTACACCATAACATTAAAATTCAGAATCAAACAGTTCCCAGCCGTGACCATACACTTGAGGTTATCTCAGGGACTCTAAGCTGTGGTCTGTCTTAAAGCCAGGATCTGCGGGAGATGGCTGAATGGCAAAGTAGGCTCAGACAGCTTACACCTCCATGAGCCCATGGCCACATGCATCCGCTGCCCCTCCTCCGATGGGTGAGGGGCTGTTAGATGGAAAAGCATGGCTTCAGGAAGGATGTCTGAGATGGGACGGGACATTTGGGCAGTTGGGGCCGATTTGTCACCATTTTCACGGACAGACTTGAGAATTAAGTGGCATGAAATTGAGCACAGACTAGGTCCCCCCTTACCCCCCAGAGACGAGCCCGGCCGCCCTGCCCAGAAGGGGAGAATGGAAAGGGACAGGAGTGGGAGGGGGTGGCCAGCCGCGCTCAGCTGCGCCAGAGTGCAGATGGAGGAGAACAGAAGGGGGCTGGACCCAGCCCCTCCTCCCAAACCTCTGCCCTCTGTTCTCCTCAAACAAGCAGAGGCTCTGTCAGACCCCCAGCTCCTGTCTGAGCCACGACTGGCTCCCTCAAGCCCAAGGGCCCTTAGAAGTCAAGGTTGGGGCAAGTGGCCAGACCCAAACCTCATTCAGGGAATCACTTAGACCTTTTATTCTTATTCTGCATCTCTGTCACTACTTTTGCCGGGTACCCAGGAATAGAGGGAAAAGGAGGCTGAGTGTCTGGCTCTGTTTGGGGTATAGGGTGGGGGAAGGAGTGGACATTTCTCCAGCTTTCATGCTGGAAAGAGAGGAGTAGGTTAAAGTATGTATGGGGGTGTGGGAAGAGTTGGAGCCTGGGGTTCCAGTTTGGGTTCCAGTCTGGCCTCGCCCTCTTTTGAACCTCCATCTGCCCATCTGTCATAATAATGATGACAGCCACCTGCTGGGGCTGTTCTAAGCTCCCTGAGTACTTAGCAGCAATCCCTGTGATCGGATGATACCCTTTGAGACTGCATCCTTGTTAGTTACATCCCATTTTGCAGATGAGGGGACAAATCAAGCAGCCAGTTAGTGACCACAATGAGACTTGCTGTTTTATCTGGCTTCCTCGGGGGAGTAGAGAGGGGCCAATGAGATCTGGACATGTAAGTTTCTCATACAGTCCATGTGTGACCTACATCGCCTGGCGTCAGTGCTGCTCAACTTACCCCTTAGTGAGGGGCCAGGAGGCTCAAATGCAAAAAGGTGTGAACTCGAAGGACTAGTTCAAAGCCCTGAGTGCCCACTCTCCCAGAATTGCCAAGGGCACAAAATAAGCCCAGGAAGAAAAGGGAGGTGCACAAGGCTGGTTGCAGGCAATTGCACAGGGATGCTTATATGGGGCTAGGATTCAAGGCTCTCCTGGTTCCTGAGGGTACCTTCATCCCAGCTTTGGGGAGAGCATTTTGCTTATTCTTCTAAAAAAAAAAAAAAGGTACCCCCCCCACCCCTGGCAGAAAAGAGACCGAGCCCCAGGCTGGGTGGGATGACAGGAGAAGACAGCCTCAATCTGCCATCCTGGCCACCTCCTCCTGGGCAGAGTTTTGCCCTACAATTAGGAAGGATGTGTTTGCCTCAGCGCCAGGCCGAACCAGTCCATGAAGAGCCCCGCAGGTGGCCAGGGGGAGGACAGGCCCCATGGTGCTTAATGGGACCTAATCTCTGCCGGTGTTGTCGGAAATGAAAATGAAAAACAGCCACGATTTTGTGGTTTAAAAATTAGCATGTGTGCCTACATCGTAAGCCCCTGGCCTGCATTACCATACAGATTTATCCCTGGCCCAGCACGAGGCCAAAATATGTAATTACACACAGGCTCAGGGTGGAAGAGTCCTTCTGTTTGCTATCTATATAATATGGGATTTTTTAAAAGGAAAAGCTAGAACAGGGCCTTGGTGAGGGACCCACTTCACTTGGGATGCTGCCCGTGGTCTCTGAGGAGGGGGAATGTCTCAGCTTCATTGGCAGCGAGTGATGGGGTGACACATGAACTTTCTGAATAGTGTGTTTTCATATCCAGTCACGTGTCACTTAAGGTAGCACAAAAGCTGAGAAATCTGCTCTTTGGCGGCTTCATCATTATGTGAACATTGTAAGCCATGCTTACATGAACTAAATTTGATATATCACTAGATGAAATCCTCCTGTGGGACCATTGTTGTATATAGGAGCTGTTGTTGACTAAATATGCAGCATGTGGCTATATACTGTTCTTCATTTAATTAATTAATTAATTACTCAATTTAAAAGTTTTTTATTATTTTATTTTACATGTATGGGTGTTTTGCCTGCATGTGTGTCTGTATACAATCTGCGTGCCTGGTGCCTGTGGAGACCGTAAGAAGGTGTCAGATCTCCTGGAACTGGAGTTAAAGATGGTTGTGAGCCACCATGTGGTTGCTGGGAATCCAACCCAGGCCCTTTGGAAGAGCAGCCAGTGCTCTTAAGCACTGAGCCATCTCTCCAGCCCCTCTTATACTGCCCTTTAATTAACAGTTTGAAACCTGAAAAGTAGGTGTCTTATCCCACTTTTAAAAAATGAGAAAACTGAGGTTTGTAAGTTGTAGAGCTGTGAATTCAAACTTAGGACTCAGAAGTCTATGTCCTTCCCAACACTTGCTTGTTATGGCCCCAACCTCAGTAGGCCATCCTCATCTCACTCAGAGATGTCAGTGGAAGTCACTGTGAGAGCAAATTGGATGGTGAGCAGAGAGGCTGTGCACCGATGTTCAAATATGAAAACTGAAAGAAAATCTAAAGCCAAGTATGGTGCCACACAACTATAATCCTAGCACTAAGAGGCTGAGGCAGGAGGACAGCCAAAAGTTCAAGGCCAGCCTGGGCTACTTAGCAAGCCCTTGCATCAAAGGAAGAAGGAAGGGACGAAGGAAGAAAGGGAAGGAGGGAGGAAGGGAGGGGGAAGGGAGGGAGGGAAGGAGGGAGGGAAGCAAGGAAAATGACCGCATGGGGGGTGATGGTAGAGAGACACACACAAAAAAGATGTTGCCAGATGTGGTGGCACAGGTTTTTAATCCCAGGACTCAAAGGAGGTAGATCTCTAAGAGTTCGAGGCCAACCTGGTCTATATAGCTAGTTCCAGGCCATTCAAAGCTGTGTAGTGAGATCCTGTCTCAAAAGCAGAAAGCAAAAAAGGAAGAAGAAAAAAGAAAGAAAAAAGAGATGCTCCCTATCAACACAGAAACTGATCCATGGGATACAGAGTGGCTATAGCAGATAAAGAGTTGATGGAATGAATGGCCTAAAGCCCTAAAATCAAAGCCAGTGTCTTAACTCAGGGTCGAGTGGTAGATCATGTCTGGATAACTGAGAGAGATGAATAAATCAATGTCCCAATTCAGGATCAATGTCCCAATCCAGAGGTGGATGGAAAAGGAAGTGAACATTCCCCATGTAGGAATCAATATCTCAATGAAGATCTGCTTGAGATCATCAACATCCCACTTGGGGATCAATGTCCCAATACGGGGTGGGTTGAAAGGAATCAATGTCTCGCCATAAGAATGTGTAAGAATGCCAGTATCCCAGCGTAGAGATCAATGCCCCAATTCAGAGTTAGTTAAGGGAAATTGATGTCCCAGTGTGACGATCAATGCCCCGATATCAGGATCAATGATAGTCAATGGTATATAAGGATGGCTGCAAAAGCCATCCCAATGTAAAAATATGATACTCCAAGTTCTGCTACAGCATGGGTGAGCATTCTTTTCCCAGTGTAGACCCCACCTTACAACACAGTAAACAACAGGACCCACTAGCCTCCTGCCTTCAGGAAATTTCTTTCTAGTATTTTTCTAGAAAGCATCGTCCCCAGACTTGGCGGCCCTTTCAGGTCCTCACTGCAGAACATTTGGATTGGAGCCAGGATCTTCAACCCGGTCATTTACAGTAGGTCCCTATGGAAGGCTCCTGTCTTGTGGCCTGATCCAAGAATCACCTCATAGGTAAATCCAGAGAATGCCACCAGCCCGGAAGTGGCAAAAGTCAGACAGTCTTTGGGTGCCTCCAGACTCAGCCCGAAGCAGTGACAGATGCCAACTCCACGTGTTCTTATCCCATCACCGTGATGGGCCTCTAGAGCCCAGATACCCCTGTTATGTAACGGTGCCTCTGTTGCGGAAACGGGTCCTTCCCGAATTTTACAGCTGAGAAGAGAGTAAGCTAGAGAGAATAGGCACTTGTGAAGCGAGAAGCCTTTCCCCCATGACGGATGGCTCAGCCCTCTCCAGCTGGCTCAGGTTGGCATCCAGATCCCCCACAACCCAGGCCAACCCTCGCGCCGCCCCGCTCCCCCGCACCTCCACCCCCACACAACATGGTTTCTGGGAGTGTATCGCACAGTTTCGGCAAAAGGACTCAAAGTGTCTGTCCCCCAAACCTTCCTTTTCCGTTACTCCTCAACTTCCGGTAAGCTGAGAACTACGTGAAGACCCCTGTTGCTTTCCAGAGTTAGAGACAGAGTTGGAGGGTAAGATGGCAAACCTCCAGCCTCAGCCGCCCTAGGGGCGTTAGAGGAGGGTGTGACTTTTTTCTCTTGCTCAGACAAAAAGGCTTGAGGCTGAGGCATCTGTCAGTCCACTCTTGTGTCTCACAGCTGCTCTGACAGTCAGACCCAAGGCAGGTGCCAGTTTGGAGAGGGCGGGGGAAACCGGCGGAGTGCTCATACTCCCATTCTTCCCCTCACCCCTCCCACGAGATGCCTCCTGTTGCCTAGCCCGGGCTAAATAAGACTCAGAACCTTGGGGAGAGCCCACACACACACCTCACCAAACATGGCCCACTGCCCCTCCCTATGTCCCATCAAGCCCTGCTGCCAGCACCCAAGGAGAAGCTAGGAGGGGAGGAGTTGTGTGCAGTATAGGAGGCCTTT
The DNA here is from genome assembly GCA_907169655.1 of Acomys percivali. NCBI lineage: Eukaryota > Metazoa > Chordata > Mammalia > Rodentia > Muridae > Acomys > Acomys percivali. Next base: position 35,509,090 of record OU015746.1, read on the forward strand.
TGCCTGATGAGCTCCAGAGCTTGAGAGTTTCGTGTTTTGCTCAGAGCTTCTCTTCTGGGGACAATGGGCTTTTTTCTTTTCTTTTCTTTTCTTTTCTTTTCTTTTCTTTTCTTTTCTTTTCTTTTTTCTTTCTTTCTTTCTTTCTTTCTTCTCTTCCTTCCTTTCTTTTTTTTTTTCTTCCAAGACAGGGTTTCTCTGTGTAGCCATGGCTGTACTGGACTCTCTTTGTAGATCAGGGTGGCCTTGAACTCACAGAGATCAGCCTGCCTCTGCCTCCCCGAGTGCTGGAATTACAGTGCTGTGCCTGGCTGCCAACCAGCTTTCTTTCTTTCTTTTTTTAATATTTTATTTAATTTTAACTTATGTGCATTGGTGTGAGGGTGTCAGATCTTGGTGTTACAGGCAGTTGTGAGCTGCCATGTGGGTGCTGGGAATTGAACCCGGGTCCTTTGGAAGAGCAGGCAGTGCTCTTAACCACTGAGCCATCTCTCCAGCCCCAACCAGCTTTCTTAAGACTTCCTTGGAGACTGGAAGAGGAGAGGAGAGATGGGCAGACATATGATGATGGGGAGAGAGAGCAAGCGAGAGCTGAGGGTATTTCACACTTGTGTGCGTGTGAAAACACGCACGGGAGGTATGCATACACCTCCTGGAATGCCGCATGACAGGGTTGGATGTATTTCTAGGCAGAACAGTTAGAACTCTGCATTCGCCACCCTTCCAAAAGTATTTTTATTTATTTTTATTTTTTGGTTTTTCAAGTCAGGGTTTCTCTGTATAGCCTTGGCCATCTTGAACTCACTTTGTAGACCAGGCTGGCCTCAAACTCACAGCAATCCCCGTGCCTCTGCCTCCTGAGTGCTGGGATTAAAGGCATGTGCCACCATGCCCGGCCAATCTATTTTTTAAGATTTATTTATTATGTATACAGTGCTCTGTCTGCCTGTACACCTGCACGACAGAAGAGGGTATTAGATCACATTGTAGATGGTTGTTAAGCCACCATGTGGTTGCTGGGAGTTGAACTCGAGACCTCTGGAAGAGCAGCCAATGCTCTTAACCTCTGAGCCATCTCTCCAGCCCCGCTTCTAAAAATATTACCGGTGTATATATTTATTTAACTCCTATTAACACCCCATCCCCCTCCTAAAAGGAGCATTCTTATAAGGCTGAGACTTCTCCATATGGGTGAGTCATTACAAAACCTACTACTGCCCTCATACTTTATAGTAAATTCTATAAGCAGAGAGAACACAGCCGAGGAGTGGGGCTGGGGTTCTGGTGGTCTTCCCTATTAGCGAGACAACGCAGGAGGAAAAAAAAAAGAATAGTTCTGGGAAAGCTGCTTGGCGGAGGGGAAACGTATAAATTTTATACAAAGATGCTTCTAGGCCCCTCCCTGGTGCAGTCCTCTTGACCTCCTCCCCACTCCCAATCTCCCAGATGCCTCCTCCTTCTGCTCCCTGCCTGTCCCAGGCCTCCCCCATCCCTGCAGCCCCTTCCCCAGGGCCCCCTCCTCAGATGCAATCCCCCTGCTGTAATTTCTAGGGGAATTGCTTCATCTCGGGTGCAGATATATTTGTGTCAAGGTGCAGCTGCACAGATAGCCTTCCTCTATGCATAGTAAGAGGGTTGCGGAGAGAGAGGTTGTGCCCAGAGCAAGGCCTTATCAGAGCAAGCTGCCTGCCATTTATCTGATTCCCCATCAAATAGGAAAACGGGCCTCAGGCTGCTGCTTCCACTTTCCTTGGGAAAGCCATGGGGGGAATAATAATTTACTCCAATCTTTTTGTTTCCAGCCCTCACCTTCAGCCTGACACAGCCCTGGATTTCTCCACCACTACCATCCCCACCACCACCACCACCATCCCCCTCCCCCACCCCCCATCCCCCCACCCCCCACCCTCACCTTGCTCCCAGCTACACTGGCCTAGGGGTACTGAATTGAGCTGCAGTCCCCAGGGCTCCACCTCAGGGACACCCCCCAGAAATGCCCTTGATGGTTGAGTGGACCTGCATAATGGATTGGCACAGGCTGGAGAAGATAGCCTTTGGCATCAAGGAGAGTAGACACACAGGGGGAGGGGGAGCAGGGCCCCAGCAGGGAGTCGGGGAGGCTGGGCCTGGCTGCAGCAGGGGGCCTGGTTTTCTTCCCAGCCCAGACATGTGCATCAGACCCCCATGCGCACACAGTCACAGATATAGACACAAACATGCACGCAAGCACGCGCGCACACACGTGTGCATGTTTGTCAGACTTGACCCCTGTGAGTATCCTTATATGTGGACACATCAGCCCTTTTATCTACAGATGTCTGTCCATCTGTCTGTCTATCTGTGTCTAGAATGAAGACGAATGAAGGAGGGGGGTCAGGGGGTTTCTGTTCCATGTCACAGACTCGGACCTCCCATCTCAGTTCACAATCCCAGCAGCCAAGAAAGAGCTCAAGACAAAATGACAGGAGCAGGAGGGAGGGAGCAGTGGGTGAGGGAGTGGTCCCAGATGGGCCCCGGCTGCCGGTTGGTGTCTTGCTTCAGTCTCTCTGGCAGCCCATCTGGTATAGGAGCTGCAAGAGGTGGGCAGTGCGGAGGGGGCTGGTCCCTACAGGCCTGTTGTAAATCACAGTTATGTGGCCTGGGGGCAAGGGGTGGGCAGGGGGGCAGGAGACAGCCCCCCCAGTGCACACGCAGGGTGAGGCACAGCAGCTAGGGTCAGGTGCCGCTGTAAATCGTCACCTAAATGCTTTCAAGCAAAGGCTAATCAGGACAAAGTGACAGAACACACCCAAGCCCAGCCTGGCTCCCGTGGGCACACATCTGTGCAAGAACATGCATGCTCACAAAGACAGAAACACGCAGGGGCATGTTTTGCATCCAGAGCTGTTGGTACAAAGGTGTCACATCCATTACCTGGATGCTCAAAGTCACACATGCTTCCCACACACAGACCCCGCCCCCCCACCCAGAACTTTGTACCGCTCATGTTCCTTCAGACCCGGGGCACATCAAATGAACCACTGTATTCGCACATGTTCATAGGCAGGTATGCCAACACTGATCAGACTGAATGACGAAGTAAGCTCTGCCTGCTGAGTTCTTAAAGATACAGGCACGCTTAGTGGGACTCTCTTTCTGCTGGCCTTGAGAGTCTAGTACTTGTGTTCACCTTGTAACCTTCATTCCTTGCAACAGTTTTTTTTTTTTTCCAGAAGTGAAATGTTTGATCCCTCCCTATGACCCTGCTGACATAAGGCTCATTTGTTTGTTCATTCACCAGCACTTAGGAGGCACCCACTCTGTGTTAGGTGTTCCATTACTGAACTTAAAACCCGGTAGGGAGCTTGGGAACTCATTTGGGAGACTGAGACAGGAGGATCACTAGTCCAAGGTTGGTCTGGACCATATAAGAAAGCAAAAAGAAGAAGAAGAAGAAGAAGAAGAAGAAGAAGAAGAAGAAGAAGAAGAAGAAGAAGAAGAAGAAGAAGAAGAAGAAGAAGAAGACGACTAAAGGTATAACCCAGTTAGAGATCTGAGTACGGTAAAGCCCTGGATTTGATCCTCCAACACAGTACAAAGCTGAGCGTGATGATGCGTGCCTGAAATGTCAACATTCAGAAATGGAGGAAGAAGGGTCAGGAGTTTGAAGTCATTACTGGGTACTCAGAGAATTCGAGGACAGCCCAGGTCACAAGAAAACTGTTTCCAAAGCTAACCCAAGCAACACAGTCTAGCAGAGAAAAGAGCCAAGAGGGTAGATGGCGAGAACCCTGTAAGAGAGGCAGGCCCAGGATGGTAGGACACAGGTGAAGAGACAAAGAAGGCTCTCTGGGAGAGCTGCTTAAGCCAAAGCCTAAGGGTGGGTAGGAGCCAGTTAGACAGTGCGGTGGAGAGAGAGAAGAAATGCTGGGTCCTAGCAGATAAGGTCTATGGTACAGCAGATGCTGGGACCAGCTCATTGGTACCTAGCTACCTGGTGCACCAACAGTGTGACTGCTCTTCTGAACTGAACCCCACAGGAGGCCCTCAGCATGACTTTCTCAAGGTCTCCCTGGCACCCTCTCTCCTCACTTTCTATACAACACAGCTGCTTGGTCCAGGAGAAACATAGGCTTTCCAGTAGAGGCCATTGCCAAGTTGTAAGCAGAGTGAAGGATCTGGGATGGGGGGCGGGTAGGATGGGGGAGGAGTTGGGGGGAGGGGAGGGGTTTGGGGGAGTCCCCTTCCCAGCCCCCTGCTTTCAGGCCTTCTAGGATCTCAGTAGGATCCTCTTTGATTCATTGTCAAGGTGAGACTTTGAGAACAGGCTTGGGTGAGCATCATGGGGCCCTCACTGGACTGGGATGGTGAAAGGGGATTTGAAAATCAGAACTTGGACCCCGCCCCCCTCAGGCCTCCAGGCCTCCATTCCACTCTGCCCCCTTGCCCCATGGATCCCTTCTCAGCATTTCATTTGAACAAAGGGCTCCGAGTGGGGACCATCAATCCACAGGACGAAGTGCTCGGCTTTGGAATCCTGCCACCTCCCTGCTACGAGCAGCCTGATGGCCTCTCCGCAGCCCTGACACTCCTGCTGGCTCCCCTCCTCACACACACACACACACACACACACACACTCGCCACCTTTCTTCTGCCACCCAGCTCCACCCCACCCCTCCTCCAGCCTCACCCAGAAGTCGTTGCTTATTTAAACAGTCCTCCCGTGCCCACCACAGTAACATGTGCCTTCCAGTGTCTTTACAGAAGTCTGGGGAGTCTGACCTCCTTTTTCAGATATGGAAACCCAAGGCCCAAACAGCTTTCAGGATCTGTTCAAGGCCGCTATAACCTTGGCAAAGTCAAAAGAAAGCTCATTTTAGATCCAGCTTGGACTTCCAGGTACAGAATCTGTCCTCATCTGGAAGCTCCGTGTGCTTCTAGAATGGCAGCAGGACTGGGCGTTCCCTCTCCATATTCTTACACTAAGGTGAAGAAATGGGTATGGGGTGGGGTGTAGCTAGAAGGAAAGGAAAAAGAAGGGTGTCTGTGCACCCTCAGAAACAGAATGGGGGCAGAGAGGAGCTGTCTGAGGACCAGAAGGTAGTGTGTTTGCAGAAGACATGATGGAAGCCTAGCTTAGCCACCATGGCTGTTGGCATCTTCAGGTGTAGGGGGGTCATCGGTACCTGAAGGGGGCAGAATAGGAGGGAAGTGGAACTTGGGCTTTCAAACTTGCCTTTAAAAACAAAAACCTCTATTCTCTTAGCTCCTACAGAGGATTAGAGTAGCATGTGTCCAGGACTCCGGAGACACTAAGTGCCTGGGCCAGCAGCCTTCGGGGCAGACCCTTCTGAATCCTGGGCTTCCTCTTACCTGGAAGCACAGAGCAGCCTCTGAGGGGCAGATATCATCTTGGAATGGGCAGCTCTTCAAAGGGAGTCTGTGCTGGACCTGGCTTTAGGTGACAATGACAAGGTCAGAAAAGGTAGACAGTGGCTCGTTTCCCTCCCCGCTCCCTGTCACCATTGCCGGTGTCTCCAACACTGGGAAAGGATGAAACCTTTTAGGGTTTGAGCAAGTCAAGAGGATGAAGAATGCTGACGCCCCTTCCCTGAATGCTGCCTACATGCTGGCTGTCCCACTTGAAGACCAGTTCGGTGCCCACCTCCGGCTATACGGAGAGGCCTTAGATCGCCAGCACAGGTGTCCCGGGACGCCAAGGTTTCCCTTCATCACCACTGCAGCATCTGATGCAGATGGACAGGAAACAAGGGACCAGTCGGTGTGATTAGGAGGAAGGGCTGTCTCAGGCCCGGAGCCCTACCCATCAGCTCCACTGGCTTGCCTAGTGGCTAGTGGGCACCCACATAGGGGTTCTAGTTTCAGCCTCAACCTCACCCCACCCTAGAAGCCTGAATTGCTGAGGGCTCCTAAAGTAGAAACATAGAGAGAGAAGGTCAGGGAACCAAGAGAGGGCTGGGGAGCAAGTAAGCAGACAGCTTGGCCTCAGCCCCAGCCAGCCCCACCCCCGCCGCACCACCCCAGCGCAGCCAGTTTCCTTGGCACTGAGAATATGGTCAGCAGCTTGTCACAGTCCACTGACTCCAAACAGCTCTCTGGAAACGTTGTTGGATTTAAGTCCAAATGGAGAGACACCCATATACATGCCTGTCACTCCTACGCCTGCCTTAAATCCTACGCCTGCCTTAAACAGTTATCGCATAGCTACATGCACACCACGTGACTCGACACAATCCAAAAGTATTTATTGAGTACCTATGTATTCTGGGCACTACCACTACAGACAGCTTCCTATACTGAGAGGAGACACGGATGTGGGGAATGGTCATCACAGGGCAGAGAAGTGCATGACATTGCTGAAGTCCAGCAAAGCCCAGGAAGGAGAGATTAACTTGGTCCAGGCAGTGGACTTCTCAGAGAAAGTGATATGTCAGCAAGGCTTCTAAGGATGCATAGGAGTTTGTCATGTGGACAGGGTAACATTTCATCTTATTTCTGTGCTAGGGGTCAAACCCAAGGCCTTATCATATGTAGTAAGCATTCTATCACGGGCCTGCGTTGCCACCCCTAAGCCATTTAATTTTAAACTTGGTCTTTTTTCTTTGTGTTGTTGTTGTTGTTGTTGTTGTTGTTGTTGTTGTTGTTGTTGAGTCAGGGTTTCTCTGTGCAGCCCTGGCTATCCTGGAACTCACTCTGTAGACCAGGCTAGCCTCAAACTCAGAGATCTGCCTGCCTTTAATTTTAAACTTGGAATGAGATAGCCCAGGCGGGAGTCTCAGCTTTGTCTTGCCAGGTCCCTCCTGTTGCTGATTTCCCATCTGTAAAATGGGCTGAGAGAGCCATGGAGTTTGCTGCACACTGGGAAACCAAGGGAATGGGCAGGACAGTGTCAGGGTAGGCGAGGCTCTCCAGCCATGCGCCATCCTGCTTTCTGATAGAGACAAAGAACCAGATGTTCTCGGCAAACCCAAGGACTTGTGAGCAGAGGTGACAGCAGGCTGACTCACAGGAAGGCCTGTGATGGGGTCCTTGTGGCCTGGCTGCTCTCTGCACTGGTGAAAGGGATGGAGAAAGGAGTTAATAGATTTCAGGGCTGGGCGGGAAGAAGAGAGGATTTTTCATTTTAAAATGTTCTGGAATAATTCATATTTGCTTTGCAGGATGGCATTGTGTGCTGTCAGCTCTGTAATAACTTCTAGACCTTTATTTATTGTTTTGCCTTAATGATTTCATGTTGCTCCAGTGTCGAGAATTCTCTGTGCCTTGTAACACATAAAGGCAGCGAAGGCCCAGGCTGGGGCAGACCCGTGGGAGGGAGTCCTGTTCCCATAATAGATCCTACCCGTCTCTTTGGAGGTGGCAGAACCCAGAGCAAAGAGCTAAAGGATCCAACCTGGGTGCAAAGCGAGGGCAACTCTTACACCACCCTCTTCAGGCAGCGTTACGACCCCTGGACAGAAGTGCACACTGAACCTTGGGAAGCCCACAGGCTTGCACCTCATTTTCTGTGGCCAAGCCGGGATTCCCACAGGGGTCTGGGGCGTGGGACCTACAGCCTTCAGTGGCCCAGTGGTTCCTCCAATTGGGTAGCATAGGAGCTAATTAGGGGACATCTTTAAGTGCAGATCCCCAGCACACAACCCTGAGCTCAGGGGTTTTGTGGGACCAGAATGAGGCAAGACTCTGTGTCTAATGAGCTATCTGGTGAGTCATAGCCACACAGGACAACTTGTCGGTTGGCTGTGCCCTTGCTAGAACACACTCGGCTGCACTCAGCTCCTTGGGCTGAGGTTCCACAGTGAGGTCTGTCTCACAAATGTCCCATTGGGACACCCTGTCCCTCTGCCATTCTCTATCCTGGCTCTCTCTGAGGCTTCCTCTACTCCCATCTCCCTGTCTCCAACCCCTTCTGTGAAGCCTGTAAAGGGAGGGGAGAGGAGGCTGGGGTGGGGTGGGGTGGGAGTGGTTTCTGCATTGCCATGGTGATTCTCTACCTCCCAGTCTGCTGGGTGGGGGACAGCTCCACTATGAGCCTCCAGCCAGGACCTGGGGGGAAGCAAGCTGTCCTGGGCAGGGAGAGGGCGGAGGAGCTAGAAGGGGACCCGAGTCACAACGTGCAGAGGGGAAAGAGAAAGGTGAGCTGGGTCCAGAGTGGCTACAGCAGAGAGCAGGCTCCTCCAGATGCTGAGGTCATAGGCCTTTGGTCCAGGGGCAGAAAGGGCTGTGTGAGGGAGTGAGGCAGACAAGGCCTGTGCTCTCTGCACCTGGAGGTGACAAAAGACTCAGGGACAAGACAGCTGGAGAGGCTAGTGGGGAATAGAGACGGAACTTCCAGAGTAGGAGAGACCCGGGCTCACAAAACAGAGAAACGGAAAAGGAATACAGAGCAGGCTCTGGCTTGCTTGTGGCTGGCATGGCCTGGGCTCCCTGCCTACTGGGCTCCATCAGGTTGGGCAAGCAGACTGGATGGTACAGGCTGCAGAAGGGGCAGATGGAGTGAGGAGGGGCCTGACCCTCCCCCCCCCCCCCCCCACCAGGGAATGGCAAGGATCGTCTGCTCTTTGGAGTTCTCCCATTGCTGCCCACCCGCCCACCCACCCCCAACCTCCTGCCTCTGGGATCATGGGGGAGGGAAACAGGAAAGGGAGGGGAAGAAATGACAAGCAAGTGTCCACAGCCCACATCTCCACCTCCCCTGTTCCCCCTTGGCGGTCTTTCCCCACCCCCCACCCCCACCCCCACCCCCCTCGCAGCAGCAGGTGCTCCCTGGGCCCGACTGTCTCTGGCAGGGACCAGGATGTTGTTGACTGGGGAAGTGATGCAAGAGACACAGAGTAGAGAAAGATGCTAAAATGTGACATCTTAGAGGGAGTGAAGGCGAGCCGTGGGAAGCCTCCTGAGGAGGGCCCTTCTCTTCTACTTCTGCAGAGAACAGTCCCTTCACACAGGCGTTAGCTCTTTTATTCCTCTGATTGTCCTAACCTGTACATGCTGCTATTTTAATCTCCACTTGGTAGGTGAGAAACTGAGGCAGAGACTGCTAGAGAGGATTCAAATCCAGGAGAGGGCTGGAGTGTGTGCACGTGACTGCTGCAGTCTAAACCACACCACATCTGAGCTCACACGATCCTCCTCCCCAAGTAGCTAGGACTCCAGGGGCAGGCACCTTTGGACCTGACTTCCTGTTCTTTTTTTTTTTTTTTTTTTTTTTTTCATTTCTTATACTGTTTGTCCCTGGCATTTCTCTAACCAGCCTTTATTTCTTCAAGCAGTATGTTCTAGAGACTGCCCCGTCTCTCCGCAACAGTATTATCTGAGTGGCTATGTGAAAACACATGGACACTTGCTTGCATGGCTCCAGGGGGTCCCCAAGTGTGGGAGTACATGTACATGTGTGTGTGTGCGCGCGCGCACACACACACACACACACACACACACCTGTCTGTACGCATCCATACACTCGGAAGCTACCACGCCTGTCACAGCCCAGGCAGGTCTTTGGTTTTCACCAGCAGAGCATTGACTGTGGCATAGTAACCCCAAACAATCATCCAGCCAAAAAAAAAAATCTATTTGGCTTTGCAATCAAGTGCTGCTTGGCATATGTGTTTTTTGGCAATACATCTGATCTGCCTTCCTAGGTTAAGCTTGGGCTGATGTGGCTTCCCGTGTGTCTGCAGCTTGGCAACACTGGCTTCCAGGGGAACCAGCCGCTTGGCTCCCAGATGCCAGGCCCCCTGCAGGTCACCCCCCTGCCCCAGCCCTGGCAGCGGCTGGGAAGCAGGTCCTCTTGTCCTTACTCCACAGATCAGATGAGACCCTGCAGAGTCTCACAGGGACAGTGAGGATTCGAACCCTAGGTCATGGAAGAGGAGGGGGAGTGTAAAGCTTGAGTGAGTACAGGTGGGCCTGAGCCAGACCCATGACCTCCCAGGCATGCCTCACCCGTCTGGAATGTGGCTGTCTCACCGTCTAGTCTCGTCAGGCCCCTCTTCTGTGGCCAGGCTGGTGGGTGTGGATGGGCTGGTAATGGGTTTGTGCTGAGCTACCCTCCAGAGGACCCTGCACAAGGCTGTGTGCAGTGAGGGGTGACAAAGTCGCTTCCCCGGAGAGGGTAACTGCGCCAGCTACAACTCACACTGTACAAGAGCCACAAAGACCCGTCACCCTCCCTAGACATAGGCATAGCCATGCTTTCAGTGTTCACGAGTCCCTACGGTGTGTGGCCTTTCGGTGTATTCAAACCTGGATATTGTCACCTTCCTACTCTTAGGCAGGCCTGCTGTCAGGCATGGAGTAGCTTTAACACAAAGTTAAGAGAGTCATAAGTGATCAAAGAGTTGTAAGTATGAAAAACAACTTCTAACTGGAGACTTCAAGGAAACCCTCCTGGTTGAAGAAGTAGGACTTGATGTGGCCACAAAGGTGGAGATGTGCTTGGTTTCCCAAGGGGCACCAGCTAAGACCCAGGGTAGACTGTTCTCCGAGCAGGTACAGAGGAAGAACGAGAGGCTATTGTCTGTGGCAAGACTGTAAAGGGAGTGGTAGGGTTGGGATGTGATCCTGTGACTCAGGCCAAGGGATGTGGACTTCATAGGTACTTTAGAAACTGGAGGGTTGTTTTGCTTTGGATATTTTCCTTTTGAGACAGAGTCTCTTGTAACCTGGGGCAGCCTTCAACTTGCTATATAACTGGTCATAATCTTGAACTTGGATCTTCCTGCCTCTGCCCCACCGAGAGCTGAGACCACAGGTGTGTGCCACCGTACCCAGTTTGTTCAGTGACAAAGACTGAGCACAGGCCTTCCTGTATGCTAGGCAAGCGCTCTGCCAACTGACCTGCATCCCCAGCCCCATTGAGGATTTATTGATCAAGGGAAGGTCTTGGAAACTCTTTTATTGAGAAGGTTCAGTCTCCAGGTATGAACAAGTTATATTGGAAACACACATGCGTACACATAGGCATTCGTGTGCATGTTCAGAAATATACAAACACATGTGTACAATAGAGGGATAGGCCCAAATTTTAGGGTTAATTTCTGGGCCTTTTAGTAGTTGAATTGCATTTATTTATTTGTCTAGGGAAACATAGTCACATGATCTAAACTTCAAACAGAATATAAGACAAATGCATTGAAAAGCGAAGCCACACTACTGTGATCAGCCCCCACAATGCACCTGTCTGGAAAGCCTCCTTTCAGTGCTGTTTTCTGCTCAGGCACGCAAATATCTCACTGTTTGGCTTATTTTGTCTCTTTGAGACATGGCTCCACTTTGTGACCCAAGCTATCTTCAAACTCAACGGTCCTCCTACCCCACCCCCGCAAGCAATTACTAGGGTGGTGAGCACACACTACCACGTCCATCTATATTTTTGTTACATGTGTTCTTCTTTTAATTTTTTTATTTTTATTTATTATGTACACAGTGTTGTGTCTGGTGGCTAGAAGAGGGCACCAGATTTCATTACAGATGGCTGTGAGCCACTATGTGGTTGCTGGGAATTGAACTCAGGACTTTTGGAAGAGCAGCCAGTGCTCTTAACCTCTGAGCCATCTCTCCAGCCCCCATGTGCTCTTCTGAACCTTGCTTTTTCTCCTTTAATAACGCATCTTAAGTGCAGGTGAAATAGGTCAACAGGTAAGAGCACCTGCTGCTAACCCCTGGACCGACGTGATAGAAGCCCATGCCTGGCTCTGGTTGTGTTTGTGTGCACTCCCACTTGGTACGTGGGTAAATGTGCATTTGTGTGAGCTTTGTATGTGATCAGAAGATAAATCGACATTCTCTCCACTTTTTTTTTTTTTTTTGTTATTGTCCTTTTGTTTTGTTTGTTGTTGTTTTTGAGTCAGGGTCTCTCACAGAAACTGAGGCTCACTGAGACTCAGTTTTGGTTTTGGTTTTGGTTTTTCAAGACAGCGTTTTTCTGTGTAGCCTCGACTGTCTTGGACTCAATCTGTAGACCAGGCTGGCCTCGAACTCATAAGGATCCGTCTGCCTCTGCCTCCCAAGTGCTGGGATTACAGGCATGCGCCACTGCACCTGGCTCTGCTTCTGATTCTTTTTTTAAAAGAGGATTTTGAAATGGCAAATTAAAGGAATTCTGATCTTCCTTGACTTTGATTCTAGATGGTGCTGGTAGATTTTTAAATTTTATTTATTCTGGCTGGCCTGGAATTCTCAGTATAGATCAGTCTGGCCTCAAGCTCATAGAAATCCTCTTGCCTTTGTCACCTAAGTGCTGCGATGAAAGGCAAGTGCCAGCTGGGCACAGTGGTGCATACCTGTAATCTCAGCATTCAGGGATGCAGAGGGAGTCAGATCACTGTGAGTCTACCAAGTCCAGGACAGCCACAGCTACACAGAGAAACCCTGTCTTGAAACAACAACAACAAAGCAGGTGCCACATGCCTAGCTGATAGATTTTTTTTTTACGTTTTTTGGGGGGGGGGGGTTGTTTTGGGTTTTTGTTTTTGTTTTTGTTTTTTCAAGACAGGGTTTCTCTGTGTAACATTGGCTATCCTGGACTCACTTTATAGACCAGAGGGGCCTTGAACTCACTAGTGGTCCACCTGCCTCTGCCTCCCGAGTGCTGGGGTTAAAGGCATGCTCCACCACTCCTGGCCCTACTTATTTTTATTCAGTGTGTGCAGATATGTGATGTGGGTGGGTAAGCATACCACAGTGAATGTGTGGGGGTCAGCAGATAGTTTTCAGGAACCAGTTTCTTCCTTTTACCATGTGAGTTCCGAGAATTGAACTGACATCGTCACATTTGGCTGCAAGTGCCTTAACATGAGAGCCATCTCCATAGCCTGATTTTTTTCTCCCCTTTGAGACAGTGTCTCATGTAGTCTGGCTGTTCTTAAACTCACTACGTAGCCAAGGATAGCCTTGTGCCCCCATCCATCTACCTACCCAGGACTGGCATTACAGGTGTGTGTCACCATGCCCCATTCCCAGGGATTTGTGTGTGCTACTTGACGTCTCTACCATCTGAGCTCTATCTCTAGCCCTGAGACTGGTTTCTTGGTACATAGCCAAGGCCCACCATGAAGCTTGCTGTGTAGCCTACAGCTGGCTTTGAACAGGTGTACTTCCTGACCCAGTCTCTCCAATGCTGAGATCACAGGTACATGCCACTTATGCCGGCTTAGCCTGGACTTTTCAGAAGAGAAACAAAAGATTTCCAGGGAGACTATAAAACAGGTGGGGAAAGGGAAAGGTGTCCCAAGCCAAGGAAATATTGTGTGTAAGGTTTCTCAGCTGGGCATGGCTGTCCTGTCTTCTGACACCTACAGCAGATGTGAAGGCTCCCATGCGGGGACAGGCATCAGGATAGAGGAGGAGGGACTGGCAGGCTTTGGGGGCAGGCCCTAGCAGGTTCCAGATGGAGTGGGAAACAGCCTTGGGACTTAGCAGGCTTGGCGACCTTCCCTTCAAAGCTGGGCCCCAGATTGAGAGCCAAGAGGAGAGAAGTGTGAGGTGTCAACTGCCAGCTCTTCCCCTGCTGTGCACCGTGCGGGCTGCTGAGCTGGGACTCTCCTCTGCTCTCCTGTCCATGGCTGCGACCCTGGCCAATCCAGCCTCCTGGCCCATCTGACACACACTCCCACTTAACATTTTGTTAGCGACTCTGTAAACGAGCTCTTCCTGACCTTCAATCCCTGGCTAATTGCTGGTTTCATGTACAAGACTAGCTTAATTTTACGTGATAATTACCTGAGAGGGGTGATACATATGGCACTGCATGTTAGAAATGTCAGGCCTGCAAACCTACCAAGTGGCCGCAGTCGGGGGTGCCATGTGGAGAGAGGAGAATGCCTGAAGCAGACAAAGTTCTGGGGGGTTCAGAATCCTCTGCTAGCACGGAACACCCGAGGCTGCAGGAACAACCATGAATTTCTCTACCACCCATGCACATCTTAAAGAACCAGGTCGAAGGCATGGCTCTAATATATTCTCCTTTTGTCATCAAATCTCTGTGTGCCAGGCAATGTGCATATGCTGGCACGGCTTGCAACTTCCACCCAGCTCAGAGAGTCTGAACACATATGGGGTGTTTTAGTTACAATTAGTAAGGGGTATGAATAAGAAAAACCTGAATGTTAAGTGGTGTAAATGGACAGCTGAGTCCACTTCAATAGGAAAGTATCACCCAGGGACTAGGGACCTAGTTCAGTCAGTAGGGTGCTTTCCTGGCACGTACAAACCCCTGGTGTGGAGGTTTGGATGTGAATGGTCCCCATTGGCTCATATCTTGGAATACTTGGTCCTTAGTTGGTGGAACTGTTTGGGAAGGATTGGGAGGTGTGGCCTTGTTGGAGGAGGGGTGTTACTGGGGGCAGGCTTTGAGATTTCAAAAGGTTTGTGCTGTTTCCAGTGTGCTGTCTGCCTCTTGTCTGTGCTTTGAGATGTGAGCTCTCAGCCATCTCTACCATCCCATAATGGACTCTAACCCTCTGGAACTGTAAGCCCACTTAAATACTTCCTTTTATAAGATGCCTTGTCATGGTGTTTTACCACAGGGGGGGGGAAAAATTTAACTAATACAGCTGGGTTCAATCCCCAGCACTTGGTAAACAAGGCCTCTTGGTATATGCCTATTATCCCAGAACTCAAGAGGGTCAGAAGTTCGAGGTCATTCTCGACCACTTAGCTCCTTCAAGGCTAGCCTGAGCTACATGAGACCCTGGCTCAAAAGAAGTGGCTTTGAGCATGATGAGACATGCCTGTAACCCTGGCACTCAGGAGGCAGAGACAGGAGCCTTAGGAGTTCAAGGCCATGCTGAGCTACACAGGAAGATTCTGTCTCAGAAGGGGAAAAAAAAAAAGTGCCATTTCAGACATCAGACACAAAAGGGCTAATTTTCTGTAAAGTCTGGAAGAGTCAGTTCATGGAGAGAAAATGTTTTACAGCATAAAGCAGGAACTGGAGCAAGGAGTGAGGAGAGGCTGTGGCTTCGTGAGCAGAGAATTTGGGATGGTGGGAACATTCTGGACATGGTTGTACAAGTTGAGTATAATTGATGCCACTAAACTGTATGCTTAAGTTGGCGAAGTGGTAAATTTTATTGAATATATTTTACCATGTTTTTTTTTTTTTTGAGACAGGTTCTAATGTAGCCCAGGTTAGCCTCAAGCTCCCTACATAACTGAAGATGACTTTTAATTCTTGATTCTTCTGCTATTGCCTTTCAAGTGTTGGCATCACACAAGTGCCATCATGCCTGGCTTATCATGACATTTTTAAGATTGTGTTTATTTTTATTTTTTATGCACGTGTGTTTGCCTGTGTGAGTTTATATGCATCGTATGCGTGAGAAGGAGCCCACTGAGGCCAGAGGACTGCACTGAACGCCCTGAACCGGAGTCACAAGCAGTTGTGAGCAGCCATATGGGTGCTGGAAACTCAACCCAGGTTCTCTGCAGGAACAGTAAGTGCTCCTAACCACTGAGCCATCTCTTCAGCCCCACTATGGTTTTTTTAAAAAATGTCTTTAGAACTGGAAAGTAAACTTCAGGCAGAACACAATTCATCTGGTCAATTACTGAGAGCTAGAGAGCAGCAGGAGGTGGATGGAGAGTGGGGGTGGGGGAGGGGAGAGGGGAGGGGAAGAGGGGAGGGGGAGAGGGTCTTTTGTACCCTCAGCTAGAGGAACAGGGCTGGAGGCAAGTGGAGTTCATCTTTCTGATACACATGGAGTCCAAAGGCCTCAGAAGAACCCTGTGCTGAGAAGAAGGCAGGGGACCAGGAGGATCTGGAATGATGATGCTCTGTGAAGGAGTCACCGCACAACAGCTGGCACTTGAACAGGTGACATGGATGGGGGAGACAGTCCAGAAACTGCAGCAAGATGTTTGTAAGAATGGAAGATCTGTGGTTTGGGAGATGGTTCAGTGTAGGTATCATGTTGCTTGCTTGCCATTTGGGAGACCCTGGGTTCAGTTTCCAGCACTGAGTAAACTGGGCGTGGCCCTAGGTTTAAGGTCATCCTCAGCTACAAAGCAAGTTCTAGGCTAGCCTGGAGTGCATGAGACCCTGTCTCAGATAGTAAAAAACCACAACGGCTGGTGAGATGGCTTGAGTTTGAATCTTGGGTCCCCTCTGGTAGAAGGGAGGGAGCCAACTCCTACAAGTTGTCCCCTGACCGCCACACATGCACTGTGGCACTTGTGTCCTACGACCCCATGTTCACAAAATAAACAAAAGTTTTAAAAAGGAAAACAGTGGCACCCCTAATGTCCCCCCAGTGTTTCCAGTGTCTGGAACGTGAGTGAATCTGACACAGTATGCTATGCCTACCTTCTGCTCCGCAGAGGGATCACTCGGTTTGTTTTCTTCATCACTTGGAGAGCATGGCAAGGCAGACAAGACCAGGTCCTCATGGCAGTAGGACGAGAGAGTTTATGTTAGGGAGAAAGGGCGTGCCTGGCCATGTAGAGGCCCCTGCCATGGCACACCCATGTACCCATGTACACACACACACACATACACACACACACACACACACACACACACACACACACATACACGTGCAAATCAACTACAGAGTCAGGTAAGAAACACAGTCCCAGCTAGGCGTGGTGGCACATGCCTTTAATCCCAGCACTCAGGAGGCAGAGGCAGGCGGATTGCTGTGAGTTCGAGGCCAGCCAGGTCTACAAAGCGAGTCCAGGACAGCCAAGGCTACACCGAGAAACCCTGTCTCGAAAAACAAAAACAAAAACAAAAAAACAAAACAAAAACGAAACACAGTCCTCCAGACTAAACCAAGTTTCACAAGCCCCCTTTTGCCTCCTCACCCATAGAATTGTGGACTCTTGAGCTGTGTGTTGGAGTAAATTACAGCTTAATGAGATTTCAATTAACAAAAACAAATTAAAATCACTTTGGTAATTAAACTGCTGTGAACCTCGCCAGCAGCTCTCCCTCAGACCTCAGATTTCCATGGGGAGGAAAGGATAGAGGACCCAGCGCAGGGCAGGGACTGTCCCAGAGGATTGCATCTCAGGAGCCAAGGGGGGAGCAGCTACCTAGGAGCCAGGGCTTCTGGGAGCCAAAGGGATGCCCACAGGTGGGAGGCTGCAGTACAGAGCCTGCAAAGGGGGCTCAGAACTGAAACCCAAAGGGCAATCCTGGCCCTTGGCAGCTGTGTACGTGAAGGCACATGAGTTAACCTGCCTGAGCCTCAGCGAGTTCACCTGCGAAATGGGGGTAATGGTGCCCATGTCACTTAAGTGCGTGAACACATAGGGCATGTTCAGAAGGGTACCTGTCCCACTACTGGTGCTTCTCACATGGGGCAATCTCCCAGAATCCTCAGCATTGCACATTCCAGTGTCCTGAATGAACCCAAAGCCCCTGTTGGGCAGCGTTGTCCCTCTGAGTTAGATGAATGAGGATTCCACACGGATATCACTTGGGGGGAGGGGGGATGAGGTTCCCATTTCTTGCCATCAAAGCCTAAGTAGTGTTAAGCTTTTCCCTATCTCATGGCACCTGGAGAACAAATCCCTGGAGTCGGAAAGGTCCACGTCCTCCCGAACACCTGGAAAGGAAAGGCGTGCTGGCTTTGCCACCCTTAGTCCACAGAGGAGGAAACCCACATCAGGACTCAGCTGGTGGCTGAAAGAGGCCGCCCGATGCTGGCGCTGGCAGCGGAGACAGAAGTCTCATCCATGTTCACTGCTGACAGCGCTGTTCCTGAAGGGCAGGCTGGCCACATGCCGAACAAAGCAAAGCTTCCCAACGACCCCATTCCCTTTGCTCTGCCAATTCTCCCTCTGGAAATGACTCCCAAGGAGTTGACCCAAGATGTAATGCAAGGCTATAAGCACAAGAATGTGCATGCCAGCAGTATTTGTTAGGGCAATACACCGGAAGTGATCTAAAAGGTTAAACAGCCAGGTTAAGCCCATCTGTGTTTGGGAGCCCGAGAAAGCATGTGCTCAGCATGTTTGCAAGAGTGTATTTACTGGAATGCTCCGAGAGGCTTGGCACCTTTGACAACTCCAGAAGTGCCAGTGCTACAAGTTTTTCAAATGTTATTTGGTGCTGGCATGGTGCTGCGTGTCTGTAATTCCAGCAGAGGCAGGGAGATCTCTGTGAGTTCAAGGCCAGTCTGGTCCTCCATAGCAAGTCCTAAACCAGCCAAAGGAATGCCCATCTTTAAAAAGGAGGAGCAAGAGGAAGAGGAGAAGGGGGAGAAAAAGAAGTATTTGCAGCCATGGTTTGGAGTTACCTCCTGCCTTTAATGCCTGCACTCACGAGGGGGAGAAGGAACTCAGCAACTTCTAGGCTGGTCTGTTCTACACAGAGAGTTCCAGGCTTGCCAAGGTGAAATAGGGAGACTTGGTCTCAAAAACAAAACCTAACCGCATTTACAGGGGCTGGAGAGAGATGGCCCAGTGGCTGAGAGCACTTGTTCTAGCAGAGGACCCAAGTTCTATTCCCAGCACCCACATGATAGTTCACAACATCTCTAACTCCAATTCCAGGGGTTTGACACCCTCTTCTGATCTCTGCATGTGCGCACATAATGCACATACATACATGTAGATAAAACACATAAAATTTAAAGCCTTCTGCATGTATTTACCTTTCCTTACATGTCTTATCATATGATTTTCACATTTTTAAAATTATTTTTATCTTATTTGTATGTATGGGTGTTTTGCCTGCATGCATGTCTGTATACTATGTGCATGTCTGGTGCCGGTGGGGTCCAAGAGAGGGCATAGAATCCCCTGGAACTGAAGTTACAGGCAGTTGTATGATGCCATGTGGTGGCAGAATCAAACCTGGATCCTCTAGAAGAGCCACCGGTGATCTTAGCCACAGATCTGTTTGTTCAGCCTTGTATCTTGTGAATTTTGTTTGTTTGTTTGCTTGTTTTTATTTTTGTGTTTTTGAGACAGGGTTTCTCTGTGTAGCTCTGGCTGTCCTGGACTCGCTTTGTAGACCAGGCTGGCCTCGAACTCACATGGATCTACCTGCTTCTGCCTCCCAAGTGCTGGGATTAAAGGTGTGCGCCACCACTGCCCAGCTCATATCTTGTGCATTTTTAATAATACAATTTTAAAGTCAGGCAGTGGTGGCACACAACTTTAATTCCAGCACTAAGGGTGGCAGAGGCAGGAGGATCACTCTGAGTTCGAGGCCAGCCTGATCTACAGAGTGAGTTCCAGGACAGCCAGGGCTACACAGAGAAACCCTGTCTTGAAAAATCAAGCCCACCCCCCCTCAAAAAAAAAAAACAAATGAAAAATTTAAGGCTTAGGGGTATATCTCAGTGGTAGAGTGCTTACCTAAGATGTATAAAGAACTAGATTCAATTTCCCACACTGTCAAAACAAACAAAAAAACTAAAATTTTATTCTTTTTTTTTTTATGTTACACAAAGTTTATTAGATGAACATGAGGGGAAGAAGGAAAGGAGGGAAAGGAGTACCCCAGAGAGAGGAGAGGTAGAGAGGTAGAGAGAGGTAGAGCTAAATCTTTTTTTCTTTTCTCTTTTTTCCTCAGTGCTGAGAACTCAGCTCAGAGCCTCACATCATTGGACAAGTGCTCTGCTGCTGACCTAGAAACCCAGGCCATGTTTCAATTTTTAAAAAATATCTTATTTTTATTTTAAATTATGTGTATGTGTGTACATGTATGTGAATGCAGGTGCCCTCTGAGGCTAGAAGAGCTGCCATTCTAGGCTGTTCTAAGCTACCCAGTAGGGATGCTGGGACCCGAACTGAGGCATTCTGCAAAAGCAGTGTATGCACTTTGAACCTCCAAGCTATTTCTCCAGTTCCTTTAGTTTTAATTTTTT
>OU015746.1:35532995-35560983 GCA_907169655.1 Acomys percivali
CTCTCTCTCTCTCTCTCTCTCTCTCTCTCTCCCCCCCCCCCCCCTGTTTGTTTATTTTTCCAGATCTTTGTAGCCCTGGCTGTCCTGGAACTTGCTCTGTAGACCACGCTGGCCTCAAACTCAGACATCTGTCTGCCCCTGCCTCCTGAGTGCTGGGATTAAAGGTGTGCACCGCCACTACCAGGCTGGACTAGCCTTTCTAAGCCATGAGAGACACATGTGGAATCCAGAAAGGGTCCTTTCAACTGGCCATGGACTTTCTCTTGCAAAAACCCACAGTTGATCTTTGGGCAAGCCCTCAGGGCTCCCTTAGACTCAGCCAGGCCACTCCAGGTTAGAAAGGACAGCAAGGGCAGCTTTCTGCCCAAAACCCACCCCCAATTTCAGCCTTGTTATGTGCCTTCAAGTAGATGTTTGGCCGTTCCACATGGCCTCAGCATCCTTCCAAAAAGCAAAAGGATCTGTTGACATGGTATCCTGGAATTTGGGGGGGTCCCCTGTAGAACATTGGCCCTGTTTTACAGTGCTCACTCTGACATTTTCAGCCTCCTATGGTGAACATAAGGAACCATGGCTTCTCTCTCTTCCTGGGGATTCCCCTAAATCATCGCTTCTTAACCTTCCTAATGCTGTCCCCTTTTAATACACTTCGCCATGCAGCGGTGACCCCAGCTATAAAATTATTTTCCTTGCTACTCCACAACTATAATTGTGCTACTTTTATGAATTGTGATATAAACATCTGCGTTTCCAATGGTCTTAGGCGACCCCTGTAAGAGGGTCATGACCCACAGGCTGAGAACTGCTGCCCTAGGTCACGGTGGCTTACTGCTCCTACCTGCCTGCAGTCTTTCCTTTCCAGTATTTGCCTGGCTCTGGTCTTCCTTTCCACAATGATGATCACTATCTGGGATCACCAGATAGAATTCTCAAAAGACCGGGCCTTAGAAGGTCTCCTTCACTTTGATCACACCCACGCTTGGAGGTCAGTGAGAGGAATATGGCTAATGGCACTGAATGCCGAGAGCTCAGTGGGGCTGCCGTAGGAGGGGGTGGCATGGTGCTGTGGAATAGACATTCACACTGGAGTCCTTTCAGATCCAATATTTCTCCTCTACCCCTGCCCCTCACCCCATGCCAGTGAGGCAGGCTGGAGGAAGCAAAAAGAAAAGGCCCATCTATATGCCTTTCCTTTCAGCATAAGTAAAACTGCTGCTGTAGGATGCCCACAACATGCCAGACACAGTGCTCAGCCATTTACTAGCATCGTTTCCTTGAGAGGAGCTGACATGGGCTTCATATACTTCTACATAATGTGTGGATATCTTGGACTGAGCCTAGTTTGCTTTGGTACTATTAATCAGCCAAAGTGGGCAATGGGAGGTGAAGCAGAATGCTTGCAGTAAAAGGTGCTTTCTGTGTCCCCCCAAAGTCAGCACACACACACACAAACACACACACATTTCCTCCTTCTTGTCTGGATAAATGCTGCCTTCAAAATATTGGGCATACACTAAAGAGGCTAGGGACAATGGATGGGGAATATTTATGGTGTTTTGTTTTTTTTTTTAACTTTCTATTATATACTAAAGTCTCACAAACTAGTTGCCCAGGTTGGCCTTGAACTTGTGATCCTCCTGTCTCAGTTTCCCCGAGTAGCTGGGATAACAAACCAGCAGACCCAACTAGATCCTCAGCTTTTAAAGTGAGATTGTACAGCCTCTAAACCAGCGATTCTGGGCACCCTGGAAAGTCTATGATAGGGAAGCAGGTCACTAGAGAAGTGTCTGTTTTTATCCCAGTAATGCCTCTGGAGAAGTGATTTCTCTCTAAAGCCAAAGTTCCTCAGATGAGGCATTATGTGGACACTTTGAGGAGGGGCAGGAAAGCCCTTGACTCCAGGAATGTAACAACAGAAAATAATTAAGGTCTAATGAGGTCAGTGTTCCACCTTAACACCTTTTCAGTTCCAGTTAAAACCTCTGCTAATTTGCCAAGAAAAACCAGCCTCGCTTGGGTTTTATTATTTGAATCACGTCCTGTCTCTTAATTTAAGCGAGAGACTCACATAAGGATTTTTTTTTTTTAAATTACAATGCCGACTTTCTTCCAGTTGATTACGGTATATGACTCTCTGTTGGAAGGCCATTATTTTTTGCTATGATTTACAAAGCATTTAAAGCGAAATCAATGTAATAAATATTGAAGTATTGTAATAGATAATTCCATATATTCAGCATGAGACAGAGCACAGCCCTGGCTTCACAGTCAGAAGGGCAGCAGGCAGATGATGGGGTGGGGAGTCCCTTGGTAGCCACTTGAGGGGTGATGTCTCCTTCTTTTCCCCTACATTCGGTTAGCCAAGATTTCCTGAGCACGCCTAAAGACACTGAACACCGAACATGGGACTAGGGATGGGTAGGTGCCAAGGTCTGTCTTCCAAACAACATGGGCTGTATGAAGAAATGTCCGTGCAACAGCCAGCTAGTAAGTAGCAAGGCCACCTGGGTAGGTCACCAGTCCTTGGGATGGAGTGGCTGAATGGCTTTGCAGGGGGAGAGGCCTGGACTGGAAGGTAGCTATGGGAGGGCCTTCTTCTCCTCCTCCTGCCTCTCTGATCCCATTCTTTCTCCTGCTTTGGTCTCCTTCATCTCTCTCTTCCCTCCAGACCGCGAGCTGTAGCCCACCTGTGCCGACCTCGACCTCGGAGCTGCGGAGTTCATCTCAGGAGGAACATTGGCAGCTGTGAAAACTCGCACCGGCGATGACAATGAGGGCAAGAGGAAGGGAAAGAACAGGAGAGGGTGCCAGGCATGCAGAGGCCCAGGTCTGAGCTGCCACCTTCCTGCTTGCCTCTGCCACCTCCAAAAGACGGAGGGATGGCTTCCTCTCCAGCTCCTCGTACCTGGCTGCCCCGAGAACCTTCACCTTCTTCACAGTAATTGCGTGAGAGTCTCACCTCTACTCCCAGGTTTGTTTGTTTGTTTGTTTTTTAAGTTTTATTTAAGGTGCATTGGTGTTTCCCCCCACACACAAGTATGTCTGTGTGAGGGTGTCATATCCCCTGGAACTTCAGTTACAGACACTTGTGAGCTGCCATGTGGGTGCTGGGAGTTGAACCCTGGTCCATTGGAAGAGCAAGCAGACAACGCTCTTAACCACTGACCCATCGCTCCAGCCACTTCCTCCCAGGTTTTGATTCAGAAACTCAAGGTCACCAGTGAAGGAATGCATGAGGACCACCAGCCCACCGAGTGACACCTCCCCACCCCCCACAGTAACACACCTTCAGTGGAGGCACGCAAGCATTAAGCTTACCTGTAAGGGATGTCTGCATGTCACTGCCTGTGGGGATCCAGGGGAGGATGTTGAAGACTATGAACCTGGGGTTTGTGATGGAGTGTGGGCTGGCAATGTTCATGTGGGTGTTTAACAGATCCCAGAGGATGTATTGTTCCTTACCTCCCTTACCCCAAGCCTGAACTCAAGCCCTAAGTCCCTAGCTCTGAACAAATTTCACCATAAATTTCAGGAAGGGCATGAGGAGGGGAGGGGAGCAGAGATGGGAGATTTACTGCTAACTTGCTTCCTGACACCTCTTTGGCCCATCCCATAAAATAACAATATCGTCACATAAATCAGATGACATCTCAGGGGACCTTACCCTTGTCCTTGCAAGGTCTTTATGGGGGACTGGGGGACATAGCCAGAGGCATCCACCTAGCTGGATTCTCCCTTATGATAACAGCAGTTTCTGTGAGCATGGGGGAATCTCAGATTTGGCAGGAGTGGAGGAGAGAGCAGTCACCATCAAGACCCTAAGACAGAGCTCAGTAGGGCCGAGGTTGTACGTCAGTGGAAGAACCTTGCCTACCATGCCTGGGTGGCAGGGAGAGGAAATCAATGCGTACTTTGAGGGATTTCCAGCTCTAATTCCTAGCTGTGTGGCTTCAAGTTGCTTTGCCTTCTCCGGACCTTACATTATTTTAGAAGCTGGGTAAAGAACTTCTACCTGATAGGGTGTGCGCGAAGATTTACTGAGTATAATGCCTCAGGATATGGCCGCTATCACAGGGCACAAATGTTTTCCCTCACCTAGGATTCAAAACCCTATGGCATGGTTCCCAGGAGAGGGACCCCTGAGTGTGCTTGGCTCTGCCGAAATGGCATCACCCTCTGTTCTCTCAACCTCTGAGAGTAGAAAGGCAAGGCTCCTCCGTAGCTCACAATGTGGCTGTGAGCACACATACCTTTCCTTCTGCAAGCTGAGTCCATTGTCATAAACACCCCACACCTAATAAGAGCAATGCTCCGTGGAAATCAAGGACCAGAGAGGTCCAGAGGCACTGACTGGTACCATCCCTCACAGAGATGGAAGGGCTCCATCTAGCCAGTTTCATAGAGATGGTCACCCCAAAGGAAGAATCCTCTGATTGTGCCTGACAACCATCCCATGGTCTGCGTGATGGGACTGGTCAGGGATGCCTGGGTGCCAGAGGTAGGAACAGGGCCTTGCACCAAGAGACCCCTGGGTGCCCCCTGCAGAGCCTTATCAGCCTTTTTTGTTCCCACACACAGCATCTTTAGCCCCTGAGGATGACTCCTAGCTTTCCTCACTTTCTGGTCCCTGCCTGCCCCCTCCTCTCACTCTTTCCTCATTTATCTTCCGTTTCATCGTAAGATGGTTCTTGAGTCCTTCAATTCTTCTTTCTCCATGTCTCCCTCTTCCCTCCCCCTCCCTCTGTTGGGAACCGAACCTGGGGGAGGGGGAGAAAGGGGGGGCGTGGCTCTGCATGGTAAACAACCTCTCAGCAACCTTCTAGTCTGTGTATCCTTTCTGTTCTCCTTGGTCCTGCCTGTCCTTCCTAGCCTTCCTTTTCTTCTCTTTGGTCTGATTCAGGAAGCCCAACACACACGTGTATGAAGACTGGGGGTCGGTGGTAGCTCTGGCCAGAACCCTTGCCTGCCCTGTCTTTAATGCAGGAGACTGAGGAGTTCACCCACAGGGCAGCTGTCAGTGTTGGGTGAATGGATGAGTAAAAGTGAGGGGGTGGGGGAGGAGGTGGAGGTGTGGGAGGGACCCATCTTTAAGTGAAAAAGGAAGGAAGATAAAGGGTAGAATGAGAGACTGCTTGGTAACAAGCCCCACCCTGGTACCTCGTCCTCCTGCCTCCCTCTAGCCATAGCCTAAGCCCCAGTGTGCCACCCATTAGTATCTCTCTCTCTACCAGCAAGGCCCATTTGCTTCTCTGGTCCTCTGGGCAAACCAGAGAAGAGGAGGTCCCTTAGCTCCTGGACCACAGCTTCATCCCTCCTCACCTCCCACGGAGGGGCAGCTGGGATGAGAGGACCCTGGCAACCTGCTCACAGAGTGATGTCTGGGCAGATTAGAGCCTCAGAGCCAGCAGACCTCTTAGGAGGCCTTTGTGGGGGAGGAGAAGGGGATTTTCCATTCTGTGAGCAACTGGATTACACAGTCAGGGGATCAGGGAGGGACAAGAGCTGCTTAAGCTGCGGCTTCATGGCCCAGCCTCTGCTGTGGCTCTCAGCCTCTCATTTCTCAGCAGGGATCTTAACAAGGCTTGCCTTGCCTGCTTTTGAGGTATCTTTCGGTGATCCAAATCAGGTTTAGAGGGAGTCCCAGGCCTGCAGCTCTGACACAAAATGGGAGTGGGCACAAAAGAAATAGCCTACCAACCATCACCTTCCACAAAGGTCTGGGGTTGGATCCAGAGAGGCGAAGTGACTTGATCTGGGTCACACAGTAGGGCAAGGATGTTTTCCTGACCATGTGGGTTTGTGGGAGCAAGGTCTCTGCAGAATGAGCCAAGTCTATCCCAGAGTCCAGAAAGAGTTAGAAGCTCTGGTGTCCTGCCCTGTAAGTATGCGCCTGAGCTTCCTGTCAGCCACCATGTGCTTTACAGTGAAAGGAACCGTATTCCCATTTGGTTTCTAAAGCTACAGGGGACCACAGGGGATGGTAGAAGGCAGTGGAAGTCAGGGGATGAGGGTTGAAGAATGCTAAGTTTGGGGGCTTAGCATGTGACTAGTTTACCAGTCAGAGGGTTCAGTCCCTAGCACAGAAAGAGAGACAGACAGACAGACAGAGACAGAGAGAGTCAGACTCAGACTGAGAGACAGACAGAGAGACAGAGAAGCAAGGGCAGACAAAGACAGAGACAGAGACGAAGATAAACAGAGACACAGAGAAAAAAGAAATTTAAGTGTAAGGTCTAGTCTTGACCTCTCCACTAACTTGTGTGACCTTGAATAAGCCGTCTCCTCTGTCTTAACTGCAAAACAGAGATTTTAAAAAAGTGTCTTTTCAAAATGATTTTGAAGACTGAGTAAGACAAGGTCCTGGAAGAGCATCAAGTACAGTACCGGGTATATATTAGTTGTTCATTAAATAACAGAAGAGGCACCATTCCTCACCCACGAGTTGTGCCCATTCCCCAGAGCAGGAGGCTCTGCTATATAACCTGACAGTTGGTTCTTCACCCCAGGAGGCAAATCCATCATGCTTAGCAACCCCTGGCCTCCCCCACCTAGTAGAAGGTTATTGGGGGGTCATGCCCCACACCCTGCATCCATTTTCTAGAAAGATTCTCCATATAAGAGGCCTCAAGCCCCACCCTAGCCCCATGTGGCCCCTAGAGGCCTCTTGATGACATAATGACCATCTCTGACCTTTCTGATGGCCTGTGTTCCCTCTAGCCAGAAAATTTCTATGATCCTCTGACCCCTACAAGCCCTACCCCGCTAATGGCTTTATGATCTTCCCCCATTGATTTCTCTTTGCCCTCCCTGCCCCACAGCCCCCCTTCAGTAGGTCCTCGTCAAAATAAACAACATTTATGACCAGAGCAGGATTCAAGGTCCACACTGCAAACAAATGCTGAGCCCTTTGAAGGTACCTGGGGAATCCATCATGTCCTGGGGCATCCTGGGGTGTGATGTTCCCCAGGCCCAGGGAAGGCAGGCTGGGAAGGGGCTCTTTGGATCAGGGATTAGGATGCAAGGTTTCTATACTGTATCTAGACTCTCTCTTCAGTACCAAACCCTGAAGGGGACAGGAAGGGAGAAAAGGGGATTGTGCACTCCTGGGGCTGAGATGTTCCTGTGGCCAAAGCCTGACTTCAGACGTCATCAGGAGAGGAGATAAAATTAAAGGAGGAAAATAAAAGCAAGGGGGGGGGGGAAGGCAAACAGAATGGTCAGAAGTAAAAGAGCACACCCCAAAGCACCACAGCCCAGACCCACCAGGGCCTCCCTCAGGCTAGACCATTAACCCAGAGTTCCCCTGCACAAAGGAGCCATGTTGGTACAATGTTCCTAAAGAAAAGTGGCCCGATGCCTTTAATCCCAGCACTCAAGAGGCAGAGGCAGGTGGGTGTCTGAGTTTGAGGCCAGCTTGGTCAACAGAACGAGTTCCAGGACACCCAGGGCTACACAGAGAAACCCTGTCTCAAAAAACAAAAATAAATAAATAAATAATAAATGAGAGAAGGAGAGAGAGAGAGAGGGAGAGGAAGAGGGAGAGAGAGAGCTTGCCTAGAAGGCACAAGGCCCTGGCTTCTAGCCCTAATTACAAAAAATGAAAAGAAAGGGAAGAAAGAAGAGGAGGAAGGCTGGGCGGCGGTGGCGCGCCTTTAATCTCAGCACTTGGGAGGCAGAGGTAGGCGGATCTCTGTGAGTTCGAGGCCAGCCTGGTCTACAAATAATCTGCTGTACCCAGATGGAGAGACATCCCCCTACCCAACCCTCACCAAAAGATCACTAGGACTGGATACCGTAACCTTTGCCCTAGTAACCCTGAAATCTTATTTTAGTTCTTCTGGTATCTCAAGTCCAGGACAGTCAAGTCTACACAGAGAAACCCTGTCTCAAAAAAAACAAAATAAATGAATAAAAGGTAAGCCAGGCATGGTGGCACACACCTTCAATCCCAGCACTTGGGAGGCAGAGGCAGGTGGATCGCTGTGAGTTCGAGGCCAGCCTGATCTACAAAGCAAGTCCAGGATAGTCAAGGCTACACAGAGAAACCCTGTCTCGGGGAAACTCCCCCCCACACACAAAGAAATTTAAACACTGTTTTTCGAATGTCTGTACAGGATGATCAATGGAAGAAAGCAGACACCTGGGGGCGGGGGTGGGGGGTGGGGTGGGGAGGACCAGTCTTAGAGGACCTGAAAATCAACCCAAGTTGGTGCTGACACTGAGGGAGCAGGGGCACCCTCCATCAGGATAAACCTCTTCCTCTAAACCCTCTCCAGTAGAGAGAGAGAGCTACCAGGCCAGCCAGCAAGGTTCTCCTCCAAGCCTCAGCCTCCCCCAGTGGCTTTGTTTTCAAGGGGGACCGGAACTGTTGTTAGAGAATATTAAACTGGGATTCCCAAAGGCCCAGGTCTGAGAGCAGCTTTCCAGGACACACAGCTCGGTGGTGCTTCCTTCAACATCAGAACTGGGCCACGGGCCTGGGGGCTGCTCTTCTCTGCATCCCAGCTGGGGGCAGGGAAAGAGCTCTCTCCATCCAGGATGCAAGGCTTCTCATTTTCCCTGCTAAAAATAGCATGCTATCAAAACAGGCTAGGTGAGGAATAAGACAGGGAACCCGTGCCTAGCCAAAGGCATCTATCTCTTTATCAGGTAGCCGCTTACATCATTTGCATATGTGTCATTTCATTAACGTTGGATGAGTGAGTCAGATGGAAATGCAGGTTTGGGTTTCTTTTGTTTTTGTTTTGTTTTGTTTTACAGGCAGGCAATTATAGTTTTTTCAAAATGATTCTCTTTTTAAATTGAAAGAATACTTTTAATGACTTTTTACAATCTCCATGTGAATTTAGAATAGCCAGCAGAGGACTTTGGGGTTGGGTATTGTATTTATATATAAAAAGTCCTCCAGGACATGAAGTTATAGGGGTAGAAGAGCCTCAGAGAGCATCTAGACCAGTGGGTCTCAACCTTGGCTGCACGTGAAATCCCCTAGAAGTATTCTTTGGGTTTTTTTGTTTTAAGATTTATTTATTACATATACAGTGTTCTGCCTGCATGTATACCTGCACACCTGAAGAGGGCACCAGATCTCACTATAGATGGCTGTGAGCCACCATGTGGTTGCTGGGAATTGAACTCAGGACCTTTGGAAGAGCAGAAGGCAGTGCTCTTAACCTCTGAGCCATCTCTCCAGCCTGTGTTCTTTGGTTTTTCAATAAGATGCTAAAAACCTCCTTCCAGAGTTGTTGATTGGATTGGTTTAGAGCCCAGGTACCTGTTTGTTTTGTTTTTTTTAATGCCACCAATAACAAAACTCCCCTGATGAGTATACCACTGCAGCCAGAGAAGAGAACCATCTACGTAGGCCAATACTTCACTTTACAGCTAGAGTGACACACAGCTGACCAGCAGCGGACAGACAATCAGAGGAGCTGATCCGCTCTCCCAGCCCATATATGTCTGTCTCTCTGGAATGTTGGTGAAATCAGTTACTAAGGTGAGCATGGTGGTACAGGCCTGTTATACTGCGCTGGGGAAGTTTTAGCATAAATTCTGGGCCAAGCTGGGCTACTTAGTAAGACTTTCCTGAGAGAGGACGAGGGGGTGAGGGGAGACTAAGACGTGGTGGTGGTGAGGGGGCACTTGTCTGCACACACCAGCCTCCTAACTCCATCTCCCACCCCTGCACTTTCATGTTCTTGTCAGAGCCCAGGAAGGCTGGTATTTCTACCCTGTTCCTCTTAAGTTTTCCATCCTAAAGAACTCTGGATTCCTGTAGGAAAAAAAAAAAAACACACATGAAGTGTCCAGTTCTAAATTTATCCACCAGCTGACAAGGGTCCCAGGGCAATTCTTGCTCCTCGGTTAGATGAAACAGGAGTGAACGTCAGCACAGAGATGACGGTGGCAGTGTTCACATGTAAGCAGACACCTAAAGATGCTTAGCTACCTGTGCAGAGCCTCATCCTGTATGGGGCACACAGCCTGCCTATCAGAACAGACTGTGAGAATATTTACATGTGTATGTATAAAAATCCACCTGTGTTTTGATACCCATGTTGATGTTTATGTGACTATACGAAAAAAATATGTATAGATGCATTAGAGACTGTGAAATTAGGCCTTAGGTATGCATTGGTACACTGGCCTGGAATGGTACACTAGCGCATGAAGTTAAATTCACATTTACATCTACCAGTGAAAGTGCGTGGTGGAAGGCCAGGCGTGGTGGTGCACGCCTTTAATCCCAGCACTCGGGAAGCAGAGGCAGGTGCATCTCTGTGACTTCGAGGCCAGCCTGGTCTACAAAGAGAGTCCATCCAGGACAGCCAGGGCTCTGTGTAACAGAGAAATCCTATCTCAAAAAACAAAAACGGAAAAAGAAAGCACATGGGAGAAGACATGTATGTGACAGGCCAGCCGCATGACTGTGTGTGACAGACAGTCTGTGTGTATGATGGTACAGGTCCATGTGTGAGAGAGGTTTTCTCCTGTTTCTATCATGCTTCTAAGTAATCGCTGGGAAATGTATGTGTCGGGAAACAGTATCTTTCATGCTTAAATATGTCTCGGCATATATAAATGAAACATGATATTGTGCCGGGCGAGAAGCTGCATATTAGTGTTGTTTGTCATCGATAGAATTAAATAACCCATGCAAAGCCCTGGTAGTGTTTCTTACAGTTTTATTTAACACTGTTTTAGCCAGGCAGCATTTGGCTGGTGCATACATGCTGCAGGTTACTACAATAAATATGAAATTTGGAGATTATAGCACACAGTGCACGAAGTCTACCAGAAGAGTGCTATCTGAAAATCCCAACGGTCCCCACTTTTCCTTGGACTCCCCTTCTTTGCTTTCTTTCTTCAACCCTCGTTAAGGCCCATCCCTTCACACTTGACCAAGAGGCCTCTGCATCTGCGGTAATGGGGAACAAAGGGGAGGTAAGGATTTAGGGTTGGGGGAGAGATAACACCCCAGGCTCTGGGGCTGGAATGTGTCTGCTCCTCCTTAGTCTGTCAGAAGCAGGCCTGGAACCCTGTGTGAGTGAAACAGGAAGAGGAAGAGGAAGAGCAACGCCAAGCATCTTCACAGCTTCTGCAAGGCCCTTGGCAGACTGACAACGTTACTTATTCAGAGCAAGGCATACATGTCGCATTTATCAAATTAGTGGTAAATCTTTCCTGGGAAGATGCATCTCATAGGGTTCCTGCTTCTTTTGTTTAAGGAGGTACTGTATCCTTGCTGTGGCCCAATGAGAATAAGCTCGCACCCAGGCACAGACCTGTCAGCTCATCTTCAAGAATGAAGGCTGAAGGCCCAACAGGATGGTGCACACCTTTAATCCCAGCACTCAGGAGGCAGAGGCAGAGGCAGAGGCAGGCAGATCTCTGTGAGTTTAAGGTCATCTTGGACTGTCTAGTGAGTGCTTGGACAACCAAGGCTACATAGTGAGAACCAGTTTCCAAAAAAAAAAAAAAAAAAAAAGACCAACAAATAAACAACAAAAATGAAGATTTAGCCAGTTGTAGTGACATATGCCTTTAATCCCAGTACTCTGGAGGCAGAGACAGGCAGGTATCTGAGTTCAAGGCCAGCCTGGTCTACAGAGTGAGTTCCAGAGTATAACCAGGGCTGCATAGAGTAACCCTGTCTCAAAACAAAACAAAACAAAACAAAAAAAGATTGAAGACTGATCAGGGGACTCAGATGCCAGCTCCGTTTCCTTTATGAATGATCCAAGGCAAAGCAAAGCTAACTAGCTAGCTGGGAAAGTAGGGTCCCCGTCTGTAAGGCCAACTCAGAAGGTTCTGGAAGAAGAGTTTGCCAGCCATAGACACTGAAAAGAAGTCACATTTTATTCCAGAAAAGATAAGTGACACTTGTAGGTCCTTAAAAATTTGCCCAGGACTCCACATGGAGCCTCGATGTTCTTCTCCTGGTTGTTCTGTCGCTACCGTCCCTAGGCTCCGTTTGGGAAAGACTGATCCACAAAACCCCTCCCTCTGCCAATCTTCCTGCCCTTGAGGTTTCTCTATTCCCTTCTGTCCTACCCAGCACTCTGAGGCCACAGACGCTAAGCCTAATCCAAACAGCAACTGCACTTGCTCCTATTCTACAAATACTATCATTACCAGCTCAGTAGTCACCAGCACTGCCTTCTCCAACAGACAGCCCCCAGCCTCTCTCCATCTGCAGGGGTGGCAGCCATCCTGAGTACTGTTGTCATCCTCACACTGCTGGAGTCTGGAAGTTGGCCCTTCAAGGCCATCTCCTGAAAAAATATAGAAAAGAAGGGGAGGAGTAAAGAAGTCTCCGTAATGTTTGGATTCCAAGTGTGAGATGTAGAAAGCAACACACACACACACACACACACACACACGATGCACAAAGACAAAACCATGAATCATCTCCATGCCTGAGCATCTATCTCAGCATTAGGTAATATTCTCAGAGGCCCAAGGTTTCCAGCCAAATCCCAGGTCTAAGCACAAGGACGCTGCATAAATCCCTCCCCTTATGAAAGGGCAGTTTGAGCAGATGGGACCACTCTTAAGTAAACTGAAGAGCCCGCCCTTTGCTTGGCTTAAAAGGAGAGGCAGGCTGCTGGCCCTCCCATCCTAAGAGCAGGAAGCTAGCCTACTTACTGGCAGAGGCCCGAAGTCCTTAATTCTCAGTCTCCAACTTATCTCTCTGGGGGGAAGGTATCCATCCCTTTGACCACACAATCCTACCTCTCCTCCCTAAGGGGAGGTCAGCTGGAGGAGGCTGCTGCCAAACAAGTGTTGGCCAGAGGTGAGAAACCAAATAGAGCTTGGAGAGCTGGCCCGGCAGGAGGAGTTCAGAAGCATGGCCTCATCCACCACAGTTTATCTCTAGACCAAATCTGGGGACGTCACCTCACAGCCACCCCACTTACTGACAGCCGCCTCGTTAATATTTATTAAACAAAATATTTTAGTGAAGAAGAGATAAGTAACTAAGAGATAAGTAACTAAGCACTCAGTGGGGGCAGAGGGCATCTGTCCACCCTCAACCTACATAGTACCAGATGCTACCCCAGGCCCTGCCCCTTTCCCCAGGTGTGTCAGGAAGATACAGGGCAGGTGGAGGGAGAAAGAGACAGACTCAGGCACCCCAGGTGTTCACCAAGAAATGCACAGACTGTGAAATTACACCAGGGCTGGACAACTTACCACCACGCATGAACCCTTGGGGTACTGAAATAATTAACTTGCTAATCAGCTACACCTTGCTCTTTCCTTTCTCCCTGGAAAAACAAGAAATGCAAATCGCTTTCCTGTGTCAGTCACTTGGAAACAGATAACGCTTTTGAAGAAACACACCCTCTGCTACAGCAGACTGAAATAGGTCCTGGGCATTCCCCCTGCTCCCCTTGGTCCTCCACTGCCCACTTGGATGCAGAATGTTATAGAGATGCAGGGTTTTGTTTTTTGTTTTTATCCCCAGCAGAGCCTTTCCATCTTTGCTAAGCTTTCTCGCTTGGGCCCTCTTTAGCCTGCTTGCTGGTGCTAAACAGCCAAGATCCTTGTGGAGAAAGGATTGATTAGAGTCCTAATAATAATCCCGGGCATTCGTCCGGCTTTAGCGGTTACAAAGTGTTTTCACACATTATCTCATTCGGTCAGAGGAGGTTGGAGCTGGAAGGGACCTTGGCAATCCTTTAACCCAATCCCCTGCATACAGATGGGGAAACCAAGGCCCAGAAAGGTTAACTAGGGGACAGTGTGGCCAGGCAGTCCTGCTCATTTTCTAGAACTCTTGTGCTGCCTGGGATCCTCTGAAAAAGAGGCAGAGAATGTAAACTGGCTTTTTGCTGCACAACAGATATAAACCAACACATCAAACAATTAACAAGACATGAAAATGAGTGACAGTTACTCTTATAAGCAATGGCCTCTGCAGGGGTAAAGGAGGCTTACAGAGAGGGAAGGGAAGTGAACCCAAGTCCAGAACGGACACGGCAATTCAAATACTTGCCGCCACCAGCACCACCAGCACCACCAGCACCAGCACCACCACCACCACCACCAAGGTCTCTTTGTGCACACTGCCCCCATCTCCTGGGATTTAAAAATGTAAACACCATCCATTTTAAGGTTTGGAGTTTAAATGTGGAATAGGTTGGCAGGAAAGAGCTTTCTTTGGATTCTAATCTGGCACCTACACTGGAGGGTTCACAGCATAATGGGTTTATGTGTGCACATGTGTGTCCACGCAAGACATTAGATGTAGCATTGAAAAACACACATCTTGATCCTTGTACAGATCGGATAATTTGCAAATTGATGGCTCTTTCCCTCCAAGGCTCTGAGAGAAGGTTTACAAGAAAGCTTTCTTTAGAAAGGGGCACGTGGATAAAAGACAGAAACCAGAAATCTAAATAGGGCAAAAGAAGCCACAGACACAGTTCTACCAGAAACATTTCCCTGTGCGTGGCACATGTATGTGTTCAGCCTTCTTCTGCTTCCTGTGGCTCTTAATTTAAAAGTAAGACTGATTTGGCCCTTAGATGCCAGGTCTGTTTACAGATGTACTTATAAATGTGCAAGACACCAGTTCTAGGTTCTAGATTGTTAATTCGTCACTCTTTCCCCTGCCTTCTAAAACAACTCTCCCTTTGACTGCTGGTGGAACTCGGGTCTGCCCCCATGGCCCAAGCCAGTTGGAAGGTAAGCGGTTCCTTTGTGCATTCGTTTATTACTAAGCCCAACTCTTTTCCCTCTAAAACTCCTTCTTCTCCCTGTTGAGCTGGCCAAGCTTGTGGATTTATGAAGAGAGATGTTTTAGCAGAAATCCCCCAGAGTGTCCCATCAGCCCTAAATCCCAAGCCCGCTCACTCCCCCCCACCAGACCCCATGACACACAGCATGCCAACACGGCTTCCTCTTGCCTATGCATTAGCCATCCATTGTGGCAACCTGACATCTCTCACACATAAAACCGTAAGAGAGAAATAAAATATCTGTCTCTTGGCGAAAATAAAGCTTTGCCTACCTCCTGATGTATAGGATATAAAATAAAGCCGCGGCTCCAATAGTGGCTTTTCCTTATGCCGGAGTTGCCTTTGCACACACGGAGACAATGAAGACGGATGGCTTGGGACGAGGCCCAGCCTCCTGGGGCCGCCTTCACCCTCTTTTATTATAGTCTCTCTCCACCTCCCTGCCTTTTTCTTTCTTCTTCACTTTCTTTCCTTTCTTGTTTCTATTTGCCTTTTATATGCCCTTCTCTTTCTCTGCCCTGAAGTTTTATTCCTTTCGTTTGTTTCCCTCTTTTCTTCCTTCCTTCCTCCCTTTCTTTCTTTTTTCTCTTAAAGCATGACAGTAATGATGAGAAGAAGCCAAGTGTCCCACCTTCTCTCCCATGCCAGCCACCTCTCTCAGTCTTTCCCTCTTTGGCCCTCTAATCCCTCTAAGTAATTCTGCCATTACTGCTCAGGAGCCTTGCTTTGGTACAAATGTACAAACGGCCCCAAGGGGGAATTAAGAATTGAGTTTAGTGGGGCTGTGGGTTTGGCCTTTTGTTCGTTTGTTTTTGTTTTTCCCTAGGAAGCTGTGTCCCCCTCCACCCCAGTCTCTGAACCTATTTACTTAGCTTCTGAGGAGGCCAACAGAGCAATGCTGCCACATAACAAGATGACAACTGGCTTTCAACATCCCAAAGCCTGAAAGCTTCATCAGCAGGCACATAGAGGACCTTAAGTCCCTTCAGCCAACTCAGCTACCAAATAACAGATCAGTCCCTTGCTTCTGCTCCCTGAGTACTGAGACCTCAGGAAGTAGCAGTGGTGGTGGTGGTGGCAGCGGCGGGGTGGGGGGGTAGGAGGTGCAGAATATTGAGCCTTCTGCATGGCCACATGGACTAGAACTGTCACACAGGCACAGAGCGATAGCTACCTACCTGCCTTCCTACTCTCTACACATTCTTTTTGACCCAGCAGTAACCACTTTATTCTTTCTTTGTCCCCTGAGACATCACCCTTTCCAGATGCCAACTGCTCTGCAGACTCCCATGTCCCAGTGGGTTTATATAACTCTACAGGTTTTTCCTCATCTTTACTCTAGCCTCATCCTTCTACTACTCTCTTCTCATCCTTCCCAAACTGTTTCCCACGCATGCATCCTAAGCCTCTCCAGCTCTGTCAGGGACTGCAGACAAACACATTCATCCTGGGTCCTGGAAGAATAAACAGTGACAGGGGGTAGCTAGCTCATGACCTCCCTTGGGGGAAGAATAGGAGAGCCCAGGGCTGTATGTAGACTGTCATGTGGGCTATGTCTACCAGAGGTGAGGCACAGTGGGTGGCTTTCAGCTGGGAGACTGACTCAGTGTGTGTGATCTGGTCATTCTAAGCCAAAAAGACCTTTATTAACATTGCCCCAAACCCGGACAGGCAAGGCAGTAACAGCTGTTGAACTCTGTCCAAAAAGAAGGGAGGTTCTAGGCGAAGCTCTTAGGCTGCCAAATCCAGAACAAACCCATTCTTAGCCCCAAAGGCTGTTAGCTTTGGGGTCTCCCTCCCCCTCCCTCCTTTGCTACCTGATATCTCTCCAGATATCAGCAGTGACCACCACCATTAGGTAAGGGGAGAGAGTCAATTAGTGACAGGATTAATTACTCTGAGGCAGGAGCCCCCACACACACATACCACCCCCGTTTGTCTTACCGGTGTGAGTGTGTGCTCAGAGGAACATGGGCAAGCACCCAAATACACATTGTTGTCACGCCGCCTTAGATGTTTTATTTATTTGTTGGATTCCTGCCCAGCGCTGCTCACACACACGCTTTCCACAGGCGCTAAGTCTCCCACCGAACAAGACTCCGACTTCCTTTTCTCCTGCCCAGGAATGTGCCTGTCACACTCAAAGTCACACTCAGGTCCCAGTGGAAGATCCTGGCTGGGAGCTTCAGAATTCTCAGCTTTTAGGTTTCTCCACCACTTTTTTCTTTCTCTCTCTCTCTCTCTCTCTCTCTCTCCTGTCTTACTCTGCGGCTCAGGCTAACCTGGCCATCACTAAGTAGTACCCTTGAACTCAAGCCCTGGGATAAGAGCAGTGAACCACCACAAAGGACATCTTCTCTATTTCTTTGCTTGACTCTTCCACGTCTCCCTTGACATGTTTTCCCTCCGTTTATATCCTCTTTGCCTTTTCTGCATGCCTTCTCTTCTTCCGCCCTTTCCATTCACTTCTAGGCACCCTCTCTCCATCTCCACGACTACCGTGTTCAGCTGCCGCTGAGATGAGCACGCTCGCTCGCTCGCCTGCCCTCGCCGCTCTAACCGCTTTCCTCCCCAAGCTCAGAGTCTCCCCAGCCTTCTCAGGAAGCCTGGATTGTTTACCCAGGCCAGGTGCACACCTTGACACCCGGGGCGGGCGGATTCTGCCCTTTCTTGGCTTTGCTGTCCTTTCCCTACCCACTGTCCAAGCACTGCTTGGAAAACGTCACCAGGAGCAAAGTGCGTGCCTGCCCGCCCAGAGCACTGTTACAAGGCCCACCTCCCCCAACCTCTCACCTTCAATAAAGCAGTGAAGGGGAGCTGATGCCCTCGCTTGAATCGGGGTTCCTGTTTGAGAAAGTGTAGAGAATAACGATCCGATCCGTCTCCCTCTCCTACAACTCCCTTACTAAGCGATTCAAGGGAAGCAATGATACAAACTAGAAAGCGTGTACTTATTAAGAGAGCGAAACCCGGGAAGGTGGAAGGAAAAGAGGCGCAGAGGACAGTGGATCCGAGAGACTCCAGCCGAGCAGTACCCTGTGTTGCGTAAGCTGGGTCTTCACAGGTCTGTGAGGAATTTGTGTAGCCTCCAGATGGCAGGGGTCCCCGTTGGATCTAGCTGGTCCCTTCCTTCCTCACCCTAGACCAGTGTTGCTGGATGTGCAGGGTTTTGTGGCTGGCTGCCTCAGCAGCCTATGGTAACGCGGCCTCCTCAACCTTTTCTGAGGACCAAGGTCTGGTCTGGAAGGAAGGAGCTGCTCTGGGAATTAAATAGCAGCCAACAGTGACTAAGAATGAACGTCCCTGTTTGGCGGGAATTATTCCAGATTTGGGCTCAAGGTGGAGGATAGGGGTTCTTGATGCTGTAGGCAAGGGAGATTAGGGGGTGTCTGAGCCGAGTGGACTGGCCAGCCTCAGTTCTGAGACAGGGTCTCTCCCTCCTTGTAAGCTGATTTTTTTGAGAATCTTCTCAGAAGACGAAGCTCGGCTGTGGAAGCCACTGTCTGGGACCTTTTTCCTGCCATGCGTTCTTAGTGAGGTGGAGGGTAGTCTGTGACCGCTGGCTGAATGAAGGCCAGGAGTCTGGACTGAACCTTTTGTCTGCCGGGTATAGGTAGCTAAAGGTCTATGTGACTTTGAAGGATGGGGGATTGGAAAACAGGTGTACTTGAAATTGTGGACTGCTCGTTGGTGTGAGTGAAGAGGGAAGACTGGGAATCTTCTCCAGATGCCATTTATACACAGACCTGAGCTCAGTGGATTCAGAGACCTCGGGCGTCGGATTTAGAAAGCTGGGTCAGTTTTCTCTCCTTGTCTCCACTACTGATTACATTTCAAAATAAGAGCTCAATGGAAACGGGAGGGGGGCATGTTCATCGTCTGTGCTGTCACAGTGGAAGCATTAAATCTAGATTTTAAACATAGACTCAAAGAGCCAAGAGACACGCCTTGCACTGCGCTCTTTAACACATAACACCCCAGAAGCCCGAATTGGCTTGGGGAGGGGCGGGTTTTCTTCACCATCTGGACATCAAGCCAAACAGAATACGATGCCCTAGAACCAGTGCCCTGTCTTCGCCCAATTCCTGTCCTCTAAAGGGGGCTCTTTCTCCCATTTCTAGGTCTCAAAGTCGTTGCATGCCAAATTACTAAAATAATCTTTCTCCGATGAAAGAAGCGGATAGGAAAGGAACGGCGGGCAACGGAGTGCAGATATGACCCCACAGATTCCCCGCAATAGCAGTTTCCTAGGTTCCCCCCTCTCGGGCCCCTCTGCTTTGCCTGTGAAGCAGTCCAGCAGCGGCAAGTGTGAGCCCGCCAGGAACCTGGACGACTATAAGCTCCTGAGAGGGGCGGTTGAGTCCCTGGCGGTAACAGCTAGCACTTGAACAGTTGGGGGTGGAGACCGATGGTTTCTTCTTTTTGGCAGCCGCTTGGGAATCGTCGGGGTAACAGAGGATTCGGCGCTCTGCCACACTTGGCTGATGGGGGTGTGTTTGTGCCAGAATACTGGATACTGATCGACTTGTTCTAGGAAGTGCCAGGTCTGCTAGAAGGGTCGCTGAGTCGGAACCCGCAGAGCCCGCCAACTAGGTGGGAGGGCCGCATCCTAACTCTGGTCAGCCCTGAGTTTAAGCCTAGAAAAGATCAGGGGAAGGATGCATGAGAACTATTGGCTGAGCTACTTTGATCCACCGCGGCTTCACGGGAGTGCGTACGTGGACCCGAGTACCTAGAATGCATAAGAAGTCTGGCACTCAGAGGTTAGGGGCTGGGGAGGGGGCAGGTCTCTAAAGAGGCGTGCGAGGCGAGGCAGGCGGTGGCCCTCTGAGTTTACAAAGCGGAGATCACGGAGGTGGGAA
Source organism: Acomys percivali (assembly GCA_907169655.1). NCBI lineage: Eukaryota > Metazoa > Chordata > Mammalia > Rodentia > Muridae > Acomys > Acomys percivali. The sequence goes on from OU015746.1 coordinate 35,552,605, forward strand.
GGCTAGAGCTGCTGAAGAGCTTCGGGGCTGCCCGGAGATGCAAGAGAAAGCAGAAAGCAGATCTTTGGCACAGCCCTAAAAAGCACCAACGCTGTCCAACACAGGCCAGATCTGTGGCAACTTCTTTTCTCTTCGCTGGAAGAGGGTATTCCGTTTGTGGACGCGGACTCGCGGCCAGTCCCATTGCGTTAGCACGAGCTTTTCTCCTAATTTAGCTCCGTGGAAGATCTGACGGGCACATAGATGAAGTAACTCAAAAGGCAGATTCTGAAATACCATATAGATACGGCTGCAGGGCCACCCGTATTTCCTTCTAGGTGTGATCAAATGAGCCTCACTAGCATCTCCCCCAAATAGGAAGCGAAAGTGGCACCACTTTGAAAGAAATTTGGGTTAAGCTTAGAAGAAGAAGAAACAAACAAACAAACCAGTCGTTACGATTAACTTCAGCGCTTCTGGGAACTAGACTGACTCGTAAACCCTGTGAACAGCATGCGATTTCCAAACCTAGGCAGATCCGCCCTCGCCCCCTTAGCCGGGAGTTTATAACGCGAACAGAATTAGGAAAGAGTATTATCCGTAAGAAGTGAAGTCTGGTAAGTATGATCTGCTGGTGTCTGAAGGGACAAACTAGCTCCAAGCCTGGAAAAGGTTTGAAAGCCAGGCATATTCTGCCAGTGCGCCGCACGCTCCCTTTGCCTGCAGCCGCGGTGCAGTCCCCCGCTGCTACCACCTCCCCCAGCTGCAGGAGCCCCCGCGGTTTCCCACCTAGTCATTTGTTTTTGTTTGTAAAAGGTGTCTCCGGATCACAATTTTCTCACAACTTCTCGCCAGAGTTGCAGCTCCTCACCCGAAGCGCTTCCCCACCCACTCCTCTCCTTCCAGCCTGGCGCCGCGCCTCCGGTTTCCCCCGCCCCCATCAGGAAACCGCCAAATCAACTTTCCAAGAGAGCGCAGCGGGAGATCAACGCTCGTGTCTCCCAGACTCCCTGCCCAGTGGACTTTGGATGGGCTGGAGGGGCGGGGGATGGGGGAGGTGCGGGCGACGGACGGCAGCGAAACAGAGACAGAAGGGAGATTAAGCTGCCAGGCGCCCCCTACCTCTCCAAAGACTCGAGCAGTTCGGGGGCAATTTCCAGGCCAAAAAAGCAAGAAGGGGTGGGCTATCAACACCTTGAATTGCAAAGCCAGAGTACCAGGACCTCCCAAGCTTCCAGACCCAGTTGCACTCTAATCCCAACAAGACTATTTTTTTTTTTTTTTAAGGTTTGCCATTACACTCACTCTCACCTTCCCTCCATCCCCCAACTCCCCAACCCGGCAAGAACTCTGACCTCCGCACCTCTTTTCCGAGCCTCCTCCCAATCCCTGACGCTGAAACCGACACCTTACCAAACCTGGAAGGGACCAGGACCTCTCGCTGGTAGTTACCGGCTCCGCGCGGGGCCGCCGCCACTGATCCTCAAACGCGGTCTCCCCGCATTCTCCCCGGCCGGGGGACGCAGAATGGTTTACAGAGGGACCGGGAGGCGCTGATTGGTCGCATGCCGCCGTGACGTCGGCGGGCGCTGCATTAAGGCGAGGGGGCTTCCAGGGCTCAGCCAACAGCCAGGAGCAGTGACCAAGCCGCTGGAGCTGGGGAGAGACGCGCCGAAGACTGGGCCAGGAGACCTGGGACCGAGGGACGCGCGCCCGGGGACAGCCAACAAGGAACCCGCGGGCCGGACAGCGACACTCGCAAGCCGCGCCGAATTGTTCCAGCCGCTGGCCTTCTGTAGCCGCTGCACCAGGACGTTATTCTAAAGCTCTCCAAGACGACCCCTCCCCTTGGCTCCTCGCTTTGAACGAGGAAAAGAAAAAGGGAGGGAAAAGGAAAGGAAAGAGACTAGAAAGAAAACCCAGATTCGCCACCACCACACAACAACAACAGCAACAACAACAACAAAAAAAAAAAAAAAAAAAAAGAGGGAGGAAAGAAAAAAAAAAAGTCGAGAGACTGTGGGGCTGGAACACAAGCAGCGGGAGCGTGGGCCGAGCAATGCGGGGCTGCGCGCCCAAGCGGCCGCGAGTTGTGACTGAAGCCAGGATGCACCGCCGGGCGCAGTGAAGAGCCAGACCGTGTTGTCTTCTCCGAAGGAGTACAGGCGGAGGGAGGGCCGCCCTGAGGACACGGACTGTTGGCAGGCCACCGGCCCAGGTGACAGGACTGGGGCGGTGGGGAGTGAGCGAGTGCGCCCGGCTGCGTTGGCTTGAAGTTGTTCCTTTCCATTTTTGACTGGCAAAAACTCTTTCCAAAAAAAAAAAGGGGGGGGGGAACCTAAGCAACAACTACAAACAAAATATCCTACCCAACCCGCCCTCTCCCCACCTTCAGCCTGCCCTCGCCCCCTCCCCAGAGCCAGAGCCGGCGCCCAGAGCGTCCTGACTTGCTGCAAGAAGCCGGCAATGTAGGATCCAAAGCTTTCTACTCCTGTGTTCTTTTCTTTCCATTTTTTTTTAAAAGGAGAAAACCCTGTGGTGGGCAGTTTGGCACACATACACAACCTGCCTTCATGCTCTCGACTAAAGCAGATGCACTTTGACTTTTGACAGCTCTACCTCAAGCCGAAAAGAACCCAGCATCGCTTTCCTGAATCTTGGTGTCTTCCTTTTCGTCTGTTTTCAGTTTTATTTATTTTCGTCCCGCCTCCTTTCTCGGTGACCTTCACTCCTTCGCGGGCTTTGGGCAGAAGAGCCGCTTTCTTGCCCGCTTGAGACTGGTTTTCCTCGCCTAGTGAGCTGAGGTGGCGCTGCTCCACCACGCGCGGCCCAGGGATTCCTGGGCTGCCCCCAACCAGCCTGGTCTCTCCCCCCATTTGATTTGCCGGTACGGGTTTTTGCTTGCCCGACTGGAGTGGGTTTCTTCTTTTTGGAGGAGCTGGGAAAATCAGGCTGGTTGTCTTCTGGAGTCATTCCCCCTTGACTCTAATTGCCCTGTCGCTCCGGGCCTCACCGGACCAAACCAAAGACCATGGTGCACTGTGCGGGCTGCAAAAGGCCCATCCTGGACCGTTTCCTCTTGAACGTGCTGGACAGGGCCTGGCACGTCAAGTGCGTCCAGTGCTGTGAATGTAAATGCAACCTGACCGAGAAGTGCTTCTCCCGGGAAGGCAAGCTCTACTGTAAAAACGACTTCTTCCGGTGAGTACTTCCCTCCCGCGACTCTACTGCTCCCTTCCCAGGGGCCCTTCCTGGCCAGCTTCGGATCAGAGGTCAGTGTGGCCAGGTCAGCCACGTTAGGGGCTGCCTCTCCCTAGGGCTGCCAAGTCCTTCCCGCTACTACCTCTTAGGAAGCGGGTATGCAGAGATAGTTGTTCTACTTGGTACTGAAAGGTGTGGTCCGGGTTTGGCTGCACGTGCCTGGGGGCGAAAAAGGATCTGAGCAGGCTTCAGCTCAGAAACCCTTCCAAGCCGCGGCTGAGATAGAGCAGCCTGAGGGTTGCAGCTCCCGCTTGCCTTTCCCGAAGCCAAGCTCCCCAGCACCCGACCGCATTTTCCGGACCTCCCAGATTGCTGGTTGTCCAAGTTGAGCTCAGAAGCTCCAGCTTTATTTTAGCTTCTGCTTTTTCCTTCTCTGAGAGATCTTGTCGGAACTGCAGAGTCCCGGTGGCCAAGAAAGCAGAAATAAAGAACCTGACTTGAGGCCAATCCTGTGAGCCTTAGGCGGGGGTCTCCCCAAACGTGGATTGGCCTCTAAACTAGACCTGGTACTATCTGGCTTTAGCCTCGGCCCAATGCCCAGCCTCCCCTTAAAGGCCTTTTCAGCCAGTGCCCTACCAGGAAGGCCACCTCCTAGCAGACTCGCAGTTTGTTTACTATTTTATTTGTATTTTCTTAAACTCACTATTTGCCACAATCACAACTCGACAGAGAAGAATGGCCTCAAATGTAAATTGTATTTCCCACTGATTTGAAATCCCACACATTACTCCGCTACTTTGGTCTTGGTTTGTGAGGCTTGATCGAGTCGGGGGGAGAGAGTTTGAAGCCACCAGGCCTCCTTTGCTCAAAGGCCCTGGAAGCGCAGTCCCAAATGGCGATCCAGGATGTGCGGCTAGGCTCTCGTTGGCAACAGTACTGGAAGCAAAGAGCGGCGCAAGCTGCGACCGAGGAAAGGCTGAGTTTTGGAGCTTCCACAGAGTACGCGGGGGTTTTTACTCTGCAAGGCTGTATCTGAGTCGCGCGCTCAGCGACCGCATAAGCCACACCGGCTTGTTTTCAGGGAACCCTAGAGGCTGAGCCGGCGGCTACTCTCTGCAGGGCACCTAAAGCCGGCTCAATCCTGCCGCGACTCCCGCTTGCGCCAATCTGCCAGGCTTTTGCGCAAGAACGTGCCAACAGCCCAGCTACAGCTTCCAAGGCTCTCGGTCCGAGTCAGTGTTTACTCACGGAGGAATCGGACTTTGCCAACCCTCCCCCCCACCGCAGCCCCGCCTGAGAACAGGTCCTTTTGTGGTGAAAGAAAGGCAAAGCTAGCAGAATAGAGCAGGGCATTTCTACGGAGCTCTTAACTCGAATTTGATTTCTTTGAAGATAGTCGGGAACTGTGTGCTCCGTTTCCTTTCTGCCCCCGTAGTTGCTTTGAAACCTTTTCTCGAGACACTCTTTCCTGGGGTTAATGTCTAGGCATGAGGTTAGAGGTAGGGAACAGCTTGGGCCTTAACTCTAACCGAAATGATTTCTTCCGTTCTTGCTGATGTCGGGCGTGCGTTTGCTCCTGATTCCTCGCTTGCTTAATATATGTTTTATATTCATTCTCTCTCCCTCACCTCAACTTCTTTTGGCCTCCCACTTCTCCCTAATCCCTCCCCTACCTTACGCAGATGTTTCGGTACCAAATGCGCTGGTTGTGCGCAGGGCATCTCTCCAAGCGATCTGGTTCGGAGAGCGCGGAGCAAAGTGTTTCACCTCAACTGCTTCACCTGCATGATGTGTAACAAGCAGCTTTCCACCGGCGAAGAGCTCTACATCATCGACGAGAACAAGTTCGTTTGTAAAGAGGATTACCTGAGTAATAGCAGCGTCGCCAAAGAGAACAGCCTCCACTCGGGTGAGGCCAGGAGTCCCAACTGGCAAGAGGGCGGGTTTAGGGGGGGAGGAAAGCCGGCCATGGCGTTCCTGCTCACCAGTCCTTTCCCTCTCCCCAGCCACCACAGGCAGTGACCCTAGTTTATCTCCGGATTCCCAAGACCCATCGCAGGATGATGCCAAGGACTCTGAAAGTGCCAACGTGTCGGACAAGGAAGGTGGTAGCAATGAAAACGATGACCAGAACCTAGGAGCCAAGCGCAGGGGACCCCGGACCACGATCAAAGCCAAGCAACTAGAGACCTTAAAGGCAGCCTTTGCAGCTACCCCTAAGCCCACGCGCCATATCCGTGAGCAATTGGCCCAAGAGACTGGCCTCAACATGCGGGTCATCCAGGTCAGAACCCTGGTTTGCCACTCTGTCTCTCAAAGGCTCACATGGCCACTAAAGGGAATCTAGGTTGAGCCTGGGAGAGCCCAGAGTTTCTTATATTTGGGGAGGGAGGTGTGACTGGGACTAGGAAAAGGATGCCTGATACCTTGGAATGTGGGAGTGTGAGGAAAAGCCCACAGAGGTGGTAGCAGTCTAGAGGGAGGGAGTGGCTTTGGGAGCTGGAAGAAAGCACAGTGTCCAACACCCCAATGACAACAGCTGGCATTCATCTTTCTGTACACATCCTGTCCCTCTCCTACCCTTGTTAAGGAGCATAGAGGTGGCTCTGGGCTCCAGAGTAATTCAGTTCTTCTGGTTTTTGTACAGTAAGCTCTCCTCTAATTCCTCAACCCCAAATTTGTGAGCTTTGTGCCCCACTTAGAAGAACCCCAGAGGAGAGCCTTGCCTTCCTTAAGCAAGTAGAATACCCTGGATTGAAGGAGAGATGGTTTTGTGGAAAGTCAGCTCTGCCTAGATGCAATCTGGAATAGCATGGGGAGGCTAAGCCATCTGCAGGTCGCTAGGCCTCTGCATTGGGAAGAGGCCAGGTAGAGTGTGGCTAGGATACCAGGAGTCTAGCCCTTACTAAACTATGCCCTCTAATCAAAGTGCCCCAGAGGCCAGGTGAGGGTGTGGGTGAATGCGCCTACGAGACTGATTGAGTCTGTCCAAGCACTGGCTAAGGTCAGCCTCTGGGCGGCTATGTGAACCTGTGCTCATGAATGTGGGCTTGTGTGTCTGTCACTATTGGTGAGAGGCTGTGGCTAAATATGTTTGGCACTTGGCGATTGTGTGTGGGTGTGAAAAGCAGATTGTGTGTGTGTGGGGTTGGTGTCACTACCCTTGGGAAACAATCAGCAGGAGGCTTTCTGTGTCTCTGTCACTATTATGATATGAGGGTAGGGCCTACAGGAGACCCAGAAAGGAGAGCTGTGTATGTGTCAGTATTTGGGAGTGTTTCCATATCTGTGATCCCTAAGATAATGCAATGCTAAGACTGTGACAGTTGGAAATAGTGGGACTGCAAAGTTAGATAAGGCAGTAGTCTGCTCAGGCCCTGTTCTTGGGAATGTTGAGCACCCTTGGCCTGGTCCTGCTTGGAGACCACTACACACACACACAAACACACACACACACACACACACACACACACACTAACCTCCCCCTCCTTGAGTGCAGCCTAGTGGACTATCAGGACAGTAGAGGGTTGAGCTTGCCGCCCCGTCGCACATCGGCTATCCAGTGGATTCTCCATGGTGTCATTTCCTGCCTATGTGCTTCAGGTCTGGTTCCAGAATCGACGCTCCAAGGAGAGGAGGATGAAGCAGTTAAGCGCGCTGGGCGCCAGGCGCCACGCCTTTTTCCGCAGTCCTCGTCGGATGCGGCCGCTAGTGGACCGCCTGGAGCCGGGCGAGCTCATCCCTAACGGCCCCTTCTCCTTTTACGGAGGTGAGAGTGCGAGTGCCGGAGTGGCAAGCCGGGGGTGGGGGGTGGGAGGGGGTTGGGGGTGCTAGGCTGCGCAGGCTTCGCTGGAAGCGGGTGGCACCTCTTGCTTTCTGTTGAGGTGTAGGGGCGAAGATTGGGGAGCAAGTCAGGAGAAGTGGCCCCAATCCCGTTGAGAAGAGGGTCCAGGGTAGGGAGCGCAGCAGTTTTGTGCCTAGTGTCCATTCTGCTCCCGTGCCCCACGCACAACCAGTTCCCCCAGCCGCTCAACTAGGCCCGCTGGCGGGCCTTTTTTTCTAGCCCGTGGGTCCCGCTAGGTCGGGGACTGCGCACTAACGCCCTTCTCTTTCTCCTCCTTACTGGTCGGCAGATTACCAGAGCGAGTACTACGGTCCCGGAGGCAACTACGACTTCTTTCCGCAAGGACCGCCTTCCTCGCAGGCCCAGACGCCAGTGGACCTACCCTTTGTGCCGTCATCTGGGCCTTCGGGGACGCCCCTGGGAGGTCTGGACCACCCACTGCCTGGCCACCACCCTTCCAGTGAGGCGCAGCGGTTCACCGACATCCTGGCACATCCCCCAGGGGACTCGCCAAGTCCTGAGCCCAGTCTGCCCGGGCCTCTCCACTCTATGTCAGCGGAGGTCTTCGGGCCTAGTCCACCCTTCTCGTCTCTGTCGGTCAACGGCGGAGCCAGCTACGGCAACCACTTGTCCCACCCTCCTGAAATGAACGAGGCAGCCGTGTGGTAGCGGGGTCTCAAATGGGCCATGGGAGTTTGTGGTTGTACAGAGATGAACTTTTATTTAAGAAAAATAAGGGGGGAGGGAGACATTTAAAAAAAAAAAAAAGCAAGCCTCCTGCTCCACTTCCTCCATCCTCGGGGACTATTCTCAGTTTGGGGAGACTGGATGGCAAAGGGGGTCCAAAACAGGATCCAAATCTGCCTCATGGTAAAGCTAGGATATCCATCCATACTGGCTGGCAAAGCTCAGAACTGGGGCTCCAGAAGAGGAATTCGAGCTATCCCCACCTTTGACCTGGATCTGGATCCGTGGACAGACTACATCAGCGGTTCCTCTGGCTAGTGGGAATACATCTTCAACAGCTGCAGCTTCCCAAAGTACTGGGCATTGCCAGGAGCCTGGGGAGGGAGGCCTAGAGGCGCCCCAGGTGAGGGCGGAGAAGCTATCAGTCAAGAGGGTCCTAGTGCTGGGAGACCCCTTCCTAGTGTTGTTCAGCAACGACAACAAACTCTTAATAGCTTCAGAAACACCGACCTGCTGTGTGCATCAGGTGGGACTATATATATATATTTTTTGTCTATCCCGGGTTTTTGATTTTTTTGTTTTTGCCAAAATTGCAAAATTCTAAATGTAAAGCCCTCAGTATCAACTCTTCTACCTTTACTTCCCCCCTCTCTCTCTGTCTGCCCCCC
>OU015746.1:35561083-35591473 GCA_907169655.1 Acomys percivali
CACACACACACACACACACACACACACACACACACACACACACATACCCTCACCCTCTCTCCATAGGATGGTCTCCAGCCAGACCTTTCAATAAAATGACTTGAACATCACCTCTACAAACAAAACAAAACAAACAAAAAACACGGAAAAAGTATTCTACCTTCACATGAAAGTAAAAAAAAAAAAAAAGACTATTGAACTAAAAACAGTCAACTGTTTACGTATAATGTTAAATTCAGGAGTTCAGTGTTTTACTAATATATCCTGTTTTGAAACCTCTTGTTCAATAACAAAATGTTTTGAGCAATCAACCAAAATTGTTCCCTTTCTTTTCCTGTAGATGTTCTGACAGATTTGCAGGGCTTGTGGCTCACTGTGCTAGTATGTAAAAAGGTGTTGTTTACACTAGGCAAAGGAAAAACATGATATTCAGACAGTTGCCAAATAGAATAAATTATAGCACAAATACTGTAACGGTGCCTGGCACCAGCAACCTGAGAAAGTGTTTAAAAAAAAGTGTTACAAGGTTTAAAAAAACATCTTTGCTAATTTTTAGTCCTGTTAAACATTCATGAAATTGTTAATATGACTTATATAGACCCACACAGGTTTTATTTTTGTGTCTTTAAAATAAAAGTCCAAAATATTTAAATTTTATGGTCAAATATGCAGTCAACAGCTGCTACTTTTTTCTTTATATATTAAATTTCTCATATGTCTTTTATTGTTCTAATAAACCTAAGCTTGTGTGACCTCCAGTGCATATTAGACCATTCACTGTATGAAAGAAAACATGTTGAATAAATTTGTGAGTTTTTAATAAAAATAGAAAACCTGATGTTTAGATAATTGGTGTGGTATTCCATGTTTTCAGTAATTGAAGGGAAGTCCCAATAGGGTGCTGAATGGACCCTCCAAAGCCAGGAGGAAGGGAGGCTAGTCTGGGGTGATCTGTTTTCACCTTGACTCCGGTGGAAATCCTTTCCTAAAGCCAGCCAAGCGCCCTTCTTTAGCTTCCTGCTGCTATTAAATACAAATTTGCATCCTGTGGGTTTAACTGATACAGTTGAAGAGATCTTTGCTGATAAGCTAATATAGAATTGGAAATAGAAATCAAATCCGTGGCTAAAAAAAGAAAAAACAGCAAGCGAGTGGTGTGGGTCTGTGATTAGGTGAGAGATCTGAATCTCCCTCCCTCCCGCCTCACCCCATTGCACTTGCAAAGCCAGGCTTGTGAATGTCAGATACTTGTAAATATATAGTTAGACCTGGTCTTTTTTAGCTTCAATTCATTTTCCATAGATAATCCTACTTTCTAATTTGGTAGGTTGAAAGATAACCTAAAATGAATATAAAGTATAACTAGAAACGAAATACTTTAATTCCTGTCACAGAACTGATTTGACAGTGTTATTTTATAGTATTTGCTACATTTGAAGTTCCCCAGAAGAGAAACTATTTTGTCTGGCATAAGATACATATTAACTTTCTGCCTGAGACGAACAAAAATAACTTAATGTAGAAATCAAATTGCACCTGGGAGTTGCCAAGAGATAAGGTCTTGAGAATAGTTCATTTCCATCCAACCCTTCATTAGAAATGGAAGAAAAGGGAATGTTTTCTTCTACGAAATACTAATGTGTGGGTGTTATGAGTGTTTCAGTATCAGGGTCCCAGGGTTTCTTTACCATATCAGCTAGATTTCAGTCTGGATTATTCCTTACTACACACACACACACACACACACACACACACACACATACACACACACACACACACACACGGAAGTGTTTTACATTAAATTGTATGCAATTTGCAGCACTGTTACCTTACTTTGTTAAGACACAGCCAAGTTTATCTTTCCTGCAGAGAAGGCTCTAAAGCAAGCAATATTTCATTGCATCCTTACGATGGCTTATCTAACTAACGACAGTCAGGGAGGAATCTGGCAGTGTTCTTTCAGAAATAAAAATTTATGAAATACAAGTGAGACTTTGGAAACTCCTACCCACTGCATACAGAGCATTTTTTAAAAATATGCAATAACTGGGCCTGTGTGTTTTTCCCTTTTAACATTTATATACATTAAATCATAGCTAACATTCATTATAGCCACCACCCTGGAACCGGCTCCCTTAAAGACATTCATTTAACTGACCGTATCCTCATCGGGAAGTGGCATTTTCCTATCAAGGTTGCTGAATTATTTAGCAGCTTTATTGTGCTATCTGAGTATTTGATAAGAAATACTTTGAGTTGGGCAGGCGGGTGGCGTGGATTCAGGTCTTCTAACTCGGTGGCAGTGGCTCAGTCTTTTTCTTCAGCGGGCGTCATTGTGGAACATAGCGAATACCCGAACAGGTGATAACCAACTGCTCAGAAGTTTAATCGGGAACCGAGGGGCTGGGTTGAATTCACATCTGCTGTGCCCCTCTAGGCCAGAGGAGCCAGGAACCATTCCTGCTCCTAGGAGAGAATGCCAGAAAGGGGGTTAGTGTTCTTTGGTCCCCCTAATGCCCCCTCCCATCCAGGAGGCCAGCCTCCTCACAGCTGGATTTGACAAGCACCTCTCTAGCTTCTTGGAGCCGCCATCTAAGCTGAGGGACTCAAAGATTATCTAACTCAACTTCTCCACCTGTCCTAGCAGCGTATTTTGATGCAAGGCTAGGCAAGCAGGCAGGCAGACGAATTAGTGGGGGACCCAGGACATGATGTTGTTTAAGAAGACAGACAGGTCAAGACCTGGTTTCTCTATACTCTTGAAACTCTAGTTGTTCCTGACCGTGGGGGATGGGGGCAGAGGGTGTCTAATTTAGTCACCTCTGCCCATCCATGGCCATTCTTGCCACTTTGCAGCTCAGGCAGCAGATAGAGGAAGGTGAACCTCAAACTCCTGTCTTTTCTCCAGAGGACAGATTGTTCACTTTTATGCTCCTCTTAGCTCAGGCCACCCACTTGCCATTCTAGAACATTTAGAGGTTGAAATTTCTTGAGGAAGCTAGGCCGCCTTTTACTGGCCCCTCCCACAACCCACCATCCATCCCCAGTCCCACTCGACTCTAGTCTGGAGTCCTTCACCTACCTCTCCAGAAACTAGAATGCAACTGGGGAAAGGGGCTCCAGAGAGCATGGTCTTGTCCTATGCCTCAACTTCTCTTACTTGCATCTTAAGCTCTGTCATTGTTCTTCACTTCCCTCCAGGAAGAAGATTTCCTGGGGGTAGAAAAGCAGGGGAAGCAGTTTTGTGGGGTCTCGGATAACGGGTGGCAAGAGTGGAAGAAGCACTATTGACGTCTTCCTAAAAAGGAGCCCAAGTCAGGAACTGCAGAGACAGGAGAGGGGGAGTTGGTGAGTAGGCACATGGTACCTTTGTACTGGGCGTTTGCTCAGCTCTGCCTCAAATAGGCCAGCTGTGCCTGCCCTGTGAGCACAGCAGTGTCAAGGCGGGCTCTGCCCATATGGTCCCTTTCCTCTTTTCTACTTACCTTTAAGGGCAGGTCTCTAAGCACCGTTAGTCCCTTGAAATAGTGAGGGAAGGGGATCTGGGAGGACCTAATTGACTGAATGTAGGGGTGGGAGAATGCTGTTGTTGTTGATGTTGTTGTTGTTGTTTCTATGCCCAAGGCAATGGCACCTTGTAGAGAACTGAGGAGCGCATTTTTGCTATAGAGGCTCTTATACAGACACAGGTGTGCAATCACAGAGGGCGTGCTACAAAGACTTTCTTTGCCCCAGGCTCTGCCAGGTCCAAGGTTCTTTGCTCTCCAAGCCTAAAAGGCTTTACCCTAGGAGCAGCCCCCTCTCCTCCCCGCCCTCTCTCTCCTCTTCTCTCCTCCTCCCCTCCTCCTCCTCCTCTTCCTCCTCTTCCCTTCCTCCTCTTCCCCTCCTTCTTCTTCTTCTTCCTCTCTCTCTCTCTCTCTCTCTCTCTCTCTCTCTCTCTCTCTCATCTCTCTCATCTTCACTCAGGGCCCATGACATGAGACAGGCTACATTAAAGTAGTGATTTCTTATTGCCTGTGTCTGAGGGTCTCTGAATTGCCTTCCTGTGGCTTCCATTGGGGAGCCACCAGTTGCCCGCATTGCTCCCTTTGGGATCCAAATGGCTTGGAGTATACTTAAGAAATGGTACTGAGCTGGGGATGTAAAACTGGAAGAGTTCCTACTTAGCATCCACAAAGCTCTGGGTTCAGCCCCTAGTACTGAATACACAGAATGTAGAGGCAGCCATATGCTTTTAATCCTGGTCGAGACAGGAGGATCAAGGAAACCAAGGTCATCTTCAATTACATCGTGTGTTGGAGGGCAACCTGGGCTAGAGACTCTGTCTCAATGGACAGACAGGCCTGGTCAGAGTATATTTACTCATGTCTTTTTATTTATTTATTTATTTATTTATTTATTTTTAAACTGGATTCTTTTGAGGCAGCTTTTCTGTTTACAGTAGATTCTCAGTCTCTACAGAAGACCTCCAACAGATCAATGTAGGCCACTTCACACTCAAAATTGTCATTCCTCATTTCACTTCATGTTTGTTGCTCCTCTAGGCCGCTCACTGTGTGGAGGGAATCTAACTCACTCGCGATGTATTTCATCCAGCACTGCCTGCCACATAGTGGGCGGTCGGTCAAGGAATGCTCCATGAAGGAAAGAGAACCCGAAGCGATTGCGAATCTTCAAGCGCCCGGGTGCCATTAACTTTATCTCATTAAGGGTCTTTATAGTTTGAGTCTAGCCACCTAATGCTAGACCTGAGAGAAGGGTTTGTCTTCTTCATTTGTTCACTAATTTTCGAGTGTCTAACTGAGTCGCTCCATCTTGGAATGGCAAAGTTCACACTATCGAGTGTGCAGTAGAGTGATTCTTTTTTCAAGACAGGCTTTCTCTGTGTAGCCCTGGCACTTGCTCCTTAGACAAGGCTGGTTTTGAACTCACAGAGATCTGCCTTTTTCTGCCTCTTGAGTGCTGGGATTAAAGGCATGCACCAACATGGCCACCCGCAGTAGTACTGTAATTCTAACTAACGCCCCACTTCCTTTTTGCTTGCCCAGGCAAAAGCGGTACAAGAAGCTACAAAAACAATCTTGACTTGTGCTACATCCATCGAGCTTTCTAATTATTCCTATTAATAAAGATTGCACTTCGCCGCACACTTACACACGCAGGCCTCTCAGATCCTGGCTTCTGAGAGATGGAAGGTGTGTGTCTACTCCCTGTCCTCTACACTGAGAAAAGCCCTGATTTGAGTCCGGGTCTGTGCTTGCTCAAGAGTGTATCTGAGGTTCGAGAGACTTATATCCTTTACTCTTTTTTACAAATCAGCCAGCCACCATGAGCTACAGCTACTTCACGCTTAATTCCTAAACCAACCTCGCACAAAGCTAGAGGCGTTATTTTGTGCTTAGGGGACCTTGGCAGCTCGAAACGCAATCAACATTTCTCGCTGGAGGCTGTCACGTGCCCTTGCGCGCTCCCGCGTCACCCTCCGCGCTCCCCGGGACTCTGGCGCACGCGCGCTAGGCCGCCTGCTACCCTTCCAGGTTTCGCGGGCCTGCGTCTCCAGCCTAGCAACGCCCGTGGTGACGCGAGGCCCCGCCCCTCCGGCGCGCGCCTCCCGGAAGTTGCCTCCTGGGACGCTGGAAGGCTGGCTCGGCAAGATCGCTTGCCTGTGGTTGCGGAGTAGTGTCCGGCCTGAGCATACCGGCCGGGAACGTCGGGCCGGGGGGTGGGCGCTCAGACTGCACGTTCGCGAGCGCGGCGCCTACTGTGACCTGGTGACCATGGCGGGGCCGCAGCCCTTGGCTCTACAACTGGAACAGTTGTTGAATCCGAGACCGCGGGAGGCGGATCCTGAGGCCGACCCGGAGGACGGTGAGGCCTGACTGGGGCTGGCCACGTGCTGAGCTGTGGGCCCGGGGCGAGCGGCTGGTGTTCCGGCCTGCTCTTCTTCCCTTAGCGCTGAGGAAAATTGTCTCTCGGAAGGGTTGACCCGTAGAGGGGTGGAGGCTGACGTGAGCCGTAAACGTGCATTCTAGACTTTGGGGGTGGGCCGGACTCTGGCGGGTCGGTGCAGCAGGGAGGTGCTGCCGGGAGTCGCTGGCAGCCGACTGGTAGTTATTTAGGATGCTCTTTCTGATATTACCTTAGAATGGAGAAAGAAGTCTGATGAGTTTCGTGTTTTTGTACGTTTAAAACGGAATGCCTTTAAAAACTTGCCTAGAGCTGCGCGTGGTGGCGCACGCCTTTAAGCCCAGCACTCAGGAGGCAGATGCAGGGGGATCTCTGTGAGTTCAAGGCCAGCCTGGTCTACAAAGCGAGTTCAGGACAGCCAAGGCTACGCAGAGAAACCCTGTCTCGGGAAAAAAAAATTGCGCAGAAAGTGGAAAAGTAGGACATCCTAGTGTTGCTTAAGCATGTTTAGGTCTTAAGATGTTTGCCCACCTTCAGATAACAGACTGGTTCTCCATAAGCCTGTTCTGAGAGTAACTGGGAGCAAGTGTGCTTTAGACTTGAGTCAGAGAGGAGTGAGGAAGGACTGACAGATTTCGAGTCTTGGTGAAGGAGTATCAGGTGAGGGAACTGAGCTTTTGTCTCAGTGAAGACAACTGGACGGGTGGGATGGAGTGACTATAGAACTTGATGACTTACGACTACCAGAGTGGGCCAGGCGTGGTGGCGCACGCCTTTGATCCCAGCACTCGGGAGGCGGATCGCTGTGAGTTCAAGGCCAGCCTGGTCTACAAAGTGAGTCCAGGACAACAGCCACGGCTAACACAGAGACCCTGTCTCAAAAAACCAAACCAAACCAAACCAAAAAAACAAAACAAAACAAAAACCCCTAGGGGACTGGAGAGATGGCTCAGTGGTTAAGAGCACCGCCTGCTCTTCCAGAGGTCCTGAGTTCAATTCCCAGCAACCACATGGTGGCTCACAACCATCTATAATGTAATCTGATACCTTCTTCTGCAGATAAAGCACTCATATGCAATAAATAAAAATAAATAAATCTTAAAAAAACAAACAAACAAACAAACAAAAAACAAAAACCCCTAAGTAAATACATAAAAAAGAATATCCAGAGTGACTGTCATATATTGAGGAAGAATTCGTGGGCATGTAACCAACATACTTGAGGCCCTGGATTTAATCTTAAGAACCTCCAAAAAGAGAAAAACAAAACGGAAAAAAAAAAAAAAAAAAAAAAAGAAGAAGAAGAAAAAGAGAAAAGAAAGAAAGAAAAGAAAAGAAACACAAAAAACGCCATGGAAAAGGAAGGAAAAATCAGACTAAATTTATAGGCTCCAACTCATAAGAACATGTCTACTAGTAGATACAGGCAGCTAGCTTTCTGGTTTAGAAACAGAAAGCAGTATTATAATAGCCTTCCTGGAAACCAGAAGTAAACTCCCTATCCCTTTAAGTAAGTGGAGATTTTATAGAGGACACTTAATGAATTGAGGGCTGGGGATGTAGCCCAGTTGGTAAGAGTACCCACTTAGGGTAGAAAGGTGGGATGTGGGGTTCAAATGGCTTAATCGGGTTCCTGTTAAAAAAAGCTTTTTTTCTAACCCAAGATTCCATTTTCCTCCCTCCTCCACAGCCACCAGAGCCAGAGTGATTGACAGGTTTGATGAAGGAGACGAGAAAGAAGGTGATCTGGCAGTGAGTAGCATTAGAAAATTGGCATCCTCCTCCCTCTTGGACACAGACAGAAGGTATTCTGGCAGGACCACTTCTAGGAAAGCTTGGAAAGAAGACCACTGGGAGCAGGCTCCGCCAAGTTCATCTGGTGAGAATACATTCACGTGGGACTCTTCTCTTGAAACTGACCTTTTGACATTGTAAAAGATAACATAATACTTCCATCTTTCCTGAGAAAGGATTAGTGTATGAATACAGTTTTGAGCAATAGTAAATTTCTCATGGTGGAAGAAGTCTCTGGGTATGGATATTGAGAGGATGCCACTTATTTTCTTTTAGGGAGGTCAGTGGAGCAATGTCAGGAATCCACTGATAATACCCCAGGAACTTTCATTTAGGTTATGATATGTATGATTCAGTCCTTGAGCTTAACAGGAGCTTAACAGGCTGGAGACTGTTAAGAGGGCCAGTCCATTAGACGCTATGATAATATTTATTGAGCTCTCACCATGTGTAAGCCACTGTTAGTTAGCTCTGTATGTTCTGAAAACCTGGGACACAGTCCCTCTAAAATATTACCATCAGGCCTGGAGAGATGGCCTAGTAATTAAGAGTGCTTTTTCTTGAGGGACGCTGGTTAGATTCTCAGCACCCACATGAATGTTCACACCATCCATGAGTCTGGTTCGTCTGCAGGCACTAGAGGTGCACATATGTACATGCAGGCAAAACACTCAGACACAAGTGAAATCTTTTTAAAAAGGTAAAACTATTGCTATCATCATTTGAGACTTTCCAGTGTCCCAAGAAATTGACATTATTTATTCTCATTTCACAGCTAGGAAGGTATAGGACTAATTGGCTAAGCAGAAGTGATACAGCTGCTAAGTAGAAGAGCCAGAATTCAGATGAAAGCAGGCTGATTCTAATATCTATGCTCTGTTGTATGAATATTTTTTAGTTTGAGAAATGGGATTGTTCACTTAGCTTTTGTGTTTTTAATTTTGGCAGCCAGTCAAAGACTTTTTAAGTTTAGGGGTGTGTGTATGTGTGCCTGTTTATTTATTCCCTTGAGGCAGGGTCTTGAAAGGTCTGGTGGTGCATGACTTTAATCTCAACACTTGGGAGGCAAAGGCAGGTGAATCTGTGAGTTCCAGGTATTGCCGTGTAACCCTGGCTGGCCTAGAACTTTCTATGTAGACCAGGCTGAGATTAGAGGTGTGTACCATCATACCCAATAAGTCTAGGTATATTCTTGAAAGAAGTACCAAAGACTTATTATGTTTTCATAAACTCTTTTATTCAGTTATTGCTAACTCGTTTATCATACCCAAAAATCATACGTGTTATACTTTCATGTTTTACTACAGAAGAGGCTAGATAAACAATACAAAATCTCTAAATGCCAGATGATGACCCAAGTAAATCTAGGAGCCTTAACTGGCACTCATTAACTGTGAAATGAAGTTTAGACTCCTTCCCTTGGACGACAGGACTGGTCTTGATTCACGTACCTCCACTTCCTCACTTCTTTTTGTGGTCTGTACTCTTGTTCTTTTCCTTACCTTTTCTCAGTTTGATGAGCTGTTTCTTATGTTTCATAAGTACATTTATATTGTCTCAACATAAGCCATCTCCAACCTTTCCTGGAAGGTCAGGTGGTTCCTCCAACCTTTCCTGGAAGGTCAGGTGGTTCCTTCTTTCCAGGAAGATGGGATTGGAGTGTTGGGAGGAGACAGGAACTTGTTTTGTAGTCCTGGTGGGCCTGAAACTTGATATGTACACAAAGCTGGCCTTGAGCTTGCTTTTGATTCCCCTGCCTCTGCCTTCCAAACATCCGGATTACAGATATGTGCCAGATTGATACTTTTTCCTCATGCTCTTGGCTGGTTCCTTTTCTATATACTGTCTATTGATGATGATGTAATGTATTATTGTCAAGCCTGTCTAACACGCTCATAAGACTATGAACTCCTCTCTTAGTTTCATTTTCATTGCTATGATAAAAATACTTTGGCAAAAAGCAATTTAGGCAAGAATTAGGCTTATTTCAGTTTAGGATTCTGGATTTTAGTTCATCATAGCAGGGAAGTCATAGTGGCAGGAGCTTGAAGCAGCTGGTCACACCATATCCACAGTCAAGAGCAAAGCGAGAATGAAGGCGTCTTTACTTGCTTGCTCTCAGCTGGCTTTCTCCTGTCTTACCTTGTTAGGACCCTCTGCCTAGGGAATGGTGTTGCCTACAATGGACTAGCTCTTTCTGTATCAATTAATAATCAAAATATTCCCCCAGACATGTCTACAGATCA
Source organism: Acomys percivali (assembly GCA_907169655.1). Classification (NCBI taxonomy): domain Eukaryota; kingdom Metazoa; phylum Chordata; class Mammalia; order Rodentia; family Muridae; genus Acomys; species Acomys percivali. The sequence continues at coordinate 35,571,031 of OU015746.1, forward strand.
ATTTGGTGTACATAATTCCCCATTTAAGACTTTCTTGCGAGAGCTGGACATGCTGGTGCATGCCTTTTTAATACCTGCACTCGGGAGACAGGCAGGTAAGTCTCTTGAGTTTGAGAATAGCCTTATCTACAAATTGAGTTCCAGGCTAGCCAGGAATATATTGTGAGACCCTGCCCCCCTTTCCTCTCAGGCGATCTTAGATTGTATCAAATTGACAGTTAAAACTAACACAATCCCCCCTTGTCAACTTAACATATAGACACATCACTTTCCACACCTTGTCCCTAAAGTCTCAGTATTATAAATGACAGTCTGACTCCAAAAAGCCCTCAATCTTTTAAAATCCCAGCACTTTAAAAGTCCAAAGTCTCTTGACTCTGGGCTTCTATAATAAACAAATAACTTAACCAGCACAGCAGATATTAAAACCTTTTCTTAATGTTGATAGCTGGTACATGATGGATGCTTGGTATGCATGTACATTTGGAATAGCTAATGATAAACTAGTTTTTTCAGATGTAGCTTTGGGAAAACTGGTCTAATTTCTAAACCCCCCCCCCCGAGCTAGGTAGCCTTGCTGATCTAGTACACATTTTGTAAGCTAAGCTGGACTTGAACTCAAGTCAGTCTGCCTGCCTCGACCTCTTGGGTACTGAGATTATAGTCATGAGCCACCATGGCTGGCATAAAGTTTTTTTCAAAGTACTTTTCATTTTGTGCTGTATTCTACCTTTGTTGGTCTGTATGTTCACTATATTTCTTTCTTCTTTACTTCTGTTTTTCTGGGCAGGTTCTCTGTGTAGCCCTGGCTGTCCTGGACTCATTTTTCTAGACTAGGCTAGCCTTGAACTCACATAGATCCATCCATCTGCCTCTGCCTCCTAAGTGCTGAGATCCTGGCCACTGCCTCCTAAGTGCTGAGATCCTGGCCACTATATTTCTTTAGGTTGAAGTCATGTCCTGTTTGTCTTTTTTTCCCCTTAGCATTTTAGAGATAGTTAGATACATAGTAAATGTTTGTTCAGTTGAATAGAGCATAATAACATGTTTGTTTTTTCATAATAGTTCACATAGATTGAGATGAAAGATGCCTATTATTTTTCTCCAGGTAACCCCTTCCCCCCCTTTTTTCCCTTATGATTTAGACAAGGAAATATCTGATGAAGAAGGATCTGGAGATGGAGATTCAGAGGGCCTGGAGGAGGAAGAGGAGGAGGAAGAAGAAGAGGAACTAAGTGCTGCTGAGGAAGAGGATGCTGCCGAGGATGCTGTCCCCACTGGGCCGAGCAGTCTGGCCCAGAAGAGGAAGGGCAGAAGGCGTTCTGTAGAAATGCCAGGCTTCACTTTCCAGAACATTAGTGATTTTGAGAAATTTACAGAAGGAATGGATGACATTGGGAGCAATGAGGAGGAGGAAGATGAAGGGGAAGAGAGTGGCATGGAAGAAGGAGATGTGGAGGAAGACTTAGAAGGTGAGAGTGAGGAAGACAGGGAAGGAGAAAGGAACAGTGAAGATGGCGGTGTGGTGATGACCTTCTCCAGTGCCAAGGTCTCTGAGGAGGTGGAGAAAGGAAGAGCTGTGAAGAATCAGATAGGTGCGTGCTCTTTTGTGGCTTGCTTGCTTTTCAGAGTTTCAGCATTAGTCGGCTTTTTGGTTTTGGTGGCTGCTTCTCTAGTGTCCTTCCAGTTAGTCTGTGATATGCCTCACTTACCCAGAGGCCTGCACCCCAGGTCTGTTTAACTAGCTGCTTAGCAGGCTCTGTGCTGAGAGATTGAAGAGTGTGTGCTCTCCTGTTGTCAAGTGTTAACGTTTTCTCTCTCAGAGCAACTATTTCTATCCAGTAGAGAGTTTGTTCTCCAGAATGAAGGATGTTTCTATGGCATGAAAGTCATAAAGCATGGTGTTGCTTCTTGTCCATCCTCAGCGCCCAGCCCAGGAAGATTTTCTGACTCAGGGATGAGATTCTCTTTTACTCTTTTCCTCAGCATTGTGGGACCAGCTCTTGGAAGGAAGGATCAAACTACAAAAAGCTCTGTTGACTACCAATCAGTTGCCTCAACCAGATGTTTTCCCTGTCTTCAAGGACAAAGGTGGCCCAGAATTTGCCAGTGCTCTAAAAAACAGTAAGAATACTCATCATTTTGGGGTATAGTGGGTTGGATGTTTAAAAAAAAAAAAAAAGAGATGTTTTACTTTGGTGATACTATAATATAGAATATCAGTTTCTGTTCTTTCTTTCTTTTTTTTTTACATTTGATCTTATCAAAAAACTAAATAATCAACTCTTCTAGAAATAGCAATATAACCCATTATCAAAGAAAACACCTTTGAAGTTTAGTGTTCAGGTGCTTGAGCCATGTCTGTTTTGTGATAACACTTGCCATCCTGCCATCCTTCCCTTGACTTTTTGAGTTACTTAAATTTTTGTTGTTGTTGGTTTTTTTTTTTTTTTTTTTTGAGACAAGGTTTCTTTGTGTATCCCTGACTGTTACAGAATTCAATCTGTAGACTAGGCTGGCCTTGAACTTAGAGATATGCCTGCCCCTGCCTTTACCTCCATCTCCCAAGCTCTGGAATTAAAGGTGTATTCCACCATTCCTGGCTGAGTTCCTTCTTAAATTCTTAGGGAAAACTATTTGAAAACCTACAGATAGAGAGCAGAAGGGAGAGAGAGTGAGTAAATGAACTCAGTCCTTAAGCTAGATGTACCATGTGCTTACAGGATGTGTTTCTATGTTATGGAGGGCTTTAGAACAAGTGAGATGGTAGTATTCCTGTCTTTCTTTTGGATAACAAAGAATGAGGGAAAAGACTGGCTGCAGGAGAAGAATACATTTTAGAAGAGAATTACTGAGCTAGAAATTCAAAGAATTTTAGAGAGAAAAAGAATCTAGAAATTACTTGGTTCCTAATTCCTTTACTTTACAGATGAGAGAACCAGGAAGTGGCTCACCCCAAGACTTTGTTCATGAATAACAGGTGTAAAACTCCAACTTTTTTTCCTCCTAAACTAGGGACCTTTCTCATCACATTGCCTCCTGTGTGTACTGGGGCACAGGGAATCATGTGCCATGGGTGGCGTACCTATTCCTAACTTGTATGCTAAGTGAGATGTTTCCATTTGCTTTTTCAAACTCAAAAGCTGGATGCATTGCCTGCAGTCCTAATTACTTTGGAGGCTGAGGCAAGAGTATCCTTTGAGCCTAGGTATTAAAGGGCATGCAGAACAACATTGCCAGATTACTGTCACCCAAACAACCCCTAACCCCCCCCCCCCCCCAGTGAAAACCAAAATGTAACCTTTTGGAGTTAGATTTGGAAGAGCACTGAGGACATTTGGTTTGGTTTTGCCTCTAAATAGAATCACTTGAAAACAATTCAGGATTCATATGTGCAACTTTGAGGCAGAGACTTCTCCTTTTTTGAAATAGAGTCATACTGTGTAGACCTGTCTGGCCTCACAGAGCTCTGTCTTGCACTTTCCCAGTGCCAGGATTAAAAGGCATGCGCCACCAACCTGGCACAAGCATTACTTTTGTAGGAGGATATGTAGCTAGAATGACTTCTTGTGGACAATTTTTAGTTTGGAAGCCTGCCATACTCAAAGTTTGTTGTCTGTGCAATCTGGGCAACCCTTTCAGGGATAAAGTGTATGTTGTGAGGCCTTTAAAACAAGAAAAGACAGCCTCTGGCCTCTTGTCGTGGCTTCTCTTCGTCCTTTCTAAATGCATGAGATGTTCGTTCTGTTTTAGATTTTTGGAGTACCTCTTTGCTATTTTTAGTGCCCTAGTGTCCTCATTTCTAAGATGCCTTTGCACGAGACCTAAACTGCTCCACATTAAATGTCTTTTTAAAAGAAACTATTTTTTTAAATTTTATGTACATTGGTGTTCTGCCTGCATGTATGTCTATTGAGGGTATCATATCCCCTGGCTGGAATTACAGACACTTGTGAGCTGCCATGTGGGTCCTGGGAATTGAACCTGGATCCTTTGGAAAAACAGCCAGTACTCTTAACCTCTGAGCCGTATCTCCAGCCCCTAGATTAAATGTCTTAAACATTTACAGTGAGATCTTTTCCATTTCATTACTTATTAATAGTCTTCTTATGTGAATCTTTATAAACATTCATTTTAAAGTACAGATATTTTCTGGGTCGGCATCACATACTTAATTTCTTTAGTCACTTGAGTTTTACTTTAATTCTGCTTTATAACAGTTATGGTCTTTCTAATCTACTCCTCTGCACTTAGTAGTTGCCTCCTCCAGGAACTTAAGTCATTCTGAAGTCTGTTAGTCTGACGATGTATAGAAGAGGGAGAAGGTAGGAAGGGAGGGGCCAAAGGTAGGTCTGCTTAGTCTTATAGGCCAGTTACAGTTAGACTGCCTGGGTTTGTTTGTTTAATTTTAGACAGGTCTAGCTGTGTAATAGAAGATAACCTTGAACTCCTAATTTGCCTGCTTCTAGTTTATTTGTATTATATTCTGAGAAGAAAGGGTTCTAATAACCAGAATTTCTATGCCACTAAAGGCATGCAGTTTTTGTTTGCTTCTGTCGTCTTATGACGGTATGACTTAATATGTTATATACACCCCTATCTGCTTGATTTTCAAAACAATCTTTTGGGCTTATTATTCTGAGTAACCAGTTTCTATAGATCTATTATAGTTGGTATGAAACAGGCTGAATTTACACCAATTGAGTCCAGTTCACTTTGCTTTTGCGTTAGTAGTCCCCCCCCCCCCCCAAGTCAAAATCTCACAGAATAACCCTGGCTGTCCCGGGTACTATGTAGATCAGGCTGATTTCAAACTTAAATCTACCTGCCCTTGCCTCCTGAGTTGGGATTAAAGGCATTGCCTGGTCTGCTTAGTCTTATAGGCCAGATACAGTTAGACTGCCTGGGTTTGTTTGTTTAATTTTAGACAGGTCTAATGTACCCTAGCCTGGCTTTGGACTAGCTGTGTAATAGAAGATAGCCTTGAACTCCTAATTCTCCTGCTTCTTGTTCACAAATGCTGGGTTATTTAATCTTTTTATCTTATTTTTCTTATTTTTTTGAGACTGTGCTCATGTACCTAGACTGTCCTCTAAGTTGCTGTGTAGTTAAGGATAGTCTTGAAGCTGGGCATGGTTGCACATGCCTTTAATCTCAGCACTGGAGAGGCAGAGGCAGGTGGATCTCTGCGAGTTCCAGGCCAGCCCGGTCTACAAAGCAAGTCCAGGACAGCCAAGGCTACACAGAGAAACCCTGTCTCGAAAAAAACCAAAACAAAAACAAAAAAAAAAGGAGAGCCTTGAACTTGTGGTCTTCCTGCCTCCATCTCTCTAGTGCTAGTGGTACAGGCATGTGTGCTGCCATGTTTAGAGTGCAAGTACTCTAACACTGCCTGCTTAGACACTATCTTGGCAGTTGATTAACTCTGTAGTCTTGGGTACATCACAGTAAGGTAAGGCTAATACGGTTGTGAGGACTGAAGGACAGAATCATTGTAAAATAACGTAACTGTACAATGTCTGGCTCATATCCCATTATAAGAATTAGGTACCAGGGTTATCTTTTTCTGTGGAAACACATTTGACAATGTTCAGCTATGTGAATGGTTCTCACTAGCATAACTAACCGTCATCTCCACTGTCTTCAGTGTTTTTACAGTCTTCTTAAAGTATTTACAGTATTCAGAATCCCTGTGTAGTTTAAGCTAACTATTGTCTAGTGGTTTTTTTTTTGTTTTTGTTTTTTTCCAACGGGACAACATTTATTCCTTTTCCAAATGTTACAGTAAATCCAGGTGGCAGAGAACGGTTTTAGCAGTTAGGAAAAAAAAAAAGTACAAATCCAGGGTTTGGTCATTAGAAGTTATTTACAACGATGGGGAGGTGGGGGGAGAGACAAGAAGTTGTTTCACATTACAGACCTCCCTCCCGCCCAGAGCCTAATACTTGTTTATCAAGTCAGAGACATGGCTGGTTCACAAGCTGGAGGTTTGAACTTGAGTAAGACATTTATAAAAACCCAGGCAGGGGCAGTGTCCTCCCGAGGTGCCACTAGGCACAGCACAAGAGACTAAAAACTCAACAAGGGAAAAGGCTGGACATTCAGGGTTTGGGAAGTGGGATAAACAAAACGTACTTGGAAAAGAATTGGGAGGAAAGCCAGCAATTGCCTTCTGCAGGGGTGGGGCCTGGGAAGAAGGTAGGGACAGGAGCATCTCACATCACTAACCTAACTCAGGGCAACAGGGAAACTGTCAACTGGCCTTAAGAGTAAGACCAAATGGCTGATGGGAGAATCCACAGGAGGGAGAAAGGGAACTTGGCTGGGAGGGGGCAACAAACCCCTTCCTTTCTGGGCACAGGAAGGCAGCCAGGGCACCGGGTCCAGGCAGTGACCGCACAAGGACAGCAGTTTTTGCAGCTTAGAGATCACCTACCTGCCCCCACCCAGCTACTCATTCTGCTCAGCACTGGCCGAGGCAGGGCCACTCTCGGGCCCTGAGGGAGTGGATGGCTCTGCAGCCTGGGGCCCTGCCTCCTCTTCCGTGTCTCCTTCCTTGGAGGCATCGCTAGCCTCTGCCCCCTTGGCCTGGGGCTCTTGGCTTTCAGGGGTGGCAGCTGCCTTCCCTTCTTGGGCAGTGCCCTCGTCGCTGCAGGCGCTGATTTCCCCCTGCTCCTGCTCCTCTTCTGTGGGTGAGGAGGCCGAGGAATCACCCCCTCCCTCCTTCCGATTTCTCTTGAAGGACAGGCCGCTCAATTTGAAAGGCTTCTTGAAAGAGAATTTCTTCTTCTTCTTAGGGGTCTCCTTGGGAGCGACCTCCCCCTTGGCCTCAGCTTCCTGGCTAGGGGGCGCTGGCTCGATGGCATCACCAGTAGCCCCAGCTGCCTCATCTTTTCCGTTCACGGGTGGTGACTCTCCTTCACCCTTGGGGGTTAAGTCTCCATTGCTTTTCACGCGGCCATTCTCCTGTCCGTTGGCCTTCGTGGGGGAAGCGCCCGCTGCCTCCTCTGCTCCCCGGGGAGCCTTGGAGCTCTGGCTGCCCATGATGGGAGTCTGCTGGGGGTGCCCGGAGCTGCTCCGCAGGGACTATTGTCTAGTGTTATAGTCTACTATAAGACTTGTAAACCTTGGTCTCTTATGCTGCTATGGTAGCAGCATGGTATGGAATGGTATGTTGATAGTGATTCCTTACTATCTTGCAGAATCATTCAATGAAGTATTTTCTTTTTTAGACATATGTTATAATTTGTTGGGGAAGTGGTCGCAGGTTGAGGAGAAAGAATGAAAACATGCAGGATGGAGCAAGCAAGCACATGTGTGTACATTCTAGAGCCCATATGTGGAAGTCAGAGAACTTTGTGGAGTTTCTTGTCCTCTTTGTTTATGTGGGTTCTGGGAATAGATTTCAGCTCATCAGACTTGGAGTACAAGTACTTTGACCTGCTGAACCATCTCACTGGTCCAACCTTGAAGTCTTTTTCTGGGCTTTGGTGACACCAACTATACTGTTAGGGTTCTCCTACCCTTCTGATATCTTCACAAGCTTTTAAAGTATATATATGATTTTTAATTTTTAAAATTATAGATATCTGTGCATTTGTGCACATGAGTATACCTCTGGAGGCCAGAAGGGAGCATGACATCCCTGGCTGGAGTCACAGGCAGTTGGGAGCCACCTGGGAACCGAACTCCAGTCTTGTAGGAGCAGTGAACGTTTTTTACCTTTGAGACGTCTCTCCAGCCCTCCAGGCTCTTCTAACTACCCATGTAAACTGTAGTGAATACAGAACTCTGTCCTTAGACTGTGTGTACTTAGTATCTGTTTTCCTTGCTTTGTCATTTACTCTCAAGAGTTTTCCTGATAGTTTTTTAAAATGGACTTGTAGTTCTATTCTAGCCCTGTAGAGCCCAGGGAACCAAGTCTTTATACCTTTAGCAGTTCAAAATCTACTGTTTGGAAACATACATATTTCCTTGCCTTTCCTAGTACTTGCACTTAGTCTCCAGGCATCTTGCTGTTCCATGTTGGCAATTCTATCTCTTGAGCTGTGAAGTGACTTCCTAGAGCCTGTGGAGATTAAGCTGTAGAGTAACCTTAACAAAATTAAGGGATATTCTTTACACAAAGCTACTTCTCCAAAGATGTTAGCTCCTCCCGCCATCCACTTTCATTTAATCAGGAATTAGGCCTTTTATGTTGGTGACAATGTTGTGTAAGAAGAAGGCAGATAGATTATACATGCTACATTATGGACAGGCCTATATTAAAAGGAAGGAGGGTACAGTGAGCCCCCATTAATATCACTAGCTTAAATATTAACTCATACCAATCTTACTTCATCAGTCTTTATATTGACATCTCTTCTGGACCATTGTGAAGTAAATAGTGTATGTTCTCATTTTTTCAGTAAGATTTTCAGCATGCATGGTAAAAGATAAGATTTAAAAATTTTTAAAAAGATTTATTAATTTAATGAGTACATGTTTTGCCTGCATGTACCACATGCTTGCTTGGTGCCTTTGGACACTAGAAGAGGACCCTTGGCTCTCCTGAAACTGAGTTTGTGTATGGTTGTGAACCACCATGTGGATGCTGGGAATCCAACCTAGGTCTTCTGCAAAAGCAGCATGTACTCTTAATCAGTGAACTGCTTCTTCAACCCTAAAAATCTTATTACTAGCTAGATGTGGCCTCTACCTTTAAAAAAAAATTATTTAATTTTATTTATGTGCATAGGTGTGAGGGTGTTGGATCCCCTGGAACTGGAATTATAGACAGTTGTGAGCTGCCATGTGAGTGCTGGGAATTGAACCTGGGTCCTCTGGAAGAACAGCCAGTGCTCTTAACCACTGAGCCGTCTCTCTAGCTTGTGGCCTCTACATATCAAAGTTCTAGGAGAGTGAGGCATACTCAGTCTCAAAAACAACCAACCAACCCACCCCTACCCCCCGCCAAAAGCCCCAAAACTCTTATAGCCATTATTCCACATAAAAATATTAGCAAATTTGTTAATAGTGCTAGTAAATGAACCCAGGGCCTTGTACATCTTAACAAGTTGTGAGCCATACCTTAGCAGGGCAGTTAATTTTTAACAAAATGGCTGACTTGGACAGATGGGAGAATTGAGAACATTTCTGTAACAGGCACTGTGCTGTCTTCCCAAAGTTTGCTATATAGCTTTAAATGAAGTGATTATAGGAAAGCTAAACTTTAACCATAGTAAGTTGACCTTTTAGTCAAATGCATGTTATTAATGTGTTTAATGAGATGCATTACAAACTGCAGTGAGTACCATGTTTCATTACAGGTCTAAAATGCAATATCATTAAAGACCTTTAATAGGAACAATGGCTGACATTTTGATATTTCCCATAAGCAAAACACCCAGGAACACAGTATAATTTAATGTAAATGTAGAGGAAGTTAGAATTTCTTACTTGCCTTAGAGTTTAAAAACAAATTCTACTATTAATGTTTTCTTTGCTCCCTTCATTTTCCTACTTCTAATTTATACTCACTTCCATCATTGTTCTGTGACCCTTTTCCCAAGACACTCAACAATTTTGATTTGAATAGATTTCTTGTTGTTATTTTATTTTTTGAGACAGGGTCTTGCTATGAATTAAAAAATATATTCCTAGCTTTGGTTCCTGGGTGCTGGGATTAAAGGTGAGCACCACCACGTCCTGCTGAATAGACTTAACAGGTTTTTTATTTTTTAAATATCTTTTTGAAAATTTATTTCTGTTAGATATACTTACTTTATGTCTATGAGTATGTAGATGCACCGTGTTTATAGTGCCCATAGAGGTCAGAAGAAGGTGTTGGATCCCCTGAAACTAGAGTTTCAGATGGTTGTGAGCCACCATGTGGGTGCTAGAAACTGAACCCTGGTCCTCTGAAAGAGCAGCAAGTATTTGTCTTTTTATTTGATTTTTTTGAGACAGGGATTCTCTGTAGCCCTGGCTGATCTGGAATTTACTTTCGTAGACCAGGCTGGCCTTGAACTCACAGAGATCCGCCTGCCTCCCCTCTTGAGTGCTGGGGTTAAAGGCATGGGCTACTGCACCCAGCTGCAACAAGTGTTCTTTTGTTTTCTTTTTGTTTTTTGTTTTTGTTTTTTTGAGACACGGTTTCTCTATGTAGCCTTGCCTATCCTGGACTCCCTTTGTAGGCCAGGCTGGCCTTAAACTCACAATGATCCTCCTGCCTCTGCCTCCCAAGTGCTGGGATTAAAGGCATGTACCACTACCGCCCAGCTGAAACAAGTGTTCTTAATGGATGAACCGTTGCTCCAGTCCTATAGACTAAGATATTTAATACTAATTTGACCTTAGCACTTAGGGAATAGCATTTTCTTGAGTCTGGGCAGGTGGCTTAGCAGGTGGAGTTGCCTGCCACCCAGCTTACTGACCTGAGTTCAGTCCTAGGATCCCATAGGATGGAGAGAATTGATTCCTTCAAGTTGTCCTCTTGAATAAATAAATTTTAATTAAATAAAATAAATAAATTAAATAACAAATTTTAATTAAACTGAAGTTTTCAAATTTGAATAAATCATGACAAGTAATTAAATTGTATTAAACAATATTTTTATTTTACTTTTAGAGTTTTGTTTATTTTATTTTATATTTGGTTTTTCATGACTGGGTTTTTCTGGGTAGCCCTGGCTGTCCTAGAAGGACCAGGCCGTCTTGCAGACCAGGCTGGCCTTGAACTCAAGAGATCTGCCTGCCTCTGCCTCTTGAATGCTGGGATTAAAGGCATGGGATTAAAACTCACCACCTTCTGGTGAGTTTTCTTTATTTTTAAGTAGACTGCATTCACATAGTTCAAAAGATACTGAGGAAAGCTGTCGTGGTGGTGCACACCTTTAATCCAGTACTCAGGAGGTAGAGGCACCCACATCTATGAATTTTAGGCCAGCCTGGTTTACAGATCAAGTTCCAGGATAAGCTGCAGCTGTCTCTAAAAACAACAACGATAAACAAAATGTTAAGGACTGGTATACAGTGAAACTTGTGTATCATTTGGTTCCTTGTTCTTTAAGCCATTAGTATTGTCAATAGCACAAACCCTTCCCTCCTGCACTCATTCTTTTAAAGTTTAATAATAAAATTTAATAGAATAAGTATGAAAGCTTATATTTCAGACAAAACCTTGAAATGACTGATTAATATCAGATAATTTGTCTATTATATAAACTTGACATTGAGTGCAAAGGTTTCCCTATCAGTATTGTTATTTTTTGAGTCAGATTCTCATAGCTCCAATTGGCCTCAAACTCACTATCTTTATGTAGCCAAGGCTGGCCTGGAATTCCTGATCCTCTTGCTTCTGTTTCTTAAATTCTGAGATTACAGGTATGTGCCACTAAAGCCCAGTTGCCTCCACTTCTTTCCCTCCTCTTTCCTTCCTTCTCTCTCTCTCTCTCTCTCTCTCTCTCTCTCTCTCTCTCCGTGTGTGTGTGTGTGTGTGTGTGTCTGACTGACTGACTGACTGACTGACTTTCTGTCTACCAGTGAGTAAAGTGTATAAAGATTGCAAGGACAAGACCAAGGATGAGGAACTAGGACATTTGAGACATTTATAATAGCAGATACTTTTCCCTTTTATTCTGATCCTGTATGAGCATCATACCCATCACATTGTGTATGTATGACAAGGCTTCTATTGCTAACTACATTTCAGCTCTCTTTTTATTCCTCTTTCTCTTTTCTTTTATGTATTTTTATATATGTAGGTGTTTTATCTCCATGTATGTATGTCTGTACACAGAAGAGGGCATTGGAGCCCATGGGACTACAGTGAGCCCCCATATGGGTGCTGGGAATTGAACTCAGGACCTGTAGAAGAGCAGCCTGTGCACTTCACCTATGAGCCATCTTTCTAGGCCCTCTAGTTCTCTCTCTCCCTCTCCCCTCCCCTGTCTCTCTCTGTCTCCTCCTGCCCCCAAGACAGGGTTTCTTTGTGTAGCTCTGGCTGTCTTAGACCTAGATCAGGCTGGCATTGGACTTAGGGATCCACCTGCCTCTGCCTCCAAGTGCTGGGATTAAAGACATGTGCCATAGTGCTCAGCCTGCATGGACATTTTCAAGTGATGCAAAGCTCATGAGGGACAAGAAAGTTTGGACTGTAACTGTGTAGATAGGAGCTAGAGCTGTGATCTGTTACAATCTTCCTGTCTAGCTGTATCATAAACCTGCATTTACAGAATTTGACCTGCTATAACATTGGCAAAGATCAATTGAGCTTTGTAACTGGTCAGTAGGTGTGTAGCATCTACAGCTACATTGCCTACCATTGCAAAGTTGATGGCCCACTTCTGACTGCTCCCTGGGCTGTAATGGGGGCAGGGCCCAGAGGCAGCTGTTGAGTACATAGCTGTGGGGGGTGGTTCCTCCATCCAGAGGCCACTGTCCATGTCATTTGTCCCTCAAAAAACAATGGAAAAAAATGTTAGGGGCTGAAGAGAGCACTTGACACTTTCTCAGAGAACCTGGCTTTTCTTCCTAGCTCCTATGTGGTAGCTTACAAACATCTGTAGTTCTAGTTCCAGAGGATCTGATGCCCTCTTTGAACCCTGTAGATGACTATATGTACAATTTCAAATAACATGAAAAAAGAATGTAAAATTACCTCTGTAGCTCTTGTATTTTCACCAGGCGTGATGCTACATAATCTTAATCCTAGCACTTGGCAGGTAGACGGATGGAGCTTTGGGTTGGTAGACTACATGCCTAGCATGCTCAAAGCCTCAGTTCAGTCCTCAGCACCACCACAGCAAAAGTTACAAGTTGTCAGAGATGCCTATTGTTTTGCACAGAGTTTACTCTCTGGAAATGTAATTGCTGGAACAAAGGAATTGTACTTTGTTTTTTGCTTGTTTTGTTTTGTTCTGAGGCTTGTGGGTTATAGTGCCAACCTGATCCTTAGAGGAATTGTGGCTATTTAAATTCTTGTCTATAACACTCCTTTTCCTGCACTCCTGCCTCCACAGGGCATTATTGATCTTTTATTTTCCTAAGATGTGGGTGGGAAATGAAGGCAGTCATTTTTTGATAACTGTCCATTTGGTATTTACATAGTACCTGTTGACTTGGTTTTTCAGCGCAAGCTCTGTTTGGGTAGCTCTTGGAGAAAGGTTTCTGTGTAGGATATTGGTCCTCTATGTATGCCTACTTACTTTGTCCCCCCAATATGTAGATCAAATTTAGTGACTGCTAGGCAAGTGTCCTACTACTGAACCACATCCCACTTCTTTACTTATTTACCCTCTGGTGTGAAGGCCAAGAATGTTGTTGGCTGGTTAACTAGGATGGGGATTGACAATTGACTGTTTAATAGCATGGTGGTCATCTGTGACCTTGATGAGCAGATTCGGTAGAGTAGCAGGATTATAGGCTTGGAAGGAATCCAAGAGAGAATGGGGGAAAGAATGGGGCAGCATAGAAAACTCTTTCAAAGGCTGTTGCTTTAAAGGAAAGAGGAATGGAAGAGAGGGTGTAGTCAAGAGAAGAGATGTTTTGAAGGTAAGAGTTACGCTTCTATATTAATGAGAATGACTCAGCAGAGGGGACTTGGATGTGTAGGAGAGCACTGTGCTCAAGCAGTAAGTACAGTTGGTGCTGGTGCATTAGAAGAGTGGCCTTAGAAAGAGGTGTGTATAGATTAAGAAAGAGGAGAGCATAGTGATAGTCATAAATGGAAAAGAGTACATAAAAACTATCGTAAGGCCAGGCGTGGTGGTGCACACTCTTAATCCTAGCACTCAGGAGGCAGAGGCAGGTGGATCTCTGTGAGTTCAAGGCCAGCCTGGTCTGCAAAGTGAGTCCAGGACAGCCAAGGCTACACAGAGAAACCCTGTCTCCAAAAACCAAACCAAACCCACAACTCTTTTTTTTTAAATTTTTATTAATTTATTCATATTACATCTCAATGGTTATCCCCTCCCTTGTATCATCCCATTCCTCTCTCCCTCCCATTTTCCTCTTACTCCCCTCCCCTATGACTGTGACTGAGGGGGACTTCCTCCCCCTGTTTATGCTCATAGAGTATCAAGTCTTTTCTCGGTAGCCTGCTATCCTTCCTCTGAGTGCCACCAGGTCTCCTCATTCAGGGGACATGGTCAAATATGAGGCACCAGAGTACGTGTGAAAGTCAGACCCCACTCTCCACTCAACTGTGGAGAATGTCTAGTCCATTGGCTAGATCTGGGTAGGGGTTTAAAGTTTACGGCCTGTATTGTCCTTGGCTGGTGCCATAGTTTGAGCGGGACCCCTGGGCCCAAATCTGCCTATCATAATGTTCTTCTTGTAGGTTTCTCAGATCCTCTGGATCCTTCAGTTTTGCCATTCTCCCATGCTTCTCTCATCTAGAGTCCCAATAGGATGTCGTCCCCTCTGTCCCAATTTCCTGGTTAGTGAAGGCTTTCGTGGGACATGCCCTTTGGGCTAGTATGCAGATATAAGTGAGTATATACCATTTGACTCTTTCTGCTTCTGCGTTAACTCACTCATTATGATCATTTCTAGTTCAATCCATTTGTCCACAAATTTCTGGAATTCCTTGTTTTTAATATCTGAGTACCACAACTGTATCTTAAATAGAGGCAATGAGATCACAGATTGAGGAGATAGAAAAATGTCTGTTGATATTAAATAGTTGTCCCACTAAAATTTTGCTTTCTCTTTTGTTGATGTCACGAGGACCTCAGTGCTTTATGTGCATGTTGACCATAAGAGTTGAAAACGAGCAGACTACATTATAGTGTCATTGTCATCATATATGAGAAGTACAATACCAAGGCAGGGGAGAATTAGAAAACAAGTTTCCTTTGTGTGTCTGCCCTGGATATGTAGTGGCAAGAGGTTGATGTCAGGATGTCTTCCTCAGTTGCTCTCTGGTTTTTCAGTTTGACTAGCTGTTGCGCTTCCGGAATTCATCCTTCTCTGCTTCCCTCCCCCCACCCCCAAGTGCTGGGGCACAGACGTGCACTGCTGCACTGGGTTCTTCACGACAGATGTGCACTGCTGCACTGGGTTCTTCACGGGCCCTGGAGACCTGAGTCTGTTCTTGTGCTAGTACAACAGTCACTTTACCCACTAAGTCAGCTCCCCAGCCCCTTTTATTTTCTTAAAATTCATTAAAAAAAAAAAGATCTATGTGTATGAGTGTTTTGCCTGTGTGCACTTATTTGTACTACATGCATGCCTGGCACTTGTGGAGTTCAGAAGAAGGTATTGGATGAACTGTGTGGGGGCTTAGATAGAGCTCAGGTCTTCTGGAAGAGCAGCCCATCTTTCTAGCTTCTTTTAATAATATTTGTGTGTAAGTGTGAGCACCTGTATGTGTGTTTGTGCACCATGTGTGTGCCTGGTATCTGCGAGGCCAGAAGAGGGTGTCTGATCCCCTGACATTGGAGTTTTAGGAGGTTGTTAGCTATTTGATATAGGTGCTGAGAATTCAACCAGGGTCCTCTACAAGAATAGCAAATGCCTGAGTCATCTCTAGCCCACAGTGATATATTTTTTTTATTGACTATAAACACATTTCTAGGTTGAAAATTACTTTCTCAGAATAAAAGTACTGGCATACTTTAGTTTCCTGTTGCTACTGCAACAAATTACTAAAAGTATGGCAACTTAACAGTACAGACTTTTTGTCTTACTGTTTTGGAGGTCAGAGTCCTAAATAAAGGTATTGGGTCAGAGAGTGATGTTTTCAACTCTCACTGGCTGACGCTGTGCTTGGTTGGGCTGTTTCTCTTTTGTTATCAGAACTATCAGTCCCATGCCTCCAACTTCTTTCTTTGACTTACATAGTTCAATTATATTATTATCTTCCTGAATCTCTCTTAAAGGACCACTTGTTACTTTAGGGTCCCTGGCTGATCTAAGATCATTATCTCAAATGCTGGGTTTAAAGATATGCGACACTACCGCCTGGTGAAGTATATATTCCTTTGTCGGGCTTTCACTCAGCATAATTCTATATTTTTTCTTTCAAAATTTTTACTTATTTATTTATTCATTCATTGTTGTATATATATGTACATGATGTGGGTGTTGGGGCTGGAGCGATGGCTCAATGGTTAAAAGCTTTGGCCTTAACTCCACAGAGGACCCAGGTTTGAATCCCAGCACCCACGTGGTGGCTAATAGCCATCTGTAACTCCAGTTCTAGAAGATTTATGTTTTCTTCTGGCCTAGGAGGGTACTAGGCAATTACATGAATATTCATACATGTAGACAAAACAATCATACACGTAAAATAAAAATAAGTGAATCCACAAAAAAACAAGAAAATAGTCTTTAACAAACAAAAAATGAACCTATGTCTCATGCTTTATATTAAAATCGATCAAAACTAGTTTATAGTAACTAGTAACGTAAAGCATAAAACTATAAAGTGTTTTCAAGACCACAGTCTTCATGACCAGTCCATGGGGCTAGAGAGATGCCTCAGTGGTTAAGAACACTGACTGGTCTTCCAGAGAACTTAGGTTCAGTTCCCAGCATCCACATGTAAGTTAATATCTTTGTGACTCCAGTCCTAGGGGATTTGGTGCTCTTTTCTGGCCTTGCTGGAGTTGCATGCATGTGGTGCACAGATACATGCAGGTAAGACACCTATACACATAACATAAAGTCTAAGTAAAAATAATATTTTTTAAAGTATTTTCTATAAAAGAAGAAATTAATGATGTACAGTCTGAATCAGAACCTTGTGTTCTGTGTTAACAGATTAAAAAACACAAGCTGTAGATGGGAGAAAATACCTGTAAATCATATTTTAGACAAAAAATGCATCTAGAATATGTAAGGATTTTCAAAATGTAACAATAAAATCACTTGTTTAAAAGCATAGAACCAGGTGTGGTGGCACACGCCTTTAATCCTAGCACTTGGGAGGCAGAGGCAGGTGGATTGCTCTAAGTTCGAGGCCAGCCTGGTCTACAAAGCAAGTCCAGGACAACCAAGGCTACACAGAGTGACCCTGTCTTGAAAAACAACAACAACCAACCAAACAAACAAAAAACATGGACAAGTGTTAGCAATCAGGCTCAGTGGGTAAAGATGTCTGTCACCAATGCTGAAGACATATCTTCAATTCCCTAGGACCCAGTGGTGGAAAGAGATGACCTACCCACTCCTGAAAGTTGTCCTTTGACCTTCACACATGCACCGTGCCATGTGAGCACACACAAAGAAATAATGTAAACAAAACAAAACAAAAACAATAAAAGCAGGTAAGGATTGGACAGAATCCTTACCAGAGAAAATGTATGATGGCAAATAAGTAGATGGAAAGACACCTCACCAATCATGTTCATGTAATCATCACCAGAGAGTCCTCTGTATTCCCGTTAGAGTATGTGGAAACAAACACCTTACACCAACTTGGGATTTCCTTAGATTGTTGGTAGGAATGCAAAACAGTACAGCCACTTTGGAAAAATAGCTTAGAAAACAAGTTTTGCTTCTAAACATAATGTAAGCATACTATAATGATCTAAATGCAGCAGTCCCACTGTTAGATCTTTCTAGAGAAATGAAAACACATTCACACAAAGACTTGCACACAGATGTTTACAGCAGCATTACTCATAATCAGCATAACTGGAAACAGCCCAAATGTCCTTCAAACAAATTGGACAAATGTATAAACAAATTGTGGTACATTACTCAGCAATAAAAAAGAATCAATCTCAGTGGTATTATGCTAACTGAAAACGTCAAAAGGTTATTCACTTTAAAATTCCATTTATATGATGTTGTGAGGAGTGTGGAACTACAGGGAAGAGAACAACTCAGTGGCAGCCTGTGGGCTAGGGATGGGGGAAGGGTTTGACTACAAAGAGGCAGCCCAGCATTTTTCTTTGTCTATGAGTTTCCATTTTCCTCTCCAGTAGCCTCGTTTCCTTGGGAGTGTTTCCCACCTGTTTTCCACCCACTTACTGGTGAACTCTTCAGCTTGCCTTGATTGTGAACGTTTTGTTTGGATTGAAGGTGTGTGTGTGTGTGTGTGTGTGTGTGTGTGTGTGTGTGTGAGAGAGAGAGAGAGAGAGAGAGAGAGAGAGAGAGAGAGAGAGAGAATGAATATGTTGTGTGCTATTCCCAGATAACTCAAGAATATTTCTTATGGTAATGGACACATGATACAGTGCTTCTAGGGATAGAGGGATGATCTACATCAACCTATAGTGTCACTTTTGCTTGAAATATGTATCGTTGGCACTAAAACTTTACTCAGAAGAGAATAATAGATTATATAAAGCTTCTGGATTTTGATGTGGGTTAGAACTGAAAAATGAGATGTCTTTAAACTATTTTCCCTTTTCTCTTTGATAAGTGGTATACTGTGGTTTGGACACTCAGAGATTCCTGAGATTCCAGGTTCTGGTTGATGATTTACTGCAAAATTGCTTATAAATTGAAGTAGAAAATGTTTTGCAGACCTGGCAGCTTTCTGGCTTCACACCCATTTGTCACCCAGCATTTCCCTTTGTGTATAGAACAAGAATTAATTAGGCTGCACTGCAGGAAAAGTTTATGGCTATAATTTATATAGAATGAATTTCTTTTTAAAGAGACAGTATTGTTTTGTTTTATATATATGTATATATACATATATGACTGTTTTGGTAGTGGTGGTATTTTGTTTTTGTTTTTCCTTAAAGCTATCTCTGTAAGCTGGAGGAACAGATACTCATATTTCTGTTTAATATGATATAGTAGTGGGATAGAGGCTTTTATAGTGATTGCTTTCTGATTGAACTTGGTTTTTAATTTGGTGTGGACTGGAGAGCACTCGGGCAGGTTGGACTTCAGTCCGTCAGTCAGACTGGTCTGGCTTCCAGAGCTTCATATTCTCCTGGTCTCTTGGAAGACTTGGAATTCTGTCTTTCATAGGGTCTTGTTCATTCAATTAATGTTTTCATAATCAATGCAAGTCAGAACTTGCAATTTGTTCCTGATTTGCACATTAAAGAGCTCCATTAATTAAGAATCCTGGTGTTTGCATGTTCCCGCAGGATCTGTGCATTATTTACATGGTGGAAGTGAGGAGCGAGTTCCTCAGCTGTACTGCACTTGCTGGTAGTCTTGCCTTCTTGCTCTCTTCTTTCTTTTCTTTTGGCTTGTGAATAACAGTTTGTTTCACATCTCATTGAAACTCCTTAGGGATACATTGTACCAAAATAGGAGCAAATGGTCCGAATGAGAGGGCTGTAGAGGAAGAGGAGGAAGGAAATCCTTTGTTTTAAAGGAAAAAAACAAATCCTGAAAAAGTGTGTAGAATTTGTATGTTTGGTTTTTTTCTCTCACTTGGCATAAAAGTAGGAAATGTGATGGAGTTGAGTGGTAATTTTGTTTTCTCTCAAACTACACCTTCCTTATAGTAGTAGTTGTACTTACAAATGAAGTTGCTTTTTATAACTCAAATAATCCTAGAAATGTAGACAAATGCAGCCAGCTATATATTATGCAAAGTGGGCTTTTTCATCACTTTAAAGGGCAATGGTGGTGCCCATCTTTAATCTCAGCACTTAGAGGCAGAGGCAAGCGGATCCCTTGAGTTCAAAGTCAGCCTGGTCTACAGATCAAGTTCCAGGGTAGCCAGGCCTCATCTTGAACTCCCACCCCCGAAGAAAAAGTGGGTTTTGTTGCCATTTCTCTGGAAGTCTTATTCTCAGCCAGTGGCTGTTTCCATCTTGGTGTTTGAGAAGTGTATTAATGAGAAGCATGAAATAAGAGCACCATCTCAGCCAGTTCCTCCTCTCTGGTTTACTTATAACACAGCTTTCTGATACTAGCTGTAGCTATCTCTATATATGCAATAAGAAACTGGGAAGCATTTCCCAAAAAAATGCAGGTGCTTATTTGAGACAGGCTTGCCATGAATGCATGATCCTCCTGCCTCAGCTTCTCACATGTTGGGATTTCAAGAGTGTGCCACCATGCCTGAAATTGCTTGGTTTTTTAATGGGACTTACTTTTTTTTTTTTAGTTCAGTTTGTACTTAAGCTCTTCTCTGCCACCCTTAGTGGAATCAGTATATAGCTCAGGCTGGTTTCCTATTTGTGATAATCTTCTTGTCTCACCCCTTGAATGCTAGATTACAGGTTGGATCTCCCATCTTTGCTGCTCTTCCTTTATGTTAAAAGCACACATACACGGTAGTATATCTTCACTTAAGAACTATAAATGGAGCCAGAGGTGGTGGGCCATGCCTGTGATCCCAGGAATTAGGAGGTGGAGATAGAAGAATAAAGAGTTCATGATCATTCTCCCCTATATGTCCAGCTCAAGGCCAACAAGGGACCTAGAAAGATGGCTCAGCACTGAAGAGCACTGAATGCTCTTCCCGAGGATCGGGTTTGAGTCCCAGCATCCCTCTCTCTCTCTCTCTCTCTCTCTCTCTCTCTCTCTCTCTCTCTCT
>OU015746.1:35591483-35652028 GCA_907169655.1 Acomys percivali
CACACACACACACACACACACACACACACACACACACGGAAGACAGAAAGAAAAAAATAGTATAGATGAATTTAAGAAATAGTACAGAAGAGCATAAAAGAAAAGACAAGCTGGGCGGTGGTGGCGCACGCCTTTAATCCCAGCACTCAGAAGGCAGAGGCAGGTGGGTCGCTGTGAGTTCGAGGCCAGCCTGGTCTACAAAGCGAGTCCAGGACAGCCAAGGCTACACAGAGAGACCCTGTTCTGAAAAAAAAAAAAAAAAAGAAAAGACAAAAAATTCAGAGAACAACTCTGAGATTCTTAAGATCCAGGCGCTGAACATGGGAAATGGGCTGTGAACAAGCACCTACCTACTCAGCCATCTTGAAAAGTCCTCCCCACTTAAAAAATCTGCCATTATGTCATTTTGTTTTGTTTTGTTTTGTTTTGCTTTTTGTTTTTTTTTTTTTTCTGTTTTCAGTGCTAGGGATAGAGAGCCCAGTGCTTTGCACATACTATGTATTATTGTGCACCCTTGAGCCACAGTTATTTTACATTGAATTAAATAAATATTTTCCATGTATTTTATTTGTTTGGGTATTTTGCCTGCATGTGTCTGTGTACCACATGTGTGTAGTGTCAGCAGAAGCCAGAGATGGGCATCAGACCTCCTGGACTGTAGTTATAGTTGTGAACAGCCAGGTTAGTGCTGAGATCTTGACCTGGGTCCTCTGGAAGAGCAGCCACTTAACTGCTGGGTCATTTCTCTGGCTCCTTGTATTAACTTTTAATGGCAATTTAACAAAAAGTGGAAGTTGGATAGGAATAACCAAAGCAGGCTACAGTACTTCTTAAAGATTATCTGGATACCTTTAAACATAATTTTCTCTTGATCACTTATAATATAACTATGTCTATAACCTGCCTGAAGAAAAGTTTGTACTTTTGAAAGACTTTTCTTTTCTTTTTCTATTATTTTAAGATGGCCTCAGTGCATCCCAGGCTGCCCTCATACTTGCTTTGTAGCTATAGAAGACCTTGAAATTTTAATCCTGCTACCTCTACCATGTTGGATCAAACCCAGGGCTTTGTGCATGTTAGGCAAGCACTCTGCAAACTCTTATAGGCACACTTGAAAGTTACAGTTGGAATTGCTTTGACTTTAGTTTGTTTGTTCCTTCCTTCCTTTTTGAGACAAGTTCTAGCTAGATAGCTCAGGCTAGCCTAGAATTCTTCCTGCCTCTTCCACCAAGTGTTGGGATTATTGGTGTGTGTCACCATGCAAGGCCTTTTGTCACTTCTTAAATGTCTTTTATGTAGTTGGGTGTAGTGGTGCATGCCTTTAATCCCAGCACTCAGGAGGCAGAGACAGGCTAATGAATCTCTTGAGTTTGAGGACAGCTTAGTCTACAGAGCTATTTCCAGGACAGCCAGGACTATATAGAGATACTCTGTATCAAAATATCTTTTATGTTATATTGTATTGCTTGATATTCTCAAATCTACCACTTTCTGACCCCACCCCCACCCCCTGGACAATTGAGTAAATTTCATCTGGAAAAATGGAAACTGATTCTAGTTTGAGAAGAGTCCTTTCTAACCATTTATCCTGTTTCATATAAGGAAAGGCTTTATAGGTAGAAGAGCTTTTTAAATGGGCTTTGATTTCTGTATATGAGAATGTCACATAAAAATACTGTGTACGTGCTAGCAATTGTGAGGTGTTAGCCAGTGGTCTGAGACAAGTGTTCCAACTCAGATTTTTTTTTTTCTGTTGTTTTCAGCAAGAAGAATTCAAGTAGGGTGTTTTGAGAATGGAGACCATTCAGTTTACTTTCATTTTTGTATTTTTTTATTGTTTAAGTGCAATGCTAGACAACACTACATTCAAAAACCATGAAAAAACTCTCATTGGTTCATTCTATTCTATCCTGGAATGGGGAAGCATGTGCAGAAGTCTCATTTAAGTTCTGACAGCAGCCTGTGAAATAGGTGGGTGGTGAGGGCTGCTGTACAGATGGGCAAATCAAGCTGTGGTAATAAAGTTACCTGACTGGTTAGAGGTAAAACCAGAAGCTGATTTTCTTCATTCACTTCAGTCCTTATTCTTGACCACAATGTCCAGCCCCAGTTCAAAGAAAATATGAGGAAATACACAGAAATAAATGCCAAAGCTTAAAGAAATGAAGACAAAAAGGAGAAGCATAGAGATGAATGTATTAAGATAGGTTTGGAGCGCTGGATGTGGTGGTGCATGCTTTAAATCCCAGCACTCAGGAGGCAGAGGCAGGTGGATCGCTGTGAGTTCAAGGCCAGCCTGGTCTACAGAGGGAGTCTGGGACAGCCAGGGCTACACAGAGAAACCCTATCTAGAAAAACCAACAGAACAAAACAAAACAAAAAAGTTTGGAGAACTTATGTTCTCAGAGCTAGAGCTAGGAACATCCTCAGGACACAAGTTGATAGGCAAGTAAGGAGATATATATATATAAAATCACACAGGTTCCTAGTTTTAAGCTTGACTTTAACCTGTCTCTTCTGTTTGCTAGATTTTTAAAAATTGATATGGAGAATTAAGTTTATCTTAGAAGATATCCCCATATAGATAGGTAGGTGTGTGGGGGCGTATAGATTTGTTTTTTGTTTCTTTTTGTTTTTGTTTTGTTTTGTTTTGTTTTGAGACAGGGTTTCTCTGTGTAGCCTTGGCTGTCCTGGACTCGCTTTGTAGACCAGGCTGGCCTCGAACTCACAGCGATCCGTCCACTGGGATTAAAGGTGTGCGTCATCACTGCCTGGCTTCTTTTTCTTTTTAAAGACAGGATCTTCCTGTGTTGATTTGGCTGTGAACTCACTATGTAGAGACTAGGGTGGCCTTGAACTCACAGAGATCTGCTTGCCTCTGCCTCTCAAGGTCTCCTCCTCTTCTTTTTAATTAAATTTTATTTTATTTTGCCTGTATGTGTGTCTGTGTATCACATGTATGTCTGGCACCCACAGAAGCCAGAAGAGGATGTTGGATCCTCTGAATGGAAGTCGTAGACAGTGGTGAGCTACTGTGTAGGTTTTGGGACTCAAAGTCAGATCTTCTGGAAGAAGATATCTCTAATCCCATCTCTTTATATTTTTGAAGATATTTATTTTATTTTATTACTTTTACTTATTTTTTTAGTGTCTTGCTAACTGGGTACTTGTTATATACAGCTCAGGCTGACCTCAAACTTGTCACTGCCTCTTCTTGATTCTTGGATTACAGGCATGCTTCACCCTGCCGTACTCTTTTTCATTGCCCTTTTAAAAAGTCAGAGGGCCTGGAGATAGGGCTCAGCAATTAAAAGAGCTTTCTGCTTTGTCAGAAGACCAGAGTGTTCCTTCTCCCTATCTCTTCCCCTCCCCCTCCCCCTTCCTTCTTTCTTTAGCCCTGCCTGTCCTGGAACTCAAATCTTTTCGGATAATTTCTATCACTAGAAATGTGAAAACATTATAAGTGAGCTCATGCCTTTGGTGTCCCATGTTTGATATGCATACCCAACCCCTCTCTCTTTGTTCTTTTTGAAATAGTTTGTTAATAGCAATCATTAGATCATGTTGTCTGTAAATATATAATATATGACTTTTTAAAAATGATGTCTTTCTAGCTGGGTGTGGTAGCACATGTCTGTAATCCCAGCACTCAGGCAGAGGCAGGCAGATCTCTGTGAGTTCAAGGCCAGCCTGGTCTACAAACAGTCCAGGACAGCCAAGACTACACAGAGAAACCCTGTCTCGAAAAACAAACAAACAAACAAATAAAAAAACCCAAAAAACCAAAAACCTAAAAAAATAAAAAAAGAAGACATTTCTTATAATCCTAGTAATATTGTAATGTGCCCATTTACTATTCAGATTGTTTCATTTTTTAATTATTTGATTCATTTAAACAAGCTCCATTTATACTTACCTTAAAAAAAAAAAGATTTATTTAGTTATTACTATGTATACAGTGTTCTGTCTGCATATACACCTGTAGGCCAGAAGAGGTCATCATATCATATTACAGATGGTTGTTAGCCACCATGTGGTTGCTGGGACTTGAACTCAGGACCTTCGGAAAAGCAGGTAGTGCTCTTAACCACTGAGCCATTTCTCTAGCCCCCATATTTACCTTTTTCAAGAGCTGCATAAGAACTTTTCTAGTTAAAATAAAATTAATATAAGCGGTTCCTTATAAATGGGCAATTTGCTTTTTGCTTTTTTACCTATTATAAACAGTGCTGAAAATATCTCTGCTTTGAAATATGATTTTTTTTTTTTTTTTTTTGTGATTAATTTCTCACTGGGAAAGGAAACATGCGTGTTTGTAATTCTGATGTATTTTACCTGACTGCTTTCTGGATATTCAGAGCTAATTAAATCCTTTATCTGTTGTGAATGGAGACCTTTTCTTATACTCTTGACAGCATCAAGCATTACCAGAAAAACATCATATTTTATTAGTATGTATGTATGTATATTTTTGCAATATTGGGGATGGAAGTCAGAGTTTCACATATTCTAGGCAGGTGCTATACCTGAGCTTCATCCCCAGGCCAAGCAATTGTTTAAAGGGGACATGATGTTAGATGTCATTTATCACATAGTTTTAAATTTTTACGTCTCATAATAATTTTGCCTTTTTTTTAAACTGTAAATTTAAGCATCTTGTCTGTTTGGCCATTTGATTTGTTTTGTTTTGTTTTGTGTTTTTGAGATAGGGTTTCTCTGTGTAGCCTTGGTTGTCCTGGACTCACTTTGTAGACTAGGCTGGCCTCGAACTCAGAGTGATCCGCCTGCCTCTGCCCCCAACAATTTAGTTAGTTACTGAAAATTTGATTGTGCTTAGTTCCCCATGTAGTTTTGTTACATAATCCACAATGATGCATTAATATAGAAAACAAAAACTTGGGGTGGGAGAGATTGCTCAGTGGTTAAGAGCACTGGTTGTTCTTCCAGAGAACCCAGGTTCAATTCCCAGCACCCACATGGCAGCTCAAAACTGTCTGTAATGCCAAATCTAGGGCATCCAACACCCTCCACAGACAGACAGTGCCTACCCCAAAAGGGTTACTGGAAGGATTTAAATGAGAAAATGGAATCTTTTCTTAGGGGATGTAGCCCACGGTGTTTGTTTCTTCTTGGAGAGATTAAGTTATTAAATACTAAACTATGTTATTTGAAGTCTTGAAATTAACATATATAATTTATGTGTCAAGATTAGGGAGCTAGGTCATATAGTCCCCGCCTGTGATCCCAGCACTTGGAAAGTAGTCACAAGGATCAGGAGTTCAGGATCATCCTGGCTGTATCCAGATTTTAAGGCCAGCCTAGACTACATGAAACCTTGTGCTCATACATACATATAAAGCAAAAACAGAGGAGAATGTCACTGGAATTTGTGTGTGTGTGTTCACCTGTCTTTATATGTATTCAGCAACACAAACTCCACCACTTAGCAGTCCTAGGCATAGCCAGAGAGTATAGCCCTTGACTTAAAAGTGTTCCTAGGAAGATGTGGGTTTTAGTAAACTGCTTTGAATGCAGGAAACACTGTTTATATGGTGTTATATGAATACAACATCTCTGAGTGACTCATTTTGAGTTGGTGAATAAACAATCCTTGGTCTCACTAGTAGTAAAAGAAACACAGTTGAGGCATTCTCTGAATTTTTAAGGCTCAGTTTAGTAAGTACCAATAATTACTAAGTCTTCATGAAAATGTGCCTATTCTGTGATTTTAATTCATAAGCCTGGATAGGGCTGTAGCCCATTTGGTGCATAGCATGGCAAAGCCCCAGCCCAGTCCCCAGCATGGCTTAGATATATGTTACTCCAGCAATCTAGAGGCTGGAGCAGGAGGATCAGACATTTATGATCATCCTCAAGAGTTCATCTTTTGTTTGCATTTAGGTTTAGAGATAATAATGTGCTAAGATATTTTGCCGTTGACTTTCTGAACTGAAAACATTCTTCATTGAATTCATTCTGGTCCAAGTGCTGTGTGTTGTGTTAGATGCTGGAATGACAGGTCGAGTTAGGTCTCTGACCTGAAGCAGCTTGTATTGAAATCAACCTGGCTGTGGTGGCACACTCCTTTAATCCTAGCACTCAGGAGCCAGTGGCTGGTCTCTGAGAGCTCAAGGCCAATCTGACCTACAGAGTGAGTTCCAGGATAGCCAGGGCTACACAGAAAAACCCTGTCTCAAAAACAAAAACAAAACAAAAACCAGACCCAAAAGGAGGTGGGATGTCAGGGAGAAAGAAAATGAAAAAAGAAAGAAAAAGAAATGAGGCTGGTAGTGCAGTTTCATGATTTTGCTAATGATAGGAATGACCCTGAGAGAAGAGTGAGTGAGTGATTCCACATGAGATCCTGATGCTTCAAAAGGTTCTTTCTTTCTTTCTTTCTTTCTTTCTTTCTTTCTTTCTTTCTTTCTTTCTTTCTTTCTTTCTTTCTTTCAAGATTTTATTTTTGGCAAAAAGGTACTTTCTAAGTCCTCCTTTTCATTGGATTTACTTGTATGCCCATAGGAGTTTGAGAATTTGGTCAGGCTCAGTTTTCCAATAGGAAAGAATCATACTATTTTTTCAGAAATAGAAGTCCTACTATCCATTAGGCTGGCATGGCTTCTTAGACTATTTTACATGAATCAAGAGAAGCTTGCTTAGGTTTTGGTTCTAATTTTATTTTTAATAACTTTCCTTACTTCACTTTCCTTACTTTAAATTTTAATAAAATTTTAAATTATGAAAGTAATGTATGCTTATAAAATATTCAAACAGTTCAAAAGTATATCAAATACAAATGAAAGTATCCCCACTCTTCCTGCGTAACTGCTGCTAGGCAGTTTAAATAATCACTTGTAAATAAACTCGGATTTTAAGTACCTTGTATTCTGAATATTTACTCTTTCTATTTAAGGGGGGGAAATGAATTTTCCTTTTTGGGAAAGTACTCGGGAACAGTGGAGGCTGTCTTAGGACCTGTACAGGAAGGATTTCTGGAAGTACATTGATCAGTTAGATTGCTGTGTCCTATAGGGCTTTTTAAGGATTTATTGACACTTCATCAAGGTATTTGAGAGAGTATTCAGGGAAACCTAAGAAATGCTGCAGTTCCTTTCTCTTCCTTATAAATTCATGCCTGGTCAGAAATTACAGCTTGAGTGGGATGTCCCTCCACAGAACTCAAATGCACTCTATTTATCATGTTACTTAGTGTGGCAGTAATGTAAAATGTGGAGAATTTTTTTCTTTTTTGTTTCTTTCTGCACAGGGGCTCACTCAGCACGTATTTCACTATATGTCTCTTCATCTCTCTCTTATTTCAACTTCTGTTCACTTCCCCAATTCCCCACATCATTCTCCTAACAGGGAAAAAAAAAGTTTTGTCCACTGAGTCCTCTTTCTTATTTTATTTACTATACTTTGAGTTGACTGTTTCTCCAAAAACACTTTGCATTCTGAATTAGCCTATCAAGCTGTTTTCTCCAGACGCTTCATACACTACACGTCTTCTACAGCTGTGCCCTCTGAGGTATGAAAACCCAAGTCTGCTTATGGCTTAGCCTTCATAATTTTAGAATATAAGTCCCTATATTCTGTTTGGAAAAGTTATATTCTTGTTATTTTTATGCCATTAAGAAAATTGTACTTTTGGTCCACAGAAATAGCCATCACAGGAGGGCCTGTCTCCCTGCACTGTCCAGTCAGAGCCACAGTCCCTGCCATAGCAGCCCATTTGTCTAAGTCTGTGCGTTTAAGAATACACAAGCCCGAATATCTGCATCCTTACATGGAAATACACAAATCCTAGTTGGGCGGACATTTGAAATGATAGCCATTCATCCAAATGGCGGTTGTTGAGGAATTGTAACCTGCAGTTCTCCTTACTGGCAATGCCATTCTGCTCGGGGAATATAGAACAAGCCCAAACAGTAATACTGACAGAATACGGAATTATGATACAGTAGAGCCTTCACGTAATTCTTTGTTGAAGAAGTTAGGGCCTAAATGTTAAGGCTTATTGTTATTCTGAGTTGATAATCTCTGCCTTGCTTTAATAATTTTTCCTCATGCCTGGGTAGCCCGCGAGTTGCACAATAATCACTCACACAGCTTTGTAATCAATGCCCAAAGTAATAGGATTCCTCTGGCCACCGGCAATTAATAAATTTGTGTCTTTTTTAAAACACTAGCAAGTCGGGCCTGAAATACGACTGACTGGCTCTCCTCATTTGCATATTTATTGCAGTGGAAAAATTCTTACCAGATGATTGATGCTGAGCCTGCCTCTTGAATTCCAAGCAGCACATTATTATGAAATGAAAAATGCCGGCCATACAGTTGATTAAAGTTGAAGACAGTGGAATCGGTGTTTTTTAAGATTGTGGGAGAATTAAAGGCATATTTTAATAGATGTTGACAAGAAGTGAACTAACAAAAGCAAAGCAAAGGATTTGCTTGAAAAGATTTAATCAAACGTCTTTCTTGGGGGATTAATTGCTGGGGATGACTAGTGCAAGTGGCAGGCTTGTGTGGATTTGAATGAAAAGTATTGTTCTCGGCCAGTCTTTCCTGTGTCATTTTGACCTGTACTTTAGCTCTAGTTCTAGAGTTACTTTTGATGGAGAGAGAAAAAAAGAAGACACTCTTATAATCTGCACATTCCAGTTCAGTGCACCCATCTGGGGTGGTGAGGGAGAGCTTGTGTGTACTTGGATGTAAATAATTGTTTGCTTGCATATTTATTTACAATAGCTATAGATATTTAAAAAGTGGAAAGGCAAGCTTCATTTTACTTTACACATTCATACCCTTCTCATTTCCCCTCTTTTCACTGCCAGAAATTTACTTGCTAGTTGATGATCTAACTAGTGCATGCCCAAACTGATTCTGTGCCTACACTTTTGTTAGTGTTGGACAATCTAGAGGAATCGAGAAAAATAAGCTTGTTAGATGATTTTTAGACTGATGACATTTTGTGTATACAAATGCTTGCAGATGAGCAGTATGAAAATGAATGTTGGGACCAGTGCAAGCCAGTCCAGTTCTTAAAAGACTTTAATCATGTAGGAGATGTGGCTTCACAGTCACAGGCCTTTTTTTTTTTTTTTTTTAAGCTTTTAGAAAATATGTCAATAGACAATAATACATCTGTTGTTTTTTTAATCTCACTTGTAAGATCAACAGGGAAAGAATTGCCTACATTATATAGGTGTGAAAATTGAGACTCAATTGAGATTAAATTGAGATCAAATTGGTCCACTCAGCATAACAGTGACTAGTTAGTAACAGAATTCAGGCTCTGGACTCTCAACAAAGTGATCTTTCCCTTGTTCTCCACTCATAATCATCCCTAACGCTAGTAGCTGCTTCTATTGAGTCTTGCTAGTATGAGGAAGCATATGTCTTCCTTAATCTCCTCGTAAGAGAAAGGCTTCTGGACATGGACCATGTAGGGCAAACTAAACACAAATATCCTTGACAATCTCCATTTGTTTTTGTGACGATATGCCAAGAGGGCTCCAGCATTGAGTCTTCACTGCTTCTCTTAACTTTTTAACTCTGCAATCATTGGCAGAAAAATTAGAGGTGAAGTAGAAACTGTTGATTTCAGTTTATCTATTATTCATAATGTTGGGCAAATAGAATTCCGTTCTATATGAATAATAAAGAGGGTATTTGTTTGTTTTGCCTGGGAAGAGTTTGAAGAATTCACTGTTGAATTTGAGTTTTCAGGTTCTTCACTTTCCATGTGTGGCTTTCAGTAGGCCTCTCACCTTCAGCAAAGTATTGCTCCATTGTGTCTGTATGTTTTACACACCGTCTATTTATTTATTTATAAGTAGGGGTTGGGGAGTATGTTGGTGTGGATGCTGGGCTCATATGTGGAGGTCGGATGCTTTTTTTGCAGGAGTCAGTTGTCTCCTTCCACCATGTGGGTCCAGGGTCATTAGGCTCAATGGGAAGCACCTTTACTGGGTGCTTACCAACCCAGCTTTTGCATACCAGTCAGAAGTGTGGCGTTCATATTTGTAAAGAGGTGAAAATTGAGTCCTGCCTTCTAAATCTGTTTATGGGAAGTTATCCATGCCGTGGCCACTGTGATAATTGCTTTGATTAACTGTGTGTGTGTTGGGGGGCGGCTGTTGGGGGGCTTAAACACATAATTACAGATTTCATTTCTGGCCAGTCTCTTGACATGGTGAATGGACGGCCGCTTTCTGAGTGGGTAAGGGGGTGTAAGAAATGAGAACACATGAGAGTGTTAATAGAAAGCACTTTGATTTACTGATGTTGGCTTTCTGCTTTCTTTTGGATTGATAACATTGTTGAATGGATCCAAAATGGATTAAAACAAACAAACAAAATAACTGGGACAAAATAAAAGGTACTTGAGAGTGGCCCTTAAAAGTTGTAGCTTCTGGGCAGTGGTGGGGCATCTCCTTAATCCCAGCACTCAGCAGGTGGATCTCTGAGTTTGAAGCCAGCCTGATCTACAAAGTTCCAGGACAGCCAGGGCTACACGGAGAAACCATGTCTCGAAAACAACAAGTAGTGCAAATCCTTGTCTTTTGTTAGGTCCCTTCACGTTCTTGGTTATGCCACATGTTGGAGTTGGACTGGGACTTGCCACTTGCCAAGCAGTCACAGCACACTGTTTTGTAACTTCTTTCTCTTAAAGATATTGTTTATATTGGCTGAGGTTTTTTTTTATGTATATAAGCGTTTTGCCTGCATGTATGTATGTGCACCATATATGCCTGGTGCCTGTTGAGGTCAGAAGAGAGCATTGGACATTCTGGAACTAAAATTTTTGATAGTTTTGTTTGTTTCCGATTGGTGATTCACTTAAGATCATCAAGAGTCATCTGCTGGGGCTGGAGAGATGGCTCAGTGGTTAAGAGCCCCACCTCCTCTTCCAAAAGTCCCGAGTTCAATTTCCCAGCAACCACATGGTGGTTCACAACCATCTGTAATGTGATCTGATCCCCTCTTCTGGCCTACAGGTTTACATGCAGGCAAAACACTATATATATAATAATAAAAAATAAATCTTAAAAAAAAAGAATTATCTGCTATACTCCTTCCTTTAAAAGTGTAAATAATATTCCATTTTCCTGATCTTTTTAAATAAACTTAGTTTGAAATATTACAGGTATTTTTCCCCCTACAAAGGTGGACTAGAATGAGAGGATTATTTACTATTCTGTGGACTTGAGCTTTTAAGTCATTGTTTTTTAGGTTTTTCTTTTGTTGGTTCGTTTTGAATGGTGGTGCTGCTTGGAACCCAAGGCCTTTTTCATGCTAGGTAACTGCTCTATTACTGAATTATATCAGTATTTTGTTGTTGTTGTTGTTGTTTTTGTGGTGAACTAATTTTTTGAAAGATTTATTTATTTATTTATTTATTTATTTATTTATTTATTTATTTATTTATACAGTATTGTGCCTGCATGTGTACCAGCAAGCCGGAAGAGGGCACCAGATCTCATTATAGATGGTTGTGAGCCACCATGTGGTTGCTGGGAATTGAACTCAGGACCTCTGGAAGAGCAGACAGTGTTCTTAACCGCTGAGCCATCTCTCCAGCCCTGTGGTGAACTATTTTGACATAAACCTACCCTATTCATCCATTTTAAGTGTACAGTTCAGTGTCATTAAGTACATTTATGTCTTCATAGAACCGTTAGTGTTCTCTGTCTCTAGAACATGTTCACACCCCAAATTGTACTATTAAACAGTAATTCTCCATTTCCTCTCTTCTCTTTGAATTCCAGTATTTTAGTTCCCTCATGTTAGTGGAGTTATGCTACTTTTGTACAGTTGGCATATTTTTAACCTGATATTTTCAAGGTTTAGTCTGGTAATTCATCTGTCTTTATGAGACCTTGTTATGTAGCTCAGGCTGTTCCTAAAACTGTGAGTTCCTGCTTAAACCTTACAAGTGCTGCGATTACAGGCAGGCAGCACCCCTGGCTTGTTTTTTCATTTTTATTTTCTCAGTGCTGAGTTGGTCTCAGGGTTTATTTTTTCCTTTGAGAATGTAATTATATAATTTCTCCATTCCCTTTTCTCCTTCCAAACCCTCTCATATACCTACCCCTCCTTGTGTCTATTTCAAATTCATGGCCTCTTTTTTATTGATTGTTGTTATGTGTATTTATGTATATATGGTTAGATATTAGTTTCTCAGTCTGTAAAATGTTGTATGTATGTATTTATTTCGGGGATAACCATTTGGTATTGGATGTGTTCTTCCCTGGATAAGAGTATTTCTTCCACTCAGAATTCCTAATTTGCCTGTAATAGAGATGAAGTCTCATGTGCTTTTCCTTGTCTGATTTGACATGTCTATTGTTTGTAAAAGTAACTTTTATTCTCCTGGCTCAGTTGTTGTCTCAGAGGCTTACTGCTTCCTTCTGCTGCCCTGGGCCGAGTCCTGGATGCTTCTAGCCTCCACACAGTCTAGCCTAGGCCTAGAATGGTTTCAGCCTCTGAGACTTACTGCCTCATAAGCTCACCCTTTCTTGTTGTTACTGTGTCTGTTCTGGCTGGTTCAACTCAGCTGTTCTGGCTCAAACTCTTCTCCCAGCTGACTTACTTAATCTGGCTTCTTTCTTGGCCCGTAATTGCTCTGCTTGGCCTCAAACTAACCCAGCAATCTGCTCTAGGCGTCCGGCTTCTTCTTTTATGGCTCTTTCTGTCTTCACCTGAGTTCTCTCTCTGCAACCATCTTTCTGTTACTGTCCTGGTAAAACTGCCTCCTCTCTCTGTAAACTGCCTCTTAAGAAGCTTCCCTTTCCTCTCTCTTCTCATGAGAGTTGGGCCTATCCTATTCTGCCAAATCTTCTGATGTATCACCTTTTCTGCCACTCAATTAGACATCACTTTCAAACATGGGTGCTTCCTTCTACAAACTAACTTTACTTTTGTTTGGGATTAAAGGCATGTACCACTACGCCTGGACTTGAGCTGTTCTTTACCTGATACTTGCTCTATACCAGGCTGGCCTTGAACTCAGATCTGTTTGCCTCTGTCTCCCGGATTAAAGTCGTGTTTGTATTCCAGCCGGATCATACAGATCTCGAGGATCTTAGGATGTGATCTCTTGCCAGAACAGCCATGTTCTGAATTAATATCCCTCTACAGTGGTTGAACTTGTTCATCCCATGGTTAGGCAGTCATGTTGGTGAGACTTTATGGGTGTAGCTTCAGACATTACTAGGAGACATAATCTTGAAGAAAACCCCCCTTTCCTCTGGCTCTTAAAATCTTTCCACTCTTTCTTTCATAATGTTTGTTCCCTGGGTCTTAGGTTCAAGGATTGTTTTGCACATGCACCCTTTGGGACTAGACTCCACAGCTCTGCATTTTGATTGGTTGAGATATTCTGTCTGTTGTAGAGATGTTTCCTTGATGAAGGGTGAGAACTACATTTATCTGTGGGTATACAGACAATACTTAGATTGTAGTTAAGGATTGTGGTTTGTACATTGGTGATTGTAGATTTTCCTCCGAGATCCATGACTTCACTGGCCATGGGTAGTTTGTTAGTATCCAGTACCAGGCATGGTTTCCTTCTTGTGGAATGAGTCTTACGGCACTGAAAGACCTGTTGGCTGCTGCCAAGGCATGCATGCTGCTGCTGCACCCTTACAGTCATTGTGCCATGCTGGTGGTGGTTGTGGTTTGTAGAGGCCTCATAGCGCATAGGCTGGTTGCCTTTCTCCTCTGGAAGCTTACATGACACCTTCTGGTACCATGAAAGCTAGTCTCTAGGGAGGAGGTATTCAGGCCAGTTCCACCTCTAGAAACTCTGAGTCCTAGGTCTGAAGTGCATGATGTCTTCAGCAATAGGGACTTAACCTCCCTGGGGAACAGCATACAGACAGTAGCCTTTATGTCTTGTGTGTCTCCTGGACAAACCTGACCAACTAAAGGAAGGCGTCTTATGCCTGGCTTTTGTTAGGGGTTCTTTGATTCTTGGAGGGGAGATTGTGAGCCAAGATGAGAAACTTTAATTCAAACTATGTATGTATATTTATTTTTGGACTAACAGATATTAAAAGGGGTTTGTTTTTGTTTGTTTGCTTGTTTGTTTTGTTTTGCTTTTAGGTAAATAGTTAATAGTTAATTCCTTATGACTTTATCAGACATCCTTACTATTATTTTGCCATCTTCCTTTCTTCTGTTCTTTGGTTTTTCAAGACAGGGTTTCTCTGTGTAGCCTTGGCTGTCCTAGACTTGCTTTGTAGACCAGGCTGGCCTCGAACTCACAGCAATCCGCCTGCCTCTGCCTCCCCAAGTACAGATGTGGGGCCATTGTGCCCACTCTTCTTCTATATTTTTCTCCCTCCTCTTCCCTAATTTGAGACCCCACTTTGTTCCCTTTCCCCAGTAAGATCAGTTGTACCTGCTATTTTCTTCTGCGTTGTCTTTCCCCTCCCCATTCTGGCAATGGCCCCTTTTTACTTTTCTGACTTTTGCAGTTATACTCCAGGATGTGTACTCAAATCTAAAAAGCCTCTGATGAGAGAACATGCAACAATTGTCTTTCTAGGGTCCGGAGTACCTTAGTTAGTATAATCTTTTCTAGCTCCATGATTTCAACTGAATCAGTTTTTCAGAAACAAAGTGGATTTGTAGTTTGACTTTAGGAAATAGGATTTATCTCTTTCAAAGTAACTGTTGGGGTTAAGAGTGCAGTTCATTGGCAGCTCACTTGCTATCCTGGGACTCACTTTGTAGACCAGGCTGGCCTCGAACTCAGGAGACCCACCTGCTTCTGCCTCCCAAATACTGAGATTAAAGGTGTTTGATACCATACCAAAAAGGGGTCCAGATTTGTAATGTTTTGGTTTGTTTGTTTGAGACAAGAACTCTAGACCAGGCTCACTTCAAATTCTCTCTGTAGTACAGAGGATGACTTTGAATTTCTGATCCTCCTGCCTCCTGAGTTCTGGGATTATAGATGTGCACGTATCGTGCCCAGTTTATGATAGTGCTGAGTATCAAACCCAGGTCTTTATGAACTCTAGACAAACAGTCTGCCAGCTGAGTTACAGCCCCGGATTTTTTTTTTTTTTTTTTAAAGTTTATAGCCATGGATTGTATACCTAGTCATGAGCATGAGTATTACAAATGCATCCTGTTGAGTCTAAAAACCAAGTGAGAATATTGTCTGTATGAGTAAACTCATGCACCTGGCAGGATCTTTCTTTATAGCCCCAAATGGCCTGGTACCTAATGCTCCTAAGTTCTCTCAATTTACAAGTTGGAGGAGATGATGCTGTTTTGTTTTTTCAGGACAGGATTGTTTTTCTTTGTCACCCTGGCTGTCCTGAAACTCACTCTGTAGACCAGGCTGGCCTCAAACTCAGAGATCTACCTGCCTCTGCCTCTTGAATACTGGGATCAAAGGTGTGTACCGCTGCCTTACCTAGCACAAGCTGGACATTATAAACTTGGGTTGTTTTGTTTGTCTTGGCTTTGGTTTTTGTCTGTGTATGATATATATTCTTGTGCGTATACATGTTTTCGTGTCTGTGAGTGCATATGTATGCTTGTGCCTGTGGAGACCAGAGGCCAGCATCAGGTAAGTATCTTCCTTGGTTGTCCTCCACCTTAGCCACAGGAGACATGGTTTCTTATTTAAGCCTGGAGCTTGCAGTTTTGGCTAGTCTAGTTAGTCAGCTTGTTTTGGGATCCTATCAGCTTTCCAAGAGCTAGGATTTCTAGTGGGCCACCATGCTTGCCTGGTATTTATGTAAGTCTGGGAATCAATTGAGATCCTCATGCTTACACAGCAAATGCTTTACTCACTGCACCATGTCCCAGACTCCCTAACTTGGATTTTGTATATGAGCTTTTTCTGTAATATATGTTTGAGAGGTTGAGATACTGATTTGCAGCTCAGAGACAGATGAGATCTGATGGAGGAGAGAGAGCTGAGCTGCAGTCTTCAGAAGAGGACCTTTGGGGGGAATTGCTTGTAAGAGGCATCACCTATGAGACCAGAGGGCAGCCTGTAGGGTATACCCAAGGAACTTAGTATCAGGGGGGAATTTTATTAGTTATAATAAAAGGCAAGGAGTTTGTCAAGCTTAATGACTTTAAGAACTGACCACCGAAGTCTTCCTATCTGCAGACACATTTCTTAGTACCTTCCGCATGCTATCTTGCTTACCCCTTACTACCATGTGAGACAGGCACTGAGGTGATTTCTATGAAGTGGACCTCAGAGGGTACTGTCTCCCATCTCTTCTCCCTGCACCCTCCCCAGCCAGAGCTGCTCAGGAGACAGCAGTGACAGCGATTGTAGAGAGTTGTAAGTGACTAATTATCCCTGTACTGTGCTTTACTTTTCTCCCAGGTCACAAAGCACTTAAAGCATTGTTAAGGTCATTGGTGGATCTTCAGGAAGAATTGCTTTTCCAGTACCCAGACACTAGATATCTCGTAAATGGGACGAAACCCAAAACAGAGAGGTAAGGAGGAAGCAGGACCCTGAGCTTGCTTATTTCTTCTCATCTGGACAGATTCCTATCTTGTATGAAGAAGAAAACTTTGTCCTTCCCATACAGATAGATATGAGACTTGATAATAGTTAAAATAGAGCTGCTTTGTATTTAACTGGTGGTCAGAACAGGACAATGGGGATTAGCCTGCTTGTTCTAGCTTTGTTGTACCTGCTTACCTTTATAGCCTCAGTCAAAATAAGTTCCTTCTCTATAATAATATTTGCCTTCTATAGTAATTAGTAGAATGTAATCATGTTTTAAATATTAATGCTTAATTAATATTAATGAAATATCTGTGCCCATACCTTGGAGATGAGCACTTTCTATCTATTGAGACCAGTAGTACAGTCAGTAGTACAGTGAGTGAAGTGGCCAAGCAGTTGGGGTAGGGGATATTTATTGTCGTCGTCGTTTTTGTGATGTGTGCAGTTGTCCCTCTGTATGCAAGGGGGAATGGCTCTGGAACCTTTCATGGATACCCACATCTGTAATGTTTTTACAGTCTCATTTCTTTTTATGGTGTAGTTACCATTGGGGAAAGAAAACTTAAACCCAGATGCTTTTCGTATTTGTTTGAAAATGTCCACAAATCTTTGATTGTCCTTATGAACTTAAAAATTTTTTTTAAATCTTTATTCATACTTTATGTGTATAGGCGTTTTCCCTGTACGCATGTCTGTACACCATGTATAAACAGTGTCTGTGTAGGGCAGAAGAAGGCCTCCTGGGAGTGGAGTTACAGACATTTGTGCGCCGTCATGTGGGTGCTGGGGATCAAACTCAGGTCTTGTGATTGTGAACATTCTTTTGAAGCAAAAGCCACCCTCACTTTTCTGATGTAATATAGTTCCAGTGGGAAGGGTCTAAATGCTTATTGTGAACCCAGTCTGTTATTTAAGTAATGTTTACATTGGACTTAATGTTCTTACTGGTTTTCTAGTGAGGAGATTTCTAGTGAAGATGATGAGCTAGTGGAAGAGAAGAAGAAGCAGAGAAGGGTCCCACCGAAGAGGAAGCTAGAGATGGAGGACTATCCCAGCTTCATGGCAAAGCGCTCTGCTGACTTCACCGTTTACAGGAACCGCACCCTGCAGAAGTGGCATGAGAAAACCAAGCTTGCTTCCGGAAAACTGGGCAAGGTGCATGCATGTGTGTATGTGTGGGTGCCTGTGTGCCTGCGTGCGTGCGTGCGTGCATGCATGCATGCAGGCCTGCGGGTGTGTGTAAGGTAGGTGTGGCAACTGAATCATTTGTAAGAAATAGGAAAGAAAGAAAGAAAGAAATAGGAGCTATAGCTTATTTTTTCTGTGTGATAGTAAGCAGTTATTTCTGTTCTCAAATTCACTGAACTACTACTACTAGCTTGTAATCTTTGA
Organism: Acomys percivali; assembly: GCA_907169655.1. Taxonomy (NCBI): domain Eukaryota; kingdom Metazoa; phylum Chordata; class Mammalia; order Rodentia; family Muridae; genus Acomys; species Acomys percivali. The sequence continues at coordinate 35,609,377 of OU015746.1, forward strand.
TTTTAACTTTCTTAGATAATCTTTTATTCTGGAAAAGAAGCCTTGTTCAGGGCCTGAAAGTATGAAATACTTTAAGCAGACTTGAAAACATTATTAAAGGAGCAGAAGAAAGTTATGACTGCTTAAGACTAAGATTTTTCTGAGAACAGTTGTAGCTACTGACAGAGTCAGCTCTTAACAGAAAACCTTCCTGAAAAGATAGCTGCCTTCAGCACTGACCTGTATTATCTGACACTGGTTAATGTTGTTGCAGGGTTTCGGTGCCTTTGAACGCTCGATCTTGACTCAGATCGATCATATTCTGATGGACAAAGAAAGATTACTGCGGAGGACACAGACCAAGCGTTCTGTCTACCGAGTTCTTGGCAAACCTGAGCCAGCTCCTGAGCCTGTCACAGAGAGTTTGCCAGGAGAACCGGTAAGAACTCTGGGACACATGTGCTTATGGGAACGGTCTCTGGGAGGCTAGTTAAATGGAGAGCCTGCAGCATTAACTCCTATTGTAAGAAGCTGGTGAGGTAAAGGAAACAGCACTGCTTTACTGGACTGTTAGCATGAGGCTTTGTAAACACTTGTGTCACAGCTCTTCATTTTGCATTTGATATATTAGTTTGTCAAGGGGAATGTTTAAAATCCAGTTTTTAAGATGAAGGGAATTGTGGAGACTGAACCCAGGCCTAACATGATGTGCAAACCCTCTACTTCTGCCCCGCATCCCAGACCTTAAGGGTTAGCTTCAAAGCTACTGTATAGAAATAGCAGCACAGACATTTGCTTAGTGTTTGTCTTTGGGTGCTCTAGAGAGGATCTGAAAGTAGAATATTAAAATTATTTCATTTTAAAGGAAATATTTTTGTTTTGGGGTTTCTTTGGGGGGATATTTCTGAGACAGGGTTTTTAAAATATAGTCCTGGCTGTCCTGGAGCTAAGCTTGCTTCAAACTCATAGATACCCATGTGTATCTGGCTTCCAGGTGCTTTATTCAAGGGAATTAAAGGCATGTGCTACAACTCCTGTCTATTTTCTGTTTATCGTCTGTGTATATTTGAGTATTTGACCTCCATGTAGGGCTGGGTACACACCGTGAGCACCCAGTGCCTGTGGAGGTCAGAAGAGGGTACTGGGTCCTCTGGAACTGGAGTTAGCAGATGTTGTGAGCCATCATGTGGGTGCTGGGAACTGAACCTGGTCCCTAGAACAGCAAGTTCTCTTAACTGCTGAGCCATCTCTCCAGCCCCCCCCCCCGCCATTTTAGTTTTATTATTTATATTTTTTATGTTTGTACATCTTTTAAAGAAATACTAGAATTATATCCCTTCCTTCCCATGCCCTCCAACTCTGTCAACCCTCCTTTTCTTTGGTTATTACTGTTACATACATATATATGTATATATTTGTATGCATAAATATCCAAATACAACCTGCTGAGTCTTTTTTGTTGTCTGTGTGTGTATGGCTTCAGGGCAGTCTACTTGATGTAGTATAGCCAGTAAGGGAGCTTATTCCTGGAGAGGCTGATCTCCCTCTCCCAGAAGTCATTTATCTATGGGTAGGACCCTTTGAAGAAAAATTTCCCTTCCATGTTACACGTTTTTATTTTTTAATCACAGAAGAAATAGACTTAATACTTTTTAATTTCATAAGGATTTAAAATGAAACATGAAATTTTTCCTATTCTGAAAATTGTAGTTATGACTTTGTTGCAATAAGCTTTATACATATAACATATATGTAGCAGATGAATTTGATTTTTTCCTTTTTAGTTTACTTTTTAAATATTTATTTAATTTTTAATGGTGTGTGTGTGTGTGTGTGTGCGCGCGCGCGCGCACGCCCATGTGGCTATGTACACGTAATGCAGGCCAGAGGCACTGTGTTTTCATGAAGCTGGAATTATAGGTAGTTGTCAATAACCTGATTTGGGTGCTATGAGTTGATCATAATGCTCTTAACCACCAAGCCATGAGAGACTCCAGCCCTCCTTTTAAATAAAAAGTTTTTTTCACTGTATCATTTTACACACACACACACTGTACAGTGCTCTACTTGTGTGTACACCTGCAGGCCAGAAGGGGGCATCAGATCACATTGTAGATGGTTGTAAGCCACCATGTGGTTGTGGGAATTAAACTCAGGACCTCTGCAAGAGCAGCCAGTGCTCATAATCTCTGAGCCATCTCTCCAGCCCATATTTTTATTTGTTTATGTGAATATATGGATGAAATTTTCAAAGTAAAAATTTCAAAGAAAATAAACTAAATCTTGATAGATGTTGCCAAATTACCTCCCAAAAGTACTCTAATAATATTCCCTCCATTAGTCTCTCCTGTGCCCTTCCCATTCCACTAAACTCTTTCTCTTCCCAGACAGTCACCTCCTACTTTTATGTCTTTTCTGTTTAATTGTGGCCCCTGCTGTTAATTAGGATTGCCTACATGAGCATGAGTACGGGATTCTTTACTTGAGCAAGGGCAACTTAGCACTGAGGAATATGGCTCTTGTGCCCCAGCACCTCAGGGGGTCCTTTTTTAAAAATGAGATCAAGTAGGTGTATATGCATCTATATAAATATGTAAAATACCACTATATTTAAAAATACTACAAAATTTAAAATTTTACTATATTCTAGATACTTAGCATGAAAATCTACCTTAATTTTTCTGTCTGTAAAGAATTCTATTGTACAACTGGAGAGATGGCTCAGAGGTTAAGAGCACTGACTGCTCTTCCAAAGGTCCTGAGTTCAATTCCCAGCAACCACACGCTCAAAGCCCTCCATAATGTGATCTGATGCCCTCTTCTGGCCTGTAGGTGTACATGCAGGCAGAGCACTGTATATGTTATAATAAATAAGTATATCTTTGTATGTTGTTTGGTTGTGGCAGAAGGCAGAGGCAGGCAGATCTCTAAGAGTTTGAGGCCAGTCTCGTCTACAGAGTTCCAGGATAGCCAAAGCTACACAGAGAAACTCTGTGTGTGTGTGTGTGTGTGTGTGTGTGTGTGTGTGTGTGTGTATAGGGGTGGTGGTGGATTCCACTGTATAACTATAAGCTATTATAGGAATAAATTATAGGAAACATTTCTAAATATTTTTATTTGTTTTGTTTTAGAAGATTTATTTATTTATTTATTTATTTATTTATTTATTTATTTATTTATTTATTATACAGTGCTCTGCCTGTGTGTACTTCTGCAGGCCAGAAGAGGGCATCAGATCACATTATAGATGGTTGTAAGCCACCATGTGGTTGTGGGAATTAAACTCAGGACCTCTGGAAGAGCAGTCAGTGCTCATAATCTCTAAGCCATCTCTCCAGCCCATATATTATATGTGAATATATGGATGAAATTTTCAAAGTGAAAATTTTAAAGAAAATATACTAAATCCTCATAGATGTTGCCAAATTACCTCCCAAAAGGCTCCCATTAATTTCCAGTCCCTCAGCTGGGCGGTGGTGGCGCACGCCTTTAATCCCAGCACTCGGGAGGCAGAAGCAGGTGGATCGTGGTGAGTTCGAGGACAGCCTGGTCTACAAAGGGAGTCCAGGACAGTCAAGGCTACACAGAGAAACCTTGTCTCTGGGGAAAAAAAAATTCCAGTCCCTCTGTTTTTCAGTTCTGGATATTTCCAGTCTGAGAGGTGAAAAATTTTCTCATTTGAATATGTGTGTGAATTCTGTTAGAGTGAGCTTAAACATTTTCATGATTACTTATGCCTCTTTATTCTATCAACTGCCTGTTAATCTTTTTCCCACCTGCCTACCTGATCTTGTTACAGTGCTCGGATTGTTCTTGAGCTTTTTTAAAAAATTAAATTTAAACTTAAAAATTATTTATTTTTATTTTAAGAGTTCTTAGCTGGACTTGATGGGCCATACCTTTAATTCTAACAGTCTTTTGAGTTCAAGGCCAGCATGGTCTACCGAAGCAATTCCATGGCAGCCAGGACTACACAGAGAAACTCTGTCCCAAAGAACAAACAAATAAGTAAATGGATAGATAAGTAAATTTTAAGAGCTTTTTATGTCCTAAGGAGAAAGTGTTTATTAGGACTCACGCCCTTTTACTCCCCATGGGCACAGGAGACTCTTCCTCAAGTCCCTGCCAATGCTCACCTGAAGGACTTGGATGAAGAGATATTCGATGATGATGACTTTTACCACCAGGTAGGAACGTTACTCACCCCTCTTTGTTACAACAGGCCACTACTCGCAGTCTCTGAATAAAAGGGAGCTTACTTTAGAGTCAACAAGGAGTTTGAACTCCCGTATTCAGGATTGATGTAAATCTGTCATTCTGGGTTCGTGGCTGGTTTTGGTTTTGTTTTTCCTTTTGAGGTGAAAACAGCTGATCTATTTTGTTAATGCCGTTCTGGTCTAGATGATCTGTAAAACAGTTTAAGCTTCTTTGAGTCCAGTATTTATTCTTTGCTGCTACTGGGTGTCTTTCCTTTTTAGTTTTTGTGTGTGCCAGCCCAGGGCAGTTTCAGACGGCAGCCCTACTTCAGCCTCCTGAGTGCTGGAGTCACGGCTGCACTACCACAGTAGGCTGGCTATTTAGGCTAACCTTTCTCTCCCACCTCAGGTACTAGTCACTCAGCTCTGAGCCTTGTACTGCATGGTAGGCAACAATTGGGATCCTGGAGTTCTTGAGTTAGGTTTCTGGTTCTTTTAACCTGGTTCTGTCTTTCTAATGCGATTTGTGTAAAAGATTGTTTATTTTTATTTTCCTATTTGCATGTCTGTATGCTATTAGTGTGCTTTGTGCCCAAGCAGGCCAGAAGGTAGTATCAGATGCCTTGGAACTGGAATTAGGAATGCTTGTGAGCCTCCATGTGGGCGCTGGGAATTTACCCAGGTTCTTTGCAAAAGCAGTAAGTGTGCTATTAACTACACAGCCACCTCGCCATCCCCTTTAATGTAATTTTTTGGTGTGACTTTAAATAAGTGTATTGAAACTGTAAGCTACTGTTGATTTTTCATTTTTCTGTTTATCTAATATTTTAAAAAGATAATCAGTAAAAGTTGACATATGGTCCAGTTCTCACATTTTTATTTCTTGTTGTTTTAATGGTTTGATTACTTATTTAGGTTCTTTTGAGATAGCATCTCACTCTGTCACCCAGATTAGACTTGAACTTGCAGGTCTTCTTTCCTTCCTGGGATGTGCTTAGTGAGACACAGTGCTGTGCCTCCCGCACCTCAGCTTGTCTTGTCTTGTCAGCAGAGTTCCCACAATGCTTCCCCAACATTATTTGCTTATATGCCACTCTTTTTAAATAATCTTAATGCTTGTTTAGATGGACTAAATGTTTGAGGTATTCTAAAGGGCCACAGCAACTTTCTGTATTATATCTTGCTGAGTTAGTTATATTATTAATGAAATGTGCTTTCTTGCCTGATGGAGTGTTGAGGATGCTGCTCACCAGTGTTGCACTGCTTTGTGTTGAGCCATTGCTTATCAAGATAAGACATTACCCTATTGAATTTTTAATTAGTTTTTGCCAGAGAATTTGCAACAGCTTGTTTAAGGTTTAGTCAAGATAGATGTACTTTGCATATGAATATGGAGTAAGAAATCTCTTAGGAAAATTCTGGTAAAACAAGAACAGGTGATCTGTGTTGGGAATGGCTCAGATTTGCTGTGTAAAAAGAGACTTGTTTTAGTTTTGTTTGTTTGTTTGTTTGTTTTAAATGGTGTGTGTGTGTTTGTGTGTGTGTGTGTTCACTCACAGTGCGCCTACACTACCCACCTTCAGAAAAGGGTGTTGGATCCTATGGAATGGAGTTACAGGTGTTTGTGAGCTGCCTGATGTGGGTGCTGGGAACCAAACTCCAGCCTGCTGCAAATGCTCTTAACATGCTGAGCTGTCTTTCCAAATCCATCATTTAATATTTGATAAAAAGTATTGCCACAAGTGAGTGTGAAAAGTATATTAAGAGTAAAGGAGAGAGTATTGGCCTCAGCTGGTCCAGTCAGGGGTCTTGATTCCTTTCCTTTCCTCCTCTTCTTAAACCCATTTGTCGGGAGAACAGGGGGTGTTCAGGAGAGTCTAAGGATGTGCTTGATACAGGATATTAATGCTATCTAATTGTGTGAGATCATGGGAGACAGTCAGAAATGTTCTAGTCCTCATTAATTGAAGTGGACATTGCTGGAATAAAAGCACATTGTGAGCTAAATAGACTTAAGGTAAACTGAAATTGCTGGCAAGGAGCCGATTCCACTGGCAAGACCATGGAGCCTTGAAGATTTTCCCCTCCTTATTTCTTTGTCTTCCCTTATTATTTACTTGTCTGTTTATTATTTAAATTACGAAGATCTGTTTAAGAAATAGCATTACTCGATTGGTCCTTCATCCCAATTAATAATTTTAACTTCAATAAATTCTGATTTCAGAATTATGACTAGTCACATCTTAGCTTTTCCCCTTGCTGGTTAATTGGGGTGCTGAGGTTAATCTAAATTAAAACTTAAACTAATAGAGGTCAGTAAGGCAGCTGAAACACCTGAGTGAAACAAATGGGGCTGCCAGGCACAACTTTATCTTGGCTGTTTCCCAAGAGGGAAGTGGCAGCAAATTGAAGTTGTTTCAGCCTTCTGTAAAGGTGAGTGATGGGTGACACTTGTTAATGTACAGTGTCTCTAGAAGCATTCCAGATTGCTTTGCTTCTGTACCAACTGCTGCCATCCTCGCACACTTGGTAGGAACTGGACCAGTTGCCAACATCTGGCTGCACAGCGAGACACGGGTGCAAGTCTTGAAACCCCACAGATTCTAAATATGGTGCTTAGAACTGTGCAAGCTTTAATCACTTACCACTCCTTGGCAGCAGGCTACGACAGCTTATCCTAGCCTCGTACATCACATCCTGACATCTGCTGAGCTGCAAGGCAGCTGCACATTCATTTTCTTTTCTTGCCTTTTCTCATTGCTTCTTATTCCTCTTCTACTCACTGCCCCTTTACTCCCCCAATCTCCTCCCTTCAGTTTTCCTCCCCCTCCCCAATACACTGCTTGGAGGAGATGATCTGTAAAGATTACTGCTTCATTGTGTGCAAGTAATTGTGGTGATGCCAGGCCCTTGACAGACACGGCGTAGCACCTGTTCTGCTGACCTGGTTAATTTCTTCTGTTGAGTGGGATTTGCCAGAGATTGGAACTGAAGCCAATTCAATGATAAGGCTAAAGAAAATGGCTGTATGTTTTCTGTCACCTCCCAATTAAATTGGCTTCATAAAGTGCTTTCCTTATTTGTCAGGGTAGTGAGCCTGAGCTAAGTGTTGCATTCAGAAGGGGCACAATGTATTACAATAGGCCTATGAGTTTCTTTTTTTTTTTCCTCCTTTTCTCTTTTTCTTTCTCTCTTTTGTCTTTTAAAAATATGGTCATGTGGATGGAGGTGGATGGTGAATATAATACATTTCACACACACATACACATGCCCCTTTTAAACATACTTGAGGCTAAACTCTTTGGGTCCATGTTTTGTAAGGAAGAGATTATAGCCACATTGAATTTTAATGTTCCATTGTAAGGGTTTAAAGGCTTACTTGGTTAATTCAGGTATTATGAGGCTGTGTAAATGCCCTAAGTACTAAGAATGATGTATAGGGTCAGAGGGCCCCCCCCACCTGCTCACACACATTCATTTTCACTCCCACTCTTTGTTTCCTAATGGTCCTTGAACTTTAAAAGCATGCCTACTTTATTTAATAATAGTATAAGTGCACACGCACACATGCACGCTTACTTAAGCATGCATATTGATACATAGAAAAATGGGGGAAGTAAGGGGTTTCATAAATCTCATCCGTCCATCCGTCCGTCCATTGATTTGAGACAGGGTCTCTCTATAGTCCTGCTTGTCCTGAGCTCACTATTTAGACCAGGCTGGCCTAGACCTCAGAGATCCTCTTTTCCCTTCTTCTTGAGTGCTAGGATTAAAGGTGTGCTTCACCATGCCAGCTTAATTTTTATTATTATTTTTTAAAATTATCATATTTGTATTAATTTTTCAGTGTTGCTATGATAGAATTCTGTGACTGAAAGCAACTTACAGAGGAAAGAGTTTATTTGTATTTCAGGTTCCAGAGGCCATATGATTTCAAAGCCTCCCTCAGTGATATACTTCTAGCAAAACTGCACCTCCTAACCTCCCCAAACAGCAGCACCAATGCTTAAATGCTCAGGATTGTGGGGAGCTACAATACTAATTTATTATATGAGTATGAGTGTGTGTGTGTGTGTGTGTGTGTGTGTGTGTGTGTGTTGTGCATGCACTACAGCGTGTATATAGACAACTTTCAGGAGTTAGTTCTCTCTGCTCTGAGAGTCCTGGGGATTGAACTCAGGTGGTTAGGTTTGACAGCAGGTACCCTTACCTAATACTGAGCCATTCACTGGCTCTAAATTTATTTATTTATTTATTTATTTATTTATTTTATTTTATTTTATTTTTGTTTTTTGAGGTACAGTCTTACTGTGTAGCCCAGACTGGCCAGGAACTCTCAGCCTCCTACATAAGCCTCCCCAGTGTTTTGATTATAATTTAATTCCATATTTTAAATTTCTATTGCTTTTGTTTGTTTTGTATCTGTGTGCAGGTATGGTGTGATATGTATGTATGGTGCACATGTGGAGGTCAGAAGACAACTCACTGGAATTAGTTCTCCCTTCCTTCCCTCACTTCCTCCAGGATGAAATTCAGATCATTAGGCTTGGCTTGGTAGCATGCACCTTTATTTACTTCCTGGGCCATCTTGCCAATCTAATCCTATCATTTAAAAAAAAAATTCCTTCATCACACTCAGTCTCCAGGCTGCCTAGACCAAATTTTGTTCTTTCTGTATACCCTTATTTCTGTAAAAAAAAATTACAGCTTTATTGTTTTCAGTTTGTAAATAAACAAGCTTCATTTCATTTATTTTTTCTTTTCTTTCTTTTTTTTTTTCCCGGACTGGAAGAAATATGTTGTTAGAAAGTACTTTTTTCTTTAGAAGGCAGATGATTTATTGAACTCCTGTTATTTAACAATTCTAATGAGAAAATTTAGTTTTATAGTTTTGATGCTGGCTTGTGTGTAAGCTGGATTGCTGAAGGCATGATGTAACTGACAGTGAGGGGGTTTATTTATGAAGGACCTGTCACCTGTTCCAGAAAAGCAGTGTGTGTTCTCACTTTTGAATGGAATTGGTTTGTATTTGGTCTGTGTCTTGTCAAAGCTCTTCCTTAAAAACAATTTCACAAAACATCAAATGAACATGAGGGATGGGTCATTCAGAAATGTTTTAAGTACCTATTTTTCATTTTCATGATCCTATTTGCCACTACTATGGTATTTTTTAAAAGATGGGTTATCTTATCTGTATCACCATCACTTAAGGATTTTATTTTGTTTGCTTTTTTAAAAAGCCCAGATAGTTTTTTTTTCTTGGTAAACTTGAACTCTTAATGATTTTGGAGCAAAATTATGTAGCAGCTGCCTAAACTAAGTAAATAGGTGGTTGACAGACATCCTTATTTAATCCTTGTAAGATCTGATGTGGTATGATTGCCTTTAACAGTAAGTGATGTAAAGGGACTGGGCTTTTCATATCCTAGACCTCAGACTAGTTTCTTGTCACCTCGGGAGTTATTTTGTTCAGAAAGCCCTAATTGAACTAGATGTTGACAGATCCATGTTTGCATTCCTAAAGGTTCATTAGGATTTTGTATGTTGCTTCCAGCTCTGTTTAGTTTTGATCTGGTTTGTCTTGTCACTTTGAATCTTGCCAGGGGTATCTAGAGAAAGGCATAACAGGCTTTGCTTTTTCTGGTGACCACTTTGATGAGTTAAATTTCTACTTTTATTTGCAATCAGGACATGTCTAGTGCTGACCTTGCTACATGCTAGACCTCCATATCCAAGATATTTGATAATGCTATAAACAAGTAATTAGTAATTTGGTGAACTATTAAAAGTTGATCATGTTGAGAAGTACAGAAGCAGCAGGCTGTCTGACAGGATGGTTTTCTTTAATTAACTTGGTGAGTGATTAATATGGACAGTTGATGTAGTGGCTCTAATTGTATGCATTTAAATGAAAGTGAGAATAAGTGGTGTCTCAAGCCATTGGTGAAGTTAATGGCAGTACAATGTTCTTACTGTTGGCATGTACCTTCCCAGTGGCCCAGTTAATGGTTATTAACATGTTAGGAAGTCTGTTATGAGTCTCTTTTTTCCTTTACTAATACATTACTAGAAATAGATGCCTTTTACAAGAGCCATCTTTTGTTTTTAATTTTATTTTTAAGTGTTTGTATCTGAGATCTGCATAGTGTTTCTTTCTTTTTTTTCTTTTTAAAAGATTTATTTATTATTATGTATACAGTGTCTACCTGCATGGACACCCACAGGCCAGAAGAGGGCATTGGATCACATTATAGATGGTCATGAGCCACCATGTTGGGTGCTGGGAATTGAACTCAGGACCTCTGGAAGAGCAGACAGTGCTCTTAACCTCTGAGACATCTCTCTAGCCCTGGATAGTGTTTCTTAAAGGTCTAATGAAATTTATTGTACAATAGTGGTGATTTTAGAAAGAGAACATACATGTAAATAAATTTGAAAATTGGCATTATGGCTGAAGATAGAGCAAAAAGCTAACCATTTGGGGTTTGAGAGACTTAGTAATACTGTTTTTAAAAGCTAATTAGCAGTGTCTAATTAAATTCTAATGATCACAGGATTATTTTGTGTCCCCTATATAAGAATTTTATTTGAGACACATGGTAGTGTGCATCTGTCCCTTTAGCTCCTTGACATTGATAATGTTGCCGCTGTTATTGGCAGTACTGAGACCCAAGTATGGATGGCATCAGCACCAGCATATGGTCACGAGCTTGGGTTCATTATCATGGGCACTGCTGTAGAACAGAAGGACAAAAGGCAGTTTTTACTGACTTCAGTTTTATTTCATTGTAAGGAGTTTCATATAGTGCATGCTGGCCTTGAATCCTTGATCCTGCTGCTTCTGCCTTCCAAGGACAAGGATTACAGGCCCATGGCACCGCACCCAGCAGAGCCGTGTTTTAGATGCTGGGTCCAGAAGTTTCATCAAACCACAGCATCAGGGGAAGGTACATGACTAGGCCTGTGACAGGGCTTCACTATGTTTGTTGCCTTGGCTGGCCTGGAATTTTTTATGTACACCAGGCTGTCTTTGAGCTCACAGATATCTTCCTGCCTCGGCCTCCCAAGCTCTGAAATTAAAGGAATAGTCACCATACCGAGCACTTTCATTTCCTTTGGTTCTTTGTTTTTAAAAGTATCAGTACCTGACTTACACACCACTGCTTTGTTCGTTAAAGGTAAAACTATAGAACAAAGCTTTAAGCAATACAATTTATTGGACAAGAAAGGAAAGAAGTAGGATTGGTTTAGAAATGTTGAAGAAACTTTCTTAAACATAAATAGTACCATAAAAGTTCACTTGGCAAGTGTGTGGCCAGAATTGCCTTTTTTGTAACAATAAGCACAATACATACTGGCTGAATGTAAATTAAACATAGGATACCGGCCATATTTTCTTAGCTGCAATTGAAGAATTTGATACTTCTCAAGGAATAAGAACATCTCTTCAGTCAAATAGGCGTATTGACGTGGTACTAAGTTCGGTTTAATGAATTCGCCCTTCAAAATAACTTATAGTGGAAATGCTCTAACAAAGAAGAGGGTAAGTTAATAAAATCATCCAAAATATGTATGCATTATAGAGCTAAAATTGAACTTAGTTAACCTCAAGGAGTGACTGGAGGAGATGAGCCCTTGCACAGAATCAGCACATTGAAGTACAACTATTCTTGATTCCAGTTTCAATTTCTTTGTGGTGCATTATGCTGCCTTTTGATTGGACAGATTGGAAAATTTACTTGAGAACACTCTTGACAATTCACATGTATCATTTTTATGAAGTTATGACCATTTTATTAACATTTATTGTGCTAGGTGTTGGATTTATAGAGGCTAATCTGCTGAAATTCCCTTCCCAAGGAATTGGTATTTTCTAATAAGAGGGAGGTTCTCTCTAATTTTGTGTAGTTGCATAGCTTCTCTTTAAAATATGACTTGAGCCAGGCCAGGTGGTGCATACTTTTAATCCTAGTACATGAAAGGCAGAGACAGGTGGATCTCTAGAAGATTGAGGACAGCATGGTATAAACACACACACACACACACACATACACACACACACACACACACACACACACACACACACACACACACACACACAAATAATTATGACTTGAGGACCAGACATGCCTTTAATCCTACTTTCAGGAGGCAGAGTCAGGCAGATCTTTGAGTTCAAAGCCAGCCTGATTTATATAGCAAATTTCCAGGCTAGCCACGGTTTCATAGTGAGATTCTGTCTTTAATTAATAATTCAGTCTATATTTTTAAGAATGCAGTCATTTGTTGGAAACCAGATTATAAGAAGAACCTTCAGATTGATGATGGTCATGAGAGGATTCATTATGCTACTGTCTATCTTTTGGCTGTTTGGCATTTTTATAATTAAAAAAGAGAGAGAGGATAACCCTTCAAAGCATGTGTAGTGATATGTGCTTGTAATTTCAGCACTCTAGAGCCTGAGGTGGGCAGACTGTAAGTTTGAGGCCAGTGTAGGCTGTATAGCAAACCCCTGTCTTTTAAAAGCAAAAACAATGCCGCTTATTTTTCTCATTTATTCAGTCAGTCAGTCAGTCAGTCAGTCAGCAAGCATTTGAGTATTCTGTTGTTCAGTGTAGTAGTCATATCTAACTGAACTTAAGGGATTTGTTTTACTGTTCAGAAGCAATCTTACTGGGTTGCCTAGGCTACCCTAGAATTTATTATGTAACCAGACTCTTCTTGAACTCACGATCTTCCTGTCTGAACCTTCTAAGTGCTAGGATTGCAGGCACATGGCCACCATACTCAACAAATTTGTTTTGATTATTAAACTAGAATAAAATTTCAAAATCCAGCTCCTCACTCACACCAGACATATTTCAAGGTTGAACAGTCGCCTTTGCTAGAGACTACTGTCGGGCTTTGTCTCAGGGCTCTGTTAAAGGCCGGAAGAAAGCAAAGTTCTGTTGTTGTGAGTGTTTGCTGGAGGTTAGACAGGATGAAGCAGGGAAACACCGGCAAGTGCAGCACAGGCAGGAGCGATGGCTGCTGGTTTTCCTGCGTGGTGTTGGAGCAGAATCTGAGATAGTGACCAACAGCCGTGCAAGTGTCTGCACGGAGAGCATTGCAGGGAAAGGATGGCTAGTGCAGAGGCCCTGGAGCTCAGAAGAGGCTGCCATTCCACAGCCTGGGAACGGCGAGGAGTACAGTAGGCAGGGAACAATGGCGCCAGATCCTGCAGGCCACCTGTAGACGTTAGAGGACAGTGAAAGGGAAACTGTGTGAGGAACCCGAGACAAGTAAAATGACAGGTTGGGATTTTACAGAGTGACGCTGGTGTCCTGCTGAAAATAGATATAAGACTATAAGGAACAGGGAGCAGACAAAGACTGTAGGAAGCTCGTTAATAGTACGTGCAAAAGATGGTGTGGTCTTGAGGCTAGGGAGTAACTTTGGAGGGAAAGTGTTTAAGTTGTAGAGGTAAGTTGAAGTCTGAACTGAGGATTTGCCGATGGATTTATTTTATTTTTTTTTTTTTTTAAATGTGGAATATGAAAAGTTTAGTCAAAGATGACTAAGATTTCTGGCCTTTGCAATTAGAACAATGAAGTGCTTCTTGTTCTGATGGGGAAAATAGTGGCACTAGTTTGAAGAAGAAACCAGAACTTAGTTTTAGTTAAAAGAAGTCCACTCCTCCCTGTCTTCTCTTCTTATGGACCTCTGTTCGCATTTATTTAGTTGGTTTTGGTTTGGTTGGTGTGTGTGTGTGTGTGTGTGTGTGTAAAGATTTATTATTTTTACTTTTAATTATTGGTGTGTATTTGCATATGGGTCTGTACGCATGAGTGCAGTTGCCCACGGAAGCCAGAAGAGGATGTTAGATTCCTGGAGCTGAAATTACAGGCACTTGTGAGCCACACAAAATGGAAGCTCCTGTCCTCTGCAAGAAACTAGCTGCTTCTAACCACTAAGCAATCTCTTTAGATCCTTGTTCTGATTTGTTTTGTTTTGTTTTTTGTTTTTTTCAAGATAGGGTTTCTCTATGTTATCTTGGCTGTCCTGGACTCACTTTGTAGACCAGGCTGGCCTTGAACTCACAGCAATCCTCCTGCCTCTGCCTCCCGAGTGCTGGGATTACAGGTGTGTGCCACCACCGCCCATCACTTGTTCTGGCTTTTGAAACAAGATCTTGCTATGTAGCTCTCGCTGGTTTCAAGCAAGCTCTCTGTGTAACTCCAGCTTGACTTGATCACTAAGTGCTACAGGAAGGCTCAGCCCACTTTGGGTAGCACCATTTCTAGGCAGGTGGTCCTGGGCTATATTAAAAAGCTAGAGCAATGAGCTAGAGAGTGAGCCAGCAAGCAGAGTTCCCCCATGGTTCCTGCACCCAGTTCCTGCCTTGACATCTGTCAGTGATGACCTGTGAACTGGAAGGACAAGACTCAACACACCTTTCTTCTCTAACTTGGTCTTGATCAGTGTTGATTACAGCAGCAGAAGGAAACTAGACTCCCACATAAAGATGGAAGCAGAGAATCAACTCCACAAAGTTGTCCTAAGCTCACATGTGTGCCATGGCATGTGTGTACACGGATGTGCATGTGCACAGATTTAGGGCCACTAAGATGTCTCAGCAAGTAAAGGTGCTTGTGGTAACTATGAAAACCTGGATTCAGCCCCTGGAACCCACATGGTGGAAGGAGAGAACCAATTCCTACATATTGTTCTCAGACTCACGCTTGTGTATTGTGGCAAACATGCATCTCCCTCCCCCCCAACACGTACAGACCCACACACAATAGACAAAACATTTTTTTCCAAATTAAAAGAGCTAACACTGATACAACTGACATTAAAGAAGAGTCATTAGTCATTAGTCGTTAGAAGGAAGAATTCTAGTGTCATCTTAATACCATTAGCAGATAGAAACTTACAAAGGAAAAAAACAGACGAGTATTTCTTATGCATATTGATATGAAAGCTAGCAAACTTAGGAATGAGTGTGTGGCTCGGTGATAGAGAGCCCACCTACCATGTGCAAAGCCTTGGATTTGATCCTTTGCGCTGTAAAACACAAGTATGAAAACTCAATCCATCAACATACTACAAAGATTATACACTATAACCAAGTGATATTTAGCCCATCTATCCAAGCCTAATTTAATATGAAAAAATTAAGTAAATTAATATAATACATTCTGCCAATAGACTAAGTTTAAAAAAAGCAATTATTTTGGTAGATGCATAAATAGTATTTAACATCTTTTTATGATTAAAAAAACACTCAGCATACATGTAAATTCTCATCTGAGTGTTTTGTCTTATCTCTAAGTGTGCAAGGGACCAGGAAAACAAACTCAGTAGCAGAAGACCCTAGAGTTGGGGTTAGGGAGTTGTGATAGATGAGATCAGGGTGCAGAGGCTTGTGTCTCTCTTGTAGCCATGTGAAGCTGATTGAGTCCAGACGCTAGGGCTTAATGTGGTTGGTGTTTTACTGAGGAAGTACAGATACAGGGTCCTGTCTATAATTCTGGAGTGAAAAATTTTTCAGTGGTTACTGTGTTTGTTTGTGAGGTAAGCTTGTTATGGTGTAACACCTTATCAGATTGGTTCTGAATCTGTAGTTTTACTTTTATCCCATGAGCTCATTCACTGGTGGTAGAATTGCAAATTGGTCCAGCCACTCTGGAAATCAGTGTGGAGAATCCTCAAAAAAATTAAAAATAAATCTGCCATATGACCCAGCTATACCACACTTCTTGATATCCTACTTCACATATATAATTAGCCATGTTCATTGCTGCTCCCTTGATAATAGCTAGGAAACAGAAGCAACATAAATGTCCTTCAACTGATGAATGGATAATGAAAATGTGGTGCATGTATACTGTGGAATACTATTCAGCTGTAAAGAAAAATGAAATCATGAAACTTTCAAGTAAATGGATGGAATTAGGAAATCTTGGATGGAGTGAGGTCACTCAGACCCAAGAATGCATATGTGGTTGACTTTGGGGTTCTGCCCAGACTGCTGAGGCATTTATGGTATAATGCACTTCTTTTCTTTCCTTGCTAAAATTCTAAAGCTTCTGAAATCCAAGATTCGTTTATTAGTAAGAGGTTGTGGATCTGTATAACAAAGGCATAGCTTGCAGGAGAGGAGAGGATGTATACCAAGAGTGATTGTCCTGAGGAACCATTATCTACCTGATAAAAAAGGTGAGCACTGGAGGAGATGAGGATGAGGGAGGCTGAAAAGATGGCAGAGTCAATAGAGTATTGATCCTGGGGGAGCTGAAGAATTATTGGCATCTGAATGCTAGACGGGGCATGTGAAAAGAGTTTGTTTCTGCTAGGCTTTCAGTTATTATGAACCATAATTACAGAACACAAATTAGTTCTCTCCAGTTTCTTACCTGTGAGGTCTCTAGTTTGGTGTGACTTTTCCATTCTTTGAACACAAATGATAGATTACATGATACTATTAAACGAAACATTTCTAAAGTGCCCAGAAATAGTCAGAAATTGAGCCCTAGTCCAGAGGACGCCCATCCTCATGTTTAGGACAAATAAGAAAGAAAGGAAAAAAAAAACCAAAAACCCCAAATTGTATGTCTGGGGATCGAAAGGCCAGAATATTTCAATGGGGACTGTTGTAGAACTTAACCAATAGCACCCTTGCCCTGTTGTTACTATTTGCAAAGATTCTAAAGAATAACTTAATGTCATACGTATAGTTTTTATTAAATTGTTTTTATTTGTAGTAAGAAGAAAGGAAAAACAAATTGAAGAAGTTCCCTAGCATTCAAATTACTGTGTTGATGCATCAGGGCCTGATGCTGATAGTGATTTTCTTTATGTCCAGTAAATAATTAGACATTGAGTATTATATATTATGTCTAAAGAAATGTATGGATTCTGATGAGAAAATTTACTGTTTTGACTAATAAATTTTACTCTAAGTAGCCAAGCATAGTGAAATATTAGGACCTTTGAAAACATTGCCACTTCATTTGGTGTCTAAGCTTGTCATCCTTCCAAATCAAAGTCCAGGTGCAACAAAGCTCTAGAAGGAGTGATATTTGTTTTAGTAGGATAGTGGAAGAAGAAATATTAGGCCACAGAGTTGGTTGGGGAATGACTAAGTAGATCCTGTAGAAAGAAGTGAGGGGAACATAAACCCAATGGGAAGTGAATAATTACATGTTGAACTTACACTACAGATGCATATAGCAACTTATTCCCAACAATTTGAAGTTACAGTATATGCAAATCTATTTTTATGAATTTCAAGTGTGAAAATCACAAGTGACAGGATTTAGGAGGCTCTAAGGGGACACCTGGTGGGAGAGGAGTCTGCAGAGCCCACAGTATCTCTGGAACAACTGAAAAAAGGGTCTTAATGGGAAAATGCTCTTAAAAAGTGGTCTCCTGAAACTGGAAGAAAAGATGGCAGAACAGAGAGACATATCATTGATGGACATATCGAGCGAAGTGGACAAGGGAACATGGTGTAGCTGAGTAGGGCTAGTCCTGCCACTGTTACAATCTATGCTGCCCACCCTGCTGTGGGGAGAAGAACTTGGAGCCACAGTGCTGCCCACAGGCTGCAAGCACCATGGTTGTACTGGTGAGCCCGCAAGACAGCTGGCACTGAGGACAGAGAGGTGTGCAGGAGCCTAGAGCTCTCAGTATCCTAGATCCTGGATCCTGGACACCCTTCCCAACCACAAGATCACATTGACTACCTAACAACAGGAAATCCGAGATGAGTCTCAGTGATAGGCCGGTATTTATGGTGCTTCGTAAACCAGAAACTTTGAAGCAGACCAATGACTTGTTGCAATAAGTATTTGCTTGAAAAGCTGTTTGGGATGGACATACATACACACACACACACACACACACACACACACACACACACACACACACAGTGACGCACTGCAGTTTGCCGTATGAATAAATGTAATGGTGAGGTGGGAAAGCTGGTGGAATCAAGCAGTGGAGAGAGGCGGACATGTCATTGCAGAGCAGGGCTTGCAGGGTGTGTATACAGCAGCCTGGAACTCACACAAGCTCTGCCCCCAGCATGATGCCCAATTCTGAACAGTGGACAAGATGATGGAGAACGCTTCATTTTCTGGATTGGGCCTCCACAAAAAACCTGCATGGCCCATGCTGCCACTGGAGGCTATGGTGATGTCTGTGGCCTATGCTGCTGCTGGCTGTTTGGGGCAAAGAAGCTTCTTTTGCAGTGGTATTGACTGCAGATTTATAGTTGGGAATGACAGACATTAAAAGATTCTGTGACAACCTGCCCCCCTCAAAGGAAACAGTCTAGACAGGAAGTCATTGAGGAGAGTCCTTAAAAATTGTGACAGTTGATGGCTTCTGGTGGGGGTTGGAGAAGGACTCAGTTATCTGTAAGAGGCTGGCCACTGGGAGTTTGGCCATACTCTAATGAGTATATGGGCAACACAAATGGACTTGGTGTATTTTCTCTTCTTGGGGTGGGGGAGGGCAAAAAGGTGGGAGGGTAGACGTGGGAGAAATGGGAAGTGAGTGTTATTGGGGTGCATTGTATAAAATTCCCAAATAGTAAGAATATTATGTTGGGGGAAATCACAAGTGACTTCTTTTAGGGTTAAATTGATTCATTCCCCCCCTGTCTCTGTCTCTGTCTCTGTCTCTGTCTCTGTCCCTCCCTCCCTCCCTCCCTCCCTCCCTCTCTGTCTGTCCCAAATGCTGGAATTAGAGGCATGCACTGTCACCACACTGGCTTTAGGGTTAATTTGAAAGACTAGCGTGGTAAAGTAGGAGACAAAGCAGGGGGAAATTCTTGTGGGAGAGTGAGCAGGAGGAACGGTAAATGAACCTTTTTTTTTTTTTTTTTTTTTTAAAGAATCTTTGTAGCCCAGGATTGCCTTAAACTTGCTGTACAAGGGAGGATAACCTGAACTCTGCATTCTTCTGTTTCCACCTAAGTGGTGGGCGTACAGAGCCTGCGTTTGTACCTACCTAATCGTGGGAGGGTCTGAACACGCTCAGGAATTGACTCGTCTCTGTGTACCCAAGAGGAAGATGTTAGGAATCTTGCCTCAGGTAGGCCAGCTGAGTTATAGAAAAGGTTGTCACAGCCATTTCCTTCTCCAGAGTGTGTTAATGGACTGAGAGTAACTCTAGATTGCAAAGTTAGAAAGCCAAGGAGTATGTGACCATGAAACTAAATACTTTAAAAATGGCTTGGCCTTTTGACAGAGTGCTGAAAGAGTTAAATGGAGAAAAGAATAGTCTTTTCAACAAACGGAACAATAGAATGTCCACATTTAAAATACCTTCCAGCTTGTATCATGTACAAAGTTAACGCAAATGCATTGTATTAACCAGCAAACTCTTAGTATAAGTATTATAGGAGTAAATCTCCATGACCTTTGGCTACACAATGTTTCCCATATACAACATTAAAAGTACATATAGCAGAGGAAAAAATAGATTATATCAAAATTAACTACTTAGCTGCTGTAAATGGTACCATCAAGAAAGTGAAAGGGCTCTTTCCTTAAAAGGGGCTGGTACACAGAGTACACGAAGAACTATTATACCTTGCTAACAAAGCACAACCCAGCTTCATTTATTTTATATTATTTTTAGATTTGTGTATGAGTGTTTTGCCTGCAATTGTGTTTCTGTACTGTGTGTGTACAGTGCCTTGGAGGCCAAAAGAGGTCATGGGACCCTTCTGAGATGAGACTTACACATGGTTGTAAGCCACCAGTGCATGCCAGAGACCAAACCTTAGTCCTCTGCAAGAGCAGCCAGTGCTCCTGACCACCAAACCATCTCTCCAGGGCTCCTAGGTTAACTTTAAAATGGATAAAGAATCTGAATAGACATTGCTCCATGAAGATACACAGATGTACAGTAAATATAGGAAGAGGTCCCACATGGCTTGTCATCAGGGACATGCAGATCCAGACCACAGTAAGATATGGCTTCTTATTCTTAGGATGTGCTCTATTATCTTACTAAATAACTACCCACGGGTAATATGCTGATGATATTTTCTGTATTCGGAAATTTTGGACCAATAAGCTAGACAAGCAGATAGACTAGTAGCATCTTCTCCATTATGAGTGACTAAGAAAAGCTGTATGAAGCTCTTGACTCCTGAGGATGCAGACTAGGATCTGTAATACACAGGATGCTTGAAAGCAGACACAGCACCAACTTGGTGTTGAGTGTCGGCAGCTGCTGTGTAATAGATCCTATGCAGTTGTGTGGCTCCGATTCCAGCCTTTGTCAGGGCTTATGGTGCTCTCTCCCAGATGGCCATGCCTGTTGTACCAGAGCAGCCTTCCGTAAGCACTTGCTCCCCAGTGGCCATGATTGTCCAGGCTCATGGAATCAGGGATGATTAAGAAAACCAGGAATTGTGGTTGTAATCTCTTGTGTGTCTGGAACAAAGTAGGGGCAGTAAAATGCAGTCATTTCATTCTTTTCATTAAAAAAAATTATTACTATTAACCTCTTTCCTTGCCAATTCACCAACCTTGCTTCTCACAGAACATTGACTAGGAAGCAGAGCCCATTTGCGCTGAGCCCTAGGGCAGCTGTTTACTCAGCAACTGCGTTACACGGGTTTACCGTGTCATGTGTCTGTGTAGCACTGGATTTGGATCTTGTATTTAGCTGCCAGAAGTGACTGTGATGAAGTAGGAGAGATAAACTGATAGATTGGCTGCCAGAAAGATGTTGAGAATCAATCAGATAAACAGGGTAGAGAAATAGCTTGCTGTTTTCTAGTGATAATAAACCAGTGGCCTCTGGTCCCTGCATTTTTAAGCGTAATTGCTGTGGTAATAATGCCCAAAATAAGCAAATGAGAAAACGTCGCAGTAGGATTTTTAATTGCGATTGAGATATCCTTTCCTTTGTGCAGTAAAGCTGCATCTTACGGAAGTAGATATTTTTATAAATTTTACTTCTTCAGTGCCTACTTACATACACAAATGAAAATTAGAAAGTAAGCTGCTTTTATGGGAATTTATTTCCTCTCCATCCTCCCACAAGCTTCAGCTATTTAATTTGGTGAAATATCTATATTACTACTATGCCTTAACTACAAAATAATTGCTTGTTTTTGTGAAGAAACAAATTTTAAAGCCAAACCTGTATTATTGATAGATGGTTAGCAGGATCTAGTTTACTTTAGATTTCTCTTGGATGTCTGGAAACTTAGTTTCTGTTGTCATTTCTCTGTATGTAGCACTTGTATAGGAGAGATTACATCTAATTTTATTGTGGCAACTTAAAATTCTTCTCCTTTAATGTTTAAATACCATGACACCTTGTACTGAGGACTCTTAAGGTCCGATGCAAATTCCTAAGTGTGTGCAAAGTATAGATTGAGATTTGTATTGTATGCAGTGGAGTGTCAGAATTAAGAGAATGGGAGAATAATGTTAGAGCACTGATGGAGTTAGCCTAAGAGGATGGAGACCCACTCTATTATATTTGGAACTCAAATGACTTCCTATGGTTTCTGAGAACTTTGGCGGCTGTGTATGTGTGTCTGTGTCATGTCTGTTGAAGTCAGTTCGTATTATCAGCATGGCAGAGTACAATTGTAGAAGGCAAGAGGATGAAGTCTATTGATAGTCAAGACTTTTACTCAGGGAAGACCTTCTGATTGCTGGGGTTATATTTCTGAAGTTAACTTTGCACCATTATCTGATTAGTTGGAAGCTGATGCATTTCCTTTTCTGTCTATAACCCTTCCCACCTGACCTTTTAAAGATTATCCATTGTTGATAGGACAGCAAAACTAACTGGTCATAAAACAGTTTTGTTTTTTTTTAAAAAAATGTTGCACACTCTGCATATGAAACAAACTATAGTGCTATGAGTCATCCAAATGGATGTCTGTTCTCAGTTATTGTAGTAGCTGCCTTTGAAAACTATATAAATATAAAAGGGTTAATGAAAATTCTCATTGGTTATAGTTTAAGAGTGGTCACTATGCCATTCCGAATTCCTTCTGTACCTATTTAAGCCTGTTCTGCTGGGAGATGATAATAACTCAATTGCTTTCCTGTTTCCGTAGCTCCTTCGAGAACTCATAGAGCGGAAGACCAGCTCTTTGGATCCAAATGATCAGGTGGCCATGGGAAGGTAACTTAGATGTGGTTTTCTGTTCTTTCAAACTACTTGTGTAGTTGTTTCTCCCATTGAACCCCCTTAATTCTGCCTCCAGGGTAGTGGCTGGCCCTATAATTATCAATCTTTTTTTTTATGCTCTTTACCCTTAGTGGGGGTTGTGTATATATATCCATAGCAGTCTGCTGACTGTATGTGTGTAAAGGCTTCTGCCCAAACCTGTGCTCTCTGCAGTCAGAATGGGTTCTGTACACAACAGGTCCCTTGCCCAGTTGAATCTGCTTTGTTAATCTTCCTAGGGTAGACCTCTAACCCTTCAGAGAAGCTTTAGTTCAACTGGAACGGGAACACAGCAGCATTACCCAGATGTCAGTGTAGAATGCAGAGTAGTGAAGGAAGGCACTTGTTTGCATGCTTCCTCCTGTGGTTTGAAAATAAGAAGGGCATTTAGAGCATTAGAGTGGTGCGCAGTTAAATAACCGTGAGCCATAATTTGAAAAAGCGTAAAACACACACACACACACACACACACACACACACACACACACACACACACAAAAGCTATAAATGTCAGAATGAGATTCTGGGCAGAGCAGCATTTTGAGTAGGCAAAGGAAAATTAGCATTGATGAAGTAATTTTGGGTTGAATTTTAGGGTAGGGTACTGTTGATATTTCCTGTGTCTTTGGAATGTTGTAGGGGTGGGTGTTCACCATATAGCTAATGTGATAGAGCAAATTGTATTTAAGTGGTGATTATATTGTAAATTTATCTGACTTTACAATAAAATAGATTATAGTAATTAAGATTATATTAAGATTACAGTAATTGGATTTCCGTAGATTTTTCCCCCACCTCATGTTGAGTTTTCCTATTGTAAGTTAGGTAAGATGACTAGCAGCAACTGCAGTTTCCCTTTTACATTTTTTCTCAGGAGCAACTTGTGGAAATTTTTCTAGCTTGTTTTCAAATTCTTTATTTGAAAACTTAAATTCCTAAGGGACTCTTAAGATGACCACAGATGTATGAATTCTGTAGGAACCCTGATCCATATAAACCAGTTTATAAAAAAGAAACAATCTAGGGAGTTTGAAGACTGATAAATAATTGAAAAGAAATATTTATTGTGTAAGGTTTCTTGGATTTTTTTTTGAAAGGTATGATAATGGTATTGAAATTACATTGAGGCCAGGTGGTAGCACACACCTTTAATCCCAGTAACTGGGAGGAAGAAACAGGTGGATCTTTGTGAGTTTGAAGCTAGTCTACACAGGAAATTCCAGGACAGCCAAGGCTACATAATGAAAGCTGCCTTAAAAAGTAAGAGAGCTTATATTGAGGGAGGAGGAGAAGAGTCTTTACATTTTATTAACACAGAAATATTACAGATAGAATGCAAACATTATTATAGAGAATACAAATTAGACAACTATAAGCCTAGTGGATAATTGTTACAAATTAGAAAGGAAGGGCTGGTGAGATGGTTTAGCCCTTAAGAACACTTGAAGCTTTGCATACAACCAGGACTTGGTCCCCAGCACCCACGTGGTGGCTCACGTCATGTAACTGCAGTTCCAGGGGATCTGACACCATCTTCTGGCCTCATGAGCACAGCACACACACGTGGTCCACATACATATATGCAGGCAAAACACTAATACACAGTAAATTAATCTTAGAAAAGAGAATTTGTAAATGACTCAGCAGGTAAAGGCACTTGCTGCCAAGTCTGATGATCTGAGTTGCTGCTCTTGGAGATGACCCAAGTTTGGCTCCCAGAATCACACAGTGGAAGGAGACTCCCATGAGTTCTCGTCCAACCTTTGTACATGTGCTGAAATATGTGTGGGCATGCGCAAGTGAGGGCATGCACACCTAGATAAATAAATAAGTGTAAACATTTTTATTAGAAAGACACAAAAACACTGAGTGTTACAGAAAGGAAAATAAGAGTTAGAAAAATGGGCCAGGCTTGGTGGTGCATGTCTTTAACCTTGGCACTTGGGAGGTAGAGTTCAAGGACAGCCAGGGCTACATAGAGAGACTCAGTCTCAAAAACCAAAAGAAAAAAGGGTGATGAGAATATAAATGAGAATAAATTGATGCTTTCAGACCAACCAGCACTTGGAGTAGCAAGAGACCATGTGTATAAGCCTAAATGTTAGAGGAAACCCAGATGGCTTACGCTCAGAGGGCTTTCCTGAAGAGTGGCAGATTGAGTGCTTGTCACAGCAACTCAAGATACTGAGGAACATTGTTAATTAGATTTGCTGTAGAATTTCCCAGCTGCCATTTGTTTTTTACCATTGTACAAATCCTCTCCAATTGATTAGTCACTTTGGCCCAAGACTATCTTGAGGAATTTGATGTAGGTTGGTGATTTCTTTCTGCAGGGTTGTTAGTGAGAAAAATTCCATTTTGTCAATATTCATAACTGTTTCTGTGGGTGATGATGCATAACATGGCTTGTGAACTTCCCAGGCAATGGCTTGCAATCCAGAAACTACGAAGCAAAGTCCGCAAGACGGTAGATAGAAAAGCCAGCAAAGGAAGGAAACTTCGGTAAGTTTGTGGGAAGCAAATGAACAAGAGGTGTCATGTTGCTTCTTGTTCATTTTGATTGCGCTGTCTTTATTTCTCCTGATGATTCTAGCTTTGATTTTGATTTTTGAGACAGGCTGACCTTGAACTAAATATCCTCTTGCCTGACCCTCTCGAATGTTAATATTCTGCTATGTGCTACCACACCCATTGCTCACAATTCTGTTTTTATGGATGATAAAGGTAACACAATGAGAAGCAGATATTTTTATGACCCTGTTTTCTTACTCTAAAAGGGAAAACACAGTTTATTGAATTTGTGTTCTTTTGTTATCAATGGATGTATAAAATACTGTTAGTGTTTCCCTGAAAGAAATAATTAGAAAACAAAGCCAAGATGATTATTTTAGCTTTAAAAAGTCAAAAATGGGGGACTTAAAAAATACTAACAGTGCACTTAAATGAGATGAGGAATATAATTTTTAATGGGAAAATAGAATCAATTTTGATGCTATGAAAACTCTCCAATCTGAGCTAATAATGAGTCTTAGGAAGATACAGATACTGTTCTTAAATGGGAAATGAGTTTGATTCCCAGCACCCATAACCAGCAGCTCACAACTGTCTATAACTCTGGCTCCAGGGGATCTGATGCCCCTCTGATCTCATGTATAGATACACGTGTGTATACATAAATAAATAATAAAAAATATTTTTTAAAAAAGAAAGATACGGCAAAAGACAGAGCAAGAGAGTAGCAACTGACATAGCTAGACTTTCAGATTTATATCCTGGGACCAGAGTAGGAGCAATGTCAACTGACAAAACCTGAATCTCTACGTGTGTGTGTGTGTGTGTGTGTGTGTGTTGTGTGGTGTGTCATATGCATATAGTTTTAGACAGATAGCTAATCGTGTCATTAAAGACCCCCTCCTTTATTGCATTTCCTTTAGACAAATATTGATCTGCCTAAATTGTTAAATGTTGCCACTTCTCTACTATGTTGAAACAAGCAGTTCTTGTGCTTCTCTGGGCGTTGTTACTGTTGTGATTAAGACACACTATCTGGATTCCAGCTCTGAGAGTGACTAGTGCATACTTTAGGGAGACCTTAAACTCCTTATGCTCATTTCTTCATTTGTAAAATGGGGGTGATGATCACTGAGAACCAGTTTGTGGTGAGTAAATGAAGAAGATATGTGGAGCTCTCAGATAGTGCCTGGTCCATGGTAAACACCATTACAGTATTGGTTGCCGTTGTTGCTGTTAATGTTGCTGTCCTTCTGCCAAGGCTGGGTCAGTCGGCCACCCTAGTGTTAGTTTTCTTGCTCACTTCCATTCCCTTTTCTGTCCCTTCTTCCCACAGGTATCTCTTTAAACACTATTAGTGTGTAATAAATGGCAGCTTCAGTCTCACTGTCAGCCTTGCTTCGGTTGCATGGTGGAGCTGTTTATAAGACTCTGTAGCTTACTGGGGTTTCTCCAGAAGGAACAGTTGGGAGACATGAGTTCAAATCTTGGCTCTGTCAGGTCATGATATTTTGGTTCTTTATTCTCTAGTTTTCACTGTTTCCATTTATTAAAGGAGATAATCCCTTCTTGATAGATTTGTTGTGGGTAGATATCTGGTACATTGTAAGCATTCTCTTATGTTTATCTAATGGTATTTCTCTTGGAAATAAATGTGTGTTCTTCTAAAGAATTGAGAGAGGCCAGCTGTGATGGTATAGCCTATAAGCTCAGCACTTAGGAGGCTAAAGCCAGAGGATCAAAAGCTTGAGGCCAGCTTGAGCTACACAGTGAGAGATCCTGCTTCCTAAAAAGTAAAAAAGGAAAGAGAGGAGAACAGAAAACGTCTACATTATTGTATTACTGTAAACTTTTACATTGTTAGAGCCAAGAGCTGTTGTGTACCCTTTGTGGTCAAGAGTGGTCAGCTTTATCCTTTCATAGAGTTCCAACCTCACTACCAACTGTAGTGTCCTGTTGATACTAGTCAGTCAGAAAACATCTTGGATAAAAATAATGATAGAATTGCCCGTGACTGTAAGCAAAGCAGAGATTAAGAAATCTGGGGCTGGAAGTGTCACTCAGTGGTAGGGTGCATGAGGCTCTTCATTTAGTCCTTAGGCCAAAAAGGAAAGTCAAGGTTGATATTGAAAAGCAAGTATTCGCTGGGCGTGGTGGTGCATGCCTTTAATCCCAGCATTCGGGAGGCAGAGGCAGGCAGATCACTGAATTCGAGGCCAGCAGTATGCACAGGAAGACTGTAAGGCACCATATAGACACTGAACCATGAGAGGCTAGTTAAACCAGTTACAAGCAAAAGAGTAATATATATACAAATGTTTGCCTGCCTAAGGCGGTGGGGGCCCATCTCGGGAACTTCTGGCTTACAGTAAATAATGAGAAGTGGCAGGCAGTACGGTTTGATGTTTAGGTGAAAGCTAGATCACAGCCACACCAGCAATTTGGGCTTTATTCTGTGGACCGCTGTAAGTAAGGCATTTAAAGAGTCCAGGTGGAGGAATACTGATATTACACTTGTTAATGTTATTTTTATATAACTGTGTTTGTTTCTCAGTTTCTCTTTTGACCCAGCTATCACCCAATAATTGAAACTCTATTATATTATTTTAACAAGCTTCACAGCACAAGAGCTGAGCTGTTATTGATCTTTTTTTGGTTTTTCGAGACAGGGTCTCTCTGTGTAGCCTTGGCTGTCCTGGATTCTCTTTGTAGACCAGGCTGGCCTTGAACTCACAGAGATCCTCCTGCCTCTGCCTCCCCAGTGCTGGGTATTGATCTATTCTTAACCCTCTAAGCTCATTTAGTTTCTTCCCAGCATATATTCCAGAGATACTTGCACTTTGTAGCTTTTTCTGTTTCAGCTCTCTCTCTTGTCTCTTCTAGACATCTCCCTTGCTCAATCCCCTGGCTGAATCCCCTACTCCCTCTAACTCCTCCTCCTCTGGCTGGCAGGAAGTCCAGCCCTATTCTTTCCCGTGCTCAGCCATTGGCTGTAAGCTGCTTTATTAGCATATCAGGGGACAATTTGGGAGCAGTGTATATACAACATCAAGATAGGAATTCTCAGAACAGGAATTACAACCAGATGTAGTGGATGCAGAAATCAGCACTTGACTTACACAGTAACCTTCTGCCTATAGACACTTGTGTTGTAGAAAGACAATTCTAGGGGTTTGTGAACTAGGAAATGGACTAGAAATTTATGAGAGCAAGGGCTAAATGAAAGAGATGGTAGAAGAAAAATGAATTCAGGTAAGGACTGGGTATATCATAGTGACTTAGTGTGAAGACTGTGAGGAGGCTGGAATGACCTCCAACATTCTAAAAGAACAGGTAAGTACATACTACAAGGAAAAAATCTGATTGGGTGTGTTGGTTGGTTGGTTTTTGTTTTTGATGTTGTTAAGGGAGAGAGTGGATTCTGTTACAGAATATGTTAAATTTGACACAACCTTGAGACGTCTTATTTTTTGAGACATTTTTTATTTTATTTTATTTTTTTTGAGACATTTTTTATTTATTACTTGGTAGTTTAGAAGCAAGTTAATTGCCATTTCCCCAAACTGTAATATGATGAGTCTATAATGAGAAGAATAAAACCTCAAGAAATAAATATCAGCATATTTGAGATTGACAGAGGCAGGAGAGTTCATAGAGAATGCCGAGGAGGTGAGACACAGGCACCGTAGCGGGCAGAGGAGTGTTTGTATGAGCCACAAGTGTGTGGCATGCCCCTTGTCATGACGCTCTCTACCCAAGGATCTCATGGCTACGGTATAAGACTAGGAGCAGCAGCCAAGGGGCTTTCCATGCCTCACGGATTTCTCTGCTCACTCTCTTTCTATTTCTCTTTGTTCCTTCCTCTCTTTCCCCCTCCCCCCTTTTCTTTCTGTGTAGCCCTCTTTTAGGATACCAGTTAATATGCTGTCGAGTCACATATAATTCCAGTTACTAAATAAATGTAGAGGGAACCAGAGAAGTAGAAAAATCACCAGTGGGCAAATACTACAGCAAATGATTTGCTTCAAGTTAAAACATTGAGTGGGGGAGGGGGCGGGCATCAGTTTTCTCCTCTGTTGTCTCTACAAGCTGGAGCTTGCCATTTTGGCTGGGCTAGCTGGTCATCAGGCTTCCAGGACCCTCTTGCGACTTCACCGCCCCTATCGCTGTGGTTACAGGTGTGTCGCTGTGCCTGGCTTTTCAGTGGATTTGGGAGAGCCTAACTCGGGTCCTCTGTTTTACACATCAAGCACTTTACTCCTTGAGCCATCTCCCTAGATCCATATAGTAATGCATGTTGCAGATAAGGCCCACAAATAAATACTAAATAAATAGGCAAAAAGTGTGAAGAGAGCCAGGCCTCTGTGAGTTTGAGGCCACCCTGGTCCACGTAAGTAGATTCCTGGCAAGTGTGAGCTACATAATAAGACCCCCCCCACCCTCCGTCAAAATAAAAAGAGAAGAAAAAGTTTGAGGAGAAACAATATATCCTTATGGTCTCAAATTGTTTTTAGCATGTGCAAGGCTCTGGATTCAAGCCCAGCATCATCAAAAGCACAGAAAGAAAAACAAAACCCTCTTTGAGTCAGATTGGTAGCTCACACCTATAATCCTAGCACCCTGGAGGCCAGCACAAGAGGATTGCTTCAAGTTTGAGACCCAACCTGAGCTACAATGTGAGCTCTGTCATAAACAAACAAAAAAACCATAATTTTCACATTGTATAATATGTTTATAAAGAACAGAGCTAAATAAATGCTTTTTGGTATGACACTAACTAAATTATGTAGGCATAAGAACACTCCAAAACTGAGGATAATGCAGAATATTAAGTGCAGTCATCTGTTGCTTACCAAGAGGAAGGCCTGCTGGTGATCTGTTTACACATTCACACAAAACTAGGTGTCATAGCCTATGACCCAGCCAGGCTGTATAGTGTATGCCTTTGGCTATGTAGCTGTCGTTAGCCAAAATACTGTATGTGGGGATAGCTGTTCCACAGTCTCTCTTTAACTGTTTTGTGCATATGGGTGTGTATTTGTCTATTACTGTTTGTTGGAAGAAATTGCATACTGCTATTTTATAAAATTCATTTGTTGATAAAAATGAAATTTGAGAGGTTTAGATATGAGTGATTCAATAGATAATTATTTGATATGTGTGAAATTATTTTTAAAACTGAAATAATTACATACATGAGAATGTGTATTGGATTTTTGTTTGTAAATGTTTTGCTCAAGTAGAAATTTTACATATCTTTCTGTGTGCTGGGTTGTGTATAAGTCACTCAAGCCTTTTCTAATAGAAAGAATAGAAAAGAGTGTGTTGTGGTATAATTTGATTTATATCAAGTGGTATATTTGTTTAGCCACTTTTCCTGTAAAATTCAAATGATTATACACAAAAATACCTCTATCTTTTGGCAGGAAGTATAGGAGAGGTAGCTTAAATTTCATGGCATCTCACACTTAACATTGGCCTCAAAGTTATTCAGAACTTCCTTGTGCTCCTTCAGCGAAAGGCCGAGTTCCTAAGGAAAGATGGAGCTCTGGGAGTCTTTCCTGGCTTAGGGAACAGTCAGTGAGTGTCAGCGCTAGTGCTGGCTGCTGCTTGCCAGCAGGGGCTGTGATGAGAACTAAGGAGAAGAAGCCAGGGTAGCTGGGCCCTTGTTGACTTCTGTCTGGAAAGGTGTTTAAGGGTTATGCAGGCTCAAAGGTACAAATGTATCTGTTCTTTTCCCCCACCTATTTAGCTGTGATCTAAATTGATGAACTATCATTTTGACTATATACATATATATATATATATATTTTTTTTTTTTTTTCCCCCCAAGACAGAGTTTCTCTTGCCAGTCTGTCTATCTTGAAATTCACTCTGTAGACCAGGTTGTCCTTGGACTCAGAGACCCACCTGCCTCTGCCTCCCGAGTGCTGTGAGTAAAGGTGTGCACCACCATTGCTGTAGGTTTTCACTATTCTATTACCAGATTGTTTCCTGCTGCATCAAGAGGAAGAGAGAGAATAGAGTTGATATTGCCTGTAAACTTTTCTCCATTCCATCCTGGTACCAAAGTCCATGGAATCAGTCATAAGGCTTAGTTGGTTGAATATGTTTCCTTTGCTGAGTTAATGATTACTGATATTGCTGTCTGTTTTCTTGCTTTATTTAGGTTCCATGTCCTCAGCAAGCTCCTGAGTTTCATGGTACCTATTGACCACACTGCAATGAATGATGACGCGAGGTGAGTAGTACGTTACTTGTGTGTCTCAAGGGGATTCATAAGCGCCTGATACTGACCAGTTGTGCAGTCTGTTGCCCTCCTGTTTCTTATCAGTTGCTGACATCACAGCAATGTCCTTGTCACATATGTTACTCCCATGATTATTATAAAGCCCAGCCAAAATTTCCATAAATCTCAACACTACCTCTGGTGGTTTGTTTTCTCAGCATTAGTCCATCTGCCTGTGTCTTCTGAGCTCCTTGCCATGGCAGTCAGTGTTTGCTGTGCACAAATGCTCTATGCAGCGCTCAGTGCAGGGAGATACAACTTCTGTTGTGTATATTGAAGCTGTGTTGAGGAGTGCAGATTTTTTTTTTTTTTAATTAAAGAAGTATGTGTTCATAAAGCTGAAATGATAGAAGATATCGAGAGGAAGTATGGATGCTCATTGTTATTCAGAGATAACACTTTTATTTATTTGTGTTTGTTTGTTTTTTAGGGCAGGCTTTCTCTATGTAGCTCAGGCTAGCCTAGAACTCATAGAGATATGTCTGCCTGTCAAGGCTGGAATTAAAGGGATATGCTGTAATGCTTTGCTTTGTTGCTCTTGTTGTTGTTGTTGTTTTTAATTTATTTTGATTTTTTTTGAGGCTCTTAGCATAAATTCTTTGTGTAGTTCAGACTGGCTTGAACTCGGGACAATAATCTTGCCTTAGTCTCCCAAGTGAGGGAGTGCACCATCACACACAGCTAATTAATTAGCTGGGCGTGGTGTCGCACACCATTAATCCCAGCACCCAGGGAGCAGAGTCAGGCAGGTCTCTGAGTTTGAGGCCAGAATGGTCTACAGAGTGAGTTTCAAAATAGCCAGGCATACACAGAGAAACCATGTATCAAAAACATAATAAATTCCTTTGGCTATGTATGGTGGCGTGTATCTTTACTCCTAGCATTTGGAAGGTGGAGGCAAGTGAATCTCTGTGAGTTCAAGTCTGGTCTACATGGCAAGTTCTAGACCATCCAGCGCTGCATTGCGAGTTTCTGTTAAAGAAGGGAAAGAAGAGAAGGAGGAATTATTTCTTCTCTAATTTGCATTCTGCTCTAATGAAGAGATTTCCTTTCCTTGTATTTATTTACCATACAGTGGTTCCTTTGTAGCAATGTGGACTCCTGCTTTTCTATCCTACTCGATGAATCATTTATTTTGATATTAAAATTGTAGAGATTGGTGGAAGTCCCTTCAAGCTGGCTTGTATCTTTTGGTGTGACTCCGACATTCTTTATTTCCTTATTCTTCGGCACACGATACTTAAAGCTTATCTTTGCTTGGTGGTTTGTTTTTAGATAGGGTCTCACTACATATCCCTGGTTGGCCTGGAACTCTGTAGACCAGACTGGCTTCCACCATGCCAGGCCTTACAAAGTCTTCCTTGTGCTTGCTCTGACATTGTTCCTTCATGAAGAAGCCCTTCCTTTTAGTGATGTTCAGATCTAGGTGTAAAAGAGTATTTATTATTTCTGTTATTGTTATATCCAGAGGCTCACTGTGTAGAACAGGGAGCATGTGGGCACACATGTGTACACAGAGGGTAGCCACTTAATATTTCAGAATGTTTCCATTCAGGGTCTTTGCTGGTTTTCGGTTTGTTTATCTGTTTCAGCTTGCTTTTGTTTTTCTTTTTCATAGAATCAAAATTATGTTCTACTATAAATATTTTTAGGGCCAGAAGAGGTGGTGCACGCCTTTTATCCCAATACTCGAGAGACAGAGGCAGGCAGATCTATGTGAGTTCAAGGCCAGTCTGGTCTACAGAGTGACTGCAGGCCAGCCAAGACTACACAGAGAAACCCCGTCTCGCAAAACAAACAAAACAAAAACAGACAACAACAATATATTTATTTATTTATTTATAATGTGAAAATTTTTGTCATTAAAATAATTTTTAAAATTCAAATGACTATAATATTTTATGTCATTTAGCCATTCACTGACCAGTAGGCACATTATTTTATCATAAGTAATGCTGTGTAATTTTAGTGTACCCAATTGCCAGATGAAGTCACTGGTGGCTTTGCCAGGTGTCTTTCAAGTCACCTCAAGCCTCTCAACTTGCTACCAAACCTCATCAGATCACTTTGCCTTTTGCCTGAAAATAGTAGATCTGTGGGTGTAGGCAAACACAGTTGGCTGCTTTTCCTTTGGCTTGTTTGACTATAAAGCAGCTTGTTCATAATCCTACATACTCTTGTATCTGTTTTGTGACCACATTTTTCTTAAATACTTTGTAAGTGGCTACCAGGTATGGTTGCCTTTTTATTGGTTTTTAGATCTAGTCATTTGAAAGTTCCAAAGTAAAAGCTGAGCAGTGTGTATACCTATCACGCCAGCACTTGAGGAGGTAGTGACAGGATTAAGAATTCAGGGGCCAGTGAAGAGAGAATTTGTCTAATACAAGGTGGACAGGACTGGCAAGATGGCTTAGTGGGTAAAGGCTCTTGCTCCCAAGGTTGATGATCTGAGTTTGATCTCTGGAACCCACATGGTAGAAGGTGAGAATTGGCTTCCAAAAGTCATCCTCTGACCTCCTTACAAACATACCCACATTACATACACCTACCACACACATACACATACAGATACCATACACATACGCAAAAGTATACAAATTTAATAAAGCAAGGTGGAAGGCAAGGACTGACACCCAAGGTTGTCCCCTCACCTCCACGTGGGTGCTGTGGCATACATGTGACTGCCTGCACAGACATAAATTTTGTGGTCACACATACATATATGTGCACTCACATAAGAAAATGTTTAAGGAAAGAAAAATTATGTATGGGTTTGAAGCTGTAGCTCAGCTGTATAGCACTTGCCTAGCATGCCTGAGGCTGTGGGTATGGTCCTAGAACCACTAAAAAGGTTATATAAGTTATATAAGTATTAACTTATGTAACTATTTAGCATGCTTTTCCATGGCATTATCTCTAAACATTACAGTAAGTGATGATTACCTAGCTCACACTAAACTTGGTAGTGAGTAGAGGTGCCAGTCTAGTGATTGACAGCAGTTTATGCAAATGTTATAGTATTTTATATACAGCACTGTAGCTTCTGCAGATATTGGTATTGGTATGGTCCCCATAGATGGGTCGCGAGACAGTTGTCATTGCAGTGGTGGATTCTAGTGTCTTAGGGGAAGGGCTGGGGGTCCTGGAGCCAGTCTGCCATATGTATTGAAGGGCCGCTATACTGTGGCATTCATCTAGTAGCATTGTGTCTCATTTTTATGCCACAATGGGAAATGTTGACAGTGTTTGAATGCCACTGTCTCCCTGCCCTGCCTTTCCTCAAGTGAACCACTTAGGTTTTGGTAACTTACAGATAAGTCATTCTTGCTATGTATGTGAGAGAACAGAGATTTAAATAATTTTTTGTTTGTTTGTTTCTGATTTCTGAGTAAGAGAAGGACTTTGTAAGCATGATACAGGAACCAGAAATCACAGGGGGAAATATTGATAAACCTAAGCACATACGTTCCATTGAGAAAGACATCAGAAACCAGGTTCATAGGCAAATGACAAACTAGAACAAGTCGGTCAGATGGTGCTCAGCTGTGAGTAGAGAATCTACAACTTCCTTACATCCCAGAAATCATGGGGAACCATATTAGCATGAAACTGTGCAGCAAAAATTCAGCTGGGTGCAGTGATACACGCCTGTAATCCCAGCACTTGGGAGGCAGAGGCAGGCGATCGCTGTGAGTTCGAGGCCACCCTGGTCTACAAAGCCAGCCCAGGCCAGCCTGGCCTACACAGAGAAACCCTGTCTTGGGAAAAAAAAAACTTTTAAAAAATTAAAGAAACACAAATTAAGAAATCTTTTGTTTTCTTTTGCTAGAAACATTAAAAGGGCTGGTAACTTGCAGTGATGGTGTGAGGGGTGAGCTCTCATATGCTGTCTTGAATGTGTGACTAGCAGATCCTGTTGGAGCCTTATCGGTTAATGTTTGAGTGAGTCTGTGTGTGTAGTTGGGTGTGTGAGAAGCTTTTGTTCTAGGATCTCAATTGCAATATTGCTGAGAAACTAACAATCCAAATAGCTATCCATAGGAAACTGGTTAAATAAATGTTTTGTATTATAATTCCATTTCTAAGTTAAGAAGATAAACTAGTTGAGTCTCCATTATTCAAAATGTTTAGAGCCAAAGATTCAGGAGTTTTCCAGGTTTGGGAACATTTGCATAGACTTTATTAGTTGCCTCCAGAATGAGAAAATCTAAAATCTAAAAGGTGCAACATGGTCAACTATTTGAGCAGCATGTTGGTACATACTCAAAAAGTTTCAGGTTTCAGGGGCTGGCATTCATCTTAACGGTGCAGCCATCGCCTAGCATCGCCGAAGGTTCAGTTCCCAGCATGTGAAAACAACAAAGCACGGGCTTCATATTTTCATATTGGTGGTTCCTAACATTTATAAGGTAGGGAGGAAAAGACTGACGCAGTTTTCCTGTCATGTGAAGATCTCCAGGACAATTCATTAACTGATGAAAGAGATTTTGCTTGTAGCACTCATTATATTTTAAAATAAAAACTAAGAGGCTAGAGAGGTGGCTCAGCAGGTAAGAGCTTTTACTGCTCTTTTATAGGACCAGCTCCCAGCACCCACATGGTAATTGCAACTATTTGTAACTCCATTTCCAGGGTATCAAATGCCCGCTTTCTGAACTCCACCAGTACCAGGCACGCCATGTGAACTTTCATATAATGTGCGTGCATGCATGCATACATACATACATACATACATACATACATGCAGACAAAACACATATAAAATAAAATGAATAAATTAAAAGTTAAATAACATTAAACAGGGACTGGAAAGATGGCTCAGCAGTTAAGAGCACTGGTTGCTCTTTCAGAGGACCCAGGTTCAATTCCCAGCACCCATATGGCAGCTCACAACTGTCTGTAACTCCAGTTACAGGGTATCTAACACCATCACACAGACATATATGCAGGCAAAACACCAAATGCACCAATGCACATAAAATAATAAATTAATTAAAAAGCATTAAACAGGCATGTGGTATCCTCACTTATCTATGCTACAATGGTGGCACATGCCTGTAATCCCAGCACTCGGGAGGCAGAGGCAGGTGGGTCTCTGTGAGTTCGAGGCCAGCCTGGTCTACAAAAGCAAGTCCAGGACAGCCAAGGCTACGTAGAGAGACCCTGTCTGGAAAAACAAATCAAAAAACAAACAAAAAAAGATGATCTCTCCCTAGTGGTTTCTGCCCTAAACTGACTTTGTGGCAGATGGCTGCTTCTTTTCACGCTCCCCTCCCCAGCTGTGGTGTGATGTAGATGATCAACACAGAACTCCTGTGCTCTTGGTGTTTCGTTCCCAGAAGCAGCCTCCTCCATAGTCCTGAGGTGACCGGGTCTGGGTTGCCGTCATCTCTCTGCAGTGTTGCTTGTCTCCAGGTTGTTGTTGCAAATAGGCTGCATTGGATTCGTTTCGGGGTGGGGCGGAAGCTCTGAGTGTTCATCCTTGATTCTCCCTCATCCTTGTCCAGTTTGAACTCAATAAATTTGGATTGGCTGGATTGGACTGAAATGGGAATGCATGCATTAAGGGGGGGGGGGGGGGAGAGAGAGGAGAGAGAGAGAGAGAGAGGGAGAGGGAGAGGGAGAGGAGAGCTCTTTAACCCAGGGTGTTAAGTATCCTGATGGTCCGTGGAAGGGCTGTGTGGTGTCCCCATCTTGTCCCCTGTGGAGTGTTCTTTAGTTAGTTAATTTTTTGCTGATACAAATTCTTTTCTCACACTAGGAATTTTTGTCTTCAACTGCTCTATTTTAAAAACCTTTTTAAATGCAAAGTAGCCCAGCTGAGTTCTTGGTCCGCATGCTTCCCCTTGGGAGAGGTTCACTTTGGATCTTCCTTTAAGTTCTTTCAGGGCACTTTTGTTAGTGTGACCCTGACATGTCCTATGTCCTGTAAGTGTGACTCCAACTTGGAGGGAGACATGTATGTCTGGCACACACTTTCCTGAATTGAAGAATCTTTATTCCTTTGCACAAGGGTTACCATGCGCCTTAAAACAAGTCTCACTTGACACTCTGCGCATAGCAACTCTGGTTTGCCTGTCAAAGGCTTGGAGTCCTGTGGGCCTGCAGAGACAGCAAGCAGTGGGCTGAGAACAGGCATGGGCTTCCACTCTATACAGGTCCTCACTGCTCCTGACTTACAGGCAGAGGTCTTTTTAAGCAGAACAGTGCTTACCACAGGGAGTTTTCTTCCATGGCTTTCCTCTGTGGCAGGTAGCAAGGCACTGGGAGATGGGAGAGATCAGCTGCCTTTTTTTCTCTATGCTAGGCCCTTGGAGGCAGACTTTAAAGGTGTGAGGTTTTATCATGTGTGGTGCAGGTAGAAGTCAGTCGTGTGCCCTCAGGAAGAGCAGTGTAGACCCTGATGCATGCTGAGAAGGGGTCCATGGCTTAACTGCACTAACTGGTCTCTGCTCTTGGCAAGGACAGTAGATCTAAGCCATGACGGTGAGTGAGGCACAGGGGGCCGCTTCAGGAGGCTCTCCTACCAGGTTGACTGTCACACTGACCCTTATCAGTGCAGGCTTTTGCATTTTCTGTGTAGCTTGCTTTCTTTTATTACAAACATGATGACAGTGTTAGCATTTAGAATTATTTGATTCCTTTGTAGAAAACAAAAAACAAACAAAAAAACACCCAAATTCTTTGTAGGAACAACAGCCTCATTCTCTCCCCTGGAATAAAACCTCCCCTTTCGCACATGTATAAAAAGAACAAGGAGAAGAACCCTTGATGATAAGTGCTGTGTACTGGACACACTGTTGTCTTACATCTGGGCTGTAAGAAATGTACAGCTGTAAGCCCATCTTGTCAAGTGTTTTGTCAACATTTCTGCCATGCTGCTCCTGAGGTGCCTCAGTATAATAGAATTCTTTCAGGCAATTTGTCCTTGGCTTGCTGTTCTTGTGTACGGATCTGGAACCTACATGCAGGCATGTTGCACCGCCCTCCTGATGGCAGTCCTGTCCCCAGCCCAGATCCCCACTCTCTTAAAGCTCCCCTGCCTCCTGGGCTGCTTTACTCGATAGAATCGGGCACTGGTCTTGATGAGATACTGTGTTGTAGCTCATCTGCTCATGACCCCAAGAAACACCCCTCCTTACAGCATTTTCTGTTGGGTAAGAATTTTAGGCAAGAGTGGTTAAAATACAGATGTTTTCTCTGAGGCTTCTTATCTCCTAAGAAGACACAGGTTATTCTGACAGGTGAAACAAGTCTGGGCAGATATGCAGCATTGATCTAATCAGCAGAACAAGAGCCCCACTCTAACTGGCGCTACCTTTTACCAGCATCATTAAGGCCTCCCATTACTCTTTTATTAGCCGCTCCCTCTCTTCCTTATCAGATTCCAGAGCAAACATAACTCACGGCAGTGATTTGATCTCTGTTAAAGAGGATTACAGCTTTGCATTAACTCGGATTGACATAGTTTATAATTCACTTGTTGATACTCAGGAGAGTGTTGACACGTGCCTGACCTCCCCCAGCACTGCTGAGGGGAAAGGGCCCCCATATATCATCATTAAAGATGGTCCCAGAGCAGACAGGAGAGCCAGGCCTTCCTCCAGCAATAGCAGAAAGGACAAAGGAACACTCAAGTTCAAGCCTGAGGCTTGGTCCAGACTCTGAACAGTAGGTAGAAAAGAAAACACTACTGTTGTGTCTTTGCTTTTGCTATTGGCTGCTGTTCGGCCTCTCATGCTAGAGAATTTGAACTGTCAAATTGAAGTTTGGTTCCAAGTAGGAGAGGGTGATAAAAGTGCATCTTCTTAATTGGACTGAGGACACGCAGTAGATAGATGCTTCAAAATGGGGCTGTGTGGCTTCAGTTCTCATTTCTGCAACCAGGTTCTTAGCATTTCTTTATATTTTTAAATTCTCTTTTCCCTGCAAACGGGTAGATTCTTTAAAGTGGTTCTAGATGTTTTTCTTAAGGATTCGTTTTTAAACTACTATGAGAGTCTACAGATACTGCCTTAATCACAGGTAAAGTGGCTTGCAAGTATGTAAGCTGAGCTTTCCAGCTTTCTCGTGATTGGCCATTCACACACGTTATTAACGTTTCCCATGGTTCCCCAGCTGACATCAGATTGCTAATATATGTAGACCATTTTTGTTTCTCTGTGATACCTGTATTTGCTCTGTTTTCCACTCTGATTGGCCACACCATTCTGATTAGCAGGGAAATGGCAATAAGGGACACCATCATCTTCTCCCCGTTCTGATCAGCAGTGAGTGGCAGTGAGGGACAGCGCCATTCTGCTAGCCCCAGCCTCCCCACGTTTCCTACAGCCTGTATCTATCAGAAGGCTGTGGAGTGGTTGACATTATCTATATTTTGTGATTAAAACACTAAAGCATAGAGTAATTAAATAACTTGCTCAAGTTAAAAGCAAGTTGTGAACTAGAGTGTCCCCGAATATAGCTGTTAACCCTGCTGCTGCTACGGGGAGTTTGTGGGAATAAGTGCAGTCTCCCAACCCAACAGAAAAATTTAACTTGCCTAGAGTAATTTTTTTCTTTTGTAAAGGGACATTTTCTATACAAGAGAGCTTTGCTTGCCAGCTGTTTACATTTTGGTATGAATCACTGGATTTACCAAACCTGCCCTGTGCTTATTTTGTCTGGTGCTGGTGCAGAGGGCTAGACCGCATAAGCTTCAGCTCCCAGGCCTGTGTATTCTGTCCATTTCCTCCCATAGTCTACCCCCGCCATTCCAGACCTGTCACCTTGTCCTTAGAATATCTTTTCCTCTATAGTAAAAATAGCACCTGTGTTTAGAAGAAACTTTTGAAATGCAGAAAGGACAAAGAAAAGTCCATCTAGCGTCCTACCTTTTCTTTTAACATGTATTTTTTTCTTTTGTGTGTATCCATGCACACACCCTGGCCCATATGGAGGTCAAAAGACAACTTATGGGAGCATGTGGATTCCAGGAACCAAACTTAGATCTTAGATCATCAGGGCTGGAGCCAGGTGCCTTTACCAGCTGAGCCACCGTAACAGCCTGCTTTTGTTTTTTACAAAGAATTATTTTGTGTGTAATTTTATGTAGACAAATACATGCATGTGGATTTTTTAAAATTAATTTATTTATTTTACTTTGTATTTTAAGGATTTTGGTGCCTTTCGCTTGTTGTTGTTGTTTAAGCATACAGTAAAAACATTCATTATAAAGCCGTTTTTATGGGCTGGAGAGATGGTTCAGAGGTTAAGAGCACTGACTACTCTTCCAGAGGTCCTGAGTTCAATTCCCAGCAACCACATGGTGGCTTACAACCATCTATAATGAGATCTGGTGCCCTCTTCTGGCCTGCTGGCTCATGTGCAGGCAGAACACTGTGTACTTTTTTTTTTTTTTTTTGCCTTTTTATTGTGGGACATTTCAGCTGCTTCTGCATATCTGTAAGTGTCCATCCTGTGTTTGTGTTTGGATGTCCTCCATCCCAGGAGCTGTCCCCATGCCCTCCAGTAGTTCCCTCTGACTTCTGTTCATGCACTCAGAGCTTTGCTTACACAGCATGTTGTTCAGTGTTCTCCGCTTCTTCCACGTGTGACCTTCCCATATGACTGTCACAGTGGTTGTATCAGCTCTGCACAGTTCCAAACTCACCTTCCTTGATTCCCTGGAAGAAATCTGTTCCCTTTTTCCTGTTGAATGAACTTCAGTCTGCCTTGCCAGCACTCACGTTTCCTTGTCACCTGTTGAAGCAGCCTGGTGTCATGCAGTGTGGGACTGCATTACAGAACATACTCCCATGCTCTGCACTGTCCTTACCTGTGGAAATGTCCGTCTCCTGAGATCCAGCCTTTTGCTTGCTTCATCCCTTCTGAAGCCCTCCCATCTTGTTGGCTCCTCTCTATGGTACTTACTGTAGTTCATGAACACTTCCCAGGGGGCCCTTCTTGTTGAGACCCTTAACTCACAAGGATAAGGCAATGGCTATTGTCAAAGTGTTAGCCCCAGAATAGTGTGTTTTAATGCTAATTGTATTCTGCCATTTTGGTTTTTTCTAGATAGGGTTTCTCTGTGTAGCCCTGGCTGTCCTGGAGCTCACTTTATAGACCAGGCTGGCCTTGAACTCAGATCCACCTGCCTCTGCCTCCTGCGTGCTGAGAGTAAAGGCATGTGCCACCACACCCAACTGTATCCTGCCTATTTTAAAAGCATTTTTGTGGCTTAGATAATATTTGCAAGATAATTTGTTGAGAGCCTTCTGAGTCACTGTCAGCACTCTCGAAGTCAGAGGACTGACTTGGGGTTCCTGGGCATGAGTATGGCCTAGTGCTCATGCTCTGAGATGGCTTCTCTGTGCATCTTAGTGTTTTCCTTTATAA
Source organism: Acomys percivali (assembly GCA_907169655.1). Lineage (NCBI taxonomy): Eukaryota > Metazoa > Chordata > Mammalia > Rodentia > Muridae > Acomys > Acomys percivali. The sequence goes on from OU015746.1 coordinate 35,650,927, forward strand.
AATGACAATTGTCATTCCTCCTTGTTCGCCTTTTTTTTTTTTTTTTTTTTTTTTTTTAAAGAGTGAAATTAAAAGCCCTTTTTCCTGCTTGTTTCTAGGGAGGATTGCTTTTAGTAGTAAAATGGAGTTTGTGTTTTCACACATCTGTGTGTGCCCTTGTCACTTTGCCTAGGCACATGCCCATTCTTCCCTTTGAGCTGACTTAGAGATAGTATGGCTTCTTTTCCAGAATGCCTGTGAAGGCTGCCCTTATAATTCTGTGCACAGGTGCCAGTAAGATTATTTTCGAGAACAACCCTATGAAGGTGGCCTCCATTATAGAATTTCTCTAAGCTGACTTCTTCAGCACGCTGTTCTCTTCTCCACAGCACTCTCCCTGTCTGTGTTTCAGATCTGTCTACCACCATGTAATTATCCAAATATGTCTCCGTTGTAGAACATGACCCTGCTGGCCACCACCTGGTTACTTTATTCGTAGCTTACAGCCATGTTGGAAACAACCTCCCGAGATGAGGGGTATATTATTGGTGATCTCTAATGCCTACTCTTTGTGGAGAGGGTGTTTGAGTCATTTTTGCTTGGATAAACCAGGAGAAAGATCTTCCAAAACTCCTCATTTTTCTACCACTTCTTGAATTTCGTATGCTCCTGTTGGTTTTTCTCCTGCCCATCTTGGCTGTGGTTTTTATATCAGGTTGAGTTTCTGGTGGCCTCCTACACATTATCTGGAAACATGGTGGTCACCAAGAGGGCTCTGGGTGACTAGCAAAAACTATAGACTTTTAGAATTGTCTTACTCAAGAAGAAAACAGGAGTGGAATCGATTGTGTTTATCTCCGAAGGTATGATGAACCTGGTCACCTCCTGTTATTTTGGTGTTGGTATGAAAAGGAAGCATAAGAAAAGGTGCATCGCCAGGCAGGTGGCGCACTCCTTTAATCCCAGCACTCGGGAGGCGGAGGCAAGCAGATTGCTGTGAGTTCGAGGCCAGCCTGGTCTACAAAGTGAGTCCAGGACAGCCAGGCCTATTACACAGAGAAACCCTGTATCGAAATAGAAAGAAAGAAAGAAAGAAAGAAAGAAAGAAAGAAAGAAAGAAAGA
>OU015746.1:35656117-35672535 GCA_907169655.1 Acomys percivali
CACACACACACACACACACACACACACACACACACACACACACACACGGAATCCTCTGTTCCCACTGACTTATCCAGACTACACCAGCAATGCCATAGTTGGCGCAGTGCTGGGATTTGGCACCGAGGCCCTGACCTTACCTACAGAGGCAAATTGGAGGCCTGAGGGGTTCAGATGGCCAGGAACATTTGCAGCAGCAGTGGAGAAAGCTGAGGATATGAAGCTAGTCAGGTTGCCTTGGGGCACAGCCATCTACCTTGCTTCTGTCCTGGCTCTAGGGGTGAGGGCCAGTGGCTTAGTCATAGATTGGCATAGTTTGGTCCCCATGAATCTCTCTTAGTGGAGTGCTTGTCTGGGCAGGTGACTGAAAATGGTCACCTTTCTGATGTGACTTTTGATATTTCCTTGAGTTTTTGTTATTGTTTGTTTGCTTTTAGAGTTTTAAAAATTATGAATTATGTGTGAATCTGCCTGCAGAGGCCAGAGGAGAGTATCAGATTCCCTGAAGTTGGATTTATAGGCAGTTGTGACCCATCCAGAGAAGGTGCTGGGAACCAAAGCTGGATCCTCTGCAAGAGCAGTGTGCACTCTTAACAGCTGAGCCGTCTCTCCAGCTCCTAGCATGTCTTCGTAATCCTCTACAACAGCTAGTGAAGTTGAGGCCAGCATTCAGACATGTATTAATTTATTTTACTGTGTGCTATATTTGAGGCCAAGGGCTCATATTCATATCTAGTATGTGTTTATGAGCTTCCAAAAGTGCTAAGTAAATTGTTTTCAAAACACAGGTATGTAAAGGTATCATTAGTGACAACGTGTTTGGGAGGGTACCACAGGCACCAGTGCTCTTGACTCCCCACCTTGTCTACCAGGAGCCTTCTTGCAAGGTTTTAAACTTGATCTGGACTCTGTTCATCATGACACTGGTGGAATTAGAATTGTCTTCTGCCTGTGTGTGCTGTCACTATCCCTGCTTCTTAAATGTGTGTAGGGGTCCCCTTCAGGCTGCCATGCTGTAGTGTGTAGTGTAGGGTCTGCAGGGGAAGTAGGGAGCAGAAAGAAAGGTGGCCGGGGTGCTTCCCAAATATGCCATGGTTATTTAGGGTTGCTTGGTCCCTTAAAAGCAACAAATGAACAAATTTAAATTAATCAAAGGCAATTATGTATATAGGTTTGGCGCTATCATTCCCTCCCCCTCCCCTCTTCCTTGCTGTTTTAGACAGGATCTTGCTATATAGCCAGACTGGCCTTGAACTTGGGATACACTTGCCCCAGCCGCCTCGGTGCTTAAATCACAGGCATGTACCATTGTTTCTGGCTCAGATTATGCCCTTAATCAGAAAGGCGAGTTACTCTGTTCATGTGTTGGAAGATACGTGACTCTTGCTTATAGAGACCATGATCTAGTTTTAGATGGAGGACAGGTTTTTTCCTAGGGAGCTGTGGGTCAGCTGCTTTCTTTGTGCTGCCCACAGGAACAGCCAGGTATAGCATGTGGGTGCGTGGGGTGTCTTGGAGCTTGTGGTTTCCAGGCCAGAGTAGGAGCATGGTCTTCCAGAAAGCAGATAGGAGAATTCAGAGTGGGATGCCGCAAGCTACTGACCTAGCAAATTGAAAGTCCCGCACAGGCCATTTGCAGGTTTAATACTCCGCTTTCTACTATTTGCCCAAATAGCGTCGTGAAAGACAATGATCTGTGTTGCAGTCCTGTGGGGAGTGCACACCACACACACTCACTTCACAAAGGGCTGTGTCTACCCTCACCCACCATGCTGAATGTCTTTCTTCAGAACACACACAGCAAACCCCATCCTTGCTCACACGGCACATACCCTGTCTTTATGGAAAATGGCTGCTACTGTGTGATCGTTTTTTTCCAGAAACAGGTTTTATGATAATATAGTAAAAATATTAAATTAGAAAATGCCTCAATAAGGGTTATAAAACCTTACTACACTAGAGATAGGTAATTATCCCCTCTGCAGCCTAAATGACAGTTTAAAAGAAATAAAAATGTTCATGCTCATTACTTGCTTTTGTAGATTGTAATAAAGGGTAAGTTAAATTTTAATTCAAGGAAGAGCCTCTGCCATCGACCCTTCCACCCTGGGTCCTAGTCCCAGTAATTACTCTTGCCTGTTCCATGTAATTCCAACAGTCATACGTGTTCTACAGTGGACGTTGCCACTGGCCACCGAGATCAAGAGTTTGGAGATAAAGCAGGGAGGCGTTTCAGATCAGAGATTCTTGTCTTTATTTCTGGTGTGATCTGGAGCAGGAGTCCATATTTGAGACAATAGCTTGCCAAGTTCATTATGTAGAGCTGTACAGGGACCTCAGCGTCAGTTCTCCACTTACCCTGGAGAAGCAGAGGAGACAGGTTAACCTGGAGAGCTGGTAGTAGATCCATCTGCAGCCAGCTCTGGCTGCGGGCATGCTGCGGGGAAGCAGCACAAGCCATTGGCTGCCTGTGGCCGCTTGCACTGTCCCCTTTCATGTGTTTTCCTCAGTGTGGGCACAGGGTGTGGCTGTGGCCGCTTGCACTGTCCCCTTTCCTGTGTTTTCCTCAGTGTGGGCACAGGGTGTGGCTGTATCTATCCCTCATCTCAAGTGTTCCCACCTCCCCCTCGGCTGACAGCAGATCTTGCATCTGCTTAAGGTTGGGAAATTGGAGCTTTCTATCCCTCCATCTGAATATGGATACCTGCAGACCTTCTAAGGAGAAAGCAGGGTTTGGAGATCAAACTCCACTCCAGGTGGAAAACACTGCAGGAGGGAGCCTCTTCTCCATGCCTGTTTGAGTTGTCCCCAGCCTGGCTCAAAGCCCCACTTCAAGCTTATCCCTAGACACCACCCATGTAAAATTAATATTTTTAGGATAATTATATCATTTTAGCTATTTAAATTTACTGAGAAATCTACATGGGACTGCCAAGGTGGCTTATGGGTTCTAAGAACTTGCTGCGCACCCATACAACCTGCACGCAATCCTCTAAATCCCCATGGGTGTGGGAGAAAACCAACGCCCACAAGTTGTCCTCTGACCTCCACATGTAACCGTGCACATGTACCCACACATACACACAAAAATAAAACAGATGAAATACCACCCCAAAACATACTGCATGGCAGTTTACAGTGTGTGACGCTGTGCATGGCTTTCCATTGTTCTTCCTGCAGAGCACGTCTGCAGCTCTGCCCTCACCCAACGTGCTCAGAGTCCAATACCACGGAAGCCCTGACTTACTTACTTACTTACTTACTTACTTACTTACTTACTTACTTATTTATTTTTGCAGTGGGCGGTCTGCTCTAGCCAAGGAGGAGCCTGACCCTATGGTGCTCTGGGACCTCAGGGAAAGGGTCTACTGGGTGTCTCTAGGGAAGAGAGGGAGGAGTAGCTGAAGTAGCAGAGGGCAGTGTGTGCGGCTCGGCAAGATGCTTATGGGAGTGGCTGAGGAAGGTGCTGGAGTTTTTGCTGCTGCTGCTGCTGTTGTTGTTGTTGTTGTTGTTGTTATGGCAGCTCTCCTTCATGCTGTTTCATTTTCTTTGTTGAAATGGCTAGAGGGGCTGTGATGGCAGATAGTCAGGCCACAGTGCAAGGATTGAAGGCTGGCAGGGCTGCTGGGGATCTGTAGGACGGCATGTGGTGTTCACTTGCATTTGGGGTGAGGCCTTCTACCTTTGTAGGGCTGGACAGGTGCCTAGAGCTAGGGGACAATGGAACGTGTGGGGCTCAGGGCTAGTTGGCAGGGAGAGACTCTGTTGTCCATAGTCTGTCTGCCTGTGCCGTGGTCCTCACATGATGGGTCTACAGCTGCCTTCTGCCGTTCAGGGTTTCCTCTTCCCTCCTCCCTCCCTCCACTTTGATATGTCCTAACTGCTGGGATTCCCATGTTAGCTTCTCTTACTCCACAGCTACAGCAGGATGAGTGTGAAGAGCTGAGTCAGCCTCATGGCCCAGGCCTACAATCCCAGCACTAGTGGCAGAGGTAGGGAGGCCACAAGTTAAAGCCAGACAAGATCCTACTGTAGAGCAAGCAAGACAAAATAAGAACAGTTGCAAAGATGGCTTCTGGGAGTTCTCAGCAAGAACCCCTTCAGAAACCCTTTTTTTCTTCTTTTCTTCTTCTTCTTCTTCTTCTTCTTCTTCTTCTTCTTCTTCTTCTTCTTCTTCTTCTTCTTCTTCATCTTCATCTTCTTCTTCATCATCTCCTCCTCCTCCTCCTCCTCCTCCTCCTCCTCCTCCTCCTCCTCCTCTTCTCATGATAGCAGGCTGTTGAAGGCTAGATCTGCAGATGTCAGTCTGTGGCTCTGCTCTGGGGTGTCGACTCTCCCTGACTCATCAACCTAATTCTGTCTGGCTCTTGTCACTCTGGGCACTCACTGAAGAGGCCTGTGGACTGAGCAGATGTGCATCCTTGCCTCAGGTGTGGCCCAGGGCTGTCTCCTGCCTGTGGAGGACTCACGTCTTGAGTGTCTGGCCTGTTGGAACTGTGAGCCTCCTCCTACTGCAGAGCAGCTCTGCTCCCCATCCACAGAGGAGTGTGTTTGAGAGCCCCCACCCCTAGAAGGCTCGCCACCAGACTCACACCCCTTGCTATTTCCCAGGCTAAGCCAGATGTGTTACGTATAACAGTAGTGGAAGTTGTAGTGATCATTTGCTCTTATTTTTTATTTCTTTTGTGTGTGCATGCACGTGCGTGTGTGTGCACGCGCCCGTGAGAATCCTGAGGAGGGCTTCAGATCAATCCCTGGAGCTGGAATCACAGGTGGTTGTGAGCTACCCAACAGGGATGCGGGGAAACAAACCATGCCTGGTCTTTTGAAGAGCAGCAGGTGCTCTTAACCCCCAAGCCATCTCTCTAGTCCCCATTACTGTATTTTTAATGTCCAAATTTAGCTTTAGAGTTGTGTACCAGAGACAGTAGGATCCAGAATATGAAGCCAGTGTCAAAAATAGTGAGACCCCGTCTCAAAGTACAATGGGCTAGGGGGATGGCTCAGTTGATAAAGCACTTGCACACTTGATGTACAAATGAGGACCTGTGTTGGGTCTCATCACCCATATAAAAAGCCAGGTAAGAGTGTGCACACTTCTAACCCAGCACTGGGATAGTGGGCGCCGGAGGGTCCCTAGAGCTTATTGGTCAGCCAGCCACAGCCAGAGAGAACCCTGTCCCAGCACACAAAGTGGATGGCTCCTATGGAAAGGTCTTCCCACCCATGACTAGTTTTATTTCTTTGCTGTGTGGTGTGTGTATCATATACTAGTGCACACATGTGTGTATTCAGGTTCTTGTAGACGCCACAGGAGGATGTCAGGCATCTTTCTCTTGCTGAACCTTGAATGCACAAGTTTTTTCACTGGCCTTACTGGCCAGAAAGCCCAGTGACCCTCCTGTTCCCACTCTCGCCCCAGCACTGAGGTTACTGAGGGTGTGGGCACTGTAAAGCTCAACTCTGGGTTATACAGCAGGCATTTTACCCAGTGAGCCCCTCCCTCAGCCCAATAATGTTAAATTTTGAAATCCAACTTTAAAAATAAATTAGCCAATTAAATTATTTTTTAGACTGAGCTTAGAGAAAGGGGTATGTGGGAGGAGAAGAACCCTGGTTCTGTTCTGAATCTTTGCACATATGATCATAATTGGAATCTTGTTGCTGGGTCATTTTCATTGTTTTTCAAGTACTGCCAAGTCTCAGAAAATGTATGAAAACTAAATTATATCCCCTACATCCCATGTCTGATTGAATCCTCTCGTTGCGTGCCAGTCATATATCCTATTAAAATATTCAATCTTGTTTTCTTACTTGAAGAGCCTGTCTGTAAAGGGCAAACTTATAGAAAACTCATTCCCTGGAGACAGGGTATCCAGCCACACTGGACTATTTACATATTTCACTATGTGATTGGCTGCTTCTGGGTTTCTTCCTTCCCTTGTATTTGTGAATAAGTGCTCCGAGATGTGGTTCTTAATTACATGGCTGTGTTTTCAATTGAAGAAACAGATGAAGGTGTTTCCTAGTTTCTTCATTTCTTTTTAACCTTGAAAAGTTAAGCAGTGTGTTAACCAGTTTGCTTTATTTCCTAGAACCGAGTTGTATCGATCTCTTTTCGGCCAGCTCAACCGTCCTGACGTAGACCATGGGGACTGACATCGACATCTCACTCTGGGCCTCAGTACAGGGCCCACCTGCTGCTTCCAGATGAGGCTGGCGTGACTTCAGGGAGCAGCACCTGGCCTGAGGACCTGCAATGGTCCTCTACTGGGAGCTTGTATCTTATCTATGGGACCGCTCAGGCTCTGAGTCCTTCAGCCACCACAGACATAGTCACGGCTGGGGCCAGAACTCAGTGGCTAGAAGCACTCACTGCTCTTACAGAGGACCCAGGTTCAGTTCCCAGCACCACGTCCAGAGACTCACAGCAGCCTCTAACTCCAGTTCCAGGGAATTCAATGCCATCTTCTGGTCTCTGTAATCACCAACACTCAGGCATGTGCGCGCACACACACACACAATTAAAACTAAAATAAACTTGTAAAACAAATCTGCTGTCACTGTCATCACTGAGTCCTTGAGCCAGAGAGGTGGTTTAGAATTAAATTGCACAGTGCCATACCTGTTGAAAGGGTTTGTGTTTTCCTAGGTAAATGGTCTCTTCATACAGTATAATACTACATTTCTTCTCCGTTCATCCCTGAATGCGCACTCAGGTTGTTTCCACATCTGGACTATGTGAGTGTAACTGGATCATCTGACCTTCCACTGTGCGGACCTTCACCTGCTAATTTCCATTCCCTTTGGTACTTACCCAGGACTGGACTGCTGGGCAGTTCTCTCTCTCTCTGTCTCTGTGTGTGTGTGTGTGTGTGTGTGTGTGTGTGTGTGTGTACACATGCATATGTGAGCGCATGCATGCATGTGCTGCTTTGCCAACATTTGTCATGACTTATCTTTGGTGAAAGCCATTTTACCAGGTGAAGCCTCAATGTGATTTTAATTTGCACTTCTCTAGTGATCAGTGATGTCCAGCATTCTCTAGTGAACCTCCTGGCCATTTGTATGTCTTTTTCAAGACATCCCTATTCTCAGTATAGATGTTTGTTCTAAGTATGGATAGATGGAGAAATGTATGCACAGAAGAATTCTATTCAGCCTTAAGCCAAGAGAGGAATCTGTCCTTGGTGACATTGTGGAAAGCCTGGAGAGGACACCGCTGAGTGAAATAAGCCAGGAACAGAAAGCAGAGATCTTACTTGTAAGCCAAGTCTAAAACAGTTAACTCTTGAAGATAGTGGCTACCAGCAGCTGGGAGGAGTAGAATGAAGGAGGATGGGGAGTTCTTGTCACGGGGTGTAGGGTTGCGTAGGCTTTGAGGACCAGAATAATGTGGAGAATAAGTTACAGATATCCCACCACAAAAAAATGATCAGTGTGGCACTGGATTTGTTAAAAGGCTTAGTTTAGCCACTTGATGCTGTGAACATGAGTATATAGTTAGGATTTTTCAATGAAAAATAATAGTTTGGGGCAGAGGGTGTAGCTCATTGGTAGAGCACTGGCCCAGAATGCAGAGGTCCTCAGTTCCATCTCTAGCACTGAAGGCAAAATGCTAATAGTTAAATCCATGACAAACATGCCTTGCTTTGGGTAGATGAGCACTGGCTTGGCAAGACCGTGAGAGTACTCAAGGGCCCCTAATTCCACAGCTGGGCCCTGACTGTTTGACTAGGGAGCCAACCCTGCCTTCTCTCAGGCAGTTCCAGGCCAGCCAGGGCTTTTTAGAGAGACCTTAACAACAACAACAAATCCTCAGGCCCTCCTACTCTTCCCTTCCTCATCTCCATTGAGTTTAGCTTGTCTAATCTAGCAGGAGAAGGTGATTCCCTTGTACTTCACCCAAAGGTCAAAAGATGGAAATTAAATCCTCATAAGGGGGATTTATTGGCTTGCTCTGGTCAATATGTTTAGAGATTATCCTGCATAAGAGGTGCGGGTGTCTCAGGCCAGCACACACCACTCCTTTGCCCCAGTGTTTGTTTTGAGCAATGGAATAAGAGAAGAAATAATGACTACGGACACTGGGTTTAGTTAACCAGACATCTTTAAAGTCAGGTTTTGGTAGTGTTTTTTGAAACTTAGTGACAAAGTTTCTTGTACACAAATGTAGTTCATTTGTGGTGTGGGACCACTGCGTGGTACTAACAGGCCAGGTTTCAAGCAGAGCGTGTAGGAGGCATGAATACCACAATGGTTGGTGCCGCTGGAGGGCGGGGCTTTCTATCTCTTCCTAATTGTGCCTCCGCACACCAATCCCAAGTTACCTCTTAGACTGTCAACAACGTGCTTATCTAAAGATAAGCCAGCAGGAATCAGTGGGTCCCACACACAGGCCACTTTTCAAATGGTCACTTTAAAATATGGAGCATTAAAAAAAAATGATAGAAATAAAATAGGGATAGCATCCCAGGCAGTCCCGTTCCTGGGCCAGGACCACTGCTCTAAGAACAATATGGGGATGAGCTTTGGGAAAGATCTGGGAGCCGATGGAGCCCAGAAAGACCTGAGGAGGAAGGCTTAAATGGATAACTCAAAATATATGGAGCCCAGCAAGTTCAATTAAAATGAGTTACAGACAGGAGAGATGAAAAAGGAAGGGAAGAGAATTTTCACTAAAAGGGAGATGTGCGTTTTAAAATGCAGAAGACCACCCTCCTTCCAGACAGGAATAAATTGGAAACTATTTTAATTGACATGGAAACTGCAATTCAGCTGCTACTAGAAAGATGGATTAGTTGATAGATTTGCATTTTAATAAAACTAATACTTTACATTTGCTAGCTAATGCTGATTTCCAAATGAGTTGAGAAGTTATCTGGGGTTCCTATCCCAAGCCCTCTGCAGTGGTGACTGGAGTGTCTTTTTCACGTGGGGTTTGCTGGTCTGACTTTTTGCCCCTCCTACTGCCTCACACATACTCAAGCCATTGTTCCTTGCTATCCAGCAGGATGGTGAGGCAGGAACTGCTGACCAGAGGCAGCTGCAGCAGCTGCCAGCACAGGTGGGCACCACAGACAGACGGGCACGACCTGAGGACGGACAAAGTGGTAAGGCCAGCTCCTTGCCTTATTCTTGGTTTAAAAGTTAGTAAGATTCATCTGTAATCCTGTTACCCAAAAGTACTAGCTCCAGCCCATAGGGCCTGAGGCAGAGGAATTGCAAGTTTGAGGTCAGCCTGGTCTACACAGACTCAGTGATGATGACTATGTGTGTATTATTATTATTACATTAAGTGAAATGCTTCTCTGTCCTTTTCCATGGGTAGGTGTGTTTTCCCCATCAGCCATGACCCTCAATGGGAATGATGGTAGCATGGAAGACTTGGCCTTTTCCCCTGTGCTGGGATTAAAAACCCAGAACACTGAGCATACTAGGCACTCATCCATCTACCACTGAGCTGCTCTCATGTGTCTTGTACTTGATTTTTTTAAAAAACTAGATTGTTAAATGTTTTTCATCTGCAGCTAGGTGGTAGTGGCACACGCCTTTAATCACATCAATTGGAAGGCCAAGGCCAGCCTGGTCTAAAGAATGAGTTCCAGACAGCCAAAGCTACACAGAAAGACTGTGTCTTGAAACAAAACAGAAACCAAAACCAAAAAAAAAAAAAAAATTTTTTTTTTCATTTGCACTTTTAAAGAATAAAAACCAAATACTTGGGGCTGAGGTCCAGCTCACTGTTAGGGTATGTGCTCAGCGTGCATTAGACTCAATCTCTAGCAATAAAAACAAAACAAAACATAAAAACAAAGCACCTGTGTGGCCAGTTATACCACCTCACACGGCTCAATATCACAGAACACACAGGTACCCCGGTGAGAGCCAGTGGACTCAGGCTCAGCATGCCCTGGAAAAGCTGATGTCCGTGTTTGTACACAGCCAAGTTGGACGCACTCACTGCTGATCCCTTTCGGAGCAGTGTCGAACATTTAGCCAGATCCTTCTTGGACGCGTTTACATGTGTCCGCATTGCAGCAAAGGAGTGTGGGTCTGTGTCTTCTTCCCGGGAATCTTGCTGTTGGTAGTCCTGTGGGAGTCAAACGGTCGCCTGTAAGGGACTTCGCCATGGCAAGACGGTGAGTGAAAATGAAAGTACGTTGTCCCCCCCCCCAGCCCCCACACTTCCAGAGCCCTGTAATTGCTGCTATCTCCCGCTCCCCACATGAGCTGCTCCAATGCCTTTGCCTGTCCAGAAGTTCCCACCTCACAGGGGTGGGGGGTTGGGGTGTGCTCCTCAGCCTGCTCTGCACTTGGACTTGGTGCCATCCAAGACTCCTTCCTCAACCCCTTGTAGAAACCAGTCACACTTGCACACCCGCATTCACACACAGCAATGTGAGCACACAGTTACAAAGATTAAAATAACAAAACCCACAAAACAAAAGTCCACAACGAGGTATCACCTAGCTCTGGTTACAAGGGTATAAGAGAGAAAAACGTAAGCACTAGTGAGTGTGTGGAGAAAGATCTTGTTTTGGGATTGGGTTGGGACACAGCAGTCATGGGCAGAGCGTGCCTGTTTCTCTGGGGGCTACTCAGGTGAAGAGGCATCTGCCCTACATTACTGTAATACTATTCATGACTGCCAAGACAGATCCCAATACGGCAGTGTGTGCAGAAGCAGAATTGCCACAAGTTTAAGGCCAGGGCTACCTGACAAGATCCTGTCTCAAAAAAAGAAAAGAAAGAAAAAGACCCAACCGAAGTGTTCATTAACTGGTATGTATACACAGTGGAGTAGTATTCTACCACAAAAAGGCCAGGTGCTGTTTGTAGCCGGAGAATACTAAATAGTCAGATGCAGAGAGCAGCACCGTGGTCTGACCCTGTGGAGTCTAAGGATGCTGCTGTCACTGAAGCGGACAGCAGAGCAGTGGTTGCAGAGGCAGGAGAACTGCAGAGCTGAGGGAGGAGGGAGGGGAAGGGTCTGGTGGTGTATGATGGATGTTAAAGAAGCCAAGAGAGGCCTTGAGTGTTTTCACCACAAAGCTGTGCTGTGCGATCTCGGTGCTCTACAGTATACACGTGCGTCAAACGTGGTGTGACCCTAAGTATGCAAGTTCCACGTGTTGACTTTTAAAAAGACCAATTAACCACAACTGTTGGGAGTGCAGGAGGAAGCAAAAGAAGAAAAGGGGGAAGGGAGAGAGAGGGGGAAAGAGAGAGAGAGAGAGAGGGAGAGGGAGAGGGAGAGAGGGAGGGAGGGAGAGAGGGAGGGAGGGAGGGAGGGAGAGAGGGAGGGAGGGAGGGAGGGAGAGAGAGAGAGAGAGAGAGGGAGAGAGCACAAATGCACCAGACAGCCATTTCATTTTAGATGGAGCAGTCAGTCACTCTGTGGGGAAAGACCTGAATCTCCCTTGGGCCAGACTCCGAAATGAGAGGAGGCAAAGAGGGGGACGGAGCTGGGACTGCGGCTCATCTGCTGCTGCGACACTGTGACACTGGGACACTGCGACACTGGGGCACTGAAGTAAGGCCGCTCTGCCGCCTTCTCTGCTGTTTCCTTAGTCCAGACCAGCCCTGCCCCTCTGAAACTGCGCCAGCTGCATCTCCCATGACACTTTTGCTGTTCAGGTTGACCCTGTGCTTGAGTGTTGCAATAGGCTAGGCACGCTCCCTGGTGAACAGGACCTTTGTTTTAAGGATACCAACCATGTTCATAACACTAATGGACAAAACAAAACAACAACAAAAAGCACAAACACACACACACACACAACACAACACAAAACCTGCCTGTCATTTGGCAAGTTCATTAACTAATTCTCTTTAGTCCAAGGGATCCATATCAGCCTGCGATTTGTGTGTATTCAATTTGTCCGACAGCTCTATTGACGAAGTCCTCATTACCTGCGCCTTTTGCGGGGAGGCTGGGGGAGCCTGGGGGAGGCTGGGGTAAGCGGCCAGCTGCCTTATCTGTCTGTTTCTGAGTGTGGCTATAGATTTCCCGCTGCCCTGTGGGTCTCTGGAAGGGTCATCTTAACAGCATTTACATTCCTGAAGAGTTCATGGCTTTATTTCCCCTGGTTCAGGGTTCTCAGAGTTCATTTGTTGAGGTCAGGGAAGCTGAATTCGTAAGAAAGGAAATTTAACAGAATATGGAGAGGGAAGAAAAGCCAGTTCAGGATCACTGACAGAGCAAAAGAGACAGCGAGGCTCCAGGAGACAGCCTGACTATAACGCAGAGCTCCCTGCTGCCCAGCTTCCTCTCAGGGTGACGGAGAAGGGCTTAGTCTCCCTGCGCTGCAGCCTGCTTCCCTGGTCAGGGAGGCTGGTGGTGAGGTGATCAGGACTTTAAACTCGCAGATACATAGCACAGTGCTATGGGTGGATAACAGAGAGGTGGACATATTGTCAGAAACGTGGAAGAACTACAGCGTGGACTCTGACACTCTGGCTGGAGGGCAGAGGGCTGCAGAGACGGCTCAGTGGTTAAGGACATGTGCTTAGTTCCCAGAACCTAGGCCAGAGGCCTATAGCTGCCTGTCACTCCAGCTCCAGGGGACCTGAACTCCTCTTCTGGATGCCAAAGGCACTCTCTCACACATGCACAGATTCACACACACACACACACACACACACACACACATACACACACACACACACACTTTTTAAAAAAAAGTTTTTGTGACAGGGTTTCTCTGTGTAGCCTTGACTTTCCTGGAATTTGCTCTGTAGACCAGGCTAGCCTCCAACTCAGAGATCTGCCTGCCTCTGCTTCCCTGAGTGCTGGGATTAATGGTGTGTGCCACCAGAGCCCAGATCACACACACATTCCTTTTTTTTTTTTTTCCTCATTTTCTGAGACAGTTTCACTGAGTACCATGGATGTCTGGAACTCACTTTGTAGACCATGCTGACCTCAAATTCAGAGATCTGCCTGCCTCTGTCTCCTGTGCTTGGTTTATACTCTTAAAAAAAAAATCGTTGGGGGCTGGAGAGATGGCTCAGAGGTTAAGAGCATTTACTGCTCTTCCAAAGGTCATGAGTTCAATTCCCAGCAACCACATGTTGGCTCACAACCATTTATAACGAGATTTGTATACATAATAAATAAAAATAAATCTTTAAAAAACATCGTTGGGTGTTGGTGGCACACACCTTTAATCCCAGCACTTGGGAGACTCTGTGAATTTGAGGCCAGCGGGGTCTACAAAGTGAGTCCAGGACAGCCAAGGCTGTCTCAAAAACAACAACAACAACAAAACCCAAAAACAAAAACAAAAAATATATATTGGGCCTGGAGATGGCTCAGAGATTAAGAGTACTGGCTGCTCTTGCAGAGAACCTGGGTTCTATTCCCAGGACTAACAACCATCTATAATTACAGTCCTACCGGATCAGATGCGTTCTTCTGGCCTTTGTTGTCTCCAGGCACACATGTGGTACACAGACATACATGCAGGCCAAACATCCATAAATAAATAAATAAATAAATAAATAAATAACCCTAAATAAAACGAAACTTTTTTTTTTTTTTTTTTTTTTTTTGAGACAAAGTTTCTCTGTGTAACAGCCCTGACTGTCCTGGACTCACTTTGTAGACCAGGCTGGCCTCGAACTCACAGCAATTCGCCTGCCTCTGCTTCCTGAGTGCTGGGATTAAAGGCCTGCGCCACCATGCCAGCCTGAAAACTCTTTTTTTTAAGGTGGGGAAGTGAATTAGACTAGGGTCTTTGCCAATGATGGGTCAGCCAGCGACTTTAGTGGGCACTGGCTGCCTTAGGAAGCTTACAGGATGCATTTAGGATGTTACCCCTGGCTCTGCTCTCAGCTGTTCACCTACTTACTGTGCCTTGGGCTCAGGCTGAGGCCTAGGGAAATCCAGAGGATTCCCTGGAGTTGCCACGGTGACAGCCGCTGCTACTCCTGGAAGGCTGATTCGGAACCCACTTTCAGGTATGGTGATGGTATTCTGGATGCTTCCTCCTGGGCTTTCTGGTCTGGCTCAGAGAGCAGCTGGATGGCAGGTGTGCTAGTGTGCAGGTGACGCTGATAGGAGCTCAGAGCAGTTAACACAGTTCAGCAGTCTCTTTCTACAGAGAGGTCCAGGGCAGCTCCAAGCCAAGTGCAGCTTCAAGCATGGGCCCTTCTCGCTGCCCTGTGGTGAATCCAGGCGTGGGCCCTCCTCTCTGTCCTGTGGTAACGTCCAGGCGTGGGTCCTCCTCTCTGTCCTGTGGTGATGTCCAGGCGTGGGCCCTCCTCTCTGTCCTGTGGTCATGTCTGAGGAGCCTAACAAGTGCTTCTTCTCACACTAGGAGAGGCTTGGGGCATCTAGACCAAAGCTGTCTGAGGGGACTTTCTAGAGAGTCACTAGCTGGCTGTGGCTTCTGAACACCTACAGTGGCGCTTCCCGAGGCAGCAGTGGACAGTTCAAGCCTGTATAACGACTCCCTATCTTTCTGTGAGCCGACAAACCACAAATTGAAATTCAGATAAATGCTCAATAGACAGGCAAACCAGAGCCCCAGCAGCCCCGGGGCAGATAGGCCTGCAATTCCCACACCTGTGCCGGGCTCCGAAGGCAGAGCAGGCAGGCCCTGTGAAATGGTGGACGTGTGGTGTCTCCAGCAGTCTCAGCCCTAGGATCTGGGGTAAGCGAACGCGGTAGTGACGTGCGTGTGCTTTGGCATCTAGTGCTGGTGGGAGGGACAAGCCCCTCCTGAGGGCTTAGGCTGGGGACAGACTCCCTGATGCCACACAATTATTTTCCAGTTTGACTCCTGTGTCCTTTCAAGTTCTGGCGTGCTGCACTTGGCTTTAAGAGCCTGACGGAGTGCTGTAGGGGACACTCTTGAGTGCAATAGCTCTGGGCTGGTATTGTTTGAGAAGCGGAAAGGGGCAGGGGCTTCTGAATCCACTTATCAGTGCCTCAGCAGGTTCAGGGGGCCCTCGGCACCCCCACCTAGGAGCTGCAATGTTCTCCCAGGAAGCTGTGGGGCACCTGCCTTGGAAAGCTTTGCTCCCAGGAGGACCAGGCCCAGGTTCGGGTTGGGGGTGTGTGTAAAGGGAGGGAGGGCTGCCCGGCAGTTGGCCCCTCAAGCCTCTGGAGCCTTGTGGAGACTGTTTTAAGGTCACATCTCAATCCTGGAGGAGGAGGGTGAGAGAGGGGGCATGTGAGCCCTAGTTCCCGTTATATAATTAGACCACACTCTTCTTTCCTTGAGGACCAAAAAGAGGCCAAGGACAGCCTAAGCCTTGAGATTGCCTCTTGCAGTGGCCCGGGCAAGGAGGCCATGAGAGATTTCTGCTCTGGCTAGCAGGCCCTTGCTTTGGCTTCTGATGGCCCGCAGACCTAGAGGGTCCATTCAGAGAGGAGCCTGCCCTAGGTTCCTTTTTGGGGTAAGCCCTTGGTTTTCTGTCCCATGTGGGGTTCAGGGGGTAGCTAGAAGCAGCAGCTGTGAGCTCTGTCACTGACGGCTACAGTGGCATCTGGTTCTGACAGCCCCCGTGGCCCCGTCTGTTGCGAGTGCGATAAACGCCTGTGCTTCTTTGTTTACAAAGATGAGCGCCAAGCAGGCTGGCCCTTCCGAAGTTCATTATACTTAAGTGATGGCGAAATGGTGACACTTTATTAATTGCAGAGAGGGCTGCTCATTGGGACACCGGGGCTTGTGTTCTGTGAACCTCTGCGTTCATACGCTCCTTCCACAGTGAGGACTTTTGGTCTCCCCTTGCCTCTCCCCCACCCCCAGAAGAGAATTTCAACTTCAAGACAAACAACTTCATTTACAAGTGTGCCTCTAATTAGCTGCAGAATTAGGAAAGCTGAGTTTCCCCCATAGATCGGCTAAACCCTCGAGGGAGACTGGTGGAATAGAGAGAATCGCATTTCCAATTATTTTGTTGAATTGCTAATTTAGTTATTGTGCCTGGTGTAATTGTGATGGGTATTGGGTGTGCAATTCAATTTGTTTTAAATATTTGTGGGAAGGCTGATCAGTAATGGAGCTGACCTATTTTATGGCCCAAATTGAGGGGGAAAAAAAAAGACTAAAACATAACAACCACAAAGATATAGTTTGTTTCCATTTTTATTTTGATCTCTCTTATCCCTCTTAAGACCATCGATGCAACAAAAGGATTAAATTAAAAGATGACAGTATTTTGATCTTCTCCCTTTGAAGGTGGCACTGTCGCTGGTAGTTTAATATGCAGACACTGTAGCATTGTGTTGACAGGCCTGGGTAATCTCCTCCCATTGCCTCTGTGCCTACAACAAGTGACCTGGGGAATCTGGAAAGGAGTGCCTACCCGCAGCAGAGTGCTGTCATCACCGCAAGGGGCGGTTCCTATTGGCTGAAGTCCAGGGTGGAGCCCCTGAGTCTGCAGGGAAGTCCTCAATGTGGCAT
>OU015746.1:35672545-35698185 GCA_907169655.1 Acomys percivali
TCCAGGGTGGAGCCCCTGAGTCTGCAGGGAAGTCCTCAATGTGGCATGAGCACAGGGCTTGGTGACCAGGGCCCCAGCCCAGGCCCATGTGCACACGTTAGAGCCTGTGTGGCTGTGCTGGAGTTAGGAGTGAAGCGCGTCTCACTCCCAGTAGCAGTGACTTGTGGGACCTCCTTGAGGGCCCTGCACAGTAAAGGTCACACCCTGAGGTGCTGCTGACCTCTCTATGGGGTGTTCAGTAATAATAAGTCTGGTCTGGGCCTTTGAAAGGGCAAGGATGTGGCCTAGAGGGTGCTGTGCCAAGCTGTTCACCCACCCCACCCCCAGCCCCACCCCACCCCCAGCCCCAGCCCCAGGGCCAAATCCACAGTGGCCAGCCCTAGATTTGAGAAAGAAATCGGTAAAAAAAAAAGGGGGGGGGAGGGGTAGTTTTCATATAATTTGATCCTAAAAGGTTTCATTTTGTAGTTCAGTTAGCTCACAAAGGGCCTGGTGTCTGGCGTTCCTATCCTCTTAGCGTTAACAGAGGCAGCCGAGCCCCTCCCTTATCAAGTTTTTCTAGAGGATCTGGGAGACAGCAGCTGAAACAGATGCTGAGGAGCGGGAACCATGAGAAGAGAAGAAACTAGTGATCAGGGAGCGCAGCTGGGGCTGGTGCACCAGAAAAGCCTGGGTGCTAGTGCACAGCGGCCCTCGCTGGCTCCCCAGGCTCTTCTCTGGAACTTTGTCACTGGGGTGTGATAAATTATACCTTTTTTTTTCCCAGGGGGATAAGATTTTATCTTTTATTTTGTGTGGGAGCTGTTCGTGTGTGTGTGTGTGTTTTGTTTTGTTTTGTTTTGTTTTGAAACAGGGTTTCTCTGTGTAGCCTTGGCTGTCCTGGACTCGCTTTGTAGACTAGGCTGGCCTCGAACTCACGGCGATCCGCCTGCCTCTGCCTCCGGAGTGCTGGGATTAAAGGCATGCGCCACAACCGTCTGGCTTGGGTGAGAGCTGTTCTTATTTATGTCTGGGCACCCATGCATGTTTGGTGTCTGCAGAGGCAGAAGAGGGGGGAGGTCACATCTCTTGGAACTGGAGTCACAGATGGCCATCATGTGACTGCTAGGAATTGAACCTTGGTCTTTGGAAGAGCAGCCACTGCTTAACTGCTGAGCCTTCTCTAGGCCTTGAAATCCACCCACCTGCTGTAAACACGTAGTTCAGCAGTTCTCAATCAGTCCTCTGCCCTCCCCGTATTCCCCACCTCACCCTTCCTCACCCCGACCCAGTTCCTCCATTCTGATTGGCAGTGCATCTCTGGCCTGGCGCCCAGGGATAACTTACTTCCTGGAGTTTCAGGCACCATTCCTGGATGTTTTATATAAAAAAAGGTCAGATGACAAGCAGCTTTTTGTCAGGCTTTTACTTAGCACAAAGCCCATCTCTCGTGCAGCATGAATTGTAGTTCATTCCTTTTCATTAGGTCAGTGTCACACCATGGGGCTAGTACTACATTTTGTGTGTCTGCTCAGCTATGCAGAGAGGGTGTGTAAGCCTGATATGCGTGGCCACAGGCTGCGCGGACCAAACTTTCATTTCTCTTGGGTCGGCAGGCCATTCCTGGCTGCGTAAGTTATAGGTAACCTCGCGTAGTTCATGCTTTATGAAGTGGCCACACCTTTCCATAGCTGCCATGTTTCTCCACAGCCGGCCAGCTGTCTTCTGTCTGCAGCATGGCTTCCAAGCACATGTCCCTAACGCCTCCCATGGGGCCTCTGCTCAGATCTTCACTAGCCCCCCATCTATCTGTCTATCGTTTGTAAAGTGCCCAATCATACTTTCTGTTCATTTTTAATGGACTCACTGTGTTGATTCCTTGTGCATTTTTGAATGTGAATCCTTCATTATAAATGGTTGGCTTGTCTCCTTAATAAGGTATGTCTTTTGAAGCACAAAAATTTAAACTTTGATAAAATCTGAGCTGGGTGTGGTGATACACTCCTTTGACCCCATACCTTAGAAGGCAGAGGCAGGTGGATTTCTCTGACTTCAAAGCCAGCCTGGTCTACATAGTTCTAGGCAGCCTGGGTTACATAGGGCAACCCTGTTTTGTTGCTGTTGTTTTAAATCTGATTTTTTTTTTCTGTTATGATTTTGGTGTCACATTTAAGAAGGCTTTGTCTGACCCAAAGGCATAAACATGTTGATGCTTTCTCTCAGAAATTAGAGCACTCACATGCATGATCTGTTTTCTTAGTTTTTAAGACAGGGTCTGTCTTACTATGTAGCCCAGCCTGGCCATGAGCCCATGACCCTCCTGCCTCAGCCTCCTGAGGGCTGGGCCAGCCTGGCTAGTGCTTGCATGGACTATCTATTTGTCTTTGGTATGTAAGAGCCATGGACTCTATTGCTTTGTTTTATACTGTGCCTGATTTGAAACCAGCCAGCATAAGTCCTATAAATATTTATCAGAATTGCTTTGGCTGTTTGGTCCCTTGGTCTCCATAACATTTTAGGATAGATTTGTTGATTCTGTTTTGAGACAGGGTCTCATGTAGTCGAGGCTGGACTCAAATTCACAAGACTCCTGGTTTCTGCTAGGGCTCAGGCCCAGGCCTTCACGTATGCTAAGCAAATTCTTTACCAACTGAGCTACATTCTCCAGGCACCAAATTTGTTGATTTCTATAAAGAGCCCTGCTGAGCTGGCCATAGGCACACACAGCTCTTTTGGGCAGCTGAGGCATAGGACATCTTGAGCCCAGGGGTTTGAGGCCCTTGCGGACAACATAGTGGGGAGGGCTGCATTTGAAAATATAACAAACAAACAAACAAACAAAAAACAAATAAAATGCATTGCTATTCTGATGGGGACTGCAATGACCGTGTGGGAGACTTGCCACCTTAATCCCAAGACTGATTCATAAGTGTGCGCCACTCCTCCTTTGGCCACTGTTGGCTCCTCCCAACAGTGTTTATAATTTGTGAATCAGGTATCTGGTTTTGGTAGGGCATGAGACTATTCATTTCATCTTTTGGTTTCTCCTTGCTAGTGTACAGAGACACAAGGGAAGACCTTATTTTGTGATTGTTTTGTTTGAAACAAGGTCTCACTGTGCAGCGCAGGCTGGCTAAGAAGTAGGCAGTGCAGGCTGGCCCTGAACAATGCTCTAGCTCCAGGCTGCAAGTGCTGAGACTGCTGCTGTGAGCCACCATGCCTGGCACAGCCTAAGTCATTTTCATTATCTCTCAGCCTGTACTTGCCTTTTAGCCTCCAGCACCCTGATGAGTGCGTGGTAAGAGTGGGCGCCTGGGCTTGTTTCATCTCAGGGAGCACCCTCAGCCCCTCACGGGTGCGTGAGGCTGCTTGAGGGTTCTTCATAGACTCACTTTCTCAGCATGAGGCCCTTCTCAGTTTGTTGAGAATTGTGATATGAATTGGCGCTGGACTTCCAAATGCACATGTTGCCACCATATGACTAGTGTGTTCTCTCTGCCCTTTATGGATGTGTTACGTTGATTTTGGATATCACTAATCTTGTACTCCTGGGACAAATGGCAACTAGCTATGGAGTATACCTTAACAAAACAAAACATGGCTGGAGTGTTTGCTCATCTTTACTAGGATTTTTGTGTTTGTCGTCATGTGGCCCTGGCTAGTCTCAAACTCAGAGACTTGCCTGCTTCCGTATCCTGAGTGCTGGCATCAGAGTTGTACCACCATGCATGGACGGCTAAGGATTTAACATCTTCGTTCACAATGGATCGGTGCCTCCCGTGGCTTTGGTGTCATGACGATGGCCTAATGGAATGAATCAGGCATGCCCTCGTCTCCTCCTGCTGTGAGAGGCCCATGGTTTTCTTTAGATTTGAGCTCTTGGTGTCTGTCTTCCTAGAAAGCTGTCTTACTTGAAATCCGTGCTGTGTGGACGCTGGTACCCTTCCTTCTCTCATTTTATTTACTTCTATGCTTTATGCATGTGGGTATTCTGTCTGCACACCAGAAGAGGGGATTGGACCCCATGGGACCACAGTTACAGACAGCTAGGAATTGAACTCAGAGCCTCTGGAAGTGCAGCCAGTGTTCTTAACTGATGAGCCATTTCTCCCGTGCCTCGTTCCTAATTTTGGAAGTTTGTCTGGTGTGGCCTTTTTAGAGAGCTGAATTTAGGCTTTGCAGATTTTTCTCTAGCTCCACCATTTTCTTTCACTCACTTCTACTTTCCTCCTGCATTCTGTTTGCTTTGGGCTTTCTGTTCTTTTTCCAGGGTTGGATGTTGGCTGTCAGCAGGAGTTTAACTAATGTTTCGGGTCCAGACCTGCTATTGTTAAAATGACATGACTGTCCCCTCCTTCTTTTAAAAAATTTACAAATTTTTTTACCTTTATTTTTTTCTGTGTATGGGTAGTTTTGTTTTTTGTTGTTTTTTGGTTTTTTTGGAGGCAGGGTTTGAGACAGGGTTTCTCTGCGTAGCCGTGGCTGTCCTAGACTCACTTTGTAGACCAGGCTGGCCTCGAACTCACAGCGATCCACCTGCCTCTGCCTCCTGAGTGCTGGGATTAAAGGTGTGGGCCACCACGCCTGGCCTGTCTAGTGATATCTTTAATGAATACTTTTCTAGTTTGTTGTTGTTGTTGTTGTTTGTTTTTGTTTTTACAGTGTTTCTCTGTGTAGCCTTGGCTGTCTTGGTCTTATTTTGTAGATCAGGCTGGCCTCAAACTCAAATAGCTCTGCCCCACCTCTGGGATTATAGGTGTGCACCATTGTACCTGGCTTTTTCTAGTATTAATAGAGCTATATGTGGTAGTTAATAAAAAGGGCCCCACAGGCTCACAGGGAATGGCAGTTAGGCGTGGCCTTTCTGGAGTAGCTGTGGCATTCACTTCTGCAGACCTCTCAGCTCCATGTCTGCCTGTGCGGCACCATGCTTCTCTGTGACGGTAACGGACTACACCTCTGAACTGTCAGCCAGCCCCAGTGGACCGTTTTATAAGGGTAGCTGTGGCCATGCTGTCCCTTCCCGGCACTGGCAACCCTAGCTAAGACACTATACAGCTTTCTTAAGGCTCCTGTTTGCACACACAGCATGTTTACTTCTAACTTGTCTTTGAATCTAGTGGTTCTTGTTGATGGCACTAATGAGTTAGGTCAAGGGCACTTTAGGTGACATAAACCTGTCTACAACAAAAACAAGAAACCCAAGCAACAAAACAAACAAGCAAAAACAAGGGAGAGATAATTACAGTGAAATGATAAAGTACTGTTTTTAAAAAGTTGCTTTGCATTTTGCTCATGTTATTCTGCACTACCACAACCGACTGCACCTTATCTCCACTTCACACTCTTCCATTTCAGTCTTGATTAGCGAGGGGTTAAGTACAAGGCCTGGATGCCAGTGCTCATTCCCACTATGACTGTGCTGGCTAGTGCTCCCCAGCTGGCACCCAAGTCAGCTGCAGCATGATTTCCAAAGTCAGGAATGCTACCATAGACCTCACTGCCCTGCACGCACTGTATCTGCCCCCAGGTGCCATCTAAAAATCACTCTCTTAAAGCTGGTCTTTGCCACTTTGTGGAGTCTCCTTTTCCCCACTGTTTATCCCCTAGAGTCACCACCCCCATCACTAGGTAGGAGTGAAAGGATAGAAGGGAAAGGGAGAGATCCTTGAATCTAATTTCTTTTTGTTTCTTCTTTGAGCACAGCTACTAACAAACTGCAACCAAACCCCTGAAAGACCAACCACCACCAACCCCACCTATAGGGGCTCTAGCATTTACCTACCAGCTGATAAATTCCCAGAATCCCAAGCATCACACCACTGCAGAAACTATCTGCAGCTGGCAAAACTAAGCCTCTGTAGCTCACAATGCAAATCACAGTCAGCCCCACATACCCAGACCTGGGGTGAAAACAAAAACATATTATTTCTGTGGGGTTTTTTTTTTGTTTGTTTGTTTTTGTTTTTCGAGTCAGAGTTTCTCTGTGTAGCCTTGGCTGGCCTGGAACTTGCTCTGTAGACCAGGCTGGCCTCGCACTCAGTGATTCACCTGTATCTGCCTCCCAAGTGCTGGGATTAAAGGTGTGCGCCACCACCGCCTGGCTATTTCTGTGTTTTTTAAATAACCCAAAATTCCAGGGTTTTTGCTTTGTTATTTAATGTGCATTGGTGGTTGTGTGAATGTGTGTCTGTGTGAAGGTGTCAGATCTTGGAGTTAGTTGTGAGGCACCATGTGGGTGCTGCGCATTGAACTCGGGTCCTCTGGAAGAGCAGCCACTGTTCTTAAGCACTGAGCCGCCTCTCCAGCCCTCCAGGGTTTTATTTTTGCTTGTTTTTGTCTAGTCTCTACCTCCTCATTGTAGTATTCATTCCTTTAAAATTTAATACAATTTTTGTGGGGGGCAGTCTGGCTGAACATTTGTTACGCCATTGATTGCCATGGTCCCTTCAGCTGATCAGGTTGTGTGGGAGAGGGTCCTTTTCCTGCCCTGTGCTCAATTTGCATCTCTCCCAAAGCCGAGAGAGGGGGCTGTTCTTTGTAAAGCTGTGATTCTCTGCTAGAACCTGTAATAGGGCCTCAAATTTGATATAACCTTTGCAAAGCTTTGTTGATTTTTCTCCTCCTTTAATGTCGTATATGTGGAATAGCATGCCATTTTTATAGCATGCTATATATGTGTTTATGTCCTAGAGTGGTGGTTAAAATATGAAATGGGATAGACTGAACTATGCATTTTTAAATGGTAAGTATATTCATGTTGCTCTGTAACAGATCTCCAAACATTTTTCATCCCACCCCAGCCCTAGTGTGTGTGTGTGTGTGTGTGTGTGTGTGTGTGTGTGTGTGTGTGTGAGAGAGAGAGAGAGAGAGAGAGAGAGAGAGAGAGAGAGAGAGAGAGTGATTTTATCTGGCAGCAGCCATCTGGCTGACTACTTCCTGCCTACTGTGACGAATGCACCTGTGGACACAGGGCACCATCTCACTGTTTTAAGTCTTGGGGTGATGTACCCAGCGATGGACCTCTGAATCATGTGCAGTGCTAGTTAAAAGGTTTGGAGGGGGAGGTGAAGAGATGTCCCGGTGGTTGGAAGTGCTCACTGCTCTTCTGGAGGGCCAGAGTCACTTCCCAGCACTCCAGTCGGACAGGTCACAGCTACTTAAGGCAGCAGCTCAGGGACCCACTGTTCTTTTTCTGGCCTCCACAGGCACCTGCCTGCATGTGGTATACATATGACAGACACACAGAGTGTGTGAAACAATGAAAAGGCTTTTTGTTTTGTTTTTTGAGACGGGGTTTCTCTGTGTAGCCTTGGCTGTCCTGGACTCACTTTGTAGGCCAGGCTGGCCCCGAACTCACAGAGATCTGCCTGCCTCTGCCTTCTGAGTGCTGGGATTAAAGGCGTGCACCACTATGCCTGGCCAATTAAAAAGTTTTGGTAGAACTATTTTCATAGCAGCAAGCCTGGCATAGTGCAGGAAGTTCAACACTCGCTGTCACTCTATCATCTACCATCCTAATGTTATCGTTGTGACATCTTGCTATGGCTTTGTCATTCTTTAATTATCAGTGATGCTGACCTTCATCAATACGCTTTCTGCCATTTGTGTCATCTTTAGAGAGATGCCTAAGCATTTTGCTTATTTTACAGTGTCACCAGGCTACATAGCTGAGTTCTTTATCTACTTTAGGTATCAGCCCCTTACTGGACATGTGATATGCATTTATGACTTATGTTGTAATATCCATGGCTGTCCTAAGGATATCCAGCCAGCAAGAAATCAATACAATTCTGGCAGCTTCTTGAAGCTTGGATTTACTGCAGCTTTTTTCTTCCTCTGCTGTGACTGTCATCATGTATATTACAAGCTATAATTTAAAAAAACCAAACAAACTTGCATTTACATTTATGGTGGTGGACAGGAGCATGTGCCAATGTACATGTGTGGCAGAGGACGACAGAGGGAATTGGTTCTTCCCTTCCACCATGTGGGTTCTGGGGACTGAACTTGAGTTGTCAGACTTGGCACTAAGAACCTTTACTGCTGAGCCATCTCACTGGCCCAATCTTTTATTGACTTTTTTTTTTTCTTTATTTTTGAGACAAGGTCTCTGGGTAGCCTAGGTTGCTTTGAACTTGAGACCTTCCTGGCCAGGCAGTTGCAACTACACCTGGAATAGCTGTGGTGGCTACAGAAAAGAGAACACATATAAGTTTTGTATTATCTGTGTTATTTCTCTTTCCTAGGGCTTCATCTTTGTGTAGATTTGAATTGCTACTTAGAATCTTTTTACCTGAATGACTGGCTGCCTGTAATAACTTCTGTAGGCTGGCCAGCAGGCTTATATTATTTTTCTGTGGGAATGTCTTTATTTTCCCTCCACTTATTTTAGAGATAGTTTTGCTATCCTTATGGCTTTTTCTTTTTTCTTTTTCTTTTTTGTTATGTTTTGTTTTTTGAGACAAACCTTGTAGCCTTGGCTGCCCTGGACTCACTTTGTAGACCAGGCTGGCCTCGAACTCACAGCGATCTGCCTGCCTCTGCCTCCTGAGTGCTGGGATAAAGCCATGCCCGGCTATGGCTTTTTCTTTTAAGAAAATGATTTATTTTTAAATTTCTACGGATGTGTGCCACATGTATGCACCAGGCATCTGTGGAGGCCAAGAGAGGGTGTTAAGCCCGCTGGAGCTTGAACTGTAGTTAGCTGTGATCTGCCCAATGTGGGTACTGGGAATGAAACTCGGGTCCTCCGGAAGAACAGCAAGTGCTCACTGCAGAGCCATCTCTCCAGCCCCTGTCCTTAGGATTCCAACACACACACTGAAAATACAATTTTTTTCATGGTGTCAGTTGATTTCCTCCTGGTGAGGGAGGTGGTGTTTTGCTGTTCCCTGTATGATTCTCAAGGTCTCATTTTTAGTCATTTGCCTGTGTTTGTTCCTCTTGGGGTTTATGGAATTTGTTGTCTATGGAAGTTAATGCTTATCTGATTGGGAAGTTTACTTCCAATATTTTTCTGCCCCTTCCCTCCCTCTTCTCTGTTGGCACACACAGGGCTGGAGCATTAGGATTTGAGGCTGTTTGTTCCTTTATTCTTCTCTGCTCTCCTTGTTCTTCAGACTGGATGGTCCCCCACTGTCTTCAGGTTGCACTCTCCTGCGTTTCAGGGTCTGTCCACATTGATAATGGCATTTTAGTCAGTTTTGTGTGAGAAGGGTCTCTGTGAAGTCACAGTGCAGAGATTCTCCTGCCTCTGCCTGCTGAGTACTGGGATTGATTGCAGGTGTGTGCCCAGCTATTCGGTAGCTTTAAAGGTTTGTTTTCTTTACTGAAATTCTCTATTGGCTAATTCATCATTGCACACCTTAACTCTTAAAATGTGGCTTCCTCTCAGTGTATGTGTGTAAGCATGGATTGAATGCAACAGGGCCACATGTGTTAAGCACCTGCTGTCACTGAGCCATGTTCCAGATCCTGATCATATTTGTAATAAATGATCTGAGGTCTCTGGGAAGGCCAACTTCTGGGCCCACACAGATTTCTCCTGGCTTTTTCCTTTGAGGATGAGTTTTTCTTCAAATGTATCAGTTGTGGTTGAAAAAAATGGTCATAAAATTTGGTGATTAGAGCATCTCAATTTTCCCTTAGTTAAGGTGGTTCTTCTTAATTTATTATCATCATTATTTTGGTTAAGACTAGCTTTTATTAATCCCAGCATTTGGGAGGCTGAGGCAGGCGGATCTCTGTGAGTTCAAAGCCAGCCTGGTCTACAGAGCAAGTCCAGGACAGCCAAGGCTACACAGAGAAACCCTGTCTTGAGGAAGAAAAAAAGACCAGGTCTTAAGTAGCTCAGGCTGGCCTTGAATTTGCTACGTAACCAAGGTAGCCTTGAACTCCTGATCTTCCCACCCTTTCCTTCTCAAGCACGTATTTCTTTCTTAGCACCTTGGCTTAATCTGTGGATTTCGTTTCCTGCATGTCTCACAATGCTCGCACCCTCTTCCATTTTACAGTAATTTTGAAGCTCAGCTTCATAAGAGCACCCTGTGCCTAGTGGCCAGCCAGTGATTTGTGTAGATAGCTCCTGAGCCAGGCCCGCCTTTGTTGTCTATGTGTGTGCTTATGTGAGGGACACATTCAGCTTGAAAGCCCGCCCTGGCTTGTTTGCTCATGTGTCCCGCCATTCTGGGTAGATGTATGGAGAGCCTAGCAAGATCCCCTGTGCCTGTCTCATTTCCTGCCCTGACAACTACCTGGCTAGGCAGCTGGTCTGTTGCCACCTGCAGGGCACCCTCCTTTGGGAGACATGGCTTACTAAAACAATGAATTTATTATTTTTATTTTTGGTTTTTCGAGACAAGGTCTCTCTGTGTTAGCCTTGGCTGTCCTGGACTCACTTCGTAGACCAGGCTGGCCTTGAACTCACAGCGATCCGCCTGCCTCTGCCTCCCGAGTGCTGGGATTAAAGGCGTGCGCCACCACGCCTGGCGTAACAATGAATTTATGAAGCTGTCCTGATACCATTACTTTTTAACCGCCTACGAGGGTTTTCAGCCATCACAAGGCAGGCAGATTTGTGCAGGATCAGAGAAACCCCAGTAGACACTGACAGCTTAGACGCCTGAAGCACATGCATTTTTGCAGTATAGAAAAGAGCTGTCAGTCTACCATTATTTTTGGTATTACTTGTCCCCTGGGTGATCCTGCCAACTTAGGGACCACACATACACCAGGGAGGTGAGCTTGGACCCAGATTTCATGGCTTCCAGGACAGTGCTCCCTTTTCATCCAGGCCGTGGTCTAAACCTTTTCACACACTGACCCACACTCAGATATCAGAGGCACTCGTCCTTTCTGACAAGAGGCTCCGGCCCTCAGTTGTCTCTGCTTCTCGTGCTCATTTGGGCCTCAGACTCTCTCTGTCTCCGCACGTGCGTCACAGGCAGTGTGAGCCTATGCCAGTGCTAGCTAAGCTCCAGAACGGCTGAACGCCCACAGCCTGGCCCTCAGCCATGGACCAGGCTTCTGCGCTGACTCGAGTTTCCTGGTCACAGGCCGCAGCTGCAGGCAGAGAGGCAGTTCTCACTGGGATCTGTATCCTGCTTCTAGTTTTGGTTTTAAGATAGTCTCACATATAGACCAGGGCGGCCTAGATCTCACAGCCCTTGACCTCGAGTGCTTGACTGTAAGCATGGGCCGTAACACTGAACTCAAGCCTCCCTTCTAGTCCTCTTCCTAGAACACTGACTTGGGGTAATTCAAGTTAATGACATGTCATTTCATTAAAAAAACAAAAAACAAAAAACTACCCTCTGCTTTACAAACAAAACAACTCCCCCCCCCAACAACTGAATTTAATAATCAGACAAGATCCCCTGTGACCCTGCTTTGCTGCCTCCATTCCTCAGAGGCACAGAGCTTGTTCAGAGGAACTGGGGGAGAGTCAAGGACACATAATACTGACTTTCCTGTCCCTAGTGCTAGAAGTGCTCAGACTTCAAAACCCAGGACTGAAAACCACTCGCCAAATCTTCAAGGGTTGGGTGGCCACAGAGCTCACAATGCTAAGGACACTAGAGATCATGTATGCTGGCAGGGAGCTGGGTTCAGGGACTCAGAGATTTCTGGTGGCCTTTCTCTGGGCTGGGCCCCTCCTTCCTGAGGTCTTTCTTGTCTCTACCCTTAACCCCTTCTCTTTTTGGGTGGGCGGAGGGGGGAGCGCCTTCCCAGGACTCCCATCCAGATGTCGGCAGTGAGAATTCTGTAGCAGAACACTGTGGCAAAACACCACTAAAGAACTGGTCCTTAGCTGGAGGGATCTGTAATACTGCTACGTCCTAAGACAGGGCAGGCACGGCCGGCTTTTGGACAGCCACCCTGGTCATTCGTAGCAGTTTCAGGAGACAAAGGCCTGTTGGTACTGTGGAGACAAGGGGGGGCTCATCCCTTCTCAGGCCCTGCAATCCTGCTGAAATTGGGACAAGAAAATGGGTGGCTGGGCATGGATTGACATGACAAACGGTGGCTCTTCTACAAATGTGGAGGTTTATTTCAACAAAATGTGAAAAGAGTGCACTGGACTGAAGCCCTTGCTCGCTGGCGTGTGTGTCCATCGAATTCTCACTGGCACGAGTGAAGGCTGCTTTGTGAACGAAGTGAACAGATAATATGGCAATCTCAGTCCGAGCAAGGCTGGGTCAATACATCATTCATCCTCCTCCCTCAGTAACCTTGCATGTGTAATGGGCTGTGGCTCTCACTTCTCCATATGAAAAGCCCCAGTCCTGGGGATGGGGGCAGCAGGGAGAGGGGAGTTATATAAGCACACCCCACCTCACCTCTGAAGAAATGCCAGAAGGGTAACAACTTTCATACCCCGGTGCTGTGTGGGACTGGATGTGCTGTAGCAGAGTATGGAGCCGGGGACAAATCCCATCCATGCCTACTAGGTAAGCAAAGAGCCAGGGCTGGGCAGGCTTCCTTCTGGACTGAGGATGGTCCCCTCCTGTTCCTTCCACCACGGCTTGCAAGGCAGCTTACATCTGTAGTCCCTGGATGCCCACTTGCAATGTGGCACCACTGAGAAGGTCCTGGAATATCTGTGTGAGGTGCTCCTGAAGGGGAGGCCGGCTCTTTTTGTGGAATCCAGGGTTAAGGCTCAGACTGAAGTAATCATGCCAATTGTTTCTGTGGCGTCTTAGTGATCTCTTCCTTGATCTTCAGCGACAGGTCATAACGTAGAAACTGGATGCTACACCAGCTCTGACCACCTCCACCCTCGCTTTAGGAACATCAGTGGTGAACCATAAGCGGCTTTCTTGGGTAAATGGTTGTTAAACTGTCTAGTCCACCCCCGAGGAGGCCCTGTTACTGGCCATGGAGGGCCCAGAAAGTCTGGAAACACCAGCACCGTGACTGAACTGTAGGGAGTCTTAAGGGCAGGGGAAGTCTTGTTCCCTGGAAGCCTCCTCACACCAGGAAGGCCAGTTTCTGGCACAGGTGTCATCAAGGTGGGTGACCTGCTGTACCTTCTGCCAGGACTAGAGATGAGTCACTTTGTAGGCATGGCCCCACAGTTGAGAGAGTTCTGTCTTGAACCACTCTCCCTCTATCAATCACCAACAGGAAAAAGCCTCCTCTTAGCTCACCGCCTCAGGCTTCTGCACTGGCTGCCTCCATCCACCCAGAGGCAAGGGCTCTTATGCACTGGCTCACACTAGTCAACTAGTGTCAACTAGTCACACAGTGATACACAAGATGGTGGCGGGTTGACCATCTCCCCAGGGGTACTGAGAAGCCACTCGAGGTTGAGAGTGTTTGACCAAGAACAATGACTTGGTCTGTTTTGGAGCCCGCCTCTTAGATTGTGGCTTTGCCTCTGTGTTCTCTGCGACAGATTTTCTGCCCTGCCATTTCTCATAAATAGTTATCTTGGCTTGGTTAGATGGGACTGCTCCTCTCCAGTGCTCGGCGTGCGTGGTTGCACATGGGGTGGTGACTGATGGGCTTGAGTCTCTCCTTCCTCAGCCCCAGCCCTCCCCTGCTGCTTGCGGCTGTGGCTCATGGGGCAGGGGCTGCAGACACGTGGACACCGTTCACACGGCCCTGTGCTGGGGCAGGCAGGACAAGAGGGCAGTCCTGCTTTAGGCTAGTAAGACCTCATGGTACAGGCATGTACCCTTCATTGCCTTCTCAGTCCTGTGCATGGAAAGAGGACCGTCATCACAGCTGGGCTAGTCAATACTGAACCGGGTATGTGTGGCTGGGCTTCGAGATCCTATAGCCCAGATGTCATGCAGGACCTCAAACACTCAAGGGGGAGCAAACGCCACTCTCACTCCAGTACCGGGCCTCCAGGCCTTATCATTACAGTGGCCTCAGATGTAAGAGGCAGCCCTAGCTCTCTTCTCCAGAGATGGGGCAGGGATGGGTGGGGAGCTCCTCCTACGTGGAAGGGGAATCCATGGTGGAGAGGATCCGTACGACTTCTGCTCTCTGAGTGGGTGAGATGTGCTGGGTCATGTGGACGATGGAATCCATGGCAACTTCTGGATTGGCCTGTACCAAGCTGGAGAGAACATCAGGGACGGTGAAGAAAAGAAAGGTGGAAGCGTCTCGACGGGGTGCTTAAGAACTGCCAGACAGACAGACAGACAGACAGACAAACTAACAAGGGCAGTTGCACACAGTCTACTCACCGCTTCAAGAGTTTTCCCACTTTCAAATGCCCCTAGCAGCTAAGCAGTAGTATAAAATGAACTAGAAAACATCTTGCTATGTTAGAAAATAAGGGGTAATTAAAACAAAACAAAACAAACAAAAACAAACCTCCTAAAGCAAAAAATGATGGGGACCCACTGTCAATGGTGCCTGTATGAAGGGCACTTCCTAGGCAGACAGGCACTTAATTTTGGTGCCAAGTGTCCCAGAAGTAAACTATAAAATGAGGTTAATAGGAACAGTCTACATCAATAATGACTATAGAACTGCATCAGAGTAGGGACGGAAAGGTGGGAGGTAGAGTCCAGATCATAGTAAGCAGGGTTATCAGTGGATGCTCAGTGTAGAGAGACGTACTGATGGAGAACAGACAGCTTCCCTGGCCTGCAAGTGTCTTCCTATAGACTGGTTAGCAAGTGGCAGTTCCACAGCGAGGGAAATGAAGGAACAGCCTGGCCAGGTGACAGAACTACCATCGGGGCAGATGAACTTCGGGTGCTTTTCAGTAGGGTACCCTATGATGGCCAGAATGCTGCACATGTGAAGACATGGCCATAATGCAGAACTCAACCTGAGTCACAGAGAAACATCAGACAACCTAAAGTTCGCCATGTTCTAGACTGCAAGGGGAAGACCGGGACGAGGCTGTGCTGAGGCCGTGCAAGGGCTCCAGCCCTGAGCCCAGCCAAGCCCATGGGGAGACAGACCTCTGCAGAAGAGCTTTTAGTTGGTCACTTACTAAGTTGATCATTTTACTGCGGCCACGGAGGAGAGACAGCACACACTGCTGATAAGGCGAACATGTGAACGGCAGGAGAATTGCTAGTACTAGCTTTTACTTGTACAACTTCTCCCTAAGTAACATATTTCCGAATAGTTTTATGGACACCTTGCCAAGAACTGTTGGCTTTCCTTCATTCCAGAATCATCTACCTGGTTTGAATATCTGCACTCAGAGTGAACGCATGGGCATAAAGCGCCCTGAGTCAGCTGAGAGTGAGCTGTGTCTGTACCCGTGGGTCACCTACAGCAGTTCCAGACAGGGGAGCCACAGAGGTGGGTAGCCTTATCTCATAGCTTGTTCTAAACTTTTTATTGTAAAGAAATTAGCCTCCTAGCCGCGGAGCCTGCCATGGTCTCACCTGCGGATCTGCTTGAGGACATAGTCCCTGCTGATGTATTTGATGTTCTCCTCTATCACTG
Source organism: Acomys percivali (assembly GCA_907169655.1). Lineage (NCBI taxonomy): Eukaryota > Metazoa > Chordata > Mammalia > Rodentia > Muridae > Acomys > Acomys percivali. Next base: position 35,687,951 of record OU015746.1, read on the forward strand.
AGCGCACGCCATCTTCCTCTGTCAGTTGCTTCTCCAGCCACTCCACCAGGTCCTTATTATTGTCCCAAACATAAGCCTGAAAACATACAAGTCTTGGTCAAACGCCAGGAACCTGGTGTGGACACCTAATTGCTCAGTTATTCCAAAGGCTGTCTTAGCATAGAAACATTGTTCACAATTCTCCTTCAATGTTGTGGTTGGAGATGGAGAGGACAGGTTCCTGGCCAGGAGCTGCCTTCGTCTCTCTCCCTTCCTCTGAGCTTCAGGTGTTCGTGTGGGAGTCTGTCCTATGAGGCTCCGGCACCTACTGTTCCACAATGGTAGGTCTGTGAGGAGCAGGGTCTTTTTTGTTTGTTTGTTTGGTTTGGTTTTCGAGACAGGGTTTCTGTGCGTAGTCCTGGCTGTCCTGGACTTGCTTTGTAGACCAGGCTGGCCATGGAGCAGGGTACTTAACAGTGTGACTTGGAGGGAAAGGTGTGTATATGGCTGCTTCTTTTAGGAGGAACCGAGACATCAATCCTTAAGTGCAACTCCAGTCCCAGCAAGATGTGGCCGACAAGGCTCCACACTGTGCCTCAGCCCTCTAGCTAAGGAAGCGTCCTGTGGCTAGTAAGCACTCATAGGAGCAAAGCTTAGAGGGCAACACATAACACAACTTGGATACTGCTATGGTGGATGTCTTATGGCTACAGTATTGCCACCGAGCCAGACTCCCACCGCACTTTATTAGCTATGAGAGCTCTGCAAAGGGTCGGGAGGTCTGCAGCCTGGGAGTCTCAGCAACCCACCTCTTGCCTCCTTTCTTTCAAGATCATTTAGCTGAGTACTTCTGAGGGAGCTGACTACATAATAACTCAGGAGTGTGTTAGAAGCCTAATAGCCTTCTCCTTGCTCTCTTCTCTCATTTCTTTACAAATCATTTAGGAATCGTTTTGTTAATGGTTTCCGGAAAACCAAGTAGCACCATTAGGCTCATTCATATTTATGTCATTTTGTTTGGGTAATTAAACACAAAGCTCGTCATTTAAAGGTGCGCTATCCTTTTCTGTTATCACTAACGAAGTCAGAGTCAGAATGACAATGAGTTTGGCGCTGTAATTTAAGAGGTGGGCACTGTAGGGACCCTGAGGCTTGTGTTGTGGCAGTGACACAAAAGGCACAGCCGCACCTCAGGCCTGCAGTGTGGACTGCACATTCTACACAGCAGCACCTGACATTAGGAAACCGGGCTGTCGTCTTAAAGGCTTCATGGTTTGAAATATCATTTATGGCTGGGTGTGGTGGCTCACACTTTATCCCAGCATCTGTAAGGCTGAGGCAGGGGTATAGGGAGCTCAAGGCCAGCCTTGCCTACACTGAGTTATAGACCAGGCAAGGGTCCAGAGTGCAACCCTGCCTCACAAAAGCAATGAACCAAACCATGGCTCACCTGACTTAGCTGGTGACCTGGCCATTTATTACGGCTGGATCACAAGTTCCCAGGACTAAGGGCCACAGTGAGCCTTTCCCCTCAGTCTGTCTACCTCCTTTCCTGGCTCCAGATGTGTCCACTTTGGACATGTTTGACAGACACCAGCTCTTCTCACAGAACAAGCTAGGAACTTGGCAGCTCCATGTTTCATTCTGGAGTAACTTCTCTGCGGGTCTATAACAGAAGCATGCGTCTGCAGACCCTGCTGATGAGGAGGTGCCTTGCTCATGGGGTTCAGCTTATAGCTGGCCCCCAGATGACTGAGCAAACCTGGACTCCAGCCACTGCCTCCTTTATAAACCTGGCCATTTCCAACACTGGTGATTAAGAGTTCTCTGTGGCTTGAGGACTGCACAGCTTCCCAGCTTAGGAGGATTTGGTGGAGAAGGAGGCAAAAAATAAAACAATGGCGGCTTCTTGAGCTTCAGAAGGAAACCAAACAAACCCAACTAGATTCACTCAGGAGTCCCAAAGCCTTGAGTTTAGGAGAATATTTAATACTCTTATTAATCATTTTTAATCCGTTTGCTTTTAATTAAGAAACAGCATGATGCTTTGCTATCAACATATGCCAGGGAGCAGATTAATTGTGGCTTAAGATAACTCTCCTTGATTGGTGTAATGTATTAGCTAACGAGATGCCGGCTTCTAACGATGCTCACACACTACGCTGGAGAAAGCCAGCTTCCCTCTAGAGTAAACACTCCTACCTTCCCCTCCTGCAGCCATGAACTACAGTAGGTGTTTAAACATTTAAAAATGGTTCCCAGGCAGAATGGCAGCAACACATTCCAAGCAAAATTTTAGATGCTTAAAAATATGGACCCTGCATATGAAATATGCTGTCTATTCAGAACACAACTGGATGGCGCCACCAAGCCTGAAGTCCAAAGTACATGAAGACAAAGGGCTCTGAGTTCTAACCAACTACGTTTTTACATTTACAAAAAGAAACAAACTCATAGACACACAACATTATGTCTTGTCTCAGTCCATCAGGGAGGGCTTGCCACGCCCCTGCTCTGCACTACTCTGCTCCACTCGGGAAAAGCAGCTGCCTCCAAGGACAGTTATGAGACTCACCATTCTAGCCCTGATGAAGGACAGGCCACTTCTGTTCCAAGGGGGAGAAGCCATTATCAAGTTCTTCCATAGGATTATAAAATGTGGCTAATATGCTAGTCCTAGGATTTCAGAGTGGATTTAAAACAGGTGTGAGATGCTGGCTGCTGTCTTGTGATGGCCCTGGGCCCACATCATCTGCCTGACATCCCAGCTGGAGCATCTTAATATCAATAAAATATCAATAACTAAACATTACAACACTAACTTGTCTTACAATGCACGTTCAACAGACACTCTCTCTTTCTGCATCAATGGATAAGTATCTCAGGCACCACTCAGCCCCACTAATTATATGTAATAATTAGTCTAGCTTACAAAATCTAAATGACCTGTTCATTTCTAATGCACTGGACAGCTGTTAAGCTGTCCCTAAGCAATGATAGAACAGGGCCAGGGAGTGACTAGGGCATAACCTGGTGGCTGTGAGCCCTGACTATTACGCCTACAAATGACTTTACTGTGTGGGTTGCTTAGAGATGCTTCCAGCTGGAGAGATGCCTAGGAGCCATCTGACCTGCGGTGTACGCAGGGGCTTGGGGGGGTGATGAGAGGGGAGACATACACACCCTAGAGAGAGAGTCTGTTTTCAAGGTTATGACCTTCCAACACCCAAGATGCAAGGTGATTTCTTCCAGCGGCTTTGGAGCACTGTGGCTGGGCCAGGCAATTCTTGCCATTTTCCCCTTACTTCATTCCTCCCTGGTACCCTGAACTATCTGTGGGTAGACCTATCAATGGCGCGCTTCTGCTCTGATTCTCATGAGTCCCTAGAAGTGGGTAACTCAGGACAACTGGAACAAGTTAGGGCCCAAAACCCGTAGTGCGAGCCAGGCAACCCTTCCAGGACAAGTCAGTGTGATCAAGGCTCATACCTTGACTCTAATTCTTTCTCTCTCTCTCTTTTTTCTCCTTGAGACAAGGCTAGCTCCTGGCTAGCCTGCACTCATAGAGGAGATCCCATCCCTGAAATCTGGGTATGTCCCTCTATGCCTGGCTGCTATTTAGCTTATACTAAACCCACTGAGTTCTGTGATACCATAAACATTATCTCCATTTTTTACATGAGGGAATGGAGGCTAAATTAATATGTCCCATGCAAAGCTGGGAACCTCAGAGTTTGGGAGATCTCAAAAACCCACATTTTTTTTTTCAATGTGCCATGAAAAGTCTAAATTGTGATTTCTCCTGTTGGAGAGCGCAGGCACAGAACCAATCAGCCTGTTAGAAAACTGCCAGAAGTCAAAACAGAAGCCATCCCCATGAAGCAGGATGTGCCATGTTTGCACAACCTGATTCAACCATAGCTCTTGGTGTTCTCCCCCCGCAACCCCCCGCCACCTCAGGGAGCTGCAGTGATGCAGCTGCTTCTGCCAGTGAAACCATGAGCCAGAAACTCTAGTACTCCAGCAGGGCTGCCTAGTGGATCCAAGTGCAATCCTACAACTCATGGCATAGAGGTCGCTAAGAGAAACAGAAGACTCATATTGCTCAAGGAAACAGAATCTCTGGGGGGAAAAACAATACAAAACATGGCTAATAAATGTCTATCACTACATGACTTCCATACCAACTACAGTAGAGACCTTGGTGCTCAGGGAGACTGTACCAGTCTTTACACTTGAGGGAAATGGTATATGGCATATGTCACTGTTTGAAGACCCCATCACCACCCCACACACAGTGCTTTTTGCTGGTTCCTAACATCAGGCAGCTTCTGTAGCAAGCCCTTCAGAGGCAACACTACACCTTGAACACTGCAGCACTTTCTTCTCTCAAGGGCGCTGCTGATTTTATCACCTATCCCACACTAACCAGGTCCTGCTGAGCCTGCAGAATGTGGCAGGAGGTTTCAAAGCCACATGTCCTGACTTCACAGGATCACTTGTCCTTCCTTTTTCTCCTCCCTGTCCCCTGATAGGAGAGCTCCCAGGGAATGCAATCTTCTGTAAACACTGGCAAGGGCTCACTGGTATTCAGTGCGCAGCAGCCTCTTTCTGAGCTGTGCGCCTACGGTGTCTTCTGCACTCATTCCAGCCAGGAGCCTGTGTGCACAGCTCCCCACTGATGGGAGATAGCGATGGCCTGTTCTTTAGACACGCTGCCCCCTGGGAGGATGCCACTAAGGAGCAAGCGAGGGGCCCATCTATTCGCTTCATGCTTGGAGGGAAGCTATTCCTTCTCCTCATCCTTGTGCCCACTGAGGCTGTGCACGTCCATTAGTGACTAATGTGGTAGGGAGGCGTGCGGGCCACACACACACACTCCATTTACCTAGCTGGCCACTCTTAACTGGAGAACAACCTCTTATTTTACACTTGCATGACTTTCAATGCCAACTTCCACTAGAAGCTGCCAGTAGCCACTGACAAAATTGTCTCACTCAATTATGATGCTACAGACTGACCTTAACCTGAACCAAATGTCGGAGAGTGTCCCACTCCCCTGCTGCACGTCTGAAATATTTATCCAAGAAGCTTCCCAGTCATAAAGAGACAGGCAGACTTAACACAAAGGTGAACTTTGGAGTGCTCTACACCGCTGGCTTTAAAACTGATGGTAAGTCGTATAGCCCCTCACGAGAAAGGCTGTTAGCACAGACTCCAGGTAGTGTTTTTGGGGAGACTGGAGTGATGCTACCATCAACCAGTCACTTTCCATCAACATCTGGTAGTCACCAAACATTCTGATCACATAATTGATATAGGACAGAGTATATCTATCTAATAGCCTGATAACATAGGACCAGCAAGATGGCTCAGCAGTTAAGGGAGCTTGCTGCCAAGCCTGAAGACCTAAGTTTGATCCCAGGAACCCACATGGTAGAAGAAGGGAATCAATTCTTTCAAGCTGCCCTCTGACTTTTACATGTAAACTCTGCATGCCTGGGCCCACATACAACACACACAAAATAAATGTTTAAGAGATGTATACTACTATTGAAGGTTAAGCTTGGGGGTAGGGTAGTTTCAAGACAGGGTTTCTCTGTGTAACAAACAGCCCTGAAGGTACTGGAATCCCTTTTGCAGACCAGGCTGGCCTTGAACTCAACAGAGATTGGCCTGCTTCTGCCTCCCAAATGCTGAGATTAAAGGCATGTGTCACAATGCTAGTCAATTTTTCTTTGGGGAGCTAATTCAGGGCCATCCATGTCATACAAGTTCTTTCCCTGAGCCACCTCACTTCTGCCCCTAATTTTTCTTAGTATGAATACAAAGGTTTCAGTTTTCCTTCCCTGTTGCCTGTGAACTGTTTTGTGCCTGTGGGGGAATACTGACCGCAGGCCTGTCCTGTCTGTAATTCCAAGGCAAGAGTACTAGGAACAGTCTGGATAGGGCCTCTGCCCTAAGGCATGAGTTCCGCCCAGGAGAATAGCCTCAGATGACACCAGGCTCATCCAAACATGCAGGCTGGCACGTCCTCTCAGCTCAGAGAGGGTGTCTCCTCTTGCAATGGACTAAGCTCTCTGCTGGCTTTGACAACAGCCTCACTTGTGTAGGACATGACGAGCTCTGGGTGAGCAGGAACATTGCCTCTCACTGCCCCCAGGGTCTAGCCCAGTGTCTGACAGTGTTGTAAGTTCCAAATGGTTTGCTGAATGACTCTATGGGCTGCAGACAGGCCCTTCTAGCTTTACTAATGTGATATGATAGCATATTATTTGGCTGTATGTAAAGAGGAGAGGGTTTGCTTTTAGGTTCCTTTTTTGCTCACTGGCCCTGAAGGCCTGAAGATTCTTAGCTGACAACCCTTGTAACCCTCAGGTGGGCTGCACCGATTTGCTGGTATGTGCCTTACCTACCTTCACTGTGCCTTCCACTTCTACAAACCAGCGTCTCAACATGGCCTGGATCTGGCCATCAGTCAGCTCAGGGTTGGCATTGTGGATTTTCTTCTTGACAAGGTCCTCCAGCAGGAGGCGCCTCAGCCGCCAGTAGAAGAAGGTGCGGGATGTTTTCCAGTCTAGGATGTCCTAGACTCACAGAAGAGCACAGAGGAATTAGTGTAGTCACGAGGACTCCATCTGAAGGAACCCCACAGGCATTAACAAGCCACTCTGCAGGGAAGTCCTTAGAGTCTCCAGAGCTGGCCTGAATTCCCCACACCTCCATACACACCTACAAAGCACACTGTGCACAGCCAGTAGCCTGGCAAATGCTACCCAACACACAGCAGCGGTTCCCGGGAAGAGGCCGGATTCCCAGAGAACTAGAAAGCTCCACTCTCATACTGATCAAAGGTGAACTAGCTGTCACCATAACCTTGACACCATAGTCATCCACAGTCTAAGGATCATCTGGCTTGACGTCACCAAGGAAGGTGCGATTGACTCAGTTTCCTACTAGAATCCTCAGAGTTTGCCTGAGAATTCCAAGGAAACCCAAATCATCTTGTCTTAGATGATAGTGGATACAGAAAAGGGGAAAGGTCTTTTAAAACTCGTTTGATCTGCATAGGCTCTGCTGATCTGGCCCTAGCAGCTCCCTGTTTAAGGTCCTATGTCACTTAGTGGGCTCTGACAGGTCAGAGATGGCAGCTGTGGTACTTACATTAATAACACCCTTCTCCTGCATCCGGCCTGGGGTATCATGCAAGTCAGCAAACTGCACAGCGACCTGATGGTAAATGGGAAGCAGGAACTCCTCCCGCTCCTTCAGCTTGCTCTCCAGCTCCTTCCGCTCAGCGGGGCTGAGCTCAGGGGTGCCTGCAATTACACAAGCCTGGCTGTCACACTCCGCGGTGACCAGGGATCTCGGCACAGATGCAGCCACAGTCCTTCCCTCTGGGGCCTGGCTTTCCACTGTTGTCACTAAGTCTTTGCTGCATAACAGACTCTATGAGACGGTAGTACTGTCCTTACTTTGCCACAGGGAGCCTACGTGTATTCTTTTTCCTATAGAGGTCACAAGTATGGAAGCAGTGGTGGCAATGCTGCTCTCCAGGCTTCTCTTGAACAGGTGAAGTGACCACCTGTACCTCTCTCATCAGTTCACTGCGCAAGAGCAAGGCTCCTCTGTCCCCACAAGGCAAGACTGGTGCATGGACACCACGTCCATCATTACTGACCAGCATTAGGACAGCTGGACTAGTCCCATCACAGGACTCAGTAGGAGAGCTTCCTGAGACCAGAGCACAGACCAGCAGCTCCAGTTTTACCATGTCCTCAACAGGTGCCTGGGGAGCAGCTAAGCACTGGAGTCACTCCTAAGTTGCAAGCTGCTGTATTCCTTAGTGTCTAATGTCAGATTTGGATATTCTTAACCTCAAAGTAGTACAATTCCATCAAGTAGAGCTGGCTCCATGTATCTCATATCAGTTCAATGGATTATCCTCTGGTCTCCCAATCCCTGGCCAGGTGACAAAATTTCTAGAGAAAGAGGGAAAGAGAAGAGCAGACCCTGTGTGGATTGCTGAGCGTACAACACAGTACTTTCATTTGGTCAGAGATTTTTAGCTCCTTGTAACAAGACCACTCCCCCATCAGCTGGGTTTTAGAAGAGGTGTTGCTACATTTGTGCTTTCCTCCCTAATTACTTTCAGAATGGGGTCTGTAATCAATACTGAAGATTTATCTGCCTGCTGGGCACAGAAGAGTACACCTAGCTGAAGAAACAACAGGTGACAGTCCTGGCGCCAGGGACAATCTGATGTGTCACTAACATTGACAAATACATAAGCACAGGTGATACGACACAGAAGAGAAAGGTCTGTTTCAAGCACATGCCTGTCTGAAAACGGGCCTTGTCTTTTATGCCACTAAGACTCATACTGTGACTGGCCTTGGACAGCCACTTGCGCCATCAGTTTATCATACGGAAGCACATGTTAACTGGGCAGGGATGAAACTCTAGGACCTAGTTTCATGTTAGGTGACTTTTTGGATGCCCAGCTCCATCTCTGTTTTACTACGGTGAGAAGCAGGCCCAGCACTGTGGGTCTTGGGTGCTTACACTGAGGGCCTCAGGCCCCATTTAATTTTCACAACTGTCTGAGACTGTATTCTTCTTAGCATCTTACAGGTAAGGACACTGAGACACTGAGAACCTGTGTAAATCATCAAGGCCACAGAGCAAGAGTAACAGCCAGGACTCAGGGCAGCACCTCCTTGAAGCCTTTGGGCAGTAGCACACTGCAATTTTTACTTGCGGAAGACCAGCACCTCCATAATAGTGGACCATTTCAGAAGGCTAAGGCACAGTGAAAAACTCCTGGCTGATGAGGCTGAAGTCATCTTAGTCTTACTGTGTAACTAAGACCAGGACGATGTCTGTAGCTTCTCCTATTGCTATAAAGTCAAGGATGTGAAAATACATTTGCTCGGGCCCAAGGGATGGCAGGGCTGAGAGAAGAGAGTTTAACAGGGAACTCCAACCCTTCAAGATTCTTCTTCTGGGTAAACAGCCGACACTGTACTTGAACACACATGTGCATCTATGTAGGCCATATATAATTTATTGGGCATTTAGTGTGTGTCACGCACCACACTTGAGTCTTTCAGGATCATATACCTTATAAGTCAACACACATCACACACACACACACACACACACACACACACACACACACACACACACTTGGGGTGTAGGGCTGGAGAGCTGTTAACCCTGCTGCTAAACTGACTGCCTCGGTGCTACTGAGTGGTTTCCAGGTCGCTTCACATATATTATCTCTGATCCTCATATCCACCTTTCCACTTAACAAACCAGAACAAGGAGGCTCTGAAATGAAAAGTGGCACCTAGCTGTAAGTAACACAGTCAGGACTTCCACCTGCAGCTGGCCACACCCAAAGCCTGTGCTGTCCTCAGTAATGGTCGGGAGAGTGGCCAAGCACATCTCCTGACAGGAGTTGGTCCTTTGTTTTTGCAAAGAGTGAAGAGCAGCCTTGGCATTTGGATGCAGCAGCAGCAGGAGGAACTACAGGCTGAGGAGAGCCTTCTGGAAAGAAGCCATTGGTTTTACCATGTTGGAGGAAGAGGGAGGTTGGGCCAATTGTGCTAGTCTAGAGTTTTGAAGGAAGAATGAAACAAATATGATGCTCTTGTCTTCCTGGGAGTCAGGAAATGAAGTAGTGTTCCCCAAAGGCCATCTTAGAAAAGAAACAGGGCAAAGAGAGGTGCTGACAAGTTGTAAGAGCATGAGAAGGCCCAGGGTCTGTGCTTTGAGGAAAAGTGTCTCTAAATCTTTTATGTCCTCAGAGAGAAAGCTGCTCTCAAGTGGGTGCTGCCCTTGTGCTGTACACTAGGGGCCCCGCTCCCCTGAACAGCACAGCAGCCAGCCCCAGTAATGATTTAGGGGAGATTAACAAATATGTCAATGTCTATTTTCTGCTTAATTTAAAAGCAGCGTCTATAAAGATTTTTGACTTCTGAACCCTGTTCTCCTGAAAGAAAGAAGGTAAGAATGAGGAGGGGATAAAGAGTGATTATGCTATCATTGATCGTGTGTCAGGAGCATTTCTTATTCACTGGACTATTGTAAAAAGCTAAGCTCTCGATCAATCCTGTAAGCTCCCTGTACAATTAAATATCTTGGAATGGTTTTCTTTCTTTTCTAGCCAGATTGCAGGGCCGCGGGGTTTTTAAGAAAGCAAGCGTGTGTGTGTGTGTGTGTGTGTGTGTGTGTGTGTGTGTGTGTGTGTG
>OU015746.1:35704955-35720402 GCA_907169655.1 Acomys percivali
AGAGAGAGAGAGAGAGAGAGAGAGAGAGAGAGAGAGAGAGAGAGAGAACAGATCCTACCACCGACAGCTGATGAAGGTGACAGGCATTACATTTTTTATTTCCAGAAAAATAACAACAACAACCCCCCCCTCAAAGGTGGGCACCCTGGCAGAGAAACTCCCTGCAGGACTTGGGCTGCACAAGTGGCTGTGTGTAGGGGTGGGGGTAGAGTTGTTAATGACTGTCCTGTACCACTGTTGCTAATGTACTCCTAGAAGCAGACACACTAGGCCAGGCTGAGAGGCATCAGATATATATTTCTTAGTGGACTTTAAAGGGCTGTTTAGGGCAGGGTTTCTGGCATTAGAATATCATTAGCATTCACTGTAAGAAATTCTGAGGCATTCACTTTGCTAACTTCCATAGCACTGGGGCAGGGTGCTTTAGCTATCTGCCTGATCTGATATTGGGGGAGAGCTTAGGGATTACAAATAATAAACTTGATTTAGAATGTCAACCTAGGGACTCAGCAGTGAGACTATTTCCTAAGGAGCTTGTGAAGTGGAGGGCTAAGATTTGGAAAGGAAGAAGTGGGTGTTCCAATAAAACGATGGGGTGCAGTAACGTACATGGACAGTGATATTGATGTTTTCAGAAAAGGGTTGTAAGCACATTATGAAAGGAGGCTTGGCTTGATTTATTTTATTTAGATTCAAGAACTACCTTACAGATATGGGCTTCTCTGCAGGTTTTTTTTTGGGGGGGATGAGGGGGGAACTGGGGGTAAGGCAGATTGCAAACATAGTTTTTTAGCCTCTAAAAATGCCAGCATGAAGGCCAGGACTCCAACAGAAGGGGCAGCCTTAGTCTGGAATCACAGAGTGTGGGTGAGTAGACCACTCCAAATTTATCTACAATTAGTGGCATTCAGAGTACTTGCTGCTCTTCCAGAGGACCTGTGTTTGATTCCCAGCATCCACGGGGACTTACAACCATCCAGTTCCAGGTCCAGGGATCTGACAGCCTCTTGTGACCTCTACTGACAGCCCCCATACATGGCATACACTTACAAAGACACATGTACATACACATAAGTAAAAACAAATCTTAACACACACACAACACGCACACACACACACACACACACACAACACGCACACACACACACACACACACACACACACACACACACATGCACACACTCCTTAAAAGTCTTAATTACATTTGAGTCTTTGCTTCCTTTAAGCTCCTTTTGCCCCAATGAGAGATGGTTAAGAACCATATGCAAATAGCCAATGGGAAGGGAAACTCTGAGTTTGGAAAGGCCTGGAAGAGATGGGATAGGGCCTAGACTGAGAAAACCTGACTCTAGCTTGGTTTCCTTCTCATGCAAGCAGACACTATTTAGAAAGCCTATTTTTCTCACCTTTAAGCCCTTCAGGAATGGACAGATTCAAATGAAGTTGTCTTGGCTATAATTTTCCCCAGGAGGTAGGGAGACCAACAGCTAGAGGGTCCCCAGAGGCACTGAATGCAATTTTAAAAAGGGCATGGTACCTGCTTTCTCGGTCAGCATACATCTCCATGTGCCGAGGGTTGATGGTAGGGTCGATCACAACCCAAGAACCACCCCGCAGCTCAGCCTGGGGAGGGATGTAAACCATGACAGGCTGGGAACATTCTCGCAAGCCATCCACAATGTAAGCGCCAAACTTGAGTACTTGGTCATACATATCTATAGAGAATGAGACAAATAAAAAACAATCAAACTTCTCCTCAGAGCAGAGCTTTCATGATATGGGACACACAGAAAACAGAATTTGTTGGCACACTGTGTCTCCATGAGGAGGTTGCTCTTGGTAGAAGTGACAAGCCCTAGGGTTCCAGTCACTATGGGTCCTGTGGCCATGCCAAAGGCTACAGAGACTGGCGTCTCTACCTAGATCCCACTCGACCTCAGAGGAGCTTCAAAAGCACAAGACAGAAATGCAGTCTTTCACAAGACACAGTATGAAAAGCCCACAATTAAATATCCATTTTATATCCTCCCTGCATTTCGGTATTCAGGTTTCACCACATTAATTCATACTTGCTCTACAAACGTCAAGTATTTTTCATGTCAATATGTGATCTCTCTCACTACATTAAGTTTTCTAAAGGAAGGAACTATTCTAGATTTTTTTCAATTCTTTTCATGATTCTTACTGTACAATGCATTCTTAAAATAAGCAGCTCATGGCAATGGGTCCTGGAAAAAATTCATCCTTAAAAAATTGGAGTCTGGAGTGGTAGGGCATACCTGTAATTCTTGTAATAGGGAGGCTGGGACAGGAGAACTGTGAGTTGTAAGGCCAGCCTGGACCACAGAATGAGTACCAGATCAGCCTGAGCAATTTAGTGAGGCTTTGTTTCAAAAATAAGGTAAAAGCTGGTCTTTTCATCCCTGTACACACAAAGGCTTATCCAGTATTGAAATACATGCAGTGCTTAAGGTCAGCACTGAATGGTGAATGAACATACATACTTTTGAAATAAGAAAATATTATTTAATAATTATATTTTTATAGGCTCTAAGTGTGAAGAATTATTTATGCATACTCACATATGAACTCTCACATGGCAACAGGAAGAGCCACCTTTTCATTCTGTTAGAGAAAGCTGTACTCCCCTAAAGGCCAGGACCAGCTTGCAGACAAAGACCCTTGTGCATAAATGAGTGAGTCTTTGGGATCAGTCATTTACTCCTAATGCCTTATGGGCTGCACCCCATTCCCATTTCTGTAAAGTTTGAACATTGCTAGTTTTAGGGCTCTGAGTCCAGACATTTAATGAGCATTTCAGTGGAGCCACAAAGGAACCTTTCCATACAACAAATAACAGATTCGACTGGGTTCAAAGTCTCCTATCCAGAGAGGATCTCAATTTGGAATAAATCAATTCTGGAAATCCAAGGCAAAGAAGCATTTTTCAGGAAGTTAAGAGCAAACCAAATAGAAACTGCTTTCATTGTAGTTACGAGCAAATTAAACTGCCACCTTCCCCAGAGTAAAAATGGCTCCATACTCAGAGCATCAGTGAGCACAGCTTACTGCAAGATGCGTGCCTTTGACCATTGCTCCAACCTGGCTTATTTGTGAGGACTCCAGAAAGTCCAAGTTGCCCCGAGATACATTTCCTACTCTATGTGGGCCATGTATGGTCATATACCCCATATATATGATCAGAGTGAAGACATTTATTTCTTTGGGTGAAAAGCAAAGACAAAAAAAAAATTTTTACTGCTAATTGCACAACCCATGTATGAAGAGCGGGAGTAAGGACTTTAAGCGCTTTGCGCTAATTCCATGCTTATGAAAATAATTGCTCAGTTCAAATTATTTTAACTAAATTAATTCTTTAGTGGATATTTCAACTAGTGCTACATAATAAAATAATTGTGTAATTAGCAGTACATTTTTCAGTACTGCCAAGAGTACAGTTTTCAGAACAAGTAGCAGAAAGAAGTGGCCCTCGTGGTATGTACATAGGGAGAAATGGGAAATGCTGATAAAAGATGAAACTAGAACAGAAGTCATTTGACTTGAAAACAAATGAAGTTACAGGTAAACGAAGACAAAGTTTCTAGCCATTTCCCTCACTTTTATTTGTTAAAAGTGTATTTATATAAAAGTCTATCTCTGTACTATCTATCTGCTTAACAGAGCTAACTCTCAAAGGGCAAAACTTTAAAAAAATATTTTCATTCATTTAATAATAACAGCTGGGTGTGGAGGCGCACACTTTCCCCAGCACTTGGGAGGCAGAGGCAGGCGGATCTCTGAGAGGTCCACGCCAGCCAGGGCTTTTGTGAAAAGGACTTTGGCTCTCCTTTTCATTACTGGGCAGACTGCTATATACCAGGAATCATGACTGCACACAGACGCACTTGTGTGCCCAAGTACAAATGCACAACACTGATAATCAGAAAAATACCTTTTTCTAATGTCCATGTTACCACTAAGCAAAAGGAAGCTTAGTTAAGTAAGAGTAAATGGCAGAGGTGATATTCAAATAAAGTTTTTCTTCTGAGACAGGGTTTCTCTGTGTAGCCCAGGTTGGTCTTGAACTTATGATCCTCCTGTCTGCTGAGATTACAAGCAGGTATTTCCATGCCCAGCTTCAAATGTACATTCTTTGGCTTTAAAGTTACCATTTTACTCCTTCACTTTACTCATTCTTACTGTTTGGAGAGACTGTGAGGCTTGAGAGGAGTCTCCAGCACCTACTGGCCGACTACACTAAAACCAGAGAGGAGACTTCAGTGAAGAAGCTATGTAAATGTGCCTGGATTTCCCTTCTGTTTAGAGAAGTCAGGAACTGTACTGAGGGCACTAGCAGGTATGTGAAGGGCTGGGCTCTGGCAAACAAGTATCTTCCAGCTCTAAATCTGACATAGGAAAGAGACTGTAGGCTTCTTTAAAGCTGTTGTGCTTAGAGCTAAAATAACACCTCCATCTCCCCTGGAACATCAACAGAGAGACCCATGATGCAACTGACCAAAACACCCCCAAACAGGCTAATCAAATATAAGCACAAAAGCAAATTCTACAGTTAATACTCTAATGCAAGTTTCCCCAAACCAGGTGTTTTGAAACAATGATCTGAGATACAAATGCCTGACATGCCTTCATGTTTAAGAAATAAAGACTTGGCTAAGAATATCAGTGGAGGGTCTCCAAGGCTTTCTCTAGAGTCGGTTCAGGGAAATTTCGAGTCATGTATGTGCTTGTCGCTCCCTGTGCCTGAGAAGTGCAAGTGGACTGGAAACGGAACCATCGATCCGTTCTTCACTGGAGAGGAAGGAGCCTGCTAGCGTCCTGGGAGTCACATCTGCATGAATGCTGATCACACCCGGGACCCAGGTATCAATTCTGCCAGGGGCCTTCATTGTTATACAACACAGAGAGGCTGTGCCAGCCACGTGCTCTAGACAAGGGAGTGGGGTGCGGAAGTGTCTCCGCAGTGCCCCAGACTCGCAAACTGGAACGGATCTTACTGGCTTAGGCAAGATTATGTTAGGCATTGAGGTAAACATTAGGCATACACAAGCTGCATGCATGCAATGTCTCTCATGAGTTCATTACGGCTGGCGGACATTGTATTTCAACATCCAAGTAATCAGAGACTTTAAAATAGACTTTCATTCCAGTTAAAGTTTTCAATAAATGTGGTTTTTTATTGTTATTTATAACCTGTCCTAGGAAAAAATAATAAGTATAACATGAAAAGCCAGCTGAGAGTGACCCTGTAGCACCAGCAGTGAGGCGGCTTAATATCACTGGGATTTGCATCCTATCAAGCTATTCACGCTGAGGCTGGGACCCTGGTGCTAATTTCTAGTAAATTTCACGCTTGATGTCTCCCTGTTGTGGGTCATTGCCGGTTCGTCTAAATAAACTGCTTCCAAATGGCTCTTCCATCTAAATATTCAGCCAGTTTTTATAATTTAATTTTGCATTATGCTGAATAGCCTTCCGGCCAGATAGAGCTCATTGGAAAAAAGTACCAATACCATCTTGACAAGCTTTTATTTATTTATTTATATTTTTTACTGCTCGAATTAGACCTCCTAGGCCGACTAGTAAAGAGTTTTTTTTTTTCCCTCCACTAATGTCAATTTTCAGCATAGCAAGAGCTGTCTCTAATCTTTTCCTACTCATTACACACAATTTTGGAGTCATTTTACCCACAGTGCAGTCGGCTCCTGGCTGTGTGTTTGTGTGCACTGAGGGATGGCATAATTGTTTATTTTCCCTCCCTGCATAATCCCCAGCCAGTATTGAAACCAAAACTGCAAACATCTCCCCAAGGGCTGTGGAGAATGACAAGAGGCTCTCACTTTAGGTCCTCTTACATGAGATAATATGTGGGAACATCCTGACCTGTATGTACATCTGAGAGACTGTTCCTCCCCCTCCTGCTCTCACACAGGCCTCTATCTTCCCTAAAGCCTCTTTGTCTTATGTGATGTATAAACGGATGCACCACACCAAAGTTCAGAAAGAAGAACTTTGCTCTGGACTATATTAGGCCAGGAACTGGAAGGAGAAGGAGATGACAGTTATTATTTAATGAGCAGAGTTTATGTTGAAGATGATAATAAAGTTTGAGATAGAATACTACTTGCTAAGCAGCACTATGAAGATAATAAAACAATAAATTATATACTTAGACATGGTTAAAATAGCCAGGTGTGGTGGCGCACGCCTTTAATCCCAGCACTCAAGAGGCAGAGGCAGGTGGATCTCTGAGTTTGAGGCCAGCCTGGTCTACAAAGTGTGTCCTGGATAGCCTAGGCTGCACAGGGAAACCCTGTCTTGCAAACAGGGCTTAGCAACCAGTAAGAAACTGATATCGAAGCAGGCAGCAGAATTGAGGCTTTTAGTACAAGTGGCAGCTCTGACCTCTAGGTAAGACTGGATAGGCAGCTTGACACTCCGCCAGTGTGTCACAAAGAGTGCATTCGCAGCGCCCTGCAATGAAGTCACTAGGGAACATCACTAACTTCTCAGGTGTCAGCATAAAAGAAACAGCAAAGGCAGTGGGAGCAGGTAAGCCAGTGCTAACCAAACCTCTTGAGCACGAATGAAAGCGTGTCAGCATCCCTCTTGATCCCAGCTTCCGTGAGGCATCCTCTCTTCAGCCTATGGTATTTTGTTTACATATTACAGCTTTTATCATGCTACCCAAAGAACATTTTTCTTGACTCCTTAAGGCAAGGTCTATTTCTGACATATCTTTGTTTTTTCAGAGGCACCTAATAAAGTTGCACATAGGAACTCAGTTAAAAGGATTGACCTGATTAAATTATGTATTCCTTTTCTCATGGTGTTTTCATAGATGATTCAGTTTATATTAAAATATATACAAAAGGGGCTAGTAACATGGCTCAGCAAATAAAAGTGCTTGCCGCGACACCTGACAGCCTGAGCTAGAATTCCAGGCCTACATGATGGGAGAAGAGATCCGATTCCCACAGTTGTCCTTTGACCCCTCCCCCAACCAAATGTAATTAAAAAAATTAAAGTACCCAGGTGGGGCTGGAGAGTTCTTGGTGGTTAGAGCATTTATTTCTCTTGCATTGAGCATGGGTTTAGTCCCCAGCAGCCACATGGTGCCTCACAAACATTTCTAACTCCGGTTCCTGGGAATCTGACTCTCTCTTCTGACCTCAACAGGTCCAAGGCATACACGTGGTGCACATAAATATGCATAGGCAAGACACCAGACACATTAAAAAAATATTTTTAAAAAGTACTTAAGAATTGAGCTGTATGTACAGTCAAAGCCTTCTCCAGGAAAAGGGGTGTTTCTCTAAAAAATATGGTCTTTTTGAGGACTGCAAAAACACTAACAGCTCTTCATTTTCCCAATGAGGCCTGGCCGAGCAATGGTAGACTACTGGCAAAAACTGTGACTATATCTCACACATGTCCAGTAACCTGTAAGGGGGAGCTCCTCCAGGCTGTTGCTCCCTCAGAAAGTGGAGGAGCGCCTGCTGGCTTCATGTACTCACTTCCTCACATTTCTAGGAGCTCAGCAATCTCAATCACTTCAGCACTTTCACTCCTTTCACTCCCCAGCCCATCCTCTTCAGAACCCTGAGGTAAATGAGGGACGACCCATCAGCATACTCACAGCCTGCAGGTACAGAGGCCAGCCTTTGCACCGCTGTGGGTAACTGTCCTTCTATGAGGTAATCATTTTTGCCTCTCCGTGGACTGTCCACAGTGGCTCTGTTCATGAAGGATTTTTCATTAATAGTGACACTGGCTGCCTAATCACTAAGAAATTCCCATGGCATGGACTAGAGCCTTTATACTAATGGTCTAATCTGCTGGAGCCACAAGCCTACGGCTGTTGGTGGGTAATAATAAAAGATATCACAAATTGCCAAAGAACAGCCAGTCCCTGGTATAGTTTTTTCATTTTCTTGCAGTTACTGCTAATTTCAGAATATATCTTGGTCATGTTAGAATGTTAGAGAGTAATGTGAATGAAGAACATTTCCAGAAAAGAGGAGTGGAAACCGGTAAAATACTACTCACAGGACCACCAGAATGGTCTAACATCTATCTATGAACGCGAATCTTCAACAGTAGCCCATCTACACAATACTAGATTATTCTGTAACTTTTTTTGTGAAATCAGAAGGCACATCTTTTTGGGAGGGAGGAGTTGGGGGTGGAGACAGTGGTTCTCTGTGTAGCCCTGGTTGTGTTGGAACTCAGAGATCCACCTGGGACTACAGGCAGGTGCCACCACACTTAGAACACATAGTGGGAGCTGTCAGGTCACCCACAGGATCACTACTACCTACACCACCACTGACCTTGCCCCTCCCTCCCTCCCAGCCCCATGCCTAGCGATCACTGCCACAGCAGGCCAGTCACTGTCTTCCCATCCCATTAGTCACCTTTCATCCCACCAGAGAAGCCTCTCCAGTTGGCAAAGACCATTAGAGGTAGCCCTTCACGGTTGAAGTCCTTGATAGCCTGATAGGTCTTAAACGCAGAGTCTGGGAACCAAACCTGGCCGGCCTGCTGGATTATCTGTTGGGGAAAGTACAGAAGGAGCCAATTAACAACACAGTTTGAAGGAGAGCCTCCCTCAACTGGTCAAGCTGTTATTTATTAAAAACAATAAACTCAAGATCAAACCAAATAAATTAAAACCATTGTTCGCCATGAGGATGACCCCTGACGTGAAAATGAAAAGATCCTGACTTTTGACCTTGTTGAACACTCCTCTCTGGAAGCCTGGCCACTGTCGCTCCTTGGACAGAAGGAGGAATTGAATTGCTTCTCTCAAGCAGTCATGGGAAAATCTTTTAAAGGCAACTCAATTATATCACTATTTTTTTCTCTTCTTTGTGTATGTTTGCGCATGTGGGTGAGCATGGGTGTATCTATGTGTGCAAACGCCAGCTATCAACACTGGGTGTCATTCTCAGGTCTCATCTACTTTGCTTTTTTGAGACAGGGCCTCTCACTGGCCAAGGGTTCACTCAAGTAGGCGAGGCTGGCTGGTCAGCAAGCCCAAGAATCCACCTACCTTTGCCTCCCCAGTGCTGGGATCACAAGCATGTGCCATCATATCTAACTCGTTTGTTATTAAATGTCGGTTCTGGGAACCAAACTCAGGTCTTCATGCTTGTACGGCAGGCCCTTTAGCGACTGAGCTATTGCCCCAGCCCCACACTATTCAAAGCAAGACACCTCTACAGTCTCCTCAGGTCTCTGGTACTGTGACCAGTAACCTGATTCTCGGTGTGATACAGCCGAGGAGTCTCCTTATTGCTCTCTTTCACACCCCTGCCCCTTTCTACATGGTGACATGTATGAAAATGGAATCCATCTTTAAAGGAGGTAGGGAGGTGGCTACAGTTTCCAAGCTGGTGCTCTGAAAGACATGATCACTCAGAGGTGGAGCTTGGGGAACGTGGAACAGATGAGCATCAGTGCCAGTTGCCTCTCTGTGAGACCACACGCCCACAAAAGCAGACTGCTTCCCAGCATCACCAAGACTACTGCAGAGGCCTATTTCACTTTTCACGTAAAACTTGGCTTGCAGTTATCTAGAGGCATCTTGAAAGTGATCACAGTGTTCTGCAATCATTTAAGGTTGCTGCTACCCTTCCTTCTAAAATCTGGTGGCTTACGATACTCCCAGCATATCTGTAGGCTCTGTAGAAGGGAAACAAACACCAGGCATAAAGGTACTCTAAGCACAGGCACAAGGAATACTTGAGGTGACCAACCTTGGCTTCAGAATCCAGGTTTGCAGGATCAGCTGGGATACTGAGTTCCACGGTTCGTGTTTCTACAGCAACTACCCCAACAGGTATACCTCCTAACCTGGGGGTAGGGAGAGCCACACAGGAAAATAGTGCACATTAACATTACAGTTAGGCATTTAGTTTTCAGCTGTACACAAACACTGAGGGAAAAACTATCATCAGACAGACAGCAGGAGAGACTCTAATGCTTCTAGGGGTTAAATGTGAGACCTCTGGGGTTTTGTATTTACTTTGTAAATACAGTGCAAAGTTCCCTCCCACTCACTCATTTTAAAACGCCCAACAGGATAAGCTCGAACTGAGCGCTATATCAAGGGAGACTCAACAACAGCCTAGGGTACACATCTACTTCTGTGGTCACCAAGTGAACCTTCTCAGTTTGTTGTCAATCAGCCCCTGACAGTGGGACATGGTCTGAAACTGCTGGCCTTATGGGGCAGAGCTGTGGTAGTTAAACAAGCCCTTGACTTTGCTACAGTGGAAAAGAACAATGAGACAGGAATAGTTTTAGCAATAATCTTGGATTGTTTCAGAAGCAGATACTTAATTTCAAAGCTATGCTAAGAGCCCTAAGTTGAAGCTTCTGCATGTATATTCTGTAATAGTCTCCTGTATTGGAACTTCATTTCCTAGAGTGAATCAGAAATGAAGGGAAGAAGGAAGAGAAAGCAAGAGGGAGATGCCGAATGCAGGGTGAGTCCTTACTCCAGAAAATGTGACTCCATCTTCCTTCTGCCAGTGCTTCCCCTGGGCTGGGCTTTACTCTCATTCCCTACAACACGCCCGTCCGTAACAAACTTTCCCATGAAGGATGGCCTTTAGCTGTTACATCGACTACTGGAAATGGATTCTTTTCATCACAAGAGACCTAGCTGGAGCTGAGTGGGGACCACCCAGCACCCCCCTGTCACTTGCCTGCACTGAATCAGAATCAAAAGCCCTCTAGACAACCAGACAACGAGCAGGAGGGACACAGGAGGGTTCAGAAATATTTCTGTTCACAATGATTAACTCTCCAACTGGAAACTTGTAATTGCAAAAGCCACCCTAAATCGGTAACTTATAACTTATATATTAGGGCCCATGTGACCTAATAAAGAACATCTTTATCCGAGTATTACAGTTATTTATTGAAGTTGAAAACAGCTCAGAACAACTTCTGTTTTCTATTATACTTCATATAAATTTTATCAGGCTAGCACATGAAGATGCTACATCTTGTTTTATAGTGTGTCCCTGGACAAGGTGCCATGGAATAATAAAAGACAATTTACAGCCAATAGCACACATATTCCAAACATACATACCAAAGATGAGTTTTGGCAGCACTTACAGTAACAATCCCAGAAGAATACATTTATATTTATTTCTTGAAATGCACTGCCTTTGGAAGAAGCTAGCGCCATTTGTTTTATATACTTCTGAGCATGTGTATGTGTCTGGAGTAAGAAGCCCAGAACGTCAGATGGAAAGAAAGGAAGAAGTCTGAATGAGCGCTGGAATAAACAATAGCTGAGGTAGCCAAAGCTAAGCTTGACTGATTGTGGTTGCAGACTAATCCCTGTTTCTCTAATCTTAAGGGTAAAGCATTGCTCTCTCGTATCCCACAGAAAGATCTTAAAGACTTTAGCAAAGTTTTGGCTTTGGAAGGCTTAAAGACTGTTAGTACTTTATACACAGGAAAAGTAAAACAATAAACAAAAACAAATTCTCAAAAACATCAACTCTAGCATCACATGAGAACTTGTGGTGACTGTGTGCCCCACTTCCACTTCTCCGCAGGAATTTTACCAACACAAGAAAATACTCACAGGGACGCTGTAGCTGTGGGCAAGGGAAAAGACCTGACATTTCAAAGAAAATGAGCAGCTAGTTTCCGAGTTCCTGTCTCAGATGACTACTATTCAGTGTCACAGTGGAAGGCCCTGTCTGTGGGATTCGCCATCTGATGACTCCTTGTCACTGGCTGCATGAGGCATGCTGACCTGACGTACTGAGAGAACCACAAAGCCTAGAATTATTTTCAAGGCTAGCATCTAAATCTCAAGCCAATGTGGCATGTTGGAGAATCTTGAGCAGGTGCCTCTTTTCACCAAGATAAGAAAAACTGATTGCCCCCTGGAGGAAGGTGAGCCCCTGATGCAGATCTCTCAGGCAGCATGTCTGCAGCACAGACCTAGATTAAGATCAGCCTTGGCAGGTGCTCGTTAGAGCAAGCAGGACAGATTATTTTGCACGGAGCTTGCTGTTGAGTGAAGCACTTCTTAGAGCGGGTATTAAAATTTAATAGAAACTTCAATTTCCCACTTGAAAAATATGGGTATCCCAGCAACCTATGCCAGCTTATTTTACTCCTGTTTCAGATTTTTAAAAAAAATTTTTTTTTCCGATTCAAATCTGATTCTATTCCAATACAATGCAGTATTATAAGTCTCTTCAGTAGTCATGATGTCAGAAAAAACTCCTCTCAGGGTACATGGAGAACTGTGTAGTGCCCGCTCCTGAGAAAAAGCAGGAGGAAACTGATTGGTGATAGCTATTGTAGGGTGGCTTTGTGGTTTCCAGAGTTTCTCTTGCAGAAGTATAAAAAGAAATGCGTCTGCCCTCAGGCTAAACACATCATTAGGAGGACACCCTGAACGACTACAGGAATCAGCAGGTTGCCCTGACGATGGCTATCATCTATTACTCTTAGAAAACACAGACAAAGAGCTTCACTGGTAAAAGCTTTGGCCCTTTCCTTTACTATTTTTACTTGGGAAGAAAAAGAGTTTCCAAAACGAAAGAGGTCTTACCTGGCTCTGCCAACCACCACAGTCTGTGCCCAGGGCTGCATAATCTCTGAGAAAGATCCATAGTCAAAAAATCCACTCAACCATTGGCCTTTCTGGGCTGGGAAGGAAAAGGGGTGGGGGTGGGAAAGAAGTGAGAAGCATAAAGGCAGTTGCCTACCGGCAGCAGCGCACTGGGCTGATGGATTTAAGGTGGGATCTGGGGACTTATTTTGAGGAGTTTGTTGTCTCTAACCATATTATAATAGATGGGAGCATTAAGCAAGCGAGTGTTCATCTGCCTTCAGAAATCATCCCCTATTTCATTTGCTAGTCTGCATAGAGAGAATCATTTATCAGCAAAAGCATCATTTATTGTTAAACGATGGGGTTCAGTTAGCAGAGTTTGCATGCCTTTAAATAAATAGCTTGGCTTTTTTCAAGACACCACAAACATTTGTCAAGAGGCAGCCAAGTCATTAAAGATGTTTTTAAAATGTTTATTTCTATTTTAAAACTTGCCTTACAATTCTGTTTGATTTCAGTGATTTTCTTTTAATGGGAAGATGAAAACCATAAGTATTAATGATCAGATGAAGAATCAAACTTGGAGGTAAATAATAGATTCTGTCTCTCTGCCAGAAATGCAACGATATATATACTCACTTTACTTATGACTGACAAAGTATAATCTTTCTACATGAAGAGCCATGACTACATGCCTTTGACAGAACAAAAACATAATGGTTACGCTATATACACTTAAAAAATATACACACTTAATAACATTACTTACCTACCTCACTCAGTGCCCTACACTGGCAAGGCATGTAACTTCACCATCTTAGTTTAAGACAAAACTTTTGTTCCACAGGCATAAATGTTTGACCAAGTACCCATGAAGGCTTCTGCAAATAACTGTTTCCTCACTTGCCCTCTCAGCTCACAGTTTCTCAGTGATTCTTCTAATTTGAACAAGGCCCTCTACCCCCTAAACCTCAAGTCCAAAACCAATTAAAAGTAGAGATCTGAGCAAGCTAACCTCTGCTGACTTAAATAGGATGGACAGTGTTTTATCAAGACTAAACTTGTAATTACTGTGTTCTACATTCCTTGCCTCTATGGCCCTGGTGTAAAATGTGATCATCCATTTCAAAATTATCTCTCCATCGTGAGCCCAAAGCTGATCGTTTAGATTCTGGTCTCGTGTTGGGCGTCAGTTTGAAGAATATCACGGCACTATCTCCTCTAATAAATGACTTTAACTTTTCACCTAGAAGATATCTGCTTTAACTTATCACGGGGAATCATCTGCTTTCTTTAACGCTTCCACTAAATTAAAATCTGAAGTCACTCGGTTTGGGAGCGAGTGTTAGCTGCACATAGACAGCAGGATGAATTACTAGAGAGTCAATGAAAAAATATTATCCAAAACACCAGGAAACTTAGTTTATCACAAATTTCATTTTATTCTGTGGTTCTTATTAATAATGACCTGGATAGTGCCCACCTACACATGTACTTCTGTTCACCCTACAAAACAAAGGTGCTTTGCTTTTTAAAACAATCTTAGCTCTGCCTCTTCCTCTGAAAGTGCTGGATTAAATGCATATACCACTATGCTTTGCAAGGGCTTGAGTTCTGATAAAGGTTCTGAACCAAATTTCTAGTTTCACCAGGACACTGAAATTTTAACCGGATGCCTAGATCACTTATGATTTTTATTTTGATAGTAATTTGGAACTACAGGATTAATCTCAAAATTAGAAAGTTTACTTGTTTGAAAACCCTTGGGAGCTGGCTAGAAGTCTAGCTGGGTGGTAGGATTCTTGCCTGGTGTGCATAAGGCCTCATATGCTGACTAGGGAGGAAGGAGCCATTGGCTATGCTGGCTGGACTTGATGGTCCCACAAGGAAGCCACTCTGACTCAGATGCAGAACTGGAGTGCCACTACGATGCTTCTCTATGTCTCCCTGGAGAACCCTCACTGAGCTTTGTTCTGAATTTAGAGGAGATCCACTTAATTCTCAGAAAAGTCCTGGCTTTTAAAAGCCAATCACTATGTCAGGCTTATGGCTCACACCATTACCATGTATACAATAAGAGAAAAGAAAGGTGACTATGGTGATTTTTTGCCTCTGTAAGAAAAAGTAATTTTATTAAGATTAATAAGAAAAGGCATAGAGCAAAAGGCATGGTTATAAATTTAAACCAACAGAGTTCTCTTGAATTTTCTAGAGTATCTACAGCTTGATATTAAGATGAAGCCCTGGCAACAAAATAACTGCCACAGAATCTTGCAAAAATAAAATGTTATTTATAAGGATGTGCTCTTACATCTGATGCTGCTTTGAGTGGCTTCTAGTAAGTCTTCCTTATACACAGGTCTTTTTACTTCAGTAGAATCACAATGACCCTTAAATTTAACAAAAAATCTTCTGCACTTCATTTTTTATTTTGATGTGGGTAGCATTTTGCCCACATGTGTGTCTGTATGCCAGCCATGCATCTGGTGCCCAGGAAGGCCAGAAGAGGACGCTGATTCCCCTGGAGCTGGAGTTACAGATGGCTGTAGGGCTGCCATGTCGTTCCTAAAAGCCAAATCCAGGTCTGGAAGAGTAGCCAGTGGTCTTAACTGCTGAGCAACCTCTCTAGCCTGTGCAACCCATTCTTTTATACATACATAGTATTTTTTTAAATGAATAGTGACAATAAACACACATTTGGAGAAAGCCGGGATCAGGTGTGATACATAGTTCTTACCTGGAATCTCAGCACATGCATATAGAAGCAAAAGGATTGAGAGGCAAGGGCCAACCTGAGCTACAGAGGCAGTCCCGGGCCAACCTGAGCTACA
>OU015746.1:35720412-35751254 GCA_907169655.1 Acomys percivali
GTGACCACACAGACCGTGACAGCAAGGATACCTTAATCATATACGTACTTGGGTGAGGTCGGCCTGCCAGCATCCACCGAGGATCATACGGGGCCTTTGTGGGAACAAACTCGATGATTCTATCTATAGGATCCTTGGAATTGAGGAGAGGAACCGAGCTATGCACACTCTGGAGAAAGGGTGGGAGAGAATGGGCACATCAGCCAGTCAGCCTCACACCTCAGCTCAGCAACAGCAGCTCCAGACAAAGACAGCAGGGCCCGCTGACAGAATTGCACCCGTTGGACCCAATCATCAAGCAGAAGCACCCCAGTTATATGTCAAGCCCCAGGGTGCATGCAGTTCCCAACTTTCACTTAGGAGCCTAACACATGCACTCTGGTGCACTCTGACCTCACCCATCATGCCCTGCTCTTAGAAGCAAGCTCCTAGAGGACAAATGGCTACTACAGGCAGGAAATGCAGAGATAAGTTTTGTTTTGTTTTTTAAAGATTTATTTATTATTATGTATACAGTGCTCTGCCTGCACGTACACCTGTAGGCCAGAAGAGGGCATAAGATCACATTATAGATGGTTGTGAGCCACCATGTGGTTGCTGGCAACTGAACTCGGGCCCTTTGGATGGTCAGTGCTCTTAACCTCTGAGCCATCTCTCCAGTCCAAGATCAGGAAGTCTTAATATTTTGGGACTTGAACATATATAGGCCATGAAACAACTGTGGTTGGGAAACAGTGGGTGTTAATGAGATCCAAAAGTATTCTGAAGGTAGAAGGTAAGAGACAGCTTCAAGATAAAGAAATCTGCAGGTTTCAGAGAAATTTCTTCAAGCATGGTAAATCAAACACAAGCTGCCGCAGAGATGGTAGGCAGGAAGACTCACCTGAGGCATGTATGATAGCCAGTGCAGGACTGTTAACACACCCTCAAAGTCATCACAGACAGTGGAGTGGGTAACCCCATTGTTGTGCATGATCTGGATGCCCCCAAGCTGATTGTTGGAGGTGTACACTTCCCGACCAAGAACCTAGACAAGAGAAAAGACACTGGTCTCTACAAATATATCAATGTACATTATTTCCCAATTCTTAACTGAAATAGTTGGTTTTGTTTGTTTTGTTTTGTTGTTTTTCCCACCAGACAACAGCAAACCTATTTTCTGTGGGTTGATCAGAGAGACTGCCAGGACTTTCTTTCTTTTTTCTTTTAAAAGATTTATTTATTTATTTATTATGTATACAGTGTTCTGTCTGTATGTATACCTGTAGGCCAGAAGAGGGCATCATATCATATTACAGATGGTTGTGAACCATCATGTGGTTGCAGGGAATTGAACTCAGGACCTTTGAAAGAGCAGGCCATCTCTCTAGCCCCAGGACTATCTTTCTTAAAAGAAAATTTAGAAAGCAAAAAGACCTTCAATAGTTAACATACACGGTTGCAATGTTAAAAACCATCAAGCTCCCTTTCTCTAGAAGCCACCACAGACAAGTGCAGAGGACTTTAGCTCTGAGCTGAAATTGTGGTAGGTGGGCTGGGACACTGGGAGCACTGGCTACATCTTTATTTACAGTCTAGCAGAGTTACTTACACACACACACACACACACACACACACACACACACACAATGAGTCTATGTTAAAGAAATACTATGAGCTTGGATGCCTTATTTTTCTGAAGGACTAGCTTTCCACCTGACATTTGATTTTTAAAGTGGGCCCACTATCTCCCTTCTCCATCCCCAAACCAGGAAAACCCTGAAGCAGCTCATGACACACACAAACCCCCTACACTCCTCTTTGTTGCTAGGTATGAGTCTGTGATTTATTTCCCAAGCCTGTTTTCCTCTGAGGACTGGAAAGGATTTGGGCCTCACCCTAGTGTCTCTGGAGGACTTTAACCCTTCTCAGGTGGGGGCACTTACAAATGGAAACTACAAAGTTTCCCTTAAAGATGAAAAATATTCTTGGACATGGAAATTGCAGGGTTTTGTTTCTTCCCTAAGATTGGTTAATAATTTCTTCCAGGGAGGGAGGTTTTCTGACCCAGCAGATGGAAGTCAGGCGGCCTGATCACTGACTATTGCAAACTGCTGAGTGTGCACTAATTGCCAGCCATCTAGGGTAGCCCTGGAGAGAGCTAAACAGTCGTGGAGTGCTCACTGTGTGTTCTCTTCTCTGTTCCCTCTCCTCTCTTCCAAGAAACAACAACATAATTTTTTTTTCTTGCTAAGTTTTATCCATTTTCAGCCTCTTGGGAGAACCTAAACAAATTAAGGGCCAACAAACTATGCCTGTATATTTTCAATTGGCCCTTTCTTATTAGAGGCTTGGAGAGATTCCCCTGCCTGCTGGGTCAGCCCCCTACATCAAGACCTTCCAAAGGCTGAGCAAGCTGGTGACCAAAATAATAACCTCGCTGCGATCCCGCTGGCCTCGGTTCCATTTAACTTCAGCTAGGAAAGGCATAGGCGAATGTTCTGAAAAGAATATGGAGAGCAAAATTGCTCTCCGATTACTGCTTTCCTTGATAAGGAAGCACAGAGAACAAGTCTTTCCAGACAACCCTAAGCCAAGCAACATGCTGGCAGGTCCTTTGAAGGAGCCGGTGAGCAGGGGGCACCATATCTGACCAGTGGGCTGCCATCCTCCTCTCAGTCTGTCTTTAATCTCAGCCCAGGCGCTGAGGCTCTTTCCTCATTCTCCTGCTGTCTCTTTCCATTTGCCCTCCCCCTGACTGATACACTGATCTCCCGGTCACTCGGCTTTCTGCTCCACTGAGTCCATATTACTAATAACACCTCCGCCACGGCCAGTTTACCTCATGAAGGCAGGAGCACATCATTACAAAATAAACTCATAACTTTGACATTCTAGCAAATACATGCCGTTTGTTATTTTTATGGCTTTAGTCTTTCTAACAGGCAGAGGGCATTACATACCTGTTTCATTTATATCTTTAAGCGTGCGTGCACACACACTCTTGCACATGCATCAGGAAACAAAACAGAACAACAACAAAAAACCCAAACGAATAGAAATTTCCAAAGCAGTCAGTTGATGGGGGACTCTGGTGGAGGCAGAAGGCCCGTCATTCAGGGAGGCCACGCTCTGATCTGACTCTGGTTTTATGGCTGTCATAAAGCCGATGGCCCACAACTGGTCCTTCTGGGACAGACTGCTTCTCTGCTAGAAGTCATTCAGTGTGATCAGCAGTATTTTTAATTATTAAAATAAAATTGGAAAGGAGAAATGAAATAAAAAGGAGACACTGTGCTGACCCTGAATATCTGATATTCACAATTTATGCCAGGAGCCAGATGCTCCCTGCTACATAGGAAAGGGGTGTTCTCTGTTCAGAAACATTATTTTTGGTCCCACTTCTTGATCATGTCTAACCACAAGAACATTGTACACTTACAAAACTGCCAAATGAACCAATGAAGAACCAAGCTCAGACAAAGGGACCACGGTGACTAAGAACACGTTAGCTAGTCACGCACTATCTTACGTGTCTACGCCCTCTTTTCAGTGAGTTGAGAGGGGTGCCCGGCACCAGGCTCCCCAGAGAGGTTCTACTACTTACTCATTCTATACTAACTGTTATTTTGAAGCCAGCTCAGCATTTTCACAGGAGGATCAGAGTCAGTAGCTCTGCCTGCCTGTCTTCTCGATCAAGCTGTCCTGCTCTGGAGATGTCTGGGAAAGCATTTCTTTTCATCTGGGTTCCAAAGAACCCCCAGGGCTCTCCTCAACTGAAAGCATTATTTCCGTGCTAACAAATGCTAACCACCTGAGAAGACTCATTGAACTGGCCGATTGATTAATTAATTTTTCAAGACACGGTTTCTCTGTGTAACAGCCCTGGCTGTCCGGGAACTCACTCTGTAAAACAGGCTGGCTTCAAACTCACAAAGATCCACTTGCCTCTGTCTTCTGAGTACTGGGATTAAAGGTGTGCGCCACCACTGCCTAGCTTCATTTGGATTGTTAACAAAAGAGAAATCATAGGATATAGCCCAAAGAGCCCTTTCTGACCAACGTTAGCTTGGAAGATGGGGGATGGGGTAGAGATGGAAACAGAAATGAAGCCAACGTCCTTTACTGCAAACAGGCAGCAATATCTCTGTCATGCAACAATCAAGAGCAAACAGTACCCAGGGCTACCTTCAGCTGCCTGTAGGTTTGGAGTATGTGCCAGTGAAATGAGGGTTCATGTTATAGCTCCGGATTCATGGGGTCATTGCAGACTCAAGTGATTTTAATGATTTTAGAATATGTCACTGCAAAAGCTCCAACCAAGGCAGCAGAATCTGGCCTAGGACAGGTTCTAGTCTGCCCAACTCTGAAGGGATTTATGCAGAGATAGCAACACAAGTCTGAACTGGCAACGAGAGAGATAAAAAGCACCCACAAAGAATCACTGCTTTTCTCGCTATGCTGGCCTACCAAGCCTTGAGAGAAAGCTGTGCTGTGGGTCAACAGCCCTCACCATTATCATATTTTCATCAAGTAGGTGGGCTTCATCTGTCACTCATTTAAACCTTGACAGAGGCATTTTTGTATCAGTCAAATTCCTTGCAGTGTTCTGGTTCTTGAATCATTCTCCTCACATTTTCTACTACATGATACAAACTTCTAGTTTATTTGCTTAACAAGCATCTATCATCATTTAAACACAAGAGACAGTCAAAGGGGCACTCCTGAGGCCACCTGTGCTCTCTGGCCCTAAGTGGTCAAAGCAACTCTATGAAATAAAAAGAAAAGGACCATGCCAGAGTCAGCTGCTTGGGAATACCCAGGCCACAGACCTAAGGGACTAAATCTGAAAGGGAAGTTCTTTACCCAGTCTCTCTCTATACTTAAGCTTCATTGAACACTCCACTTACTGTAGTTGGCAGACCTAAGAGTTAAAGTAGCTCATGAAAGCCAGTGATTAGTAGAGATGCAATTGTTAAAGGTTTCGCCAAAGGTGCTTTAGAGTCTGTAGAGATGCCTAAGAGGTAGACTGGAATACAGTCATACACACGAAGGCCGCTGCTGCTGCTGCTGCTGCTGCTGCTGCTGCTGCTTATCCACAGACACTGCAGACAGCTCAGGTTTACCACAGCTGACAGGCAATGAAAACAGTCTAATATACCGCCTGCTCTCACCCTTAAATCCCTTTTTGGAGATCAAGATAAACACATTCTTCCTTTCCCCAGTGCTCCAGACGTTTGATGGAAGGGGCAGAGCACTGTGAGGTTTGTGCAAATGAAATCACAATGTAATACTGAATGAGTGTAGTATTTACTTGTCAGGGTATTTGTCAGCACAGGTGTTGAGATTTCCAAGTTTCAAAGATGAAACTTGGTTCAATTTCTAAAATATTGCTTTTATCCTGATATACATATTTTGTTTGGAACCTTTAGAGTTATATATAAATATTTGCCATCATGTAATAAGACAGAAAATAATAATGGCGCATATTGACCATGGCAAAAAGGGAAATCTGCACCTTTCTTCCTTTTTAACAATCCTTGGAAAATCAGGGCATCTACTATTTTAGGAAGCAGGGAGCACAAAATTCCTCTGACTGTGAGAATCAGGGTATACAAGCAGAGACCTCGCTGCAATCCTCTTGTGGTATTTCCATTCTCCATACGGTAAATTTACTGAGCAATCATCATCACTGGATGTCATGCATGATTCTAGGTATTAAAGTCACTCTGGGATGCTATTGATAAAGGATTGGAGAGGGCAGAAAGACATGAATAAAAGTAGATGGGAATAAGGGAAAAGTGGAAAATAGGGACAAAAGAGAGGGAGGATGAAATAGAAGAAAGGGGCAGCGACTGCTGCTAGCATCCACCTTGACCTGAGGGAACTACATTTTAAAAAGCTGACAAGTAAAAGATCTCCAATTAACAATTCCAAGAGCTGCTGCACATACTACTGTGTAAATGTTTCTCCAGGAATATATCCAAGGGTGACTGGAATTAAATTTCTTGGGAGCCAGGGACAATACCTCTGTGACCAAGAATATTTGGATGCTACCAAATATATAGCTACAGGGTTATATTTCTTTCTATATCTTTGCTGTCCCTGCTGTCCCTGGTAAACTGGAAAGCTAGCTGGCAGCTGGCTTGGGGGCAGAGAGAGGAAGCTCAGTGACACACACTGGCAGGGAGAGGGGCTGACTGAGCCATAGCTAGAGTCAAGATAATACCCTTGCAAGACTCAAAGACTCTCAATACTACACAAATTCTGATGTGATCAAGTTTGCTGAAGAGTAATTTTTTTTTGACGTCTTGCATATTTTTTATTTTTTTATTTTTTTGCATTTTTAAAATTAATTTATTCTTGTTACATCTCAATGGTTAGCCCATCCCTTGTATCCTCCCATTCTTCCCTCTCTCCCAATTTCCCCTTATTCCCCTCCCCTATGACTGTTCCTGAGGGGGATTACCTCCCCCTGTATATGCTCATAGGGTATCAAGTCTCTTCTTGGTAACCTGCTGTCCTTCCTCTGAGTGCCACCAGGTCTCCCCATTCAGGGGACATGGTCAAATGTGAGCCACCAGAGTATGTGAGAAAGTCATATCCCACTCTCCACTCAAGTGTGGAGACTGTCCTGTCCATGGGCTAGATCTGGGTTGAAGAGTAATCTTGAGCAAAGAGATTGTTGCTACCAGTAGCGGGAAAAGACTTTGGCTTTGTTTCCAATGTACTTAAAACTAGTGTCTTGCTATGTATGTAGCTCAAGCTGGCCTACAGCTGACCATCTTGTCCTGGCCTGCTAGGGCAGGTATATGTTATCAGTCCCTGACAGGGCAGTACTTTAGCTAGCCACAAGGACACTGAGATACAGACCAGAAAGAGCACTGCAAGACTTGTGCTTATTGAGAAGCACAGACTCACCAGCAGGAGGACGATAAGGGTTTACAGATGGAGTGGGTATGGGCTAGAGACTCACTTTCAACGTAAGGGCTAGAGAAGACCCATTGATGGTTTCCCTGTCATTTGTGAGAGAAAAAGCACAGGCTTCTGGATAAAGAGATGCCTGCCAAAAGAAATCACTCATCCCAGGGATCCATCAGCTAACTACTCATTTGGCTAGAGGCATGAAAGTACTGACAATAAATCAATTCCAAATATGGAAATACTTAGCATTTTAAATAAAATCTGGTTTAGGGCCAGGTGTGGCGATTCATGCCTGTGACCCCAGCACTGGGAACTGGAGGCAGGAGACTCAGGAGTTCACGGTCAGCTTCCACTGTATGAGACCCCGTCTCAAAAGAGAACCAGGGGGATGGGAAAGTCTGGGTTATTGAGGGATAATTCACATGTAACCGAAGTATCCAATTTATAGTGTAAAATTCACGGGTGCTGACAAACACATATAGTTACAACCAGTACCACAATAAAGCCATGGGAACACTTCCATCATCAGGCTCTCCTGTCCCCTCTGCCATGCCTAACAACCACTGAGCTCCTCTCTGCTCTGACTGCTTTGCCTTTCATAAGATGGCATATAAAGAGATCCACAGATTAGGCAGCATTTCGGAGCCTAGCTTCTTCCGGTTACCATAATGAATGCATCCTATTCATTCATACAGTCCAAGCGTAGGCAGTTCCTTTTCACAGATGAGTGCCACAACTCATTCATCTGTTTGTCAGTTGGTAGACGGCTAGTTGTTGTCAGTTTGGGGAGAGATTAGGAAGAACGCTGCTACAAACACTTGGATATGGGATGGTATGGTAAATGTATAGCTAACTTAACTTAATAAAAAAAGAAAGAAAAGAAACAAAAGTCAAAACCACAAATTTTAAGGTAATTATTCCATTTCTGCATTTCTTTCAATAAAGGACAGAGTTCTAGGTATCCCAATCTTCACCAGTATTTGGAATCTGCCAATTAAACATTCAAAAAAATATTTGATTTCTTTTTGTAGGGCTGGGGAATGTAGCTCAGTTTTAGAGCACTTACCAGGCGTGCATCAGGCTGAGGGCTTGATTCCCATCACCATAAAAAAACAACGAAGAGCTGCATTATTGAGGTGAAAAGATGTAATGCTGTGAAGTTGTGGTTTTAATTTCCCTAATAAGCAATGACAAGCAGAGTCGCATGCACTTATTTTCTATTCGTAGACATCTTTTATGGAGAGTCTACCCAAATTTCTTGCTCATATATTTAACTATTGGGCTGTTTTCTTATTGAGTTCTGAGAATTCTTTATATATTTGATTCTAAATAGACTGGTACTTGAGGCAGATGGTGGAATGACCAAATGCCAAAGCGCACAGTGGCCAGATTATCAGTTTAGTACTTGCTAGAGTTATATTGGACAGCAGCATTGATTCTGCCTGGTATACCGTGGTATGTGTGGGGTCAGAGGACAATCTGTGGGATCTAGGGGTGGAAACCCATTCCTTACTTGGCAGCAAGTGCCCTTACTTTCTGAGCCACCCCTCTAGCCCTCCTTAAAAATTCTTTACATGATGCCAGGCATGGTGCCACACACGCCTTTAATCCCAGCACTTGGGAGGTAGAGGTAGGTGGATCTCTGTGAGTTCAAGGCTAGCCTGGAACAAACAAAGTTCTAGGACAGCCAGGGTTATTACACAGAGAAACCTTGTCTCCAAAAACCAAAAAAAGAAAAGAATCTCTACATGGGCCATGGACTAGTATTAAACCAGTAACTCTAGCCATATATTATCAGGGTTGCTCTACTGAACTGTATAAACCTGCTTTATTGATTGAGAACAGATACTTCGTTATCAATGAGGTAGAAAATAAAGATACTCAAAAGCTGATTATGTGTTAAGACAGCCTTAGCTCATGATATTTGTGTCTTACACTATTGGTTAAACTGTAGTATATTCTTTTCCTTAATACACTGCTTTCTCAAATGTTCAGATATGCATACTATTTTAAAGGACTTAAATCCTAGGCACTGAGATGTTGTTAAAATTAGGAATTGGTCAAGACTCAAGCACAAGAACACGGAGCCCAGGCATAGTAACCTGGAGTTTAATCTAAAAAGCTCTTCAAGCTTCTCTCATGATTCAGTACTCCTGTCTGTGCACACGAGCTGATTAGACTGTGGTGATGGCCATTCTGAAGGAGAGGGGACATAGCTAGATTTGGATCCATGCACAGGGGACATCGCCTAGAATGATGAACAGCTAGGAGTCAGGTTTCTAAACAGTCTAGAGTCCTGAGTCTTTATCATATTCACACAGCAGTATGTGCACAGCGAGGGCTCAGGTCTATCTTCCTCAGAAAAGACGGGAGTGCTCGCATTTCTAATCTAGCAACATGTGCAGTTCTTGCACTTTTAATTTATGGGTGTTGGGGGGCCCTCTGACTTGGGAACATATTGGCTTGGTCTAATGCTTGGAGATTATTAAACTTGGAGCTGTGCACCACTATCAGGTGTACAGATCTTTTATTTAGAAGATATGGTGCTCTAAATGCACAAAGAGCTCCCTGTCACCTTCGCATTAAAGCCCCTAGTGCCTGGTAAATGGAATTATATAGCTGTCATCTCCTTTCCCCAAAGTTTTAAGAGTACAATGGGCTCATTTTTTCACACTCCATCCCAGCTTCAGAACTAAGAGACCTACTTTGTATTGATTTAAGGTCTCAGAAATAAATAAACCTGCTTCACCGCTGTGATTCACAACAAATTCATGATACACTATTGCATGATATATTTCAAGCTCTGGCTCCAGCTCTCTTTTTCCTCTGGTGAGTGATGGGGGAGGTGGGAGGTAGCAGGGAGCTGCAAAGCTGACAGCCTGATGGTTATTGGAGATGGCTGCGGACTGCAAATCCAAGAGGAGACACTATTGGAGGAGTACAGGATTTTTAACTGGGAAGCAAGCATGAGAAGCTAATTTACTTGATTTCCAAGCTGGGGCTGTGGGAGAAGAAAGGTTGAAGAGAGAGGAGAGGGCCGACAGGGCAGTAAGCTTCAAGTGAGGAACAATCTGAAAAAGACCTATGCACACATATAGAAAGAGTGAAGAAAACCCACCGAACAATAGTATAATGAACGCATGACTAGAGAGTGCAGGAGCTGAGGACACGGTTCTGCCTCAGGGACCCTGCCCAAAGACCTCAGCTTGAGTCAGCTTGAGTTCAGGAGGCATGCTTTCCTAGTAGCAGGAAGGGAAGAGACCCTGTGAGCCAAAGAATATGTGAAGTAGAGACACGCTTCTTCATTTAACACTCAAAAGACACACTGGACTCTTGAAGGTTGAAGCGACAATCCTGGAGATGGGGCAGAGATACATCAGAGCACCACATACATAAGGTGATGTAGAGACTGCCTACTCAAGTGAAGGCAGCACAGTCTAGCAGGTTAGCTTTTGTTTGTGCACCCTCAAGGCTCTGAATGCCTCAGACTATGACACCTTTACTGATTCTTCCAGACCTTGGACTCAAAAGAGTTTTAGCTATTACCCCTAAAGGCCTATCCTCTAGCCATGTACCTAAACTCTGACTTTCAAAAAGGCAGTTGATGGCAAAGCAGAAGATAAATGAGCCCCAAAACTTCTGCACGACACTGCAGGAGATGCCTAAGTCTCTGCAGCACAACTTACTTTTAACTGTTATCTCTGTCTCTATGTCTCTCTGTCTGTCTTTCCCTCTCTCTAGGGTCCCACCATGTAGCCCTGGCTGTCCTGGAATTCACTACGTATACCCAGCTAGTCTCAAACTGGCATCTTCTCGGATTAAAGGCATGAACTGCGATGTTCATCAAGATAAAATTTAAATCACGATGTTACTCTCACTAATATGTAAGAATTTTACATATCATTATATGTAATTTCATTATTACATACTGCAATATATAGTATCTTTCTTTTTAAATATTTTGTTTTTTGAGACAGGGTTCCTCTGTGTAGTCTTGGCTGTCTTGGACTTGCTTTGTAGACCAGGCTGGCCTCGAACTCACAGTGATCCACCTGCCTCTGTCTCCGGAGTGCTGGGATTAAAGGCATGCGCCACCACGTCCAGCTTGTAGTATCTTTTAAAAATTCCACTCTCCTAACCTGTTCTCTTTCTGTTCTAGCCTAACATAGTTCCCTACTTCCAGAACAACACATTTCTTCACAGCATCAGAATACTAGCAATTAAAAGGAATTTAAGAGCGCTTCTGGTCTTCCATTTGAAGGTAAGCAATATATTATATGTTTCCCATTTTATACAAAGGACTAAAGTTCAAAGTTGCTTGCAAAAGGGGGACTGAGCAAAAAAAATTTTATAAATGTTTTTTGTGTTGGTTAGTTTGTGCCAAACTGACACAAACTATAGTCTCCTGGGAAAAGGTAACTTCAATTGAAGAACTGCCTCCTTCAAATTGGTCTGTGGGGATGTGCGTGGGTGGTTGGGGGAAGATTTTCTTGATTAATGATTGATGTGTGAGCACCCAGCCAATGGTGGCCAGTGGCACCCCTGGACAGGTGGTACTGCAGTGTTTAAGAGAGCAGACTGAGCAAGCCATGGGAAACAAGCCAGTCAATAGCTTCCTTCCATGGTTCTGCCTCTGCTTCTGCTTGAGTTCCTGACTGACCTCCCTCAGTGATGGACTGTGATCAGGACGTGTAAGCCAAATAACCCTTCTCCTCAGGTAGCCATTTACCACAGACACAGAAAGCAAGCTGGATTTCTACTATGTAGGCCGGTGTGATCATTCCTGTGTCTATAGTCAACGCCTCAAACCATTCACCTTGAAGCTCTGCATTAGAACTTGTCAGTTCTCCCAAGTCCTTAGTATTGAGACCACTGGAGACACCTGAGGCTCTTTGAGATGGTCAAAGGCAACTTCTGTAATGGAAATCCGACTGGCAATTCCACTCTGCAGTATCTCCAAGCCAGGACCCAGGACTAGGCTGCTCTAGATCACTAAGGCTTGCTAACAGAATCAGGAATACTTGATACAGTTTTCTATAAACCTGAGGAAAATCAAAACAGCTTTCTGAAGGGGACCAGATTTACCAACGTTTTGTCTATGTGAAGAAGATGAGCTTGAAAATTAAGAGGATCTGGCCACTACAATAGCCTCTGAGAATTCATTCACAGTATCAATGCAAAGCTTACTTAGACAACATGTTAAAACAACCTCTTTACAAAATAAAGAGATCCCATTTGGTACTATGGGAATATAGGAACTTTCTATTGTAAAAATAGGTAGTGAGGGACTTTTAAAAATGCCAATTCATAGACTGATGCTTAAAGTGATTAGAGTTATTGTATAAACAGTCCTTGGGGACTCTTAGAGACAGATGACTGACACATATACTACCCTATCATGACGGAACACGGTGGCTCTCACATTAATGGTGTTCCAAAGTGTGTTAGTGTTCTTTAGGTAACATCTACTGGGAACATCAATATGAGAATGCACTACTTCAGTGAGGAAAGCCATCTAACTTCTTTTTCCAAACAATCTTTGCCTCCAGAGAGTCAGATAGTAGAAGGAATGTTGTGTTTATATTTCTTTTTCAGGGACTGGATATTGGACTGTTATTAGTACACACCTGGAATGTATTTTAGAGAGGACTACAACAGCACTAGCAGTTTCCTATATTAACTCATCGAATCCCACAAAATCCTTGGTATATTACTATTATAAAGGGTACGGGCGGGAGTATGGGGTGTTAAGAAACTGCCCAAGGTTATAATTTGTATGTGGTCGAGCCAGAAACTACTTATGGCCTGGCTTTACAGTGTATGTTGTTAACCTCTGTCTGTCAAAGTGACAATGCTGCCCATCCCACAGTGATAGGTAAGAAATATTTCCCTCCCTTCTTGAACCTGCTAACTCTCATACACTCTGTATGACAGCATCATGAGTGAGCATGGAAACTGTACAAAACAGGTCTCTGGTTCCACAAACAAGTCTCCTTCATATGAACGCTAGTACTATGTTCAGAAGTCAGATGTGACAACACACATTTCATGTTGCACAGCTACATGTACATGGTAATAAAGGTAAACTTGAGAGGGACATGACTTTTTTGGACTAAGTCTCAAAAGCAAGATTAAGGCTAAAGAGATGGCTCAGCGATACTGCTCATCCAGAGGGCCTGAGTTCAATTCCCAGCGTCCACATCAGGCGGCTTTAGGAGAACCTGATGCCTCTGGCTGCCACAAGTATCTGCACATACAAGTACACTCCTGCCACAAACATACACATAATTAAAAAATAAAAGTGAATCCTTAAAAAGGTAGCAAGAGTAGCAGAATTAGGCCCTGGAGGACTTAGTGCTTTCAGCCACATGTATTATATGAGTACTTTTTTTCTTGGTAGATTCAGTGCAAAGAGTGGCCTAACTTTACTAAAGGGTAAGAGATTATAGGATTTCTTTCTTTTCTTTTCCTTTCTTTCTTTCTTTCTTTCCCCTAAAAGTACAATCTCTTTATTTAAAAAAAAAAAAATTACCACAAGGAAGCCACATAGAACCTTTGGAGTAATCCATTCTCTGCCTCCCTCCCCCACCCGCCCCCCTGCCCCTTCACAGCCATTAGTAGAAGCCTTACCTCCACAGGCAACTGCTGTCCAGAGCATACCTATAAACTACAAATTCCGATCGCTGTCTAAAGATCGGGCTTTCATCAAGTCTGGGGCTGAGAGATAGCAGGCTGTGGTCTATATCAGTGTTCCCTTACCACAGAGGTCCCTCTAGCCCAGCTGCCACTGGACACTACGTTAAACATGAGAAATAGAAACTGAGAGGTGCTCGGAGATGGGAAATAGTTTTGTTACTGCAAATGTCCAAAAGGTACCCTAACTCAGTTTGTAACTGCAAACCATCACAGCTCCCTCAGGGTCTATCTTGCCAACACTTCAAGTACACAACTGCTACCTCTGCCACACCAGCACGAGTCCCTTCACACCAGGTAATCAGTCATACCCACCACGTTGACCCTACTATCCCGAGGACTTAGTCACCTGCAGCCTAGAGTTCCTGAAGCTATGCCTACTGTAACCTTGAGAGACATGAAAAAGCAAATCCCTGTGAACATCTCTTTATGTCACCACTCTCAACACTCTCTTGTGGCCACTAAGCAGAGCCCTGAACCCTTCTGTGATGAGCCTTAAGTTCTTGTTCTAACTACTCCAGTCTGTCTGGACCTGACTCCACCAGTCTAACTCTCAAACACGACCTGAAAGAGGCTCTTGATTTTGAGTTCCAGGTGTCATGTGGGTACCTCTAATCACCAGCTCACTGGCTTTAAGTGTCAAATCTGTATCACAACAGTCAAATCAAGAAACCATCACTCTCTTCAACTTGGCAATATTCTAATACTTTACAATTAACTGCAGGCAGCAAAACAAGGCAGGCGTGAAAGGAACACAAATACTCTGATCACAAGAGGAAAAGGATAAAAATACTAATGTGAAAAATATCTTTTGGTTTTGAAACAAAACATACAGTGCCAGAGAACAGTGCTGGAGAATGAAATGTACAGAAAACTGGCCAAAATTGGAAGGAGGAGGAGGAGGACAAGGAGGATGAAGAGGAAACAATGGCAATACTTTTATTTACTATGCAGGTTACTATAGAAGGGAGAGACGGAAGAAGAGGAAATCTCTTAAGTAAGATGCTTTGGAAAGAAAAAGCAGGAAGGTGTGTACTGAAAACAAGCCACCAACAAACACTGTGTGTGCCGAGGTGGAATGCAGCCAGAAAAGCCCGACACACACGTGCAGTGTAGTAAGTTGGAAACTGTTTGTTCCAAAGCTTATCTTTTAAAGGAACAAACAGTTTGTTTTACGTGTTGCTGCATTACATAAGTCAGGTACGTGGCACGTCAACTCTTCCTTTCCCAATATCCCATGGTAAGTGAAATCAGTGATGGGGTGGGGCTGGAGGGGATGAGAAGGGTTAGTGAAAAATCCAGGAGAAAAGTTTTTTAAAAATCTCTGCCTCAGCAAAAGTTTTCATTAAAATTTTAGACAAATGATCCCTGTGTCCTTCTCTCCTGCTGCCTGGGGCTCCATGCTATTTCTATGCAAATAACAACCTCGTGGTTTATATCTTATTATTTCCACCGGAGCTGCAGCGACATGACCTGAGACGTGTAAGAGGTGGGATGGGGGGGGGGGAGTGGAAAGGAGAGAGAGACAGAGAAAGGCAGAAAGGGAGAGAGAGATGGAGTATGTGTTCACTCAAGTGTGAAAAAATATTGTCAGGAGTGAGCGTCAAGAACAAAAAAAAATTGCAGGGATAACGTGTTTATTTCAGTCCCCTACCCCCACCCACCCCCACCCCTTGCAAACAGGCACCTTTTAAAATTCATTGGGCATCAGGCGATCATGCACAATCCATCTGCTTTCACTTTATCATTTGCATTTCATGCCTCCTGGCTTTTGATGTGCTGATACTTTGATGCAGTCAGGAGACTCGCATTATCATTATTTCAATTTTCAAAGGGGTCAATGGGATCAGCACTTGCACACACAAAATCTTTTTTTCTCCTATAACCTCTGTGCACCCCTTTCTTACTCTTCACCCCAATGTTTAACATAAAGGATAAAGACTCCAAAAGGTGAGTGTCAGATGTTTACAGTCTAAAACTATATATAAGCCTGTATATACCACCTACATTTCCACTCTATACATACAGTGAATGAACAAAATGGTCAGGGCTTGAAATGAAGCTGCATAGTACTTCAAACACACAAAGACTTTCTCTCACATGGATACTCAGGGAGGAATCTACAAGCAAGATATAGAAACAAAGAGAGATCAGCTCACATAGAAAGATGTACACTAGGCACAGCCCTAGAGTGAGACAGAAAGAAGTGTGCAGAGAGCGGGTGAACAGAGGCCAGGAAGAGTAAGCGTGTATGTAAGATGACAGCATTCAGGAGTGAGCCAGAGGCAGCAATCTGAGCTGGAGCTCTCTGATAGCCTCCCTTTTTAATCCTGATAAGCGAAGGGGCTGAGAGGACATTCTTAATGAATTTGCATGAAATTGGGTGTCTTCCAGTAACAAGACTTTGTACTTAGGCGGTGCAGACATGAAGACAGTAAAGCAGGTGGAGCAGGATTAGGTAACCTCGACAAACAACACCCCCTTCGACTAAAAAACGATCAGTCCTTCTGGGAACAAGCATTGTTGAGCTACAACAGAGCCTCCCCTCGGTAACCGGGCTTTTCTCTACCAAGCAGCACTGTAGGCTGCTGTAGGGAAGAGCTGAATACTGAATTTGATCAGAATAGATTTTTAAAAGGAAACTTCTACTGTTTTCTTCTGGGCATAAATGAAATTCAACTAACAAGATGCTGGCAAACTCCTCAAAAAAGAAGACCTTTGCTGTTCAGCAATCTTGTGTGTAACATACCAGCGGCAGAGGTGGGGTGGGGAGCACTATTGTAAACATACACACTTCAGAAACATACTCTGTCCACATATGAAAACATCACGGAAATACAGGGGTATTTATCATTTTAAATTTCTATCCTCATAGAAAACAGTGTCTAAAACTCTTAATGTTAATCAGAATCTCATCCTCAGAAAATATCCAAAGGAGTAACTTAAAACCATAAAGACTCTCAGCAGCTTCTCTCATTGCAATAATCTTGAGTGCTGGCAGTTCTTCACTTTCATTTCCAGGCTGGTCTAGTGTACCTTGCCTTAGAGAGAAAAGCAAATCCAAAGGACACAGTGCACAGGAAGACAGGGAACAAGCTCCACATCAAACAACGCCTGTGATTTCTGATATCCCCTCAAGCTAATTAGACAATGAAATTATTAACCTTTTCTACATGGGAATGATAGGATTGGTCAGCCAGTCCCTAGTCTTTCATTTAAAAAGCAAACCTTAAAAAGAAATTTAGAAGTACTTCCACTACACAAGTGTTCATTTTCAAAGGTAGAGAGATTTCCCAAAACAGTAAAATTATACATCCTCAGCACTTCGACCAGTATTTAATCCACACTGCAAAACCAAGTGTCATAAACACAACATCCAGCATAACTTGGCGTGTGTATCACTCTACAAGCTCAGTCACCAAGCCATGTAAGGGAGATCCAGGAGAGCCCACACTTTGTGCCAAGTACCCAGGTGCTTTTCTTTAACTTCACA
This sequence comes from Acomys percivali, assembly GCA_907169655.1. Classification (NCBI taxonomy): domain Eukaryota; kingdom Metazoa; phylum Chordata; class Mammalia; order Rodentia; family Muridae; genus Acomys; species Acomys percivali. Next base: position 35,737,502 of record OU015746.1, read on the forward strand.
AAATAAAGGTGCAAATGAATACTTCCCTTTGACAGACAACAAAGCCGAAGAGCTAAAGGGTTATGTAACTTGTACAGTGGAAGCCAACTAATCTCAAACTATCCCATTAGACACATCTCCTACTCAGGAGAGAACACAAAGGGCTGATGCCTAAAGGGGGCAGTGTGTCTGAGGGAGGGAGGGAGGGAGGGAGGGAGGAAGAGAGGGAGGGAGGGAGGAAGAGAGGGAGGGAGGGAGGGCGGGCTGCATTGCTGTGGTTAACCTCACACTTATGAGCAGTAATCTCACCCCCCACACACTTTTAGAACCTTAGATGGATTATCTTTGTTTGAAAGAGAAGGTACATGTCTGTGTCATTCCTTCCCCCAACAATCCATCTACATAACCCCAGTCATTTTACCATTCATTATTTACCGAGCACTTCCACTATACAGGTGTTCGTTTTCAGAAGTATATTTAGAAATTTCTCAAAACATTGAAATTGTTTATCCTCAACCCTTTGACCAGTGTTAAATACACATTGTAGAGTAAAAACAGAACCTGACAGCTCCCTACATGAGACCAGATCTCCACACATGTGACAGGCTGGGACAAAACACAAGCATTCAATTCTTAGTCTTTCTAGAAAGAGACTAGAGTATGACCTCTTTGGAACAGAGGTTTATATAATTTGTTCACTAACATATTTTATATATAAATACACATACACGCAAGACTTAAAATCATGCCTGGTATACACACAAGTAGTTACTTAAAATATTTGTTGAATGAAATGAATGAATGAATAAATAAAATGGTAAGCAAGTCAACGGCAAACACACTGAGGAGGAGACACACTGAGGAAGGCATAGGCTGAAGGCTGCCCTCTAGGCAAGACCTTGAATATTTAAAAAATCATACTTTTTAATCATTAAAAAAATCTCATATATTTGTTCCCAACCCTGGCAACTTACTTTGTTGAGGGCACCAGCTCCTGTCAGAATTAAGTGAGAATTCTCAACCTGGATTGTTCTTTGTCCCAGCCGGACAAGGTAAGCCCCAATACCAATGGCCCGGCATGTAACCTTAAAAAAGAATAAATTCTGAATGTAACATATTTATGTCCTCTCCCAAGCTGTAAAAGTGAAGGCACAAATGAAATTTATAAAATTAACATGAGCAGAAATAAATTACTGTTTATGAAGTTTAATAACAATAGAACCCCTCCCCAATTTCCAGGTCCAAAAAGGGACAAAATTCATTGAATAATTTGAGTATTAGACAGTCCAGAAGTCGTGGTCCTATTTATTTGCCCATCTCACAGATGACTGCCATCCTTACAAGTAGGTAAAGTACTAAGAAGAAATTCAAGCTGTTAAAAACCTTATTTGGCTAGGAGCACGCCTTTAATCCCAGCACTCGGGAGGCAGAGGCAGGCAGATCTCTGTGAGTTCAAGACCAGCCTGGTCTACAAAAGGAGTCCAGGACAGCCAAGGCTACACAGAGAGACCCTGTCTTGAAAAACCAAACCAACTAAGCAAACAAAAACCCTTGTATTTGGAGAAATAAGAAGTGAACTTAAATGCTGAAACAAGTCTACTTTTAGAAATTCAGCAATTTATATCATCTTGTCTTGTTATTTCTGTGTATGATTATGATAAACTTGTAGATATATCATTTTCAGGAAATAATATCACTTAGGGCTAGAGAGGAATGGGGAAGGGTAGAAGTACACCCAGCTGCACACCCAACATTTCAATAAATCTCAAACCTTGTGGGGAATGGAGGGGCAGCTCTGTCAGAGAGCACTTGCCTAGACAGTGAGAGGCCCTGGGTGCAATCCGCAGCACTGAAAGGAAACTTCATTCTAGAAATCTTTACCAGGCTGATGGTGATGATCTCATCATAAGCCAGTGAGGATTCTCCGGCAATCATTCCAGAGCCCCGCAGGTTCTCTGCTCCAAGCCCCTCTTCTTTCCCAATAATATCTGTTATCTTGTACCTATCAAATACAGCCATGCCAAATCACAAAGGTTACACACAGTAACAGTAACTCATAAACAGAACAACCACCATTAGAAGACTATTTCACAATGCTTTAATTCGGTTCATGCTCTTCGTTCCCAAGCGTCTCCATCTTAGCTTGGATCCTATGTTATTTGGGAGTGATATTCTGTAACAGAAACAACAAAACCTAAAATTCAGCAGCTAGATTAAAGCTTTGCTGATACAAACACTGGTATGGCTCTGAGGATACTAATAACTTCTGTAAAATGGGGATAACAGTATCTACCTCTAAGATATGGAAGATATCACGGTTAAAGCAACAAGAAGGCAAGGAAATTCTCATGCCTTTCCTTTTCAGAGATTAAAGAGGAAAGTTTAAACATTGCATCCCCCACTTTTATATTGGTAAGGGTTCTTGAAACGCTGACCAAGTTACCCAGAAAGCATCCTGTGGGTCTAGTGGGAGCCACTCATCTGTCTTCCCAGCAGGGGATTAGAAGAGACAGCTGACAATGTGAAACAGGAGATGGGAACAGAGCTAATTAAAGGAAGGATCCACAGCACCGCACACACACATGCCTGAATGTACATGCACACACATATATGGAAAGTACAGAGCTGGAAGCAGAGATGGACATATATGACTTACTATTCCTGGCACGGGGCAGGAATTGTGTTTAACTCTCATGAGCTGAAATAATATAAATAAACACTCCATAGCAGCTCTTAAAACTACCCCACCCTTGTATTTCTCTCTCCTTTCTGTCCACCCTTGATCAACTCCATTTCGTTATCTTAGTTGTGGTGACTGTATCTCTGCTTCTCAGATTGCTCTAACTTTCTATTTTTAGCCTCTCCCAATATCAATTCATTTCCAATTCTTTTTCTCTATATACCTAGACTTCAGATTCTAGAGTTACATTACAAATGAGCTAATATTCCTTTAGAAAGAGACATGAAGAAGCTGGCAAAACTCCACTATACCGACACCATGTTCCAAGGCATCCCAAGGTACCACAGTGAACCCCTAGGGACATTGCAGTATATTTTTAGGAAAACACTATGACATGTGGTATCTGATAGACCCCATGTAAACGATTAGCTTTAGAAAGTTCACAGCTTAACAGAACACAGAATGTTGCCAAAAGAAATGTAGCACTATCTTTATAAAGCCAGGGTTTTGCAGTTTCTGTGGAACAAATGTACGCTTTGAACCAAGGAAGAACAAGAAATGACGGTGGCTATATACAAGGTGACACCAATGTCTGAATAGTCTGCAAACAGTTATCACATTCTTGGTGAGTTACTGTAATTATTTAAGAATTAGCTGGGCACTAGTCTCAGAGGTTGGAGGTAAAGGTATGAGGGCCAAGAGCTCAACACCATCCTTAGCTACATAGTAACTTCAAGGCTAGCCTGCGTACATGAGACCCTGCTTTAACACTCCCCATGACCTTGCCCAGAAAAACAATAATGAAGTGCTTTTTCCAATGCACATGCATTACTTTATTCAAGTAATCATTAACCTCATTGGACAGAAACATTTAGGGTGCTATTTGTATTCAACTACTTAAATAAAAAAAAAAATTAGCTTAGGAGTACTGTGAAAAAAATATTACTGACATATTAAAAGTGCCACGAGCTGGGTACTGGTGCACACCTTTAATCCCAGCACTCAGGAGGCAGAGGAAGGTGGATCTGAGTTTGAGGCCAGCCTGGTTTACAAAGCGAATTTCACAACAACCAGGGCTACACAGAGATATCCTGTCTTGAAAACCCACCAACAACAACAAAAGGTGCCATTAACTATGGAAGTCTGAGACCCCATGGCATAACTTTTATGAAGAAAACTATAAAACATCAAAAAAATTAGACTTCAATAAATAGAAAACCATGTCCTGTTTCTTTTTAGGGAAATTAAACAGAAGGATGTCAGAGCCTTATAAATTAATATATAAAACCAATATAATCAAAATTAAAGTCATTATAGAACTTTTTGATAATGATCAAAACATGTGCAAGGCAATGGGCTTATTCTCCAGTACCACAAACCAAAACACTAACAACAACAACAACAAAAACAAAACAAAACAAAACAAACCAGCTAATTACAACTTGGAGGAGAAAAAAAAAGAATAACGTGAAAAGTATGTCCCTGAGCAATAGTTAGAACAGTGTGGCAATGGCTAAGAATTAAGAATCAGTCCATAAATACCAGAGCACTCATATTCTAGAAAATATGCAGAACAGGACTACCAAATGTTCAGCCTCACAGGTAATCAAAAATGCAAGATAAAATAACAGTTGCTATTTTGTTTTTTTGAGATAGGGTTCCTCTGTGTAGTCCTGGCTGTCCTGGAACTCTCTCTGTAGACCAGGCTGGCCTCGAAATCACAGAGATCCACTTGCTTCCGCCTCTGAGTGCTGGGATTAAAAGTGTGCACCACAACCCCTTGGCTAACAGTTGCTATTGTAAAGATAATACACATTATGACTAGATATATATTTACTGTTTTAAACAGCAACCAGTGACACAGTCACAACAGAAGAATCAGCGGTATCACCCTTGCCAACTGGAGATGCAGATCATGGAAAGGCAATTTGAAAAAAAAATTAAAAAGCTTTAATATGGACTTTCTGATATGTAAACATCTGGAAATCAACCCAAAGGGTTATCAGACACCTCATGCTTCGACACCCCCTCTAAGCCCTCAAGAATGAAGTCATTTCTGCAATTCATGTGCTGCATTATTTTATTTTACTGATGAAGCTGTTAAGAGAGAAACACTTGAAGCTGCTGCATTTAACTAGTTAAGCATTAGTGCATATTTTAACTTACGGATGAGGGGGGAAACTGGCATATTAAGGATGCCAGGAACAAAGAAAGCTTGAGAGCTTAATAAGGGACAGTCCTAAAAGTGTCTGTAAAGGAATATTCCACTCAGAGATGTACCAGTGAAAAGCTGGAAATGGCCTGCATGTTCAAAGATAGTATATTCATTATGATGAAATATCATGCAACTATTAAACTTCATGTTTATTTTTGAAGGAAGATTAGCTTTATATGTAATGTAACTCTAATCTGAATATAAGAAATTGCCCTAAAATAAATTTTAGTTCAAAGAATAAGTTTAAAAGAAACTCTTATCTACTATAATCCCAATTACATTTGTAAAAAATAATGAATATAGAGAAGACAGTAAGAATAACATAAATTAATAATTGTGACTTCAGGGTAGGCCTGTGACTAGTGTTGTACTTTTTCTTCAGAATTATTTACATATTTCATTGTTTATCAAATGAGTAAATAATATAAATACTACCTAAAAGCCTTCATCAATACCAGGGCACTTCAGCTAGTAACAGTAAAACTAAGGCACAAATCTAAGATGTCTAGATTATGCAACAGAGCTTTTCAAGGCTGTATGAGCACAAAGTAAGGATGAATTCTTTTTCCTTTGAGAATCATGATCAAATTCATCTGACATATAAATACCCACCTGGATTCTCCTTCATCCTCCACATGCTCACAGTGGACAGAATTTAGAGCACTGACTCTCTTATAATCCTGGGGTGTCAGATATAAATACTTGTATCCCTGCAAAGCACAAATAGTTTTAATTCATTATCTGCCATCATAACCCACCCAAGACAAAGTCAAACATAGGTAATGAAGACTGCTCCAAAGCTAGCTTTAAACTGATAAGTTATTTGAGTTACTGTCTAACAAAATATTAGCAAAGGCAGTTTGAAAGATGGATGTATCTATATCTTAGTCACTGATTGTCTGACCCTGAAACAATATATCTGATAGTTTCTAGGTATGTTCCATTCATTTCATTTTCAATAGGGCTAAAGGGCCATTTAGTGATACTAACATTAAATATATCAACATGGGATTCAGGAATTATATGAATTATTGTTCTTTACTCAAATCCATATAATCAAAATAAAAAGGATAAAGTATAAATAAGAGGATCACAAATCTGAGAATTAATATTGAAATCTGAGGGTAAGCAGTAAAAAGTCTGAGTATAAAATTTATACCTTGGGTTTTTCAATAAATAAGTTCTATTTCTATTAAAAAGCTGCATTAATACTTAATGATTTATTTGCATGCATACACATAAAAACTTACAGTTAAGGCAGAGTACAATGTTATACATGTTTAACATGCTGTATATATTTACAAATTAGCAGGTTTTCGTACACTGAGATATGGTGCAACCATTATGACTAATTCTAAGTACTTCCATTACCCAAAAAAGAAACACAAACTTGAGAGTAGTTATTATGGATTTGTAAAAAAATTATTAGGTGTATAGTGTTCTGCCTGCATGTACACCTGCACGCCAGAAGAGGGCACCAGATTTCATAATGGATGGTTTGTGAGACACCATGTGGTTGCTGGGAATTGAACTCAGGACTTCTGGAATAGCAGTCAGTGCTCTTAACCTCTGAGCCATCTCTCTAGCCTATTACGGATTTTCATATACTTTACAGATGCATTTTAATGAACTACAATTTAAATTAACTAAAATTCATCAACATGGATTTTGTTATAAACGTTGTCTTTTGAGGCACTGTCTGGTTATGTTTCCCAGGCTGGCCTTAGCATTCAGAGGAGCTGGGATCACAGGCGTCAGCAGCCATCCCTCACTTTCATCACTATAATCTGATGAGTTCTGATAAATGTGTATACTTGTGCAAGCACCACCACAATCAGAATAAGGAACACCTTTATTATACCTTGAAATAATCTTATATATAAAGACATGAGAGGCAGGAAAAGACACCGAGAAAGAGGAGGCACAAAGGTAGATAGAAAGCCAAGAGAAGTTTGTAAAAGATAAAGCAGAGACCAATGCTATCAAATGCTGCCGATTCATCAAATAGCTACTGAAACACGGACTGAGAAGTCAGTGTTGAATGTGCACCAATCTCGGGTGACCCTGACAAAAGTAACTCTCAACTAGAATGGTTCAGGTGCAAGCTTCACAGACAGGGTTCGAGAGAGTGGGCAGAGAGCCTGGAGACAGCTAGAGCAGACAACTGTTTGAAGAAGTTTTGCTCTAAAGAGGAAGGACAGGGATATGTGTGTGTATGTCAGGGTGTAGTTCCAGGAGAGAGGGGAAAAGGTGATGAGCCCAGCAAAGGAGGAGTGTTGATCTTTATCTTTAAATTGGTCAGAAGGGAGAAGATCAGGGTACGAACGGATGGTTTTGGGAAGGGCAAGGATTATTTGCTTAAAGCACAGGAGTGGGTGCGGGGAGTGGGGGCAGAAAGTACTCATCGGCACAAGCTGGCGCTGTTTGCTTGGTTCTCTTGTCTCACAGTACTAGGCGTGAAGCCATAGAGGAAGCAAGTCTTCTGTTTCTGTTTTGGAGCATCTTGGGAAGCACGCATTGATACTGAGTAGGAATGAAGGCAGGGGAAGAGGGTGGTGAGGACCTCTGGGGAGAGGAGATGTGAAACCATCATCCAAGTGTTTGGTAAGCTCAGATTTAGAAAGTAAGGCCAGAGTCACATTTTCCTCCTCTATTCAGTTTTGCAGGTACACATGTGGAGAAGGTGGAAAGAGTTAGCTTTTAAAATGTTTTACTTCTTGCCGGGCATGGTGGCGCACGCCTGTAATCCTAGCACTCGGGGAGCAGAGGCAGGCGGATCGCTCTGAGTTCGAGGCCAGCCTGGTCTACAAAGTGAGTCTAGGACAGCCAAGGCTACACAGAGAAACCCTGTCTTGAAAAAACAAAAACAAACAAACAACCCCCCAAAAAAGGTTTTATTTTCCTCTCCCTTTTTCTCCTCTTTCTCTCTTTTTCAAGACAGGGTTTCTCTGTGTAGCCTTGGCTGTCCTGGACTCACTTTGTAGACCAGGCTGGCCTCAAACTCACAGATTCGCCTGCCTTTGCTTCCCTAAAGGTACAGAGTAAACAGAAGGAGAAGAAATGGGAAAAGGTAACAATTATAGTGCTACTAAGATGAATCTTGCAACTTAAAATAAATTAATGGCTGCTGAGCCGAGCAGACCTCTGTAAATTCAAGGACAACTGGGTCTACAAAGTACATGCCAGGCCAGCTAAAGCTACATAGAAAGACCTGTCTCAAAAAACAAGTCAGGTGACAGCAGTGAACACCTTTAATCCCAGCACCGAGAAGGAAGAGGCAAGTGTTGACCCAGGAGTTTGAGGCCAGTCTGGTCTACAGAGTGAGTTCCAGGACAGCCAGGGCTACATAGTGAAACCCTATCTGGAAAACAAAAACAAACAAACAAAAAGAACAAAACAAAACAATAAAAAACCCCACCAAACAAGCTGAATGAAATGAGAGAAAAGGAAAAAATAAAGTGGCAGAACCCCAATATTTGTAGGCTTAAAGGATCGTTGAACTGAGTACTATAGAGAAACTGAGCACTTAGGACACATCATGACTTTCTGCCAGTCCAATTCCTGCTCCACTGTAGCTGCTACCAACTTGCCTTGTCACATTCAGAAGCTCTGAGGACAACAGGATGGAAGAGTATCAAAGAGAGGGGATATTTGAAATTAATATTATAGAGAAACTGAGCAAAGGTAGGCCCATTAGAGGAGAGGATCTTAGAGACCTAGGTATGGGAAAGATCACCTAGTAAACACAGCAATCCCCAAGAATTATCACATGATTAAGTAGCACTTAGGAAAGCAACAATATACTAGAATAGATGCAAAGTGGGCTGGAGAGGTGGCTCAGGGGTTAGAAGCACTTACTGCTAACTGTTCTTAAAGAGCCCAGGTTCACTGGAGCATGGTGGCGCACACCTTTAATCCCAGCACTCAGGAGGCAGAGGCAGGCGGATCTCTGTGAGTTCAAGGCCAGCCTGATCTATAAAAGTAAGTCCAGGAGAGCGAGGGCTACACTCTTTGTCTTGAAAAAACAAAAAACAAACAAAAGAGCCCAAGTTCCATTCTTAGCACCTACATGGCAGCTCATGAGTGGCTGTGACTCCAGTTCCAGAGGCTCCAAAATCCTCTTTTCTTGGCCACAGGTTCATGGTTCTCTCTCTCTCTCACACACACACACACACACACCACACACACACACACTATACATACATAAACTCAGGTGCACACACATACACATATAAATAAATTTGGGGGCTGGAGAGATGAGTCACAGACTAAGAGTGTGTTCTGCTCTTGAAAGGGACCAGAGTTCAGTTCCCAGCATCAGTGTTGGGCAGCTCACAACTACCTGTAACTCCAGTTCTTAAGGAAGGGAGTTTTGTGGTTTTGTTTTTAAATTACATTTTATTTTGTGTAGTATGTGTATGGGAGTGGTTGTGCATGTAGAGGTCAGAGAACTTGTGATAACTAGCTCTCTCCTTCACCATGTGGATCCTAGGGATTGGACTCAGGTCTCCAGGTTTGGCAGCACACACCTAACCCTTGGTTATCTCACTGGGCCCTGGGGTGTTTTGTTTGTAATTTTGTAAATGTTCTTTTAAAGTTAAACTTCTTCCTTTCTTCCTCTCATATACACATGACTCCATTCCCATGCGTAAACACCCAGAGTTTGAGGTATTAGCTCTTTGTGGTCCATACCTTGTAGGGATCCTCAGGATCTACCCAGGCCACGTGGAACATATGACGGATTTCTTCAGCCAGTCCAATTCTAGCTCCACTGTTGGCTGCCACATAGATGCGTGGGATGCCTTCAGCCCTGGCAAGTTCAGAAGCTCTGAGAAACAGCAAATCCTCCTGAGGCCCAAAGGACCCAATCCGATATGTAATGTCATTACCAATGACAATGATATCTCGGCCATCTGGATATTCAGGGCTTTTGAGGCTCATTTTCCAAGCCACCATGCCAATCTACAAAGACAGAAACAAACGAATACAGCTTCTTACATGGATTTACTTTCCAGGTTCCTTGAAGTAAGATACTGGATTTGGATACATCCTTCAGAAGACATGCACTGTGAAAGAGCCAAGCTCTCTCTTGGAAAACAGAGAAATATTCTAGGACACTGCTTTGCATTATTACTGTGCATTCCAAAGTTGTCTCAATTCTTTGATGGATTTATTTAAACATAATGGAAAGACTCCGAATCTAAACGCTCTTAGGAGTACGTGTTGAAGAATGCTATGGCAGTGGGGATAAGTGCAGAATGTCCGCTTTACTAAACTACATACTAAGGCACTATTTTCAGCTTTAGTGAGATTTGTTTCAAGAAACCTTTAGCACATAAGGAACAGAAAGAGCATCACCTCTCACAGACTGTCCAACTTTTGTGATCTGAGGCCCTTTTATTGTCCTCTATGAAAGACAGAAAGATTCTTCACTGGCTCGGTCCAGGTATTTTTCCATTTCTGCAAGGATTTACTACCACTCAGCTCTGTATATTTCGGAGCAACTCTTGCTGCTTTCTTCCAGCTCCAGAAAACCAAAGGATGCACAGAGCTAATCTCCTGATGCACTATGATGTATGGAAATCTCTGCTCTCTGTTCGGTGGCATCTGACCAGCCACACAAACAAGTGATACAGACTGGAAAGATGGAGGTGACATGTCTCTTCTCAAACTCTCACAGCTCTCTCCTTTTTAATCTCCTTCTATATGAGAGCTACTCAATCCTACTTGTTTATTTGCTAGTCCCATTTCTTTCCTATTCACTTACACTTCAGTTACAGCTGCAGTTTTTCATGTCTGCCAGTCTGTTTCCCATATACCTGGATAAGTAATGCTTTCCATTCTTTTCCTCTCTCTTTTTCCGGTCTCCTGTTTTCCTCTCTGCCCCCACCACTCATGCCCAAACACAAAGCCTACCAGATGAGCATTTCTGGTCCTGCCTAATGGAGCCCAGCCACATCGGCAGCCTTGGTGCCTCATCCCCAGGCTGCTGCATATCACCTCATTGGGGAGCTGGCCATCAAGAAGGGCCATTAACAGATGTAAATAGCGGCATCCCCAGAAAGCCACATGCATCACCCAGACTCAACCCGGGCCGGTGTGATCATAAGCTCTGAGTACACATTCCTCAATCCAATTGCACATCCACTGTAATCAGACTGGTTGAAGCTTTCTACACAGCAATTTGTGATTCTCTGCATTAAGAAATATATGTATGAAACACCCACTGATAAATATAAGCTGTTTAATATATCATACCATTGGCCAAATACAAAATGGGTGTAATATAGGAGAAAAATTCCAGTCACTTTATGAGATACAGTATTAACTCTATCAGCTCATTAAAGGCAAATAAGGGGAAAGAAGCCTGAATGCAGCACAGAAAACTCCAAATATCAGGATAATCTTGATTTAAAAATAATAATAGAAATTTTAAAATCCAGTTAATATAATGCATGTGTGGTGAGAAATATTTTTTTCTGCATTTTCAGGTGCTATTTTAGCTAAACCACTCATTTCTTTTTAAGAAAAGAAAAGCTATTCCCTGCCTACTTTCTTGTAAGTGTATTTGTAGTTAGGAAGATTGGGTTTTACACCAAATTTTATGCTATATTAACCTTAGCCACCTAGGCCAGTTTAGATACAAGCCCTGTAGAATCTACTTCAGCATTTGTGCGCTAATATAAACACTCTGACTGTGGCACTTGGGGAGGCAGATAATACTCTTTCCTTGTTATCTAGGGACTCTCGTGTCACTTGGGCAGTCAGTTCAGCAACTGGCTAGGTCATTATGCTTGCAAAATTGACTTCTAATTAGGTATCAACACAGCAGCACCAAGAACAGTTTTTTCCTTCTTCAGTTTTTAAGGCAGATCATGCTATATAGCTTCAGATGACCTGGAACTTGTTATGTAGTCCGAGCTGGCCTTGAACTCACAATCCTCCTGCCTCAGCCTCCTCTGTGTTGGGATTATAAGCACACAACACCACAATCTTACACATTACTCATTCTTCTATCAACGTCTTTCCTCAATTGGTCCCTACTCTATACCTCCAACATTAAAAGTGCCAAAATAGAATTGAGAGTGCGATGCCAGTCTCAGTACAGTAAGGATCCTTACAAGAAAATAGTTTTGAGTTAGCACAATGAACACGTGAGGGAAGCATCTGTGGTTCAATTAACATTAAAATTTGGATTTCATTGCTAATCAAACAGTAGGGCATATAAGGGTAAACATAGGCTTTGGAGTCAACCAAACTTAGATCTAAATGGAGGATCTATCATTTATTAGCTTAGTGACCCTGGTATATATTTAACCTTATTGAACTTCAATGTCCCTACATGAAAGATAAAGAAAGCCGAGTTTGATGAACTACTGGAAGCAGGACTCTATATGATATCCAACGCACATAACTTGCCCTTTTCTCTCCTCTGAACCAATCTGAATCCTACCTATTTCAAAGCTTCATTCAAACTCCATTTCCTCATTAATCTTTCCCCATCCTAAAGGGACTCCTATACTCTTAGAGCTCACTATGTAGCACAGGGTTGGCATTAAACTCCTAGCAATTCTCCCGTCTCAGCACCTTGAATGCTGAGATTGCCTGCATTTGCCAACACTCACCAAACAGTCATTTCACTGAAACGAACAAGCACAAACAAACAATACTAGTTAAAAATACTTGGAAAACTGTCAACACTGTGGGCTAAAACACTGATCATGATCAATATCTAAAGCTTATAAATGGAGAGTCCTATTAAGTGAACCTACAAGGTAAGAGTAACAGCTTTTATCAAATGCATACCTACTACATGCTGCATTGCACTCTAAGCTGGCAAACATTTACAATGATTAAGAACTTAAGTGAGTGAGGAAGTTAGATGTCTTGGTCCAAATGTCAGCTTGATACTAGCTGTAAAACCTTGTACACAACCACCTTTGACAGCCCCACTTTCTCCAACTATAAAAAGAAGACTTTTCTTGAAGGGTTGTTGTGAAGAGCATTTTAAGGAATACAGAGCCTGTACATAAATGCTCTCAAAGAAGCTGTTATCATAACACACGGGTAGCTAACTATTACTGTCAAAAGGAAACTGGGGCACAAAGTAACCTTTGGGAGGGTGGCTTGAGGGGATTTAACCCATGCTCCATATGTACAAGACACACACTCTACCACTGAGCTATATCCTCAGCCCACTAGCTTATTTTTATAGCTAGGGTGAATTATTTATTTTTTTAAGGTAAGGCTCACAGAAAAAGAAATGCTGTTTCTTTACTGGAGAAATTACAGAAGTATATTTCAGAATATTATTATTGTCTTTAGCTGAACACAATAGGGATGAGGAATATTAATTATGGCACAAACATAAATGTCACTAACCCCTAACTGCAATGTGGCTTCATGGATTGGATCCTGGAATAGAAAAAGGATATTATTAGAAAAGACTAGTGAAATTTACAACAAACCTTTTTATTTTTAGAAAGCTGTAACAATGGTAATTCTTCATTTTGATAATTCTACTGTGGTTATATGATATTAATACAAGGGACATGAAGAATATAGTTTAGTGGTAGAATGCATGTTGCAGTGCAAGCACACATACACTCAAACAAGGATACAAATGTGTAGGGAAGCTTCACGAAAGCAGAAAACTCCCTATACTATTTCTGTTACTTTTCTGAGTCTGTAATTGTTTTAAAATGGTACAAACCTGTAATTCCAGCATTCTGAAGGCAGAGGCAGGAGGATTACACACCTGAATTTCCGGACTAGCCTGGGACTAGCCATGTCTACTGCACTCTCTGTACTGTACAGAACAACTGTTTTCTTACACACACACACACACACACACACACACACACACACACACACACACA
>OU015746.1:35760748-35814939 GCA_907169655.1 Acomys percivali
GTGTGTGTGTGTGTGTGTGTGTGTGTGTGTGTGTGTGTGTGTGTGTGTGTGTGGTCTTTGGGTACAGAGTTCCGTATAATAAGACTATTTGTATTCATACTGGCAGAGTAAACACTACATGTTCATGCCCAGGCAGCTCTGTGCTTGTAATTTCAGCAAGAACAGAGCTCGGTCCCTCTGGGACTTCACTATTCCCCCAGTCTCCATTCGCTCAAACAGAATGAGAACAGAGAGAAAGCAGAAGAAGAAAGATCATGGCAAGAGGTTTCACACAACACTACAGCTAGCTTTCATGAGGCAAAAAAAAAAAAAGAAAGAAAAAAGAAAAAGAAAAAAAAATAAAAAAAATCTCATTTTGTGTTTTAATTACATTAGTTAAAACTGTTTTACTCTCAGACTCATGTTCACAAGGGCACTTTCTATTTCTCAACAGCTATTCAATGAATCAAAATTGCAGACTAGCACAATGAGGCTTTTCTTTCCTGCTGAGGGGCTTGCAAGCAGAAGCCGTACAGTAGGTACAGAGCTCTGCTTCAACTTCTGTGTTGATGCATATGCATTTACTCTCGGCAACATCTGCCACCTCCACCCCATCTTGCCATTTGTTGAGACACCAGATTGGAAGGACTCCTACAACTCTAAGCCTCTCCATCTGGTCCAAAGCTTGTCTCTACCCTAACACTAAATCACCTGTTCTTGTAGCCTATACTATGGTGCGGAAAAGCCATCTACCTTATACACAGAACAAATATTTTTGAAACGGGTATTGGAACTGAGCTTGGTGGCACGTGCCTTTAATCATAGCAGAGACAGAGCTCAAGGCCAGTGTATTCTACATAGTGAGCTCCAGGACAGCCAGAGCTATATAGAGAGATCCTATTTCCAAAGAACCAAAAAGTAATATATAGAACACAATGGAAAAAATTCACATAGTATCTCCAGTGATCAGCCAGCTAAAACCCAGATAAAGATTATTTTAAGAAATACGTTTAGCTAGGGGTTATATGTGAATCTGCAATAAAAACATCTGTATTTTTAAAAGTGTTAATTTTTTTATTATTGCTATAATTGTACCTTAGAAGCATAATTAAAATCTTAAAAATCCTACAGCATGGAGAAGAATATGAAGGAACATTTAAGTCATTATTACATGGTACTATATGAGAAAGGGTATCAACCTTAGAAAATGCTTTCTGTTTTGTTTTAAGACAGGACTTGCATAGTCCAGAATAACTTGAACTTCTAATTTTCCTACCTCAGCCTCCAAATGTTGGTGTGCAACACAACACCTAGCTAGGAAATATGTTCTTTCTTTTTAAAAATTTTGTTATTATTTTTAATGGGAATAATTTAATAATTTTTATTATTTAAAACGATTTTTAAATTTAAATATATTTGGATCATATCTTTGTCTCTCCCACGTCTTTCCAGATCTTTTCCCTGGCTTCTCCACCCAAGGTTAAGTTTCAATAACTATCAAAATCAGGCAGGTGTGGTGGTACACATCTCTAATTCCAGCACTGAAGGCAGAGCAGGGGGTCTCTGTGAGTTTAAAATCAGCCTGGTCCATGTAGTGAGTTCCAGGTCGCCCGTGCCTAGTAGTGAGTGAGACCTTGCCTTAGATAAATAGACAGATAGACAGATAGATAGGTTCTGTGCTTCTTTTCTTTATAGTGTTGGCTCTGACTGAGTCCATTAGGAAGAACTTCTTTATCATGTTCATACTATCACCGGATCCAATAATTAAAGTATAAAAAAAGATACTCAAAAATCTTAAAATTCTAAACTTTCACAGAAATGAATCTATTCTCATATATCCTCAATTATGAACTCACCAATCTTGGTCCACTTGAATTCTTATCTTCATCTCTACTTTGAAACAAATCTTAGACATTAGATCTTTGATCTATAAAGACGCTGCATTAGTATGTATGTCCATCAGAAAATAATACTCCTTTTTCAAAAAGCAAAATTGTAATACCATTATCATATCTAAAAATTTCACATGAATTTCTTGATTTGGTTCACTCTCTCATTGAGGAAATCTAACAAAAGTGCTGTCCTGACTCTTGACACTTGAGTCTTAGCTCCTTCTGTGTAATGACGGCTCTCATGGAAGGCTGGTACCAGTGGACAGAGACAGAAAGGGGGAAGGGCTTATCTACTTGCCTCGTTTCCTCCTGGAAGCCTGTTCATATGAACCAGCTGGCCTTGATCGTCCAGTACCAGTTCCGTGTATGTCAGTATGTCGGAAGGCAGAGGCGGTGAGGGAAGGAACGCTTGAGTGGACATGGACTCCCAGAGTTTGATGAGCGACTAATGGAAGAAAGAAGTTTGACTTATCACTGACAATTAACATTTCAACACGGATAAAAATCACAGTCAGATGCAGTCACTCTGACTCTGCCTTCTCTTCCAAGAGCTCTATGGAGAGTGTGAGCCTTGGACTAAATGCTCCAACCTTCCCTCTCAGCAAACACACACTTGTAGCCATTTCTGGAGCATTTTTGGTATGTCAAACATTAGATACCCCAACAAATAAAACTTCTAAGTGAGTCTGAAATAGCGGTGGAACATTAACACATACAAAGCCCTAACACCATCTCAGAGAAAAGGTGTTAAATCAACAGCGTCAGCCGATTGTAGTGGCTCATATCTTAATCTCTGCCTCAGCACATGGGAGGCCGAGGCAGCCTCATCTCTAAGTTCTAAGCCAGCCTGGTCTACATACTCTATAGCCGGTTATAGGCCATAAAACCAAATAAATAACATCATCTCTTCCTAGAAGCATGTGTGCCTGTGTGTGAGGGCAGGGATCCTAGGGAAACCTAGCAATAGAAGACTTTTTAAAATCTTCTTGTACCAGCAGGCAGGATATTCTGCTAGTACAAGCTAACCCAGGGGAAGCAGTGTCAGGTTTGTACTGCTTTTCACAGCGATAGGCCCACACATGGGAATTAGTTAAGATGTGTACAGCTATACAGATTAACTATTCCCAAATCTGAGAATACTGGTATACCTATGCATTTACAAAAACATTCAGAATTTCCATTTCCTACTTCTTATGTAAATAAAACAACTTGCTTATAAAGCAGGAACTACTTCAGCTCTGTCCTTTCTTGTTTTGAACATCTAAAGCTGAAATGACTCACGTAGCTAGCTATCCCAGCCATGCCCCTCGCTGGTTACAAGACTTAGCACTGATACTCGGAGCTGGAACCACACTTAGCTATCAGGTTAACAATGCCATAAGATGGTGCTGAGTGAAGGTAGGTGTGTCCTGAGATAGATTGCTATAAATAAATGGTTACATCAAGGTAATTTGTGTTTGTGAATACGGCAGCTCCACGGACTACTAAACCAGTCTAAAAGTAAATGTTACATAAAGATTCAAGTGTGGTAATATTGATAGTATTGACTAAGAGACTTGAAAAATTCTACAAAGATATTTAAAAAAAGAAATCCAGCATTCTGCAATGCTTTATTTTTTATCGGTTGTATTTTGCTTGTGATATACACCAACACTTTTGATGGGAAAAATCTGTAGCATAGAGAAGGCTCACCATCATAAAGATCGAGGAGTTGATTTTGATACAGGGAAGAGCTTCATAATGCCATGCTTTTGTCATGCTAGCTTTAATTCAACTCTAATAAATCTCCTACAAAAGAAGTTATACCTTAAACTATGTATTATGGTTATATCCTTTAGTCTATGCTACCAATATTGACTCCCATATTAGCTTACATTAAGGGTTCATCTTGGAAAATAGGAAAATGAAAACTCGAGTTCCAGAGTTCCTCTTTTTTAATGTCTCTAATTTGCGCACAGACTTAATGCATGTGTGACTCCTCAAGTGCGTCCCTGTAAACCATACCATGTGGTGTGGGTTTATTCTCTTCTCACCATTCCTGCTGGTAACTCATCAACAGCCATCCTGCCACCTGAGTTACAAGTCACTGAAACCTTTAATGACACAGGAATTGTGACAGTGTCACGGTATTTCCCACTCTTGCGGATACCCTTCTTGAGGCAAAGCTGCAACTGCAAGCTCAGGGAAACCCTGCTTCCTCAGAACCCCCACCCATCAGCCACCTTTACCTGCCGAAACATCTCTGGGATGTCATATATATATGTTGTTCCCAAGGACTGCGCCTGAAACCTCTTTGATTGAAGAAGGTCTTTGGTCACATATGGAGTATTGATCAACATTCCGTGCAGTGGTCCCTGTTTGTCTCCATATGCCTGAAACATGATCTGTGGTGACAGAATGCACAGACAATTGAGAGACTGAAAAGTAAATAGCTGCCTATAGCATTGTTTTCCAAAAATGTTACTTCTTGAAAAACAGCTGGGGATGGGGAAAGTGCTAAATAGTGGATACTTGCCACATGACATGGGAAATTTGGTGCTGCCCTTTCTCTGATGATTAAAGGACTCTAAAATAGTGATGTCTAGCCAGCTATATATATTAAACTGTGCTTAGTTTGGGATTAGCTGAAATCAAGAAGAAAACCCGTGTAAATCTCACATCTTAGAGACAGAGTGGTGCCACTTGCTTTCTGAAGTGACTCAATTCTCAGATACTAAAAAATGAAATATGTCAGCTAACTAGACAGAACAGTTCTAGCATTTCAGCCAAGACACAGCTATGCACTAGAAATAATTTTTGTTCTTGGGCCAGATCAAGACTCTACCCCTTGATCATGCATCAGTCCTCTTGATTAGAAGGTGCTTTGTAAGTATTATTGGTCATATGAAAACTTCAAATACTTCTACTACAGGTAAATTTCACCCACTTACCTAGTTAATTCTTGTTAGCTCACAGGACATAGCCTATGGTAAAATCACTACATTCTATTAAAATATATATTAAACTATATATATTTCTCTCTAGTATGCTGTCTCTAGTGAATTCCTGTAATTGCTGGATTGTCACATAGTGAAACCACCACACCAGTTTTTAATCATTTTTAACTCAAATATTTCTAGAAGAGTACTTCATACTCCATATATTTAGCAAGTTTTATTTGCTCATGAATATTTATAAGGGATGCCATTATTTCAATTCAATTAATATTTATTGAGTGCTCAGAGGTTGTATAACACTAAACTAGGCACTTTATGTATGAACACATAAAATATAGATTCCCAACACTCTGAATACAAATGGAAATTGGGATGAAAAGGTATGTGTGTGTGTCTATATATGAATATATATATATATGCATATATATTCACATCTGTTTGAACCTAAAATATAAGCACAAGTATACCATTAATGAAAAGATTCATAGATTTGATATACATGCACAGAACAGAATTAAGTATTGTCCTAAACCTGAAGGTCATCCAGCTCAGTGAATCCTTAGCATCATAGCTCAGAGGAATAACAGTGCTCTGAAGACTTGCCAGTCAGGTCTTATTCTAGGCATACATATTGAAGGCCCCAGACTGGAGGAGCCCCAAGCCCTCTTCTATAGGACCAAGGGGGACAGTTACCATGTGAGAGACAGCAGCAGCGATACCCTGGGAACAAAAGGATTAGTCATACTTTCAATGAATTCCAAGTGTTTTGGGCAAGTGTACAGTATGAGAAAACTAGATTAGGGACAAAGACTGAACCAGAGTTAGAAAGAGAAATAAAACAGCAGGCTTAGGCCTGTGAGACAGCTAAAGTACCTGCTGCCCAGCCTGACAACCTGGGTTCAATGCCTGGGACTAAAAAACCTGATTCCTGTGAGCCCTTCTCATCTGATGCGTGTGCGCGCGTACACACACACACACACACACACACACACACACACACACACACACAGGAGTGGAATTAAAAATTAGGAACAGCAGGGGTCGGAACTGTATTTCCTGCTAAGAGGGGCAAAATCTGTGGGCATAGGGTTTAAAACTCAGTTTTGTCAAGCTCTGGAATGAAGTTAGGTTAGAGATAGTAATGCAACATAACTACACAGTAGGAAAAGGGACTGAAGAAAGCGGTGTGGGTGTACACACTGCTGCTGGAATTTAAAACAGAAACTACTTAATGGCTCATCAGTTTCTTTTGATGTTAAAAATGTACTTAATATGAACCAGCAATTAGACACCAATGTATTTACTCAGGAGAAATAAAAATTTATCTCTACAAAGATTTGCAAATAATAGCTGGACATGGTAGTGCACATCTTTAATTTGGGAGGAAAAGGCAGGAGGATCTCTGTGAGTTCAAAGCAAGCCTGGTCTACATAGTGAATTCCAGGATAGCCAGAGCCACATAGTGAGACCATGTCACAAAAACAAAACAAAACAAAAATGAAAGAAAACAAGACAAAAAAGACAAAGATTTGCAAATGAATACACATTAAAAACTTATTCCCAACAATCCAAATTTGACAATAAATCTCCAGCAGTTGAATGGATATCCACACTTTGGTAAATCTAAAAAATGGAATATTGTTCAACAATGAAAAGGAGCATACTCATACTCCATGCAACATAGATGAACCCTAAAACATTAAGTTAAAGAAAATAAGTAGGATGCAAAATAGCATCAACTGTATGGTTATATTTATATGCATCTATAGGACAAGCAGACTCATCTACAGCAACAGAAAGCAGATCAGTGGTTGCCTGTGTCTCTGCCTCTCACTGAAAACAATGAGAGACTTTGTGGGGTGACAAGACGTTTTCTATCATGACTATAATGACAGTCTCACAAGCAAATACAATTGTCAGATTTAGAGCAAATACAATAAATGAGTCCATTTTGATATATGTAAACTATATAAACCATGTAAAACTGTAAACTCAATAAAGGTAACTTTAAACTATTCTCTTTCCTTCGCTTTCCTCATTGGAATTCAATTCATTTAAGTAACAGATTAACTCAAACCTATCCTCCCTACTTAGAACTGCCTGACATTGTTCATTACAACCTATAGGACAAAGATTATACGAGAAACACAAAACTCAAGCAGTTAACTTTTCTTCTTATTGGCAGCACAAATAAACGATGTAGTAGGGTAAGAGGTTGGTAGTAATGGATCCTAATTGAAGCCTTGAACAACCAGTGACTATGTTAGCTCCATTTTCTCCTATGATGAGCATGGTAATTAGTTGGTAGAGGGCATGTTTCAGATGTTTGAAATCATGCACAGGTTTTATTTATATCTCCCATTGAAGGCTGCAACTGGGCTTCTCTTGGAAAACCATCCCTGACATACACAGTGGCCCCCTGAGAGCCTTGCACATATTGTACTTTATAATGGCTCTTATCATATCATAGAAACATCAATTACTCATCTGTCTTTTCCAATTGTGATATACTTTTCTTAAGGAGAAACTACTTTGTATCCATAGATCCTGACACACTGTAAGTAGTCAGTAAATGTGAAATAAGCAAATGAACAAATGACAAACATCTCAATCTCCTATGATTCACTGAGGAAAGAGGAAGTTCAGCAATGAGTACCACGTAGGCACTGGCACCTGGGAACTGGCTGGGGGCTGCTCTGTGGTCAATTCGCACTTCTACCAGTGCTTACCACCTAGCTTCTATGCCACAACCAGGCTCAGCTTCCCCAAGGCTTTCTACATGTGCTGGGTCCCTTCAGGTCGAGGGCAGCTTATTCACTCTTGCTGACGCCTATTAAGTGTTTATTTTGTGCCAGGCACAATACTAAATCTCTGCTGACGGCACCTGTGCCTTTCATGTGCCTGTGTCACCACCAACCAACATCAGGGAAATCTAAGAGCTTTCTAATAAAAGAAATGGAAAAAAAAAAAGAATAAGAAAGTTATGAAGAAAAACCATATTTATAAAAAACATTAAAATCTCAAGTGGCCCTCTTATTTTACAGAAGAATAGGTCTGCCTTGAAGCTATTGTAGAAGTTAATTAAAAGCATCCCTACCCATGGAAAGCCTTGACTGAAAATGTCCTTAAGGTTGTCCTGAAAAACATCACATGCAGCAAAAATTATTGAGCACTTTTTTCTTGCTCACCCCTGTGCTCTGTGCATGCTGTTCTAACGGCTTGCTTCTTAAAGGATAGACTTCTTCGGTCATCTAACTGAGAATCAAAGAAGAAAATGAAAGGTCACTAAGAAAACTGCCTAAACTAGGATTTAAAAAATCATCTCCAAAAGACAGGCAAAATGTCTTTTCCTATCTCCACTCCTGGATTTAAACGAACACAGGTAAAAGCAAGTACCACATAATCTCTTCCCGAAATCAAATGCATAAAACAGTCTAAAACCCTGTGAATTCCCCCAAGTCTACCCTTTACCAGAAGTACACACTGAGGCCCTAAAAACATATTACCTCCAAAGACATGCCAATATCATAGGAAATGGTCCAAATGTTCAGAAACTAACATGGTAAGCAAGTTAAAATAGAATGCTCTGTTATCACAGAATCAGCATACTGATTCGTTTTCCACTTCTGCATTCCCAAATTTTCCACCCTGGAAAACAGTTTACAGTTTGCCACGTTGCTCATGTATAGAAGTACAGCACTATGAACTCAATGAAGGAAAGTGAGTATGAGTGAATGGGATTAGCAGTGTACAATTATGAAGTAACCACTGCTGGGATCTGTCCCTGATGTGATACTAAGTTGGAGATAAATTCCAATAAGTCTCTTTTCCTCATCTGCCAGTAAAAGGTCAACTGTACTGAGAACAGGAAGAAAAAAAAAACCAGACCAGCTCGTCTCGATTACTAAAGTAGCCCAGGAGCCCCTAGAGACAATAAACCACCTGAACTGCAGTTACCTGCCTGTTAGTGCTCATCAATAGCCAACAAAAGGTTAAGGTTTCATGACAGGAGTGATCAAGAGGCACAAAGATGTTTTCAAAAGTAAAGGGATAACCAGTGGGGCTTATGAGCCCTTTTCTGTGTTGGACCAAATCAAAGCTTGGAGGAATCCCCTCGAGTGCAGTACCTGTGCTGTCCTGGAGTCAGTCACCTCCTTATACAGGCTGATGTCCAAGTAATAGCCAGACTCGTTTGTCAGGAAGAGGCGGATGGGAATTGCTTTTCCAGTTGTTGTCAGGCGAATGTTGATCTTCAGTTCTGCCTGGAGGACGCGCAATTTCCACAGCCGACTTCCATAGCGCATTACCATGCTCCGTACAGATTCCTCAATCTGACACAGACACAACACTTGCTTTGTAACCAGAAGTTGTCTTAAGTTTGCACATCTTTGCAAAGGAGCATTGGAAAAGATGCTGGCTTGTGGAGCTATGAATCACATTTAGACTTTATAAAGAGAACCCAGCTTTGTTTTCCCTAGACTACTTAGTTTTTATGGTCAATTTGATACAACCCAGAGGCACCTGGGAAGAACAGCCTTGGTTAGATTGTCTTGACAGATGGACAAGGAGGGTCTAGGCACCTTAGGCAGCACTACCTGGGTGGGGCTAAACTGAGGATGAGCTAGTGGACAAGCCAGTAAGCAGCCTTCCTGCATGGTGTCTGTGTAGGTTCCCACCCTGACTTCCTGTTCTGATTTCCTTTAATAATAGACTGTGATCTGGATGTGGAAGTAGAAATAAAACCTTTCCTTCCCTACATTGCTTTTGGTGGTAGTTTTTGTTGTTGTTGTTTTGTTTTGTTTTGTTTTGTTTTTTAAATCACAGCAGCAGAAAGAAACTAGGACACTCTCTATCCTACTCTTACTTGGAACAAGTTAGAAGCAATTTCATGCTGCTTTGGCATTTCAGTGGTTTTCTTTGACTCACAACCTCCAAATCTGTACAACTCCTTCCCCTTTCCCAATTATATTCATACTCTATATCAAAGATCTGCAATATCTAAAATTAAAAGCCAGGGGATTTAAGAGAAAGCCCCAAATAAGAATAAAATCCCTGGTTAAATAGCTGTTAAGTAGCATTTCTATGCATGGTAACTATGTTTCATTGCACTTACAGGACCTTAAATCAACACAGCAATTACCACCATGAGCTTTTTTTCCACAAAATTTTATTAAACTTGGTAATGTATGTCTCTTAGTAAATTGCACAAATTAAAGAAAGGCAATTTGTAGGTTGTACCAGAACATTCCCCTCTAAACATTAGAGATCTAAAGTTTGGTCACTGCCAAGTCCAACCTGGACTTATGGAGATGAGATGTTCCCTCATTTCCGTGAAACTGGGTACTGAGACAGTTTGGTACTCCACAAAGTTAGAAGAATTATTTTAACAGGATATTGCTCAAAGTGACTTTGTAAGTTGGCAAGATGGCTTAGTAGGTAGAGGCACTTGCCACCCAAGTCTGAGAACTTTAATTTGATCCTTGGAGCCCACATGATATAAGAAGAGGACCAAGTCTCATCAACTAGATAAATGCACACGTTTTGTTACTAACATGCTAAAACATTAATTGTTCCCACCAGGGCTGCAAGTACCCAGGTCATTCTGAAGTCTTTCTAAAACGCTGTCTCAGCTTTTTACAAAGCCTTAAAATGGCCTTATATGCCTCTATTATGGTTTTCACCCTGTTCTGCACCATAGGATTTTAACTTAGAATAGGTTTCAAGTAGATAAGACCTCTGTTCCCGCACTGAGCTTGCTAACCATTCTTATTTTGAGAGGATAAAAGCTAACAATCTGTGTGTACAGGAAACACCAGCAATCTGCAATTAACAAGACAGAGCATAAGTGCTCAGAGAAGAGGCAGAGAGTCTGATGTTAAAAAAAAAAAAAAAAAAGTTACTCATAGAGAAAAAGGCCAATCTAGAAATATACAATGTCCTCATGATGCTATAAGACTTTTGGCTTCATTGGTGCGGAAGTGAAGTTTTGCTGTATTGGATGATAAGAACTGAGACTCACAGAACAGTTTCTCAACAGACACAACTATCCTATCATTAGTCTGGGTTTTGTTTGTTTACATAGTATTCTATGCCTACATGCCAGAAAAGGGCATCAGATCACATTATAGATGGTTGTGAGCCACCATGTGGTTGCAGGCCCTTTGAAAGAACAGCCAGTACTCTTAACCTCTGAGCCATCTCTCCAGCCCCCTAGCCTGGGTTTTGAAGGAAAAAAAGTAGAAAATCTTTTCAGGTCTTGGGCACTAAGCTCAACAGGCAAAAATCAGAATTTGGGACACAGCTCAGATAGCAGAGGGATTGGGTAGCATGCACAAAGCCCTGGATTTGGTCCTCAGTATTGTATGACCCAATACTTGGGAGGTGGAGTGAGGAGGACCAGAAGATAAAGATCATTCTCAGCTTCAGAGGGAGGTGAAGGATAGCTTGAGGTACATGTGACAATGTCGTAAAAAAGAAGAAGAAGCAGTATTGTACCCATATAACTCAATTATAATACAAAGTTTACTTCCAATACTTTGAAAGTGCTATTGCAGACTGTTTAGGATAAGTAAGTTATAAAAGTTAATTGTTAGTTGATCAAATCATGATCATATCAATTACTAGTCTATTTTTATCACAAGAACATACAATTTAGGTGTAACATAGATATGACTCAATAGAAAGATAAGGTAGAATAGTTAGATAAGGTCTTCAAATACCTCAGAGACACACAGAATATGACATTCTAAAATGTTTTTATTGTTTTAAAGATTCACTGATGCTGGGAGTGGTAGCACACGCCTTTAATGCCAGCACTTGGGAGGCAGAGGCAGGTGGATCACTGTGAGTTTGAGGCCAGCCTGGTCTACAAAGTGAGTCTAGAACAGCCAAGGCTACACAGAGAAACCCTGTCTCAAAAAACAAAACAAAATAAAACAAAGAAAGATTCATTGACAATGAGACAGGTTAACTCCTGGCAACACAGCCTACCTCAAAGAAGATGATGAACATCAAAGAACCTCCTTATGGAGATGGCTTCAAATGTGGCAAACAAGCCACTGGGCAAAATGTCCTCATTTCTACCACAGACAGAATTCTGCCTTAAAAAAGGCAAGCTTGGATGCAGGCAGAATCAACAGCCAAACTCTGCCAAGATAGGGTAAGCAAGTCCTCAATAGTTCCTACCTTACAAATATGCCTGTCAAATATATAGGGCCAGAAGGCTGAAGATGATGCTCCAACATTATAGAGTGTTTTGAGTGACTGCTCAGGTAGCAAACTGTCTCTGTCATCTTCTCATTTGGGAAGCTGCTAACCTGGACCCCTGTATACTCAGGTAGTTAATTTTATTCTTTCTTAAGCTTTTGATGGGGTTGAAGACTAGATAGCTTAGTTTTATAATTAAGCTTAGTTGTTTAGGGGTTAAGATGTTTTTAGGTCTAGATAGATGTTTTAAGTTGATAATTATGAGATATGATAGATATTGATTTACATTCAGAATTCTAGACACACCAAGATAGGAAAGATGTTTCCTTCAAGGCTGCCAAATACAAATAGCCAAAACACTAAGAATGTAACATTTATATAATTCCTGATTGTATTATGGTTCTTCTTGCTGTAGGTAGTTTATTGCATATGTGTGATAATACAAATGTATATGTAAGATATAAAAATATTTAATAAAAAATAAAAGAAGAAGAAGCAGCAAAATTTCATTTCTACAATGGATAGGAAAGGAAGGCAGATATTAACATTCTGATCCAAATGCATGAGAGAAAGGCAGAAAGGTCAAGGAAAGAGCCACTTGCCCATAGTCCATCTAGGATAAGAGCTAAGTGCAGAACTACCTTCTTTTCGTCCCTTAAATTATACAGAACACAATTTATAATAGAGCTTTAGGAATGAAAAGAGATACATCGCATGAGATTCCTTACAGCCAAGTTCTCTCATTGTGGAGAAATATGGTAGACGTTTTGGGACCATGTTGCATCTAAGCAAGGTCACTCACAGGTAGCATTTAATGCATACAGGTAATAATTTAGACAAAATGTCTAACAATAACAAAATTAATTACTTCAGATGACGAATTCTAGGGGATCATTAAAATAGGACCACTACCATGGAAAATATTATAAAACTAGTATCAATGGAGTTCTTATTGTAACAAGTAATTAACCATCAAATAAGCAGCATACCACCTTCAGCTGAGGAATATTCTAAATGGCTAGATTAAAAAAAAAAAAAGAATTGAGACTGTCCCATGGAACAATCTTATAAGCAGCCTGTGACTTTAAAAATTAAGAGATCAAACTGCTGACATGAATACCTGCTTCAAAATCCAAGTGAGTCTCAAATATAAATGAGTCTCTTGGGACTGACAGAGAAACCAAGAAATGTACCTTTGATGGATCCATGATGACTGTGGGCACGAAGTTGAGGAAGATGTGGTTACAGTCAGTGCGGACATTTGTATTGTTAAAAGCAACTTCCAGTTCATCCATGGCTTCCAGGAGCAGCCGCTCCCCTTCATTTTGGAGATATTCAAAAGAAGCTTCCTACACAGGAAGAAAACCATTGCTTTATTGAAAGCAATAAAGAGGGGCCGGGAAAACAGTTCAGCCACTAGGAAAGCACAAGGACTTGTGTATTTCCAGAGCTCCAGCGGGGAATGGAGACATGCAGATCAGAAGGTTCTCAGACCAGTCACTCTAGTTGAAAATGTACACTCCAGGTTCAGTGAGACATACTATCTCAAATGAAAAACAAGGTAGAAAGGGATAGAGGTGTGCGTGCACACGCACGTGCACACACACACACACACACACACACACAGATAGAGAGACAGAGTGAGAGACAGAAAGACAGAGGAAGAGAGACACAGACACAGTGACAGAGAGACAGAGACAGAGAAATATAATGGACAGCAAAAGAGGGCGATAAGCTCATGGCAATTTCTGGCCTCACATGTGCTTGAATACAACTTAAGAAGCAATGGCAAAATAGTCAGGTTATGCTATGTTTTGTTCAAACATTGTTTACCATCCTCTTGGTTGTCAGTTTGTTGACCTTAGGCGGCAAGGACAGGCACAGGCTAAAATTTAAAGTCCCTGTCAGCCTTTTCTCCAGCCTCTTAGGATATAATTTCCTCTAGGAGGTAAAGATGCTAGGTATCCCCAGAACTGAAACCCCAATATGATTACGTTTCACAAATGCCAAACAGCTCTTTAGAAAGAAATTCTGTTTAGTTTTGGGGTTTTCTGTTTGTTTGGTTTGGTTTGGTTTTTCCAGTCAGGGTTTCTCTGTGGAGCCTTGGCTGGCCAGGACTCTCTTTGTAGACCAGGCTGGCCTTGAACTCACAGCGATCTGCCTGCCTCTGTCTCCCGAGTGCTGGGATTACAGGTGTGCACCACTGCGCCTCGCAGAAAGCCTGTTTAGAACAAAGAGCTAAAGCAAGCTTAAGGCATGGGATACAGTATTTGGTATGGGATGAAGCCCACAAAGTTATAGGTTTACAGTGGGATTATTACTATAACTTTTTCTCTATTTGTTACCATCCCCCGAGTCTTTGTGGGAGCTGAGCATATTTTTCTATCTTCAAGTGAGTGCCTCATGCTTCTATTATCAACAAATATCAAATTAAAGAACAATGAGTCTTTTATTATTTAGAATACTGGAGAGTGACAAAGACAAAAGTTTTGATTAAAATAGTAAAACCCTGATTTTGAGCCATGACTAACGCTCTGTCCTTTCCCTCAAGGATACTTCCCGTTTAAGTAAAATACCCACCTTTGTGACCAGATCAGAATGCCTAATGATTGCGCGAACGAAGAACCTGTAGTCAGTCACTTCTGTGCCCACTTCCACCTTCGCTGCCCCGAGATACAAGTGCATCTTGTGATTGGCGCACGGAATGGCAGTGAGGTCAAAGTTTCGCATCCGGTTTAGCTCTAACTGGAAAGCCAGAGCAGGTTCCAGGTGCCGATAAATGCGGTCCTCCTCAAACTGAACATGAGAACCAGAGGGAAAAACAGCTTACTTGAGGCAGTAGAAAAATTACTTTATGATTGTGTTGGTAAAACAGATTCTTAAGGGCTGGACATAGTGACTCACAATCATAATCCCAGGACCCAAGAGGCTGAGGCAGGAGGAGTATCCAAAGTTTGAAACTATCATGGGGACTGTGAATGCGATTCAGAGGTGGAGTACTGGGCTAGTATGTGTGAGCATGTGGGTTTAAT
Source organism: Acomys percivali (assembly GCA_907169655.1). NCBI lineage: Eukaryota > Metazoa > Chordata > Mammalia > Rodentia > Muridae > Acomys > Acomys percivali. Next base: position 35,775,794 of record OU015746.1, read on the forward strand.
CCCCAGCTCTACAATAAATAACTAAAATAGATAAATAAATAAATAAAATAGTTGAGGCTATGGGTTATATAGAAAGTTTGGGGATAGCTTAGGCTATAGAGTAAAATTCCATCTCAAAAACAATGGGGGAAGACCCTCAAAAATAAAAGCATAGCTATTATATGCTAATGAGTTACATATAGAAACCACTGGAAGAGTCTACATAAGAATAGGTGCTTAGCCTGGCAGTAGAGGCACAAGCCTTTAATCCCAGCACTTGGAAAAGCAAAGGCAGGCAGAAGGCAGATCTCTGCGTTTGAGGCCAGCCAGGTCTACAGAGTGGGTTCCAGGACACCCAGGGCTACACACACACACACACACACACACACACACACACACACACACACACACACAAACCTGTCTTGAAAAAACAACCTCCTCACCCCCAAAAAGACTATGTACTCCAATACATTTGTTTCTCAAGTTTTCAACATTTATGTTTCTATCACTGACAATGTTTACTAAAAAACAAGGACAGAGGCAGGGGGATCTCTGAGTTTTTGTTCACCCTGGTCTATATAGAGTTCAAGGCCAGCCAGGGCTACATAGTAAATTCTGTTCTCCCAAAAGAGAACTAAATGAAAACAACATAAAAACCTTGATTCCCCCAGAAGTCTTAAAGTATTTAATAGTATTAAAAAATTTTTTTAAACAAACAACTGTACAGATTGCTTCACACTGATTAATATTTATTTCACATGATAGTGTTATGGGTTTACCCAAGTAGTATGAAATACTTAAGGGCAAGACTTGTATCTTATCATTTATGACAAAGTATGAAGAACACAATAATAAACATCATATAATTCTTAGGTGGTGTTTGGCTTTGGGGCATCCTATCCCAACAGTTACAGTATTGTTTATATAAAGTTATATTAGTCCATTTCCTACATGCTTGCAGAATATAAATTGTTTTGCCAGAAAGCCTGTCAAGTAAGTCAATGGAAGAAACACCTAAAATATAAGCTGGTAAGAGGGAGAAAGCAACATGGTATGGAAATTTATACTTTAAAACTAAAAAAAATCAAATAGGCACAAAGAAGAACTGAATATAAGCCAACTGTCTGTAGGTGACAAAAATAATCCCACTAAATAAAGCAGTTTCCAATGACACATCAAAGCTGTGGTTGAGAAAGGCATGCTGTAGAAGTCACCGCCTTCTTTGGGCCAACACATTTGATCATTTCCTAAAGCAAACTCTTCTCTGAAGGAAGTATGCTTCAGAGAAAGGAAATGGCAATAATGAACTACTCCCAGCACAGAAAGGGGAGAGAAAGAGGGAAGAATGGGGAGTGAGGTAAAAGAAGAGGAAGAGGGAGGAGGCAGGAAGGAGAAGGAAAGAGAGAAAGAGGCAATGGAGTGAGCCAGCCTTACCTTATCCCTTGCTCGAAATGTGAAAAACTTGGGGAATTCTCTCTGTGTTAAGGAAGAAGGCAAAGTATGTTAGTCCTTGGTGGAACGGCTCTTTGGGGACACAACATACAGTATGGCCTCAGTCAAGTATCTAGAAGGCAGTTTCCCAGAAAGCTTGCTCCAGAAGAGAGGGAGCCTTTGGCTAATGCTCACTTTGACCTCACTTCAGAATCACTGTTCTAGTAACCTACCCATCATCTCCCAAGAAAAAGTTTCCATTTCACTTCTCAAGTGGGAAAAGGTCTCCCTGCCTGTTACTCTTGGCACAACCTGGCAAATAAAGCCAATATGCTTTTACACTACAACCACCGCAGTGGGACTCACGAGAATGATTTCCCAAGTTTCTCCTTAAGAAAACTCGTCAAACGTAAACTAGCCAAGTAAAATTTCATCCTGTGGCTCCCCCACCCCCCATGCATTCTGAAGCCAATCATTCAGAGGATTTAAATGACAACATTCCAAGACAAAGGAAGCAGTCAGTCCCTGCTACTTTGGTCACTGCTGTTCCATCTAGGAAAAGAGAGGGGTGGAACCAGTGAACTTGAAATCATTAGGTCTTCCTGCACAGCATTACACAAGAAAGCAACCAATTTACTAGAACCCTATTAATTAACAAAGATGAATTCAATTAGCAGAGTTCATTAGTTTCTGAAATTTAACTTATTAACACCAAATACTCCTGTTTCTCGGATGGGAAGCTCTCCTGGCAGTGCTGCAATGAGTCATTACTATTTCCTCTCTAGGAGGTTCCATTAGGCACCTTCTTCATTATGAGTGCAATACAATCAAGTGATTGTTGGCATAATGCAAAGAGGCCAGGACTAGCTGGCTACACATTTGTCAGGCGCCACGATGGAAGCGCAGACTCAAAAACATCATGACAGCCCATGCCTTCTACCTCTCAAGTGCCATGTGTTGTTGTTGTAGTTTTGTTATGATCAAAATTTCTTATTTAAATGTAACTTTATTTGGTGAGACAAAGAAAGAAAAGAAAGGAAGGAAGAAGGAAGGAAGGAAGGAAAGAAGGAAGGAAGAAAAGAGTGAAAAATAAGACAGTAGGAAAAAGGGCAAAGTCACACTCACTGTAACACTGTTTTTAATTCATAGAAAGCTTCTTCAATTGTTTCTAAGTGTATCCTGCTTTGCCCTCATATTTATACACTTAATAAGTCAGTTTACATTTCCTATTTGTTGTTTTACTGTTTGCCTCACCATGTCTGCCTATATTTCCTTGGTATGTAACTGTAAAATTGAACTTAACAGACTTCCAGGAGTTCATTTACCAACACTAGGACACTCAAAAAGTCTTTAATAGTCCTTCAAAAGTGAAAGTGGGTTTTACATATGACTAACATTTTACTAATAGGATTTTGTTCCAAACAATTCTCTGGCACACCTCCTTCTGTTTACCCCAATGACAGTGCAGCAACAGGGAGATAACGTCAAAATTAAGTAGCAAGTGCTCAGCTCAGCTGTGAATAGATTGCACACTCTGATCTTTAGGGTCAAGTTATGGTTTAACTCTAGAAAAATCTAGCTTCCACATTATTACCTAAAAAGTAAAATATGACAAAAAGAAAAAGAAATCCTTCCTTGGGGTTTTCTTGAAAGCAAAGTCAGTAATATCATAAGATAAGATTTAAGCAGGCGCTTTTCTATCTGCCTGAACTGAACATATATGGCATGTCATTTCTGTGTACATTTGTCCCATTTTTACTAAAAAACAAAACAGTAGCAGTGTAAAACTTTTAATATATGCTTTCTTTTCCACCAAATCAATTAATCGAATTTGTAGGCATGAAAAATCAAACAATTTGAATGCAAATATCTTCACTGCACACAGCAAAAGGGTTACTTTTTGGCAGAAGGCAAGCTAACTGTAAGGTAACAAGAGAGTAAAAGTATCAGTTTAAAAACCCACTTTTCCTGGGTGTGGTGGCACACACCTTTAGTACCAGGTCTGTGGAAGGAGAGGCAAGTGAATCTCTGTGAGTCCATGACAGCCAAGGCTACACAGGGAGAACCTGTCTCAAAACCCAAAACAGAAGCCAAAACAAGTAACCCCTCCCGAACAAACAACAAGTGCCACTCCCACCACAGACAACTGAGGAGGCGTCTTCTCAGTGATGTGAGGAACCCCTCTCCTCAATTTATAAGTAGACCCTGATATACTGAAATTCAGAATATTTACACCAGGGCTACAAAGAAATGTCTGCAATAGAAAAGGAGAAAAACCAATATACTCTTTGGGAGACCAAAAGTCTGCAAGCTTTCATAAAAAGTCAACTTTTGGGGACTCATAAGGCAACCCAAATACTCCAAAACATCAGGGAGAAAATGAACAACAACAACAACAACACAAAACCCAGTCTGAGTCTATGGTTTTAGTAACTTCCTTCATCTCACCTCATCTTCATGCTGCCAATTTTTCCACTAACAGCATTCCTGCTTATCCCATCACTAATGTAATTGCTTTCTAGGCATGCTCTAGTGTTATGGGCAAATATCATAATTGAATGTACACAAAGAAAACCCTCTTAGTGTTCTGATACCAAAAAACCAAAAGAATGCAACATTTCTCAGGAAGAAATTATACCCCTGCTGTGTTCTAATCAGCCAACCATCATCAAGACAATCAAAATAATTTGCCTAAATTAGCCAATCAAGACACCCTGCAAATCAGAGAATGTGAAAACCTGAAAGAGAAAGCATCATAGCTGATTATGATACTAATAATCGTGTTAAAAACCTAATGAGATGAAGAAATTGGGAGCTTGCTGGTGCAATTCTCTCCTACCTCAACATGCTGAGAACTAATTATATAGCCTGTAATTAAAACAAAACCCTAACCAAACCCGGCTAGTTAGTCTACCAGTAAACAGAACTACCTTAAAAAAGAAAAGAATCAAATACAAACTACTAACTATGAGACATGATAACTGTTTGTGATAGGAAAACGCCTCCCTCAAGGCCTAAATAATTCAAAATATTCTACCTTACATGGGAGTCACTCACATGTAAATAATCATGAAAGTATAACTCTTAGGAGATACCTGGCAATTTTTAAATTTTATAAAATGTTAGAAGACGAAGGAAAGAAAGAAAGAAAGAAAAAAAGAAAGAAAGCGCACAAACTATGGGATATATTTAGTTAGAATCCTGACACATCATTTGGACCTTAAGATTTTCTTTTACAAGAGAGAAAGAAATTCTAAAAAATATACATTTAAATATTCTTGAAAATATCTTTGCTTAAAAATATGGAACTCAAAATTTAAAAAGCATACTATGTACCAATTAGCTTCTTCTTATACACCTCTTGGAATTTTAAATCTAAAATATTAGTGTAACTAACAGCAACTTGATAGAGAAATTCAAGAAGCCACGGATGTAAAATGTGCAGGATGGGCTATGCCTACATGTCCAGCACTTGGGAGACTGAGGGAACAGAGTGAGAGCCTACCCCTCCGCACCCCTCCAAAAAAGAAGGAAAAAAAGAAAAAGAAAAAAAAAACAGCAATAATTAAAACAAAACAAACAAACAAACAAAAAACCCAAGCAAAAAACAGCAATTCTAGAAACATCTTTTCAGGGTTGCTTTTTTTTTTTTTTTTCCTTCTTATTTTTTTTTCTTTTTTTAATGTAACAGATATATTTAAAAGAACAGAGTTGTTTTTCCTCCAAGTTCCTATTTAAGCATTAATTTTAAGCAGCTCTTTGCTTCTCATTAAGGAGACTTGGCTTAATTAGTTGGCTATGATTCCATACCCAGTGTTTTTTACTGCTGGTGTAATAGCTGTTGTCAGAGTAAGAGTCTGTGTATAAAATCAAACTATCAAGGCAACATCAGACAGACCAGTGGCCAGCTTTCTGGGACAATCATGACCTCAGGATGAAGTACTGAGATGCTCATGAATTCACTGGCATGGGAAGAAACACCTCACAGTATACGTATACTCATGAATTCCTCTTTTTTTTTTTTTTTTTTTGTATCCCTGGCTGTCCTGGAAGTTGCTCCTTAGACCAGGCTGGCCTTGAACTGTGATTAAAGGCCTGCCCCATTACTGCCTGGCTATGCAGGGGTCCCTCTTTTTACATGGTTCTCGTTTTTCCCATGGTTCTAGGGCAGTCAGAAACTTGACTTTGAAAAAGCAGTTTGTTTCACTCCATACCAACCAATGCTGTTCTTAACAAAACTTGGTAAGCTTTCTTCTCTCCTTGCTGCACCATGGACATGTTCTCTGTGATACTCAGTAATACAGGGATTTCACAGTGTAGAACAGAGGAGGCTGCGTGCGTCACTGTGGATTACCAGGAAGCCAGGGAGATCAAGGGATTCATTTCAAACACTCCTGGAAAGCTTCCTCTTTTTCACACTACACTAACTATGGGCCAAGCACAAATCAGACACTATGACAGAGGCTAAGCATTCTTCATGAACGGCAAGCTATCACCAACAGAAAAACTCAGAGCAGCACCAGGACTGGAGTCCTGGACTTGTACAATTCTTGCCAAGGTTCCCTGGAAGTTCAGTAATAGTTGCCCTTGTCCCCTGCAAACCCAACAATCATTTCTAGGGAGCCAAACATAAAAGTATCTCATTCCTTAAAGCAAATGTGGCCCACAACTAAACTTTAAATGTTCACTTGGCTCCAAAGCAGCCTTTCTAAACTCATGACAAATGAAGGCATTTATAATCACACTGAGTTCCCACTTGATGCCACAATAAATAAAAACTGGACAATAACAGCTGGAAGGCCAGCCTGCCAGCCTGCCAGCCTCATTAACTAATAGATTTGAGCTATACACATCCTTATGCAACCTTCATTCAGAAACATAATAATAGCCAGAAGGAAAAAAAAAAAAAGGCAGTTAGATAGACTCTAGGACATGATACGGATTGACAAATAAGGGTTTGTTGTTGTTGTTGTTGTTGTTATTTACTTGTTACTGTAGTTAGTGTGTTTCATATCTATAGTAAAACTAAAGAAATCTTAATGAGAACAAAGAATTTTGTTTTTTCATGAACATTTTAGGGGACAGTTTTATTTGACTACTGAATGATCATAGGAAACCAATCTTTGTACTGTATACATTACACTAAATGCACTATTAGCAAAAAGTATAATAATTTTACAAATTCATGTCAGTCTCTTTAATAATATACTAATATTCCAATGTCTGTATAAAAAGAGTGAGCTTAGCCGGGCGTGGTGGCGCACGCCTTTAATCCCAGCACTCGGAAGGCAGAGGTGGGCGGATCGCTGTGAGTTCGAGGCCAGCCTGGTCTATAAAGTGAGTCCAGGACAGCCCAGGCTAACACAGAGAGACCCTGTCTCGAAAAACCAAAAAAAATAAAAAATAAAAATAAAAGAATGAGCTTGCTATAAATGCTTAGAAGCCTAGCCCAATTCTGATACATGACCAGGGCCTGGCTTCTAGCATGTGTACCTTGGTTTTAATAGCATCTACCAGCCACAGTGTTTATTCATGGGCACTCATATTCTATCCCCAAGTATCAATTTTATTCTCTAAGCTCCTGATTTTTCTTCTTAAAGCCCTAGGGTTCTCTCTAAGCTCCTCATACTTTTCCACTGACTCCCGTTTCCCATCTGAAGTTATTGATTGATCTATGCCTGCACTCTGCTGGATTTCCTGACATCAATAACACAAGGGAGTTGTGTAGTCTACAACATTTCCTAAAGCATTTCAGAAAAATCTTAGCTGTTTGGCTTGCAGGGCAGGCTCTCTCACTTCTCTATAGACCAGATAGACCGGCAAGGTGACTGTATGAGGGAAAACAAAATATCAAATGCCCTTTCCAGACTCCAACATGTTACCTGCTCATTATTACAAATGAGCACTACTTGAGTAGTAGCTTGATTGTTTTAATTGCTACAATAAACAAATAGCAACAACAAAAACAGTAAAAATCTTCCGGGGGGGGGGGGTTGGGGGGGGAAGATAAAGACGTCCTAACACCTTTGGGTGCTCTTACTTAGCTACACAGAAGCAATCTGTAATGAAACCGAAGTTCAGATCCCTGCTATAAGCTTAACTTTCATTCCAATAAAAACCATAATATCACAAATGCTAAGAGTTAATTCAGTGAAATGACAGAGCAAAGAGAATGCTTAATGTTTATTTATTCCTGCATTTTAAACAATAAATTACTGGCCTTTAGTATTGAGATATCAAAACCTGTCTCCATTTGTAATGGAAACTCGGACCTCAAGTGCAACCAGTACTGCTTTATTACTGACTCACTGTGTAGGGAAAATGACTGTGAATTCCTACTTACTCAACAGGGGGAATGAACACATTCACCCTTCTCTATGTCTCACAGCTACACTGAGACTTCTAAAGCAGAGTTGGAAAAAGAAGAGAAGAGAAGAGAAAAGAAAAACTTACCCTAAAATGTTAGATTGAATTAAAAATTCATTCCCATACTTTGAAAGGATGGTACTCATCTAGCCCTTCCAAATAACTCAGCCAGGCAAGCAGGCAAGACCTTTTATAGTTGATACTTTTACTTACATGAAATCTCTGATCCACTTCACAGTTGACCTGTTTTCTGAAATCCTTTCAAAAATAAAAATAAAAATAAAATAAATAGGGAGAAAGAAGAATAAACCAGCAGAAACTGGCATTTAGTACAAATATTAAAAACAAACTGAACAACAGGTAAGTTTAGAAAGTTCTGCTCAGAATTTCAAATATTATCAAAAGCTTTCTAAAAATTAAACTTATAGAGAAATAGTCATTTTTGCCTAGAGTCTATAAATAACAAACTATTATAACCCAATTTCTTATCTTTAAAATTGTGGTGACGACATAAATACTAGACAGATATAATTCACATGTCAATACCTTTTGTGCAACCAGGAACGTAAGTCGCCGGATCCCATGCTCAACTAGAGTAGCTTTCTATGAAAAAACAAACAAAACATGAGCTAGATGAGGACTGAAATTTTACCTTATTTAGTCTTTACAAGATTCCAAAAACTCTACTCTCTTTGGGCACCTGCAATTACGTGCACATCTCCACAGATTGACAGACAGACTGCCTGACAGACAGACACAATTTAAAATATGTTTTTTAAAAAAGTATAAATACAAAAAAAAAGGTGCTAGGCTTGGCGGAACATGTATGCAATCCCAGTCCTTAGGAGGCTGTGGGAGAAGGATTGGGACTTCAGAAACAACCTAGACTAAAACAAATTGCTTACAAGACAGGTGTTAAAAATGGAGTTTGTCAAGCTTTTAAACGTGGGGGCCATTCATAGATCCACTTGGTGTAGGCAAATAAGATGTTAGGAGTCAACAGAGACATAACTGGCTAGAAGACAGCCTCTTCTGAGTCCTGGACTCCCAAACCTAAGCTTTCTTCAATTCTGTATTGTTCATTTACTTCAAAAGGCAAACAAATAGTAAGTTTTAAATGTTTTTAAAGGTCATTACGAAGGAGCTGCATGGTAGTAAGGAGGAAGGCAATCCCACCAATTGAATGACTTGAGAGAATTCATGAATAACACAAAGAAAAAGAGAAGTGGACTTTCATAGCCCTCAGCAAGACTGTAGTTTGATTACAATCCTTACTATGTAACTTGAACAGTTTATAATCATATTCATTTTTTAATCATTAAAATTACATTTATTGGGACTGGAGAGATCAGTCAATGGTTAAAAAGTCCTCTTCTTTTAGAGAACCTAGGTTTGATTCCCAGCACCCACATAGCAGTCCACACCACGCTATAACTCCTGTTGTAGGGTAACCCAACATTCTCTTCTGGCTTCCATGGGCCCTAGATTGGGCATACAAACATATATCTAAGCAAAACACTTATACACATAAAAAGAAAGTTAAAAATTATACGTATCTATTTGTGTGTTTGTGTCTATATAAGTGTGGGTTCTGAGGATCAAATGCATGTCATCAGGCTTGGTGGCAGGTATCTTTATACACTGAGTCATCTTCCTGGCCTCCAATTCTTAACATTCCAGATAAAATATAGGATATTTTTTTATTTATTTAAAAATTTTCACTTCTAAAGAAGCATGTTTCTCTGCCATTTCCTCCTATTTCTGTACTTCTGCTATGATATTACTGAATAACATTGCTATTATTGATAGCATAAGCAAAAACTAATAGGAAAAATATTTTTTCTATAAACAAACTTCCATGTTAAGTTTCTAGGTGAAATGTAAGTAAATTTTAGTCTAACCACATTTAAAAATTATCCACACTGTAATCATACTCTTCAGGGTAAAAAAACAAATACTAACATTACAATAAACTGTCCTAAACGGAAGGAGCCATGGAGATGCTCTCAGTATGCTGAGCAACCAAGACTCCTCAGACACCAACAGAGAATTCCACTACAGCCGAGTCCTTCAAAGACAAGCATCAATAGCTATGTTCTAGCAAGGGAAGAAAATAACTTTAATAATGCCATGATTTAAAATCAAAATTGTTATTGCTTTTAAAATTCCACAAGTGGCTGACAATAACAGCAGAGCAACAGGATTCTGATTACATTGTAATAATGCGGGTCTCACAGCAAGTCCACAGCTATTACCCAGCGATTAGGCATCATCACCTGGAGAAACTCCATTTACACTGACTGCTTCAATCTCCTCCACAAGTCATTTACAAATATATGATCCTAATTTCTATGAGAGTAAAAAAGACATGCTGGGACTAGAAGATTATTTGGACAATTTGGATCAACCTATTTGATAGTTTAATGTGTGCCTTTAAAAAAAAAACTTTTTCTAACTGCTAGAAGTATGATTATGAAGTGAAAAACAAAACAAGTTATCACTCCAGTTTTTTTTTCAAAATTGCTTTTCCCTCCATCTCTTCTCACATCTATTTAAAAAATATGTAGATGAAAATAGCAAATATTCTAAGATAAGCATCTTAACAGAAGCTCTCTGGGCTCATGGTGTTAGCATTCTGCCCTGACCCTTCTAAATGCCTCAAACAGAAACAGTAGATTTCCCTACGCCTCAAGGTGTGAAAATGAAGGGACCTCTTTAGATCACTCTATAAAAGTATGTAATCTATAGGTCATAAGAAAGCAGAAAGCCTAAAGTTGTGAAAACACCATCAAATATGGGTTATTCACACCCAAATGTTTAGACAGAAACCTTCACTGACTTATTCTGTGAAGCATCTGCTGCCATGGACATCAGGACTCCTTCACTGAGATTACCGTACTCACTGGCCAAAGGATGATTTTAGGTAGTTACCACCTAAAGGCAGTATATTCCTTTTCCAAAGAAAATTACTAAGTCAGAGATTTTTTTGTTTTTGTTTTTGTTTTTTTCCTGCTTCTCTGGAGGTACAATCTCCTTGTTGGCCACAGCAGTCCCTACATCAGTTTCCCACTCTGAAGTGTCAGATTAAATGCTGACTCTTGTTAATTACCACATCACCATTTCTCCTCTCGGTATCTACCGTGGGCATAATCTGACCTGAAAGTCAAGGGCACTAACTTTTTAGAGTGCTGAATTAACTTTTAATATCTACTGAGTTCTTTATAGCAAGCACTAAGTGCTGTCCCTTCAACTGTTACACAGGGGTGTGGCCATTAAAGGTGGTTTTAAGAGCATGCTTTGGCATCGGCCACATACATATCACAAATGCAGCTCCACAGCAGAGCAGCTGCCTGATATGCAGGAGGCTAGGCATTTCTATCCCCTGTACCAGTACCACTTTGGATTACTATCTTAAATGTGTCTCCTCAGTTCTCCTAAATAGATTCTATGGGGATAAAAAAGTGTCATTTTCCAAATCTCTTAAATCTGACATGAAAGCCTTTGCTCCATCATATTCCACTTGGTCATAAAGTAGTATTAATTAACCTCTCAGAACTTGAGCTTTTTTCCATGTGTATGACTAGAATAACTTCTGACTCAAACTTGTGAGATTGTAGAAAAATGTAAATAAATTGAGGTAGAATTTCTTTATAAATACACATTACTATTGTTGTTGTTTTAAAAATATAGGCTGCTGCCAGGTGGTGGTGGCACAGGCCTTTGATCCTAGTGTAGGGATGCAGAGGCAGGTGAATCTCTATGAGTTCACGGTCTGGTCTATAGAGCTTGTTCCAAGACAGCCAAGGACACACAGAGAAACCCTGTCTCAAAAAAAACAAAACAAAAAACCTAAACCAAATAAACAACAACAAAAATCACACAACTTTGTGTCAGGCTGCCATTAAAAGTAACAAAAACTAAGCTGCCATTTATTTCAAATACTTGGGAAGCAAAGGCAGGTGTTATCTCTTTGATTTTTAGACTAGCCTGGCATACATAGTGAATTCCAGGTAGTCAGGGCTACATAGTGACATCTTACCTCAGAAAGTCACAACAAAAAACTGAAAACAACCACAACAACAAAAACTATACATACACACGTGCATGCGTGCACACACACACATACACACACATACATACACACATGTATGCGTGCACACACACACGCACACATACATACACACGTGCACACACACACATGCATACACACGCGCACATACACATGCGCGCACACACAGAGGTATATAAACTGATCAAGTAGTAATTTATATACTCAACAGACAAAAAACAAAAAGGAAGCTAGGAGTATTGCAAATATTTTTAAGAGGGGTTGGGGGAAAAAGAGCAGAGTTTGGGCACATGTGGTGCTCACCAAAGGAAGACATTGAGCAGATGAATTCAGGAATGAATAACGAATGTTCAAAACTGAAGCTCTAGGAGAGATTTGGAAACATATTTTCTTAAAACCACTTGACTATCTGAGGTCATGTCATGAAAAGATAATCACTATAGATCATTAAGTTATTCTGGAATTTTTTTTTTCTGTAGACAAAACTAGCCACAGCCCTGGGAGTTATGGTAAAAGACACAGTATTGCCAATGATAAACCTTACAGGTGAAACTGATGAAAGGAAGGCTATGAAGCAGCAGCAGCAGGAGAGAGCCACCGCTGGCTTTTACCCAATCAAGGACTCACATTTTGCTGGGTGAACTCTCTGAACATAGCTGCGAGCCTGTCGTCCTCAATATCACCATCCGTCTTGATAGCCACGTTCAGAATGTGTATTGGTTCATCCCTGGGGACCTGTAACCCAAGAATACAAACCGACGAAAATTATGGGCTGGCTGCTGCAGAAGCTGGAAGAAGTTAACAGTACCTGGTAGGACAAAGGCATCTACCCACAGGATATTCTGTTTGCTACTGTAGGAATAAGCACACTCAAACTACTGCCTGTAATCACAGCAGAGTTAAGCCATCCACATAAGTCATCAAAAGCTGTAGTCTAAGGTGACTTCAAATCTTGGCATGAACTTAAAAGTCACAATGTCTCTTTTTTCACCAGCAAAATCAAACAATCTAGATGAGGAAAAGAAAGCACTGTAAACAGTCCCACCTCCTATACTTACAGGTTATCAAGTGATGCATTTATAAAACCCTGAGAAAATAATGGAGGCAAAGAGCAGAACATTCATTTACTAAGAAATCAGAGAAGAGATTTAAACAAAATGTCCAGGTCACCATTTCCTGAGGGCTGTGACAGCACCATACGAGAAGACACCAGCTATCACTGCATGGGAACTGAAGTAATCTTTAAAGCAGTATCTGGAGACCCAGAGGCAGCTCTAATGGGCACACACGTGATAGAGCATATTCTCCACTACAGACATCACAATTAATATAGTACTTCATAAACTTAGAATTTACGTCCATTTATTCTTTAAATCTTTTGAAGAGACATAAAAAATCCAAGTGATGTAACATAGTATAAAAAGTTGAATTATTCTCATTACAATTCCAAAGTCAGAAATACATAATATAATACAAGTCTCACATCTGAGAGTGCAAAGTAGTCTTCCAAAGAGAGTACCATACCTTGTCCTCATCATAGAGTGAAGTATGGCCGGACTCTGGAAATGTAGGGCTTTGGGGTGGGGAGTCGCAGAAGCAGCCCATTATTTCATCAAAGATTCTGAAAAAAAAAAAAAAAAATTCAGAGAAACAACCACAATAAAATCCTAAGTAGCAGGAAACTAATGCTACCATGGTAGCTCAGGCTAAAAGAATAATCTGCCCTACCGTGTTCTCAATAATCAGCAGAATAGAAATACCAGTAGCTAGAGAGGACATGCAAAATATCACCAAGTAGCAGAAATTAGGAGGATGGATTGTTTAAACTTCAATAAACCATATATATTTTTTCTTTTAAAAAAATGATATAAAGCTTTTTTTGGTTTGGTTTTGTTTTCATACGTAAGATATGTGCAGTGCTGTCATCATCGCTCTTAAAGTAGCAGAAGGAGCCGGGGACAGGAGCAGTGACAGGCCAATGTAATTACCCCTCCCCCTAGGGTAATGCATCAGTATACATCAAGAGATAGATGCTGAATGCATTTAATCAAAAGATGTATCGTCTCTGGTGGGGCTCACTCTAGTGTTGTGTTTAATTTCTCCTGACATTTCACTCATCACAGAGCAGACAGCTTCTTCTGTTAGCTCCTGAGGAAAAGATGATTTTGTTTGTTCCCCCTCCCTCCCCAGACCAGACCAGGCTTTATACTGCAAGTGGAGGCTGAAAGAGTCTGAGCGAGGGGTAGAAATCGGAAGATACCTATCTCTCTAAGGGTGCATACAATGAAGGCTGTATCTCTTTGGCTGGCTCATGGCTCTTCAGGGGAATCTTTATTTTTCAGAAACGTGAGACCACCAAGACTAGAGGTCCATGGCTTCCCCTGTACAGACACAGTCCTGTATAGTGCCTTACCTGACAAAGTCTTCAAAGGTCCGGAAAGAGACCATTCCGCCCATCCGCTGACAAGGTGGAGTGAAGGAGTTGTCCAACAGAACATCACTGACACTAGCTACATGAGTCATGCCATAGTGGTTGAGGTTGGAGGCAAAGGACATTCTAAACAGCAATTCAATCAAGTTCATTAGAAAAGGTGGGAGGACTGGGAGATTAGCAAAAGGGAAAAGAGTGTGGAAAAAAACTTTCATGTAGGGTCAGGTGGCAGAGCAGATATGGTTTTTTAGGGTTTTGTTTTTTTGTTTTTTTATTTTTTTTAACCCACTTTAGATAAGGCAGTGGTAAGATTCATGTTTTATTTGAATTTCTGAACACGGTAGTTTTATCGCTCCAAATTTCTTCAGATAGAAATCTAAGGACTACCATGAATTGTACGCAGTCTTTAACACAATGATATGATATACTGGATGAATAAGCAGTACATAGGGGTTAAAAACCATCCTGCATCTTCCCCATCTCCTTTAAAAAAAAAAAAAAAACAGTAGGCAAGCCACGTGAGTTGCAGCAATTCAATTATTTTTCCCATTAGGAATAGTAGTAGGTTAAGCATTCCCAGATATAGTTTTATGAATATCAAAACAGTAATTCTAATTAAGAAGAATGAAGTAGTTTACTAAATAATTATAGCAAGTTATTATTTATGGAACAGAAGTTCTCAAAAGGAACTTTATTGAGTATTTACCTTTTCCTCTGGTAGACTGACACATTTATTGACTATAGTGCTCCCTTTTTAAAAGAATTTAAGCCCATATTGCAAAAATTCCTTTGTATATTTAAACAGTTTTGTACTAGAGCAAAAACATCCCCAACCAAAAGCCTTATTAACTTCTAGCAAGATACAAAGGCAGAGCATTGGTCTCAAAGTATGTGTAAGCATGACAGGCAGCTGCTAAATGGAGATGCTTCAAGAGAATTGAATTGATTTGTTCAATCTAAATCCATAATGAACATGAATATTCTTTGATGCATCTCAGCAGAATGTCCTCATAAATAATATCATAAGGTATTTCTGAACGACCAATCAGGTCAGCCTGCTAGGAAAAACCAAGCTAAAGGATGCCTCCAGGATTTGTCTGACACATTACTGGCATATTGATCTGAAGCAAGTTCAGAGTGAGATGATGACACCTGCTCTTTGAAAAACTATTCAGAATCTCCCTGAAGACCACCACCCGCAATGTTGCAGGAGGAAGAGAGAGAGCAATGTGAGCTTGAGCTTCAAGTCCCACTGCAAATCATGTTCATAAAAGGAAATGTGGTACTTTATAGGATGGGGATGCTGCTCACACAGACTAAAGAGACTGACACTCCTGGTTTTTATTGTTTTGGCAAATGATGACAACAGGACAGGAACTTCATCTTTCAGCAGGACTGGGAAATAGAAGGCAGAGCAAAAGAGGAAACCATTGATACCATGGGTGAAACAAATGAAGCACACATCAAGCAAGTCTTGTACATGGTGCTCACTAGAAACTGGGATTCTGAGCTGTAGTAACTCAGAAATGCTATTATCCTGATTTCTAGGATCACCAGGTACACTTATCAAAAGAGCAAGTTTGTGAGGCATCTTTTCTATCTGCCTAGTATTAGACAGGAAAGAGACAAAGGGTTCCAGATAATATTTAAAGGGAACCCCCTCTAAATAAGCTAACAGGCTTTGTTTGTGGTGAACATAGGGTTAAATATATTTTTCACTTGACAGAACCCCATGGGAAATATATTACAATTCAGTTTGCCTCTATGTCTATGCTCATGGGCCAGAACAGCTAAGGTTGGCAGAACTAAACCAAGCTCACTCTCTAAGGGAAGACCAAGGAGGCCTACATAAACACACTCTTTCTTTCCACATTTAAATAAAGCTGCAAGGCTATAATTTGGTTTAGTTACTTAGTATTACAAAGAGAGAGGACAATGTAAGCCTCTAAGTATTTTCACATGTAGCATCCACAAAGAATTGCCAGCAGTTTTATCACTGCTTTAGCATCTTTTGGATTCAGTCCAATCAACTGCTATCCTCTCAAACTTGCATGTCATCTTGCTTGGCTGCAGAAGCCAGAGAAATGCAAAACACATACTAAAATATCACTTGAATTATATTGTTTTGGGACCTTCTTCACACAGCTGAAAGAAATAAAACTTAATATACTTTCCCAATGTTAATCTTACAGGTATAAAATAAAATATCTTTTAAACCATGGTAACATTTTAGAAAAAGAGTTAACAAAATGATGAAACATGAGATCAGCTATTTCTAGATTATTTTACTCCTCTAAAAGGAGAAGCAACTTAGAGAAACCAAGAATTGAAAACAGAACAGTTTGCAGGGCTAAGAGTATCCTTAAGGGTTTCTCCTCTGAAAGCCCCAACTGTAATGAGGACTCAAGATGTTGCCAGCAATGCTGACCAGCAGCCTGTCAACACACTCCCTGTCACACAGAGCTCAATGTGGTCTCTGCCATACTGATGCTTTTCAAATACTTTTGGAACAGCTGAAGACATGTTTTCTGAACAGAAAGAGCAACTCAGTGTGTGCAAGGGGAAGCTGAGGACTCCCTAGCAGAAGATAACACATTAGCTTGTGGACTGTGTTATCATTTTTTTTCTTGTTTCACTGTTCTAAGTTGTTTTCTTTGGAGGAGGGTGCTTTTAATTGGAAAAGAAACTAAACATACAGTACCTGTTTAGCGTGGGGATGTTCCCTCTGTAATTAAACAACCACAGTTAGTTACTGATAGGTTAGTGAAAGTCATAATAAAAGAATTGTCAGACTAGATACAGACCAGTCACCAGGAGCTCCAGTTTAGCAGCTCTGGCATCAGCAGACATAATTAAGTGCTCATTACCCTTCAACCCCCAGGGTACCTCCAAAGAGGCAGCTTCCTGACCTACCTCACCACAGCAGCTGTTGAGGAAAGGGTCCAGATGTATTACAAGGGACTCTGTTTTAATAACTCTCATTACAAAACAATAATGTGGAGTAGTGGTAAAACACAGACTTGTATTATAGGAAACATTATCTTAACCTGCAGCATGAAGTATGATCCCTGACAAAAATGTCTAGATTATCCCTTGCTCCTACTACAAATGAGCAATCAGAAGTTGGTTCCATAGCTCCTCCTGCCGTATTGCTTTTCTGGAATATGTGATAAACCTAAGAAAATGAATCCAGTGATGCAGGCATTCTAAAATTCAGCCCCGCTCTCTTCTGAAAGGCAGCAGGTATCCTAGGGCACAGGAGCTTATGGGCACTGAAAATCCTGAGGAATCTAAGTTATATTAATAGTGTGGTATTTTTAATTAAATGAGAGTAGGATAATTATTTTTAATTGTTATTAGCTTGAAAACCCTAGGTCTCTCATTAATAAAATGATACCTAACTTCGACTAGTATTAGAACTTCCTGATAAAGAATATGCCAAACTCATGAAAGAAAAATTGAGCTAGGCAGCAGTGGCACACACTTTTAATCCCAGCACTTGGGAGGCAGAGGCAGGCAGATCTCTTGAGTTTGAGGCCAGCCTGGTCTACAGACTGAGTTCCAGGACAGTCAGGACTATACAAAGAAATCCTGTCTCAAAAAAAAAAAAAAAAAAAAAAGCAAAACAAAATAAGCCAACCAAAAAACAGGAGAGAGGGAGAGAGAGAGGGGGGGGGGGAGGGGAAGACTTACATTCTCTGGTCTTTGAAACTATTTCTCAAAATTTTGATGTCAGACATTTTCAAACAGAAAATGAATCAAACAAAAACTCTTACGTTCAATGTTAAAAATGTCAATTTAGGGGTACTATAAGGGGGTTGATTGGTTGATATCTTAACATTTTTACTTTCATTTATCAGCACTGAATCATTATTGGGGTTTTCTGGCACACAGGAGACGTAATGGGCAGAAACTATTGGGTATTGCTGAGGAGGATCAGAGAAGGAAATGATGCAGTTTCCATGGCAGTGAAGAGAGCACGACAGACCAAACTGGCCACATAAATAAAAGACTGTGACACCTCACTGCACACAAACTGTACACCTCGTGTGATTTGTGACCAGCAATGCTCTTTGTATCAAACCTGCTTCAGAGTGAGCTCATAAGACAACAAGAGCTACTGGAAGTGCAAACCCCTGAGCCTTTATGGTCTGGATTCCTTGAGCTCTCTCACTTAGGAAAAATTCTTAGTTATCATGCACTTGGCCCTCACGAATACACAAAATACTGATTCTACAGCAGAGCTGGGGATAACAGAACAGAGAACTTGCTGCAGATGGTTAAAGACTACATAGTGCTTTATTCTTGTGATAAGCTGCAGCCTCTGGCTCCACTCAGAGCTTCCAGAGTTTAAGAAACCAGGACGTCAACTGTTAACCAATTTCTTAAATTAAAAAATGGACTCACTACTTTCTATAGCTACTCTAGCCCCTTAGGGTGTCTTCACAGGATGAAGGCTGAGTTTTCAGAAGAACAAGACCTAAATTAAAATATACACCAGTTACTAACTAAAAGCTAGCTCTTCTCCACCAAAAATTTTCAAGCTCTCATAGGGAGCCCCCTGCTGCTCTGTCATAGGAATTACTTAATATATATATATATATATATATAATATATATATTATATATATATATATACACACATACAAGTGGTTTGTTTTTTTTTAAAGAAAAAGGTAAAAACTCCCAACATCATCATTTAATTAAAACAATGGCTCCAAATCAATCATGTGAGAGGCAAGTTTGGCCAAGTTATCCTCACTGGCAAACTGAGAATTTGGAGGTCATAAAAGAGATAACAAGAAGGAAGGACCAACTGTCTCTAAAGAGGCCAATGCTTAGCCACATCCTTAAGGATTATTTATTTTATACAGGAGCTTTTAGATCAGTTTAAGAACCTGATCAACACTGTTTACCATACAATATTTTGAGACACTAGAAGTCTACATCCATAGCCTACTCAAAAATAAGATTTAGGCCAAATATTCCATTTATATAGCTAAAAATAAAATTTAGCACATTTGACTACATATTCATCATCTCTGATAAAGCAATCAACTATCTATTCAAAAACATAAATGGGTTATTCACTTTTCAACTCTGCTGCTAAAACTATTCAAAGCATTTATTAGGTTGAATTTTCATTTGTATGTTTTAATAAGTATTGGACTCACTCTCTCTTTAGTAATTTGAGTTAGTTCCATTTTATAGATATGACAACTATCCAACAAGATGGATCTTTTCAAAAGATACTGGTTTGTTCCATAAAGCAGAATCTACACCTTATGTTTTTTTCATTTCTGTACTTGAAGCTGGCATCTCACATAAATATAGACTTTAAAGACAAGAGAAACTTTTTGACTCCTGAGGTTCCTTGCATTAAGTTGCCTCTCATTTTATTGACCTGCCTGGCGAGAATGGCTAGGGAGCCTATATGAATGCAAAGTCAGAGTTGCTGTGTGCTAGCTAAATCCTTTTTAATTTAACAAACACTAACTTTTCTGGCAGTTGAAAGTTTTTTGAGCCTGTACACCACCCCTTACAGCTGAATTTCATTTTGCTTGACTTACAATAGCCCTACATAGATCATTTTATCATATAAAAATGTTCCTGGCTATTTTGCCTTCTAAGTTAAAGAAAAAGAAAAGAAGAACCCTATATGAAAATGATGGGGATGCATGCAAACAAGCAGTGGTTATATCAAGCTGTGACTGAGAGCTAGTACAGGGAATCTTTTGAAATCAGGCAGCAAAGCAGAAACAGAAGAGGTCGGCTGAGTAACCTACTAGCAGCCAGTATCAACAGTACCACAGGAGAAAGAGCAATCTGACTGACTGTGACCAGTGGTGGTCTCCTCGTGTGACTGTATTTCAGCAGAAAAATCCAAATCAAGAGTTGTAAAGCATGTTTGAAACATGAATTTCCCTTGGTGTTCCTCCCCAGTCTCCTCACAGTTCAGATGCCCTGAATCCATTGCAAAGCTTGAGCTTACAATAAAATTATCATTGCCTCATTCATTTGCAGCCTCTTCAAAGCCCCTTCTTTGCTCTGCTGGAGGACAGTGCTATTCCTGAAACAGGAATGCCAACAGGGTTGCAGTACATTACTGCTGCCTGCTGTATAATTAGCTACAAACCCTCAGCACAAAACTACAGGGATTTACAGGTGCCCTGGATTCTGCTAGTCCTTCCCCCTAGAATCAGCTAGTCTTCCCTGACAAGAAGGGACCTTGGGCTACCCTAATGATATATTGAGAGTTTTAAACTCGACTCTCCAACCTTACAAGCCCTGAGTGCCAAAATAACACAGTAAAGACAGGAAGCTGCGCCATGGACACAGGAAAGCACTTCGGTAAGCACTTAAACCTGCTGAGAATCTACTCTTCTGCCAGATGCTTGCATCTTATCAGCACACTACGCTGAATGAAGAAAGCAAGCACGGTCGGGCTCTATCTATTTATAGTTCACTCTAGCCTGCTAACTACAATCAAGTGCTCCCACTGCTAAAAATGCTACAAGTTGGATGACTTTTGAGTATCTCAGTACTATCCAAAAGAGGGTTCTAATCTCTGGATGTCAAAATTATCAAATTTTCCAAGAATGGAGGCAGGCTGCTGGTTACTCATGCAGAAAGCCTCTCATTTTGAACTTTCTTCACAAATAAAAAATAGATCTTGAGACCACTGACCAACAACTAAACACCTAAGGTGCCAAACCACTAAACTCAGATAGGAACAAAACGTGCTATCAGGAGAGAACACGGCCGACCTCTTCTGAACGTAAGGCAGGAGAAAAGCAGCGTACTTGAACTACAGCGCTGAAACACAGAAGCGCTGTCACACAGATTTACAAGGAACAAATAGGAAAGAAGGTGTAATGCGACCCAACTTAACTAAAGCATTGGATTTCTATCTAAGAAATAGGTGGAAAAACAAATAGGTCCTCACCCATTATAAAACACGTATAGAAATATACAGCAAATATATATACACTTTCATCTCCAACATCAGCTTTGATAATTATATGAATCGTGAATTAAAAGTTTTAAAAATTGCCCAAGCTAACTACTG
Source organism: Acomys percivali (assembly GCA_907169655.1). Classification (NCBI taxonomy): domain Eukaryota; kingdom Metazoa; phylum Chordata; class Mammalia; order Rodentia; family Muridae; genus Acomys; species Acomys percivali. The sequence goes on from OU015746.1 coordinate 35,797,138, forward strand.
TGTGCTACATACAGAATTTACTTTGAGTTTTAAATTGCGTACTCCCAGCCTGTCAAAAATATAGAACTATATGCAGTCACAAAATTCATAGCATACTGTGCTTTAGATAGACTTGTATAAAATAGCTATATTTTTAGAATGTTAACTACACAGAGTAACTGAAGAACTTGTTTCCACATTATCCTAAAACACTGAATATGTGCAAGGTTAAGTGAAGTCCTAACATCAAACACAGACTGTTGAAAATAAAAGCATTAGGAGAATAGGTTTGGGAATTATTAGCACCAGTGAATGATACCAATGCTTTCAGACACGGAAAGGGGTGAGGATGGGAGTCGGGTGGAGATAGGGGAAAGACAGGTACAAACACGCCTCTGGCTCTAGACCCTAAGCCTCAAGAATGAGAAAAAATGGCAAACTATAAAAGCCAGAGCTCTAGGGTCAATCCATGTCAAAAACCAGTTGAACTCACTAAAGAGCTGGGCTCAACTGTGAAACTTAAAGAATTAGCTCCTTGACGTAGACAAGCTGTATCAACTATCCCTGTATCAAGAAAGTGATTGAAGACTCTTACATATAACTCCCTCAAGGATAACTCTTACCAAGCTACAAGTCAGTTAAAAACTGACACTTAAAAAGAAAATCACACATAGTAGCAAATAACATCTAAATTCTAAGGTTTGGGGAAGGAAAAAAAAAAAGGAAACATGCAAAAATAGTTTCTAACTATTCTTTAGCTATTGTTCAAGAGAGAGAAATGAGAAGAGCTAACTCCAGACCAGGGATGTCCCTGAGGAAAGCTCTAACAACAGGCTCTTCCTGGAGTAACACCAGGGGAAGCAAGTAAGGTGAAAATACAGATCCCAGCGAAAACTGGAGAGCTGTGAGTGAGTTCAAGAAGAAAATGACACATGGAATAAAGAATGCCTAGTTAAGAAGGATGAGGCAGGAAATCACAGGGATTAACAATGAATTAGTATTCTATTTAAAATAAAGAAAATCATTGAGGGGCCAGAGAGATGGCTCAACTGTTGTTCCAAAAGGCTGAGTTTGAGTCCCAGCAGCCAGGTGGTGGCTCACAACCATTTACAAGTCTAGTTTCAAAGGATTCAATGCCCTCTTCTGGCCTCGGAGGACACCAGGCACACACCAGAGCCCAGACATACACTCAGACAAAACACCTACACATTACCACCCCCCCAAAAAAAAAGAATCTTGTAGAAAAAGGCCTATGGAAACTCTGTAAGCCAATTAACAAGTGTGCTAAAAAAGAATCTTTCCTTGTTCTGAGCTCCCTATTCACTTGTAAATATGTTTTTGCCTATGTTCCAACAATCTATAAACAAGTCCTAACAAAACACAGGCCTTCAATTTGAAAGGCATCTGAAGCATTTTCCAGAGCATACAACAAACCCCACTGCAGCTGTCAGGTGACAGAGATCCATGGGAGTCAAAGCAGTAGTAGTTAAACACTGAAGTGAGAATCCTAGCAGGTTACACCACAGCTTTGTTAGCTATGATTACAAAAGACGTTCCTAACAAAGTGCTGAACAATTTAAAAATAGGACTAGGAAATTAAATGCAAAAGTAACTGGTTAAATAAAATGTGTGTCTTCTAGCCAGATGTGGTAGTGCACTCCTACAATCCATTCACTCAGGAAGTGAAGGCAGGAGGATCTAGAGTTCAAAGTCATCCTTAGTTACATAGTAGTTGCAAACCAGCCCAGGTTGTATTTAAGACCTTGTCTCAAAAAGATATCCGCTCCCAAAGCAACATTTTCTTCCCGAAGAATTTATTTGTTAACCCCAATTTGGAGAAAAGGGTTTTGCACTGATACATGATTCTACACTCTCTGTTTTAACAGAGTAATTGTTGAAGCATGTGTAAAATATTACAATGTAAACCTGCATCTAGTGTAGATAATTCCTGTAAGTACTAAAAATAGCAACCTAAGAGGTGTTTTTCCTCTTCTCCCCTAGGGATAATATCATGAATGTAAAACAAAAGGATTCAATATTGTTGTCTTAATTTAATTTTGGTCTAGATTTGAGCTGACTAGTATGGTGGAAACTAGCTGTGTGTGGTTAAGGAGTACTAGACATGTCTAGTCTATAGACATGTCTATACTGAGATATGCAATACAGATAAAATTAAGTTCAAGGACTGAGTATGAATAAGAAAATAGAAAATATTACATTAATAATTCTATTATATATTGAAAAGATATATCACTTATATTAGCTTAAACTACATGCTATTAAAATACTTCCTTTTTGAACTTTTAAATGTAGCTAATAGGAAAGTTAAAATTATGTATGTGGTTTGCATTAGATTCCACTACACAATGCTGAATATCAGAGGAACTTTACAGTCACTAACAGGGCTCTAATCCAAAATGAATCAGGGTTTGGAAGGCAGGGTACCAATATGTGTATTTCAAGGTACTCCTTAAATAATTCTGACAATCCTTAGAACAGAATGAAAGGAAAATACTGGAGTGAGAAAAATTAGCTAAGCTTTTAAAAAAAAAAAAAAAAAAAGGTGAACAGGCTTATTGTAAGTCTTCAGCCATTGTTTAGCTGCCAGGAGAAAGAATCCAAATCCTTGGAGTTTCCCAGGCAGTGGGAGTGTGTTTTGTTATTCATGCATCCCATGCATCCCATCTGAGCTGATGCTGAGAGGTGACATGACTCAGATAGAAGCTAGTCACGAGAAACACCAACTCTGTGCTTAGACGGCTAGGGCTTTGTGCTAACCTGACCTCTGGGGAGGCGAGGCTGAGTACATTCATGTGGCCTATGATTTGCTCAATCGTGCCTATGAAATGAAACCTTGATAAAAATGTAACACAAGCTTTTGGAATTTCCTGGCTGGTGAACACATTGTTGTGCTGAGAAGGTGGTGTGCCGTGGGTGCTCAGAGAAAGAACAAAGAAAGCTGAATCTTAAGCCCTGCCACACTTCCCCCACATGCTGTATTTGCCTGGCCCTGATCTATATTCTTTATAATAAAACCAAAGCACAATGGCTACAACTATAACACTAGCACTGGGAGACTGAGGCAGGAGACTGTGGGTTGGGGGCAGCCTGAACTACAAAGTGAGCCTGTTTCAACATACAAAAATGTGATAGAACTGCAAATAAAATTGTGATACTTAGTATTAAACTGAGGAGGCTGTAACAATCACCGACTTTGTGGCTCACTGGTCAAAACTGTGGGTGGCCTGCGGCTGTTCTATAGAGGCTGAGCACTTACCTGGTAGTATCTGATCAAACCGGATATGGGTAAACATAAAAATTGTATCAGAATATAGTTATAATTCTCAATGTATTTTTAGGCAAATATAAAATCTTATCAAATGTTAAATCAATAGCAAATCAAGTTATTCTCTGAAATTTAATAGATGATTTTGTGATCAAATGTAATCATCTGGTCCTAAACTAACAAAAATGTATTAGAGCTTAAAAAATTTACACATTTTATAGGTGTGTGTGTGTGTGTGTGTGTGTGTGTGTGTGTGTGTGTGTGTGTACACGCACACACAGCTTGCCTATCTCTCCCTCCCCAGCATGGGGTTACAAATGTATGCCTTGTCCCTGGCTTTAACTTAGATGCTAGGGATCTAAACTTGGATCCTCATCTTTTTGTGATAAGAGTTTTATGACTAAGCTATCTCCCAGCTGGTTTTTATGGTTTTTAACAAAGATTATTTATCATTGTTTTGCATCTTCACTTGCACATCTATATAAATACTACTTCTACCAATAATGATGACATTCCAGCAGCTTTACAATTACACATATAATCAAGGAAAATGTCAGTATCTACATATAGATCATATTTCTTTTCAAACCTGGCCTTTATCCATAGGGTATATATGCTATGGATGATGGGAAACACAAGACCATTTAAAAACCCTATCAGGATTAACCAACACTTCATGGAGAAAGGTGCAAAGCCTATAAACAAAACAATTTCTTTCAATTAACAGTCAACTTTTCCCCCCTCTGAACTGAACATATAATCTCAAATTTTAAAGGATGGCTAGTGGGATGACTTAGGGTAAAAGCATTTGCCAGCCAAAGAGGACTATCTGATCTAAGTTCAGTCCTCAGATCTACATGGTGGAAGGAGAGAATCAACTCCTGTAAGTTGTCTTTACACACACACACACACACACACACACACACACACACACACACACACACACACACACACACACGTAAAAAGAAAATAAGTAAGAGCAGTTCAAAAAGACCAGGGGAGCAATGAGGAAGGAAGTCAGAATGAGCCCTGCAGGCTGACTATAAATCATTGCCCACAGGAAAGAGGCAGGAGAGAGCAGGGAGAAAGGGGGGCTGTCTTGAGAATTACAGAGCATTAAGTATAGCATGTAGTTCTCTGCAATTATTCAAGGAATGCAGGAAAAGAAAGAAGACCTAGCGCAGAGCCCATATGTGCCACAAGTACTTCGCTGCTCGATGAAGGACAACCATTCGTTTCTAGAAAATGAGATTCTGAAATCCATGGAGGCAAAAATGTACTGAGAGACGCTTGCTAAATCAAGGATATATGCTTTTCTCTGCCAGCCACAAGACATTTTTTGAGGTGGAAACGTGAAAGGATCTTCTGAGACAAAGAAGAGACACACTTTTCCTGAAGATGCCTCTGTTCCGCTGCCGACATCTGCTGGATCAACAGTGGCATCCAGTGGCCAAAAGTCTCAGCACAGACTTCTTTGTCTCCAGAAAGGCTCTATTGCTTTGGGTGAAGTGGCAATTCAGAACAAAACCATTTCTGCTGTCTATAACTAAGGATCCCCAAAGACATAGAGGTTTGTAATACCAAGCGAAGGACCAAAGGCAATAAAGAAGAAATGGAGAGGAGCAGGGTACGATTGGCTGTGGTATTTATATTTCCTATGGTATTACTAAAAAGAATAAAAATATGGGAAAGGGTGAACATATGTATAGCTTGGAATTTTTCGAATTTTGCTGGCACAGAATTTTTTTTTAATGAGCATACAAATAAATTATTCTCATTTTAAGCCCAAAATAAAAACAAATTTACATATGCACATTTTAAAGGACTTGGGAAAACAATAATAAAGGAAGTAGATAGCCAATTAAGTAATTAATCTATATTTAAAGAAGTCTGGCTCTCTCAAGTGTGACTTTTTACTAAAAAAAAAAAAAAAAAAAGGCTGATTGAATTACAACTGTTAAATTCCGGTGTCAGTGTTACGGGAGGCGAGGCCTACTCAGGTAGACATCCTGCAGTCAGCACAGGCCAAAGCAGAACTTGCACACAGCGTTCCTGTCTCAACCGTTGCCTTAATGTAGAGTGGTAGGGAGGGTCTGGCAAGTCAAATGCTCAGAGGAAAAAGAAGGAATAAAAAGGAGGGAGAAAAGAAAAAGGGGAGAGAAAGAGGGAGGGTGTTCTTTAACTACATATACAAGCAAGAATGAGCAAGAAAAGGCTAACCATCTATCTTGACTAGAACCATATTGCATCTCTCCAGATCAAGACACAGGCAGGCATCAAGAAGCTCTTCCTTCATGGGTCATTCAAATCTGTCTGTTTGTTTATCTACATTTCTTGGTACAAGTATCAAGGAACTGCCATATAGTAGCTCTCTTAACTGTCTCACTAAGGCACTGGCTAGCTCAGGTGCATGTACCAGCTCAAACTCACCTGTTTGGATGAGATGTAGGCAGCATGAACTGAAATTCCACCACGCAGGTGTTGTCCTTAAGCTGGCGGTGTTGTACACTGTTAAGTTCATAGGCAATATAAGCCCTTCGAACATATACCTGGTTAAAAAGCAAGCCTCAGTAAATATACTTAAAAAAAAGAAAAGAAAGAAAGAAAGAAAGAAAGAAAGAAAGAAAGAAAGAAAGAAAGGCTGGACCAAGGAAAAGTCTTGAAAAGATGCTATTCTAAAGATGGCAGTTTGCTGTGGAGAGGGTCCAAGGCCCTGAAATTGAAGCTTTAATTGTTAAAGCTGGGGTTTTAATGTTTTACTCATGATTGTAAACAAAATGAAAATGGGTCTGCTCCTGCTGGGTATCCAAGTGCATGGTAAACCTAACCTAAAAGCTGGAGGTTTTGCCTTTGGCATAGAGATCATACAGAACCATAACTAGTGATTTATTAGCATGATGATTCCAGCAGAACATAAATTAAGCAGTAAGAAAAACAAGAGGCACTGATTCCAGGCTACTTTGGGGAATAAAAAGGGAAAACAGAAAATCACTGTCAAGTTCAACTTTTAAATCTATCTTGTAGCTACCACCAATCTGACTGCCCCAATTCAGGTTTGAAGGATTTCCATCCTCAACTACACACAAAAGCAACGAGGCATAATGCAACATATGATACCTCAAGCCCACTAACTTGATTCAATAGTTAAAGAAACAGCAACAGACTGTATCTCTGCAAAAACTAACCGTCCACCCTCCCACACTTCAATTTCAATTTGCCATGCACATAAAATGCTACATGAGAGTCTATTAGCATGTGAAGCACATAAGGAGGCATCTCATGACATGACAGGAAAGCCTGGAAAAACTCCAAGATATTTCAAATATTTGATATTTACTGAGTAGGATAGTTTACATTTTACCCACAGAATACAAATAAAAAATAATCCAGGAGAGCTAACAACAGACTATGTGATGTCTATTACATGAAATCACTGAAAACACGTCTCCTGCACATTTTCAAAATATATCTACTTGGCGATGTTAAGAAAGCATCCAGGGTTGCAATTTTTGTGTTTAATGAGGTGGTGTGCTGTGGTGCAAACAGAAGTCTTCAAAGTCAGACTGACCAAATGCAAACCCCTCTGCTGAAAGTCTGTGTTTTCTGGGCAAGTCACCTACCCTCACAGTCTCCCTCAGTTTTCTGTTTTGCTTGCTTGTTTTTACATTTATAAAGCAGCTGTAAGATTAGCTGGAAAGGGAAAGCACCTAAACCACAACTCATTAAATGCTACATAACTAAAATTTGGCTCAAATCACAAAACAGTGAGGTAACATACGTGGATCAACCATACACTTTTCACATATGTTACTGTGAGTCTTAATTCATTAGGAAAAGGGGAAATTCAAATATATGGAAAGAAGAGACTATTAAATGCCATCTATTTCCCTGTTATTTGACCCAAAAGCAGATAAAACATCAGGTAAAGCACCTGACTGTAAGCATGTAGTGTTCTAGAGGAAAAGAACAGAAGAAAAGACCCAGCATGACATCTGAACACAGAAAACGCCAGGCAAAACCAGGTTGTGAGACAGACCAGAACACTCACCTCCAGAGCCGCCATCCTCACTACCTGGTTGCTGTGGTAAAAAAAGTTTGGGAGGACATCGAAAATAGATGTTTCCGATAGGATGAGTTTCTGGGAGGCAAAAGGATATGGAAGCACTCAGTGAGACCTAAGAATCCTGCTGGTGAATGCCACACATGAACATAACGGTCCCAGCTCTGCTTCCCCGGCTACTGTGGAGACCATAAGAATCCTTGTCCCACAGGGCTGCCGTGAGGATTATAATGGTTAAGACATATAAAATTCTTAAAATTGTTTATTGAAATGTATCAATAATATGCCAATATAAGTGCTTACGAGTATTCTCACTTCAGCCCTTATTTGTACTTTCTAAGTACTGCCTAATACTCCACTATCAGACCTCTTTCCGCATCTAGGTCCCCTAGGAGGACAACCTACAGAAGTATGAAGATTCCTTTGGCCAGCCATAACAAGCACTCTGTTTTCCCAGTAGGAAAACACAAAATAGGCACCCCAGAGAAAATGATATTATTTTAAAAAAATAGATGAAGCCCTTCATTTGTAGCAAAATTACCCAATAATTTTTTATAACACTGGCTCTTTAAAAGTATAATACTAAGCATTTAAATAAAATTAAAATTAAATGATATTTAAATAGCTTTGTCTCCAGAAGAAGAACAACCATCTAAGTATGCATCTGATTCAAGCATCAGAAATCAAATAATGCTGCCAATTAACTCTGGTGTAGAATGCTTTCAAAGGATAGAGACTTCAATAGGACACATCTATCAAAGAAGTCCCATTTGATTTTTAAGTCTAAGTTATGATCCTGTAATGTTTTTATTAAAAAAAATAAACATAATCATTTTTAAAATTCAAGGAATGAAATTTCATTACATAGAAGTCAAAATTAATTGATTTAATCTTTAACTGAGCAATGCTTATGGGAATAAGGAGGACAGGAGTGTGAAGTGGTAGGAAGGAGCTACTATAAATACCTGCAGGTTCTCAATGCAAAACTGGTGTCCATACATATCAATAGCTGATAGGAAGATAGACTCTACTTGGTTATGGCGAAGCTCATATGACGGCAGATGGGAAGCAATAAGAACCTAGAGTGAAAGCAAAAGAAGAGGTGTAAGTTCCTGCGGGAGTGATTATTCCAGGCTCCTATTAGGCCACCTGATAAAAAAGCAATAAATATTAATCTGTAAGTGCTGGCATCAAAGATAAAACAGAGACCAAGTAAAGCAACTTCTAGGTCCTGTACCATAAAGTCAATGCTACCAAACACTGAACCTCGATTGCACCGTGATTTGCACCCTGGACAATTTCCCTGGACATAGGGGAGGGGAAGGGAGAACGAGCCGCTTCAATCAAGTTCCATCAGTGCATGTGATTTACCTTTGCAAAGCTGCTGGTCCTGGGGACTGCATGACTAGCTGTTAATTGGGAATCGGGTCTGGCAGGGAGCAGCTGTGGGGAAGGTGGCTGCAGTATAGCTAGCCTTCTTCAACTTTGCAGTAGAAGGGAGGAAAAGCCACTTTGACAGCCCCAGGTACTCAGCACCAAAGGGAAGGCATCAGGAGCTAACACTGACACATGTGAGGGGCAGAACGGAAAAGCAGTGTCACAAACAAACAGGGAGTCAGTAGGACCTGAATATCCTCAGCAGGTCACTGAGAGGTTCAATAACTGAGGAGTTCAGTGACATGGATACAATTGTAGAGAAAGCAGAAGGTCACTGAGCAGCTTCAAATGCTGTGTCCTTGTCAATGCCCGTGCAATGAGAACACAAAGGGGGTGCCGACTCTCAGCTTCCCCACAGAAACCTTTTGGAATGGAAATGAGGACTCCAGGGTTCGCTAACTGGACTTCTCTGGGGCTGTTCTGACTGCCAGTGCCTAAGATTCGTGTCATTATCTTTCCGCTTTCCACACTTGATTGTTTTCTATATACTTGTAACTTTCATCTGCTTCTAAGCTCCCTTTGGGAAGTTCATCTCCTTCCCTCAGTTTCCTTTCCTCCACCTGACCCTGGGTTATGACTACAGTGAGGGCTAGCAGAGCAGATAGGGAATAGTACCAGTATCTTGTAATGTGAGAAATCCAACATTAGCTATGTCCCTTGTCTTTAAAAAATGCCTTATCACATGAAAACATTACATGACCTCTGTGAAAGTGCATTGTGTCTAGAACTATGAAAAATATTAGTCTTTCAAGATAACCAACAACTGGTTCTTACCTGACGAGCCCGCAGTGCCACTTTGGCATTGGTGGTCTTGCTGAGTTGAGTTAGCTCTGTGAGGATATTTAGCAGCTCATCAGTGAGTGTAGGGTCCCGGCCACACAACTGATCCTAAGTGTTAATGTGGAAAGGAAAACATCAACTTGTATCATAAAGGACTCCAGTGGACAGAACCTGAAATGGGGACAGGAAATGGCCCTACCACTGAGCTGCACCTCAAGGGCTGCCTGCCATTCTTCAGTCTCCTTCCCCCCTTGGCCAGCAGCCGTTTCTGGAAGGATTTCTGTACCATGCTTGCCTTTTCTCATCTCAGGGACACCCTTTACCCCTGTGCAGACCTTTACCACAGAAGTACACATGAAAGCAAGGGCCTGGAGCATGGCTCAACAGCTAAGCACACTTGCTGCTTTTGCAGAGGACCCAGGTTTGGTTTCCAGCACTCACATAGTGGCTTACAAGCATCTTTAACTCCAGTTTCTAGGAATCTTATACCCTCTTCTAGACTCTGAGATCACCAGGTATGCAGACAGACAAAAATACTCATATACTCACAGAAATAAAAATAAATCTAAATGTCTTTTAAAAAACCAAAATAAACAATGAAAAAATTGCTTTTGACCTTTGGGATAGACATGCATTTCCAAAAGACCTTTTCCAAAATCCCTAATGCTTTCCAAGTCACAATGCAAATACTTTAACTAGTCAAAACCATTATGCTAGGAAAAAGGCATCTCAAGATCACAGGAGAAAATTATTTCTAACACTAGACTCTCAAGCCACAAGTGACCCAGTGGTTTACTTCAGCTGTCCACAGTCACAAAACCCATCATTTATATTTAAGGAAGTAAACATATTGTTTTTTTATCCATCTGAGAGAATAAAACAAAAGCTGACAATGAAGTAAAAATAAGCCTAGGATGCTGTTGAACCCATAGTCCCACCCATCCCAGACATAATCAAAGAAGGGAAACTGCAACTCAGCCTCATCTTTTGTGGACAAGAGACAAGACCCTAAGAGCACATAAGACTGAAATGACTTCCCTATCTCAGCCCTTCTTTCCTAATGCCCTATAATGTGTGGACACATTCCTGTTTACATAGCCATAGAAGTGCTCTGGGTAAAATAACAATTCATGAACTTTGCAAATGACTAGACTAAGGTCCAACAGCCACCAAAGCCAATGTAATGAAAGAAAGCCTGTCATTTCTCCAACCTGCAGAATTTTTGACAGTAAATAAGCTCTCAGAAAGCAACAGAGGTTTAACTTGAGGAAAATTAAGCTATCCTCTTACTTGACTACAGATTATGTTCTAAGTTAAAAACAAAACAAAGCAAAACACATGGAGTCACCTTTCCTCTCATTGTAAGAGAAAGGGAATGAGAAAAGAGGGTAGGGGGAAAATAGCATCTGTTCAGTAAAGGGGCAGAGAAAGAGAATGTGGAGATTTAGGGAAAAAAAACAAAAAAACAAGAAGTAATTATTCATTCACACAGCTGACAATCTTCCTGGGCTCTCCATGACACAGCATAAAAACCAGACTTCCTCAGAAACAAAATCATATAGTTTGGATGGAACTCTATGTGTATTAGTTTCTCTTAACTTAGATGTTTCCATTCAAATATTTGCAGTTACAGATGGTTATGAGTTGAGAAGTGGGTGCTGGGAACCGGCCTAGGTCCTATGCAAGAGCAGCAAGCGCTCTTACCACTGAGCACCTCCAGCCCCTCAAATATTATTTTTTTCATTATCATCATTAAGACTTGGAAAAAGATTAGCAATAATAAATTATGTGTACAGTAAATTTCAGGACTATTTTGGCCTTGATGCAGACAGTGTTGAGATCCTAAAGCAATGAGTGTTCTGCAGAACCACTCATGCCAAGGGCCAGCATTCAGCAGGATGTTTAATGGCCCTAGACACACACTGTCTAAGCTTTCATTGGGAAACTGGCAGCCCAAGATTACCACTCTATCCTGTTAATTTTTGTAACAATGCCATTAGAGGGTAACCACATCAGCAGACGTGTCTCAAAAACAACACACAAAGAACCCCTAAAGTCGACAGAAGGGAAAAAAATTCATTTAAGTAACCAATTCGCTAACTGTAAGTCATTTGCAGAAATCTGCAAACCAAAGTGAAAACTATTGATCATCTATGGTCAAGATGGAATAGCAGTTATTTCTTGCTTTTATTCTCATCCTAGATGTCTGCTAAGGAATATTTTGCATTTGCAGAAATATGCTCAAAATAGCAATCGATGGCCAAGGTTATACAACGAGTTGACAGAAAAGCCCAACAGAGTCCAATGTGATCTTAGCATGTTAGACATTAGGTGCTCCAAGAAAGGCAACTCAGAAGGAATAAGGCCTTGGATATAGACATTTACTAATTATCATTCACCTGAGTAAGACTTCTTCCTGACAAAGACGCTGTAAGTTTATCAATCAATTGCTAATAACATCTTTATTCAGTGTGATTGGTAGCTTAAAGTGTCAACCTGGTACACCCTAGAGTTCCCTGGGAAGAATGTCTCAGTGAGGGGCTGTCCACACAGGGCTTGCCTGTGGGCATACCTGTCAAGGACTGTCTTTAGTTAGTTCATGTGGGAAGACCAGGCCCATGGTGGGTGGCATCATTCCCTAAGCAGGGTGTCCTGAACTGTGTAAACATGGTGAAATCAAGCTGACTACAGGCAAGCAAAGGAGCATGCACGCATTTGTTTCTCTGCTCCTGACTGTGGATGTGATGTATCTAGCTATTTTAAGTTCCTTGACTTCTCCACAGTAATGGAATTTAACCTGAACTTGAAAGCTAAATTAAGCTCTTTTTATCCTAAGTTACTTTTTGTTCAGGCATTTTATCAGGGCAACAGAAACAAAACTGAACATTTACTAAATGAAGTTTCTGAGATTTTTTTTTTTTTTTTTACTTACACACTGGTAGATTACATGCAGTCGTGACAAAGGAAGAAGAAACTGGTCTGCATTTTAGATGCTCTGCCTGAGTCAAATCACATACAGCATACTCATGAAAGCACGTCCATGTGTACAAAAGCAATGCAGTGGAGAAGTCCACTCAACAGAAATTTACTTAGCCCTCCTTGGGGCACATTACCACTATGCGACATATGTTAACAGCTGCAGAGGACCACAGCACCTCTCCACTAGAGCAACTTGAATTTTGTGATTCCCTCCTTTAGGTTCAAAGGCCCAGAAGTCATCATCTAGCTCAGCAAAGCACACCATCAACATCCCTCCTTCTAGAAAGCACTGATTGGAATGCTGGGCACATAGCTATCAATCAGGAGACCAAGGTGAGCAAAGAAAGGTGACCAGAAGAGAACACAAGCTGGGGGAATTGAAATGCTACCATGTCCCAGTGACATCTGTAATAGACAGTAAGACCTGCAGAAAGAGGAAGCCTAAACAACTAAAATGACTCTTACAGGCTACTATCATTAATGCAGATGTGGGGGAGGGGAGTGGAGGCTGCTGTCAAAAAGGAAACTATGCCTGGCATTCAGAAATACTGGATTGAAAAGGGGCACCATCTGAGCCTTTCCTTTATCTATAAGTCACTGTGAACTGGCCCTGACTCAAATCACACCAATTAATTCCTTGATTTCAAAATCTTTAAGACAAGGTGAAGATATTGATATTTGATACATAAGACTATAGATATACTGATTCTTGCTTTGTTTTTTGTTTTTTGGTTTTTTTTTAAGAGGAGAAAAAGAAGTGAAGGTACTAAAATAAAAAAATGGGTAAATCCAGCTGCCTCTACCTCCTCCATGCTACTCATCCAAACCAGACACTCTGAATGGCAGTTTCTCCGGAGCTCAGCCTGCTGGGAAGAAAAGTTGGGGCACTATCCATGCAGGTAAGAAATAATCAGGATGACAAGGTGGGGGTAAAACAGCAGCAAGTCAGGGTCCCATTGGCTTCTGCCTGTCCTGACTGGCAAAAGCAGCAAGCAAAGCCTCAAACCAGTTCTCTGACAGGGCCCAACGCCTCTGCAGCACCCCCGTGTAATTACACACTTGAGTGACTGGACTCTGAAGAAAATTGAAGGCCTGAGCTCCGAACAGCTGCCATTTTCTCTCTCCATCACACCAGCGTGATTACTTGAGAAATGAACAGCCCCAGCTCAAAGCTACTCCAGAATTCTCAGAGGAAATATGGCTCCGTGTTCCAATAATGAGATTCTTAAGGCAAGCGTTACTTACAATCACTCCGCAAAAGGAGCGAGCCGAGCCCCTATATCTTACAAATTAGAATTTAAGAAACCCAGCGACAGTCCTGGACGATCATTACTCTTCTGCTGCTCCAAGGATTCTAGGCTTTGGTCTATTTTTAGTGCAGAAAACTGTTAAGTTCTTAAAAAGGTAATCATAATAAGATGAAAAATTTGCCATAATTAGCTTCCTATAAAGGCAAATTCCAGCCCCATTTTGGTCCACACTGGCAGATCCTTCTAATCATTACCCTTTTCTGCCAGAAAGTCTTGACTTCCTCCAAGTGAGAATTAACAATTCTTGCATTAAAATTTGAATGAGAAAGTAGGATTTCTGAGGGAAAATAAATAGCAAGTTGCTATAGATTATACACCTCTTTACAGAAAGCTGCCTCACGGGAAAGTTAAACAGCACTTATTTCCACCCTTCTCATAGGCTTGGTTTCCTCACCAGGCAGCCATTCCAGGGTAGCCAAGGTAATGAACTCTCCCTATAATGATATGTTTCTTAAAGTGGCTACCTAAAAAATGTTATATCCAACAGAGTCAACCAGCGAGGCAGATGGCTGAGTGAGTGGTAATGCTGTCAACCAGAGACATGAGGAAGACCGTCTCCTTTCATTCTGGGGAATTATATAAAAAGATTTATATGAGGTTTTCCCGTCCATAAAGAAAGGATGGAAGTAAGAGTACCATGAGTGTTCATCTCAACAAAGGGCTGGAAAGGGAGCTCAGAGGTGGCAGGCCCCTCCGCAGCATCGCAGCATCGAGAAGGGCCTCTAAAAGCAGTCCTATTGTTCTGAGCACTGCAACTGGCTCAGCCAGGAAGAACTAAGAAAGGAGAGCCTGGAGTCAACATGAAACCCCTCAGCCCTGCAAGCTCCCCTCAGAGCCAACTGCGCCTCAGTCCAATTCACAGCTGCCAGTTTTACTCTTCCCCCCACTTTCTACCTATTCTCCTATTAATCAGATATGGAGACAAAAGAACAGATTCACTGCAACAAGAGCATAGATCTTCATGTAAATCAAAGAAGAAAGGCCAAAGAAAGATGCTGAACAATTCAATTACTTTTTTTTTGGCGGGGGAGGGACAGTACTAAATTTCTCACATTTTATAAGTTTCTGACGGGAAAGTCAGTGGTTGCGTTGCTGATATAACCAAGAGTTAAAATGGAGCAGTACACTGGTGAGAAGAAACTGCACTTGAGAGCTGCTGTCACATTGATGACAGAAACAGGAAAGAGCCAGGCATTTCTAAGTAGAGCCAAGAGCGCTAAGTTCCAGTACACACTCTATGCAGAACAGACCGTTCCTATCCTCCACAGCCTCAGATCCAGCAGCTGCTAATCTGCAACCTAAGCTGCATTTACCATCATTATAAAAAAATAGCAGCTTTCCTTCTGAGACAGACAAAGACATTCTGCAGAACATCAACCACCCTCGTAAGTTCTGAAACAAAAGAAACAACAAACCCAATACTCACAATAAGCATTGTGACCAGAAGGTTCTTTTTGGTGACCTGAGCGTGGGAGAAGATGTAGTTCAGTACAGTGTTCATGTCACTTTTGTTCTCTTCCCGAAGCGCGAATACACATTTGTCGTAGTGGCCTGCAAGTGGGTAAAGAAAACTGGTCCTCACCATGTATACATGCAGCCCATCTTTACATGTTAACTGCTTGTTCCCTAATACGTGTAACACACATGATAAGCCGTGAGAATAAACACCTAAAGGATTGTTTTGGAATGATTTAGACAGAGCTAGCATGTGGGGGAAAAGAAAAAAGCACTAGACCAGGAGTCAAGAGAACCCATGTATAGACCTGAGTTCAAGGTCTAGCTTTACCACCAATTCACCATGGCAATCACTTGATCTCTCTGGGTCTTAATTTTATTTAAAAATTTAAAAAGAAGAGGGATATGCTTTTAAAATAAGGTAGAAACGGTGTAACTCAAATCCCACTTTTTTTCCTTCAGAATTTTATTTGTTCTCCTGGAATGATTTCCATAAAAAGAAGATTCTGCTGATTAAAAATAATTGTCAAGGGCTGGGAAGATGCTCAGTAGGTACAGTGCTTACCTCACAAGCACCAGTTCCCGAGTATGACTCTTAGGACATACAGAAGATGCCCAGCATGGTGGCGCATGCTTGTGGTCCGAGAGCTAGCAAGGTGGACACAGAGGACCTCTGGGACTCATTGGCTAGCCAACTTAACTTAATTGTGAGTTTCAGGCAAGACAGACCATGGATCAAAAGAAGTAAATGGCATTTCTGACCAGAATACCTGGACAGGTAAACACTCCCACACATAGGAACATGCATATATGTGGGCCACACACATACAATGCATTAACAAATTAACTTTGAAACCATTAATCCTAACGACCTTTGAGATGTTTGAGTTTTTGGTTTCACCTGTGACCTATTGAGATGTTCCACCCTAACTGCTAAGAACTGTTTTAGCTCAAGAAATGAAACTTATAAATATGCATAAGTATGTCTGCTATATTGACGATCAATATTTCCACTGTAAGTCCAGGAAAAAGCAAGCAATGCCCAGAAATTCCAAATCCTGCATGCGTGACAGGGAGCCTCACATGTGCAAAAGCTATAGGAAGTACAGTTCTGCATGCTTGCTGGCCTTCTGTAAGGCACCAGAGGCAGGTTACTGCTGAGTAGGAAAGCTGTGTTCTGCAACAGAAACAAGCCTCCAGCATACTACAGTGCATCTACGATGGGACATAAGTGATACATGGGTCTTTGGAAAATAGCTTGGCTACAGATTAAATTTCCAAGTATGGAAAAATTAGTATTTGCAATTTTGTAGGCCAGAATTTTATGAAATCACAAAAATATGAAAAAGATTAGTACCCCATTCAGATTCTATGTTAAATTACAAACTAAAACAGTGGTGTTTAAAATGTGTCACTGTGTTTTCGTAGAATAACATTTGACCAGGGCAACCCTATCTTCCCTGTTTTAAGTATCAGAAATTAACATAAATAGTATTTTTCAAAATGAAACTAGTATGTTTGGGAAAATACTAGACTATACTAGCTAGAAAACAGACAATCTAAGAACAGATCCAATTTTGATAAAAACTGGTTGCCCTTAGGCTAAAGATGTAGCTGGATGGTAGAGCACGCATCTAGCATGTTTGATCTCCAGCGCTGCATTAAAAAAAACCATTGCCCTGTATTTCCCCTATTGAGACTCAGCTCTGCAGTGATAAAAGAAATACATCTAGGCAACAGTCATTATTAAGAGCAGGGGAAATGAAAAAGCATATTTACTCGAGGTGAGGGAGCACAGCAACAAAACCAAAACAAAGCAATTACAAGCACTCATTTTAAAAGTAACTACCAATTGTGATAGACAAAAGAAGTGGGAAGACCGCCCAATGGTTTAGCACCGTGGCTGCTCTTCCAGCAGGCCTGGGTTTCATTCCTAGCTGCACCTTCACGTCAGGGCACAACCACTTGTAACTCCAACCTCACGGGGTATAATAGGATAGATACCCTCTTCTCACCTCCTCACGCATCAGGAAGGTATATGAGGTGGTGCACAAACATACATTCAGGCACGCATTATTTATTTTATAAAATAAAAATAAATCTCTTAAAAACTTATTTTGTGTGTATGGGTACTTAGACTGCATGTGTTTGTGCACCACATGCATGCAATGCCATCAGATGCCAGAAGAGGACATCAGATCTTGGGAAACTGGAACTACAAATGGCTATAAGCTACCATGTGAGCGGTAGGAATTGAGCCTAGCTCCTCTGGAAGAGCAGCCAGTGTGCTTATTAACCACTGGGCCAACTCTCTATAGTATGTTTTTCTTTTTAAACACTTACTTTTTATAAGCTATTTCTCCAGCCCAGAAGAAAAGTTAAATATATAAAATATATACTAAAACTTGAAATGAATAAATACCCATGTACCATTTCAATTTTTATATACTTAGGGAAAGAAAGAAAGAAAGAAAGAAAGAAAGAAAGAAAGAAAGAAAGAAAGAAAGAAAGAAAGA